>CM032880.1:7350000-8550000 GCA_019176425.1 Megalops atlanticus | reverse complement strand
CAAGTAATTTTAAAATACGGTCATTTATTGTTATAGGTCAAGCTCTTAAAAAAAGAAAATATTCTACAATCTGTTCAAAGGATGTCTCTTTTCCCGCCCCTTACTGACGACACATCCCCACGGCCAGACAGTGACGCTCTCTGGTTGCTGGTGTTTGTGATTTTTAGCTGGCTAATGCTGGTGCAAGAGAGTCAGGAAAGCTGACGGGTATCACGCCTTCGACGCTGATGCTGCAGCAGGGTTGGATAAGCATAGGTGAGAAATCTTCTGAATCCAAAGATTTATTGTCGGAGTAAGAAAACTATAAGTGGAGACTGGTAAATTCTTTAGCTGGGTGTGCAGGATTGGTGCCTTGAAAGGGTGTAGCTAGCTGGCTCGCCCGCAAGCTTGATAGCCACCTAGCTAACACTACTAGATGGGTGTCAAGTCCAAGCTCCAGCTTGGTAGCTATAGCTAACTGTGGAACCTGGACTGAGGGTGCGAAAGACTCTTTGGTACCTATCGTTATCGCTAGATGGGGAAGATAAATCGAGATAGACGTTATCACTATATGTGTGTAATGTTTAGCTAGCTACGGAAGTTGTCTGGAAAAGTCGCACCAGGACACTGCCATGTGTTAGCTAGCTCGCTGAATAGTCAGACGCTTGGCAGGAAGTAGCTAGCTAGCTCGCTTGGGAGCAAGTTAATAACACAGCATAGCATCAGCTCTTAGATAAGTTTCTAGCAAATTTGCTACTGATAGCAAGCTAGCAACCGAGAACTTGTATTCAAACATTTCATGGGCTATTTAGGTTGAAAAACGCTAACAGGCTCAAATTAGGATGAAAACGTTATCATTCGTCATGCAGTCTCTTTAAAGAACATGAGCATTTGCACATGGCTAGCCAATACCAGCTAGCTCGTTAACAACAAACTAGACGTAAAGGGGTCAGCAAGTTTTAAAATAATTTATCAGCTACCTAGCACAGTTCTTTATCTGTTTTCTTGATTTGAAAGTATTGGAGTAGGTAATATATTGGCAACTCTGTAAGTTAGTCACTTAATGTTAGCAAACTTTGAAATGGGTTTTTATCAAGGTAGATGATTATCTAGCTAAAAATGTTATGTTGAATTTCAAAAAATGGAGTCTTGCGTATGACGTTAGCTCTTGGCATGCAAATAATCAGGGATTTAGTTATACACAGGATCTAGCTTGTTCGCTAACGTTAGCTATCACAGGCAGCTGTCAGCCATCTAGCCAGCCATCTGTGCTTGCAAACTTAGTTTAAATTCAAATCACAAATTAACTGAGTTAGGATAAGGTAGTTAGCTACCTCCACCAGTCAACAAAAAATTGAGAAGAAAGAACAGTTATTTACGGTTTAAATATAGAATGTAACTGAAAAAATGCAGCTTTTTTAAATTTGAAAAGTCATTTCAAAACCATTTGATAATTCACTGTCCATCTGTAGTTACCGTTATCTTAATTGGAATACGAAAAGATGAAGATGGTTAGCCATGAAGCAAAATAAATTAGGTTAACATTGCAGCACAACGATTCGGCGGCAAAGAACAGGAAAAACAAGATCCCGTTGGGGAGAGGGATTGGATATTAATGTTCTTGTAGAATGACGAGAAGTGAAAAAACAATCAATCTTCACGGCATTACATTTACATGTTTGAATTGCATTCCTACTTTAGAAATGATTTTCCGCTTTGTGTGGCATCCTTCTTTGAAGCGAATGGAGAAGGACGTTCCTTCTCACTGACATTTTGTGCAATAATATTTACAGCATTGTTAGCATTATTGTCTGGCAGAATAACTGCTTACGTTAGCCAAGTTGGTCTAGACTTGTAGGTGAACCAACATCTTTCTTAAATGAAGTGAGAGAAAACATAGAAAGGAGACATGTTATGAAAAACTGCTATTCTTTTAACATACAAATAGCATTGAATAAAAGTTATTAACTGCATCATTTGCTAAGTTTTTTTGTCTGACAGTTTGTACCTTTTGGGAGTTATTTTAATCGCAAAAATACTAAAACTTTATGCATTCAGTTACTAGTTTAGCATGTTTAGCCCTTATCTACAGCAGTTTGCATGAACTTGCGTAGCATCTGTTGATACAGCTGGTTAATTACCAGATCACTTCCATTTAAGTTCTTTGTTTGAATTTACAATCAGAGTGCCTTTCCTGGGGTTCAGGACCTTAACCTTGTGGTTACAAGTGGAGTTCCATAGCTGCTATGCCACATTACTGCCCTGGATACAACGTGAAGAGAGGTGTTATCTGATTTTTGGGCAGCCCTGTAACTCTGGCTTGGGTCTCATTATCGAAGTCCTCTTGGGCTCGTGTTGCAGTCAGATACTGCAAAGGTTCAGCCGAAAGGAAGAGGAGAGAGAGGGAGAGAGAGTAAAACAGGGGGTAATTACAGAGCAGAGATGGGCAGTGAAGGAAAATGAAGCCTTTCAAAATGAAGCCCAGCCTAAAGGGTGGCTAGACTTTGAAGTAAATTGGTGCTCTTCCGTTTCGCCATAACCGCTGAAGTAAATAACAAAGGATACATTGTTACTCATTTTTGAGCTGCTGCAAGTGGGTCGTGGAGGGGACCAGACATCTAAATGGAAAATGCAGTTCACCAGATTGATGTGTGGTGACGGAAACATCCTCCAGAGTTGCATTAAAAATGGCACTGTAACCAGCTGGGTTTGTTGTTTCCATGCTAGTCACATGGATGGAATACCTGAATGCCTCAGTGCTGGACAAGGCAACACTGTGTGATAGAATGTTACAGTGCCAGCTTGGCAACATGTTTATGAGTGGGGTCTAGGCAGGGCAAGATATGATTGTGGTGGTGGACTTAAAATTGTTGTAGCCTGTGACTGCAGTCTTTCTGGGTAGTAATGTCCTAATGACCCAAACACATGTTGCTCACATAATTTGGTAATATGAATGCTATGTGAAGATTTTTTTCCAGTAACAGGCAGTCTGCACCTTGGGTGATATAAGAGTTCTGTCATTTGAGAGTGTTAAAGAAACACAATTTTGCGGTGCTGGCAAAACCAGAGTTTGCCTGTGACAGTTCGTTAATCAAAGCTGTGTTTGCTGCATTGTATTTCCACACCACTGTTGCACAGCTCACACTGTTTGGGTAGGTCCATGGATTGATCCATGGGGCTGTAAAATGGATTCCTACCTTGGCAGGATAGAAACCACCAAACACCAAGACAGAAATCTCACCGAGCTGGGTGATCGTACAGAAGGGGAACCACACAGCAACAAGGGGGGCGGTGTAGAAGAAACCATTAATTATCATGAATGGGATTAAATGTTTTAGTTGCTGAAAATTTGCTGTTTGGTGTGGCTGGCATGTTAGGTTAGGGCTTTTCTGGCACCACTGCCACAGTAGAATGCAGATAGGAGTGTCCTGATCTTGCTGCTAGGCACAGATGCTGCCAGTGACAGATGTCGAGTCACAAGAGGTGATCAGGTGTTGTTGTGAGTTTCTATCCTCTTACACGTTCTTTGTGAGGTTGGTTGATGTTTGTTGCTGTTAAACAATGAAAATGGCGTATTATGTGGCCAGTCATTCCTTTGGGCCAGTAGAGAACATTTCAGTAAAATGTCAAGGCATTTAAAGTTATTTATCCTCTATTAGTAATTTATATTACTGTTTGCCTCTTTTGAGTAATTAACAAGTGCAGTTACGTAGTGCTCAGTAGTTACCGTGCTGTCAGCTAAGTCATGTCAGGTAGTTATGATAGACTCGAACAGATCAGTTATTTCCCGTTAGTTCCCGTTCTTTGCTAGGTGAACTTGGTGGAATAGCTACCACCAACACCTGTACAGGAGAACAGACAGGAGGTTGCACTTTCATTAAGATTATCATTACAAGGTTCCCATTTTCCCATGCCAGTATTATACAGGCTAAAGCCTAGCAATGGAGCGATTTCTCTTTAGCACTGTATGGTTTGGAAATCATTGCATCAAACTTTATCGAACAACACAGCGCCCCCTGCTGTCCATTGTGATGGTTAGTGTTATGATTGCATGTGCAGAACCCTAATGAGCCAACCTCAGCTGATCATTTCTGGAATTTGCAGCAGTATGATGCAATCCAGGGCCTCAAGCAGAATGTTTGTTTATGGTTGTTTGAGGAGAACCTTAGACCAAAGGTATTCAACCTTTGGATAGTATGTCAGTATGTCAATATTGGCTTGAATCTGACTGTATCTGCATTGATGTGAGCACCCATCCATGTTTAACCTTTGTGCTTTATGGTAAACAGATCGTAGAAATGATTGTTGTACATCTGTGTATTTGAGCTCTGGTTTCTTGCCCTCTATGGATGAAAAGTGTTGAAGGCATTCAGTGTTACTTTGTAGAGTTGTTTGATACGTTGCTTTAGACTTCATGTGATGTTCATGTTTAAGGGATTGTGGATTTTCTGATTTTAAGCCCTTGGCTGTATAATTGGAGTAATTTTATTTAAACATAATTAGTTTTGCCACAAAACCCTCTCCTCTTAAAAGGTATGGTTTAAATGTATTGCATATTGCATATACTAATGTATAGGATTCAGTAAGACCCATGTAGCATTGGGCTTAAGATGGAGAGGTACTGATGCTGCTTCTGAATTAGGCACTGCATGCGTTTTTCTTTTTAACCCTTGGCCATACATACAATTTAGATATATTTCTTCTCATCTGGCAGTGCTTTTCAGATGCAGCATAAATGGCTGCATTTATTGAATACCAATTTTATGGAAATTGTCTAATTAAGCCCAGGTAACAGTCCAGTGTTTGAACCTTACTGATCCTGGCTGTAGTGCTGAAGTAAAAAGCAATATAATTGAATGTAGGTCCACAAGTAAATTGCATACAGTATGTAGCACGATTGTATTTGCTAGTTGTAGTTGCTTTTGGTTATACCTCAACCTCATTTTTTCAATTTTTTCAACTGAATGTACTCTCCTAACTTCCAGCTGTCTCAACGCTTTTATACACTTTTGATGTTTCTGAACAGACACTGCTGTAGCTTACAGTTCTGCTTGTACACTGTGACCTTAGATGACTGGTTTTCCCAATTTTGGAAAAAAAAAGGGGGTCTAAAATGAAATGTGTTCAGGCTCTGCACACCCCTAATCCTCAGCCTGCTGCAGCGTCTTCATTTTGCATTTTTATCAGGCTGAGAGAGCACGGCGCGCATAAGGATTCTCCTGATCCCCGTTGTTGTTTTGGTTCCAGGAGAGACCGTCATGCCGGGCCCTGAGGAGCAGGAAGGCGGGCGCGAGGCCCGTTGCCAGCCCCTGTAACCCCCGCCTGCCCCGCAGAAATGCGCTGGGGATAAACCCGTTTCCTCGGGAGTATCTCTTTAATCTGCCCCAGGCAGCTGACTTGATTGAGTTCCAGGCGTCGAGCGGGGAGAAGGGGGTGGGGGCGGCGGACAAGGGAGCTCTCTGTGGGCCTCGGAGGTGTGGCGCGGGGACGGGGGCGGGAGCGAGAGGCGGGAAAGGCCGGCCCAGAGGCGCTCTGGCCCCAGTTCCCCCGCCGCAGGGCCTCAGCGCCGCGCAGACATGTCTGCCGGGGAGGCCGACGCCGACCACCCCCGCTTCTTTGTCGGGTGTGACGACGGCGAGGCCGACGAGCTGCTGGACCCCGGCAGGATCATGGGCTACGACTGCCTGTACGAGAACGTGGAGGAGGAGGACGAGGGCGACGACGACGAAGAGTACGACTCTGTGAGTACCCGGGGGCTGCTGCAGTGAAAGTTGCATTTTCTGCGTGCTGCTTTAAAATCGGTTGCTGCTAGCAAGTGTACATTTCACTCTCTGAATGTACTCCTGAAGGATGTTGAAATGAAAAAGAATTCATTTAGCCATCTGCTAAATGCTGTAGAGCTCTCACATTTTTTTTTATATCCTGTGTACTCCTGTTTGGTTGCTGTTCAGGAATTAAACTCAGATTTGTGTTCCAGTACATGGCTTTGCCCAGGGTTTTAACTTGCGTATATCTGTATTTGTGCAGACAAGCCAGCCTGCATTATTCTGCCAAAATGTGCATAGCTTATAAATGGTTTAGCATTTTGTCTTGTTTGTGAGTCATATGATCTCAAAATGAAATGGGGATTTTGTACCCTTCTGAATGCTTTACCCTGTTAAATGTAAACAAATGACTTTTACAGTGAGGCTATCAATTAGCGTGGAATACCCAGTAGGGCTGCATTTTCAACAGCACATATTGTGTGCTATATATAGCTAATGTGCTTGAGCAACGCTTGCTGCATAGCGTTTACTGTTAAACTGCTTGGACATTGTTTGTTTTCAGTCCATGCATGTACACGTAATTTAACACAACACTTACACATTTCCTGGCTAAGTCCAATCTGGCAAAAGTAAAGGAGATGAAGAGAGCCATGCTTTCAAGCAAACTGTGCTGATTTTAACACCCGAACCGATGCTTAAGTTCCTAAAACTCCACCTCTGCAGTGGTGCCTAAAATAACACATATGTGACAAGCATGATGTGCAAGTTGCTGCCGGTGGCCTCCATCACTCAGCCCACAGCTGCCAGGATCTGAAAGGTTGAAATCTCCAAGTGACGGCTGGGTAATTCTGGTCCCCTCTGTCCTCTTTTCTGCTCTCAGCCGCCAGAGAGGCAGATAGTGGTGGGAATCTGCGCCATGTCGAAGAAGTCAAAATCCAAGCCCATGAAGGAGATCCTGGAGCGCCTGTGCCTGTTCAAATACATCACCGTGGTGATGTTTGAGGAGGATGTGATCCTGAACGAGCCGGTGGAAAACTGGCCCCTCTGTGACTGCCTCATTTCTTTCCACTCCAAAGGTGAGGGCAGCCTGTGTGTTTGCCCCCTCCCCGCCCACACCCGGCACTCCACACGCACACTGTGGGCCGTTCACGGGTGCAGCCCAGACTCTAAATGAATGTACCTGTTGGGAGTTCAGCAAACAAAAATCCTCCTTCTTCCCACTGCATGAACACTCCCTCAGTTCAGAAGAAAATCACAGCATTGGAGAGGTTCACATTTAGAGGGTGTTTAGAACAGCCTTACATACAGTATAATTTTGGGCACAGCAGCAGTTAGTCATGGTGGCTTGTGCAGTGCTTTGAAAGGAATTGGATTAATTTCAAACAGTTCCCTCGGTGGTGCAGTAAAACTGTGCCATTTGATTACATAGTCTGATAGTTGGAGATTTGGATGCAGACAGTGATGGATTCCTGCTGGAGCTTTCTGGCTTTAAACCCAGCATCAGTGCCAGACAGTTGATTTATCCAGATGTACCGGTCACAGGGTTCATGACTTTAAAACCCATCCTTGATTTTTGTCACGTGGCTCAGCCAGCTGCAGAAGTTCATGATGGAGTTGTTTTTGTGTACGGGTTTTATTTTTCCCCCAGCTCATTGTGCAGTTGTTTGGCCACCTTAGGTTTGTTGTTGTAATTGTTGGGAGAGGAAGACAGAATGCAAGCTTGGGAGGTCAGCATTATTTGTGTAAAGATTTAGGCTCTCTTGACATGTGTACATCAGCTGTAGGCTTCTAAGTGGGAAGTTGAAGGACACTTTACGGTGCATTTTGGGACAATATGCAGTAGAATTCACTGGAGTGGGAACAGCGTGTAATTGGTTTTCATTCAGCAACATGACCTTGAGCAAATCTGTCCTCGCCTTTTTCACAGAAATAGCAAGAAGTTTCTGGACTCTTTTGTCGTTGAAAACTCAGCCATTATTCAGACCCCTTGACTGGATTGGTTCCACATGTCTGCGCAGCCACTTTGACAGAAGCTGATATTTTGGGTGTGTAAAAAGAGGGATAAGCTGTTTTTTTTCACCCCCCTTCCCTTCCAGGATTTCCTTTGGATAAAGCTGTGGCCTATGAGAAACTTAGGAACCCGTTTGTCATCAACGATCTGGACCTCCAGTACTGTATTCAGGACAGGTGAGGCATTCCACGCCAACACGACCGTTTATGGCAGAGATATGAGGCTGGAGACTGCACACATGCACCGCGACCCAGGGGAAAGGGGTTACTTTGTGCGGTAATGGAAGCATTTATCATATGGGTCATTCTTTACATTTCTCTGCTAATAAAAGCACTGATACATTATTCAGCTATGCAGCAATTCCATAATGCACGTGTTCAGAAACAGTGTGTCCATGCGGCTGAAGAAAGTTTTGGGCATATGGACACTACAGTATTAACAAATAGCCTAATGCTTGCAAGCACAAACATTTTCTTTATGAAACACACTTGTTTTTCTATTGATTTTCTTTGATGTGTAGGTAAAATTGACAGTTATTGACAGTTCTTGGTCTTCTGTGGTTTAAGTTACGAGACTGTAAATGTAGGCATCGAGACTCTGATGTGTTTTATTGGGCTGTGCAGGTACACCCAGAACGCTATCGTCCCTGATTTGTCACTGGTAATTAGTTCACAAGCAGGGACAGGGCGGTGTACTTCCTATGCACACTTCCTTGTCCTTTAGTTTTGCTTCATCATTTTCAAGAGAACAGCGCACTCGCAACACAGTGCAGCCTCACTGCCTGCCACTCATGTACTGTCACGTCCAGACCAAGACACCTCAGAGGCCAGATAATCTCTGTGGTGACACACACTCACATGCATAGACACTCACATGCCAGAGGACCAACTGCACAATGTAAACAACGCAGCCACTGCAGCTCCCTTTAAGTCAATAGACTTCATCATGCTGTAGACCCACTTTCTAGTTCCAAACAACATGTCTGTTCAGTTGCCTTTGAACTGTGCGATGTCTGTATATTTAGATCTATTCTTGTATGCTAATACTCTTGCATCAGTGTTATAGTGTGAGCTGAATATGGTATAGCTAAACAGAAAAAACTGACTGAGTTTGGAATGTAATGTAAAAAAAAAAACATTTGCACTCCTTATCATGCTGGTCTTGGTGTTTAAACTGTATTATAATCAGGCAGTAGAAATGTTCAAACAGGAGGTATGCAGTAAGATTAAGATGTTGAGATTTGTAAAATGCTTCTAGTTTACAAGTGGAAGTAAAAGGATTACTTGATTAGGACTAGTCATATATACTATGCTATATACGTGCTACACGTGCTATCCTATGCACACAATTCTGTTCTGTGTACAGCTGTGGGCAGATTTAATCCATGTTGTCTTTGGTTCAATGCGTTATTATAATATTTTAAATTACAGGAGAGAGGTGTATCGAATTTTGAAGGCAGAGGGAATCCAACTTCCACGATACGCAGTTCTGAACCGAGACCCTGCACGACCTGAAGGTTAGTGAGCCCTCTTCCTCTTTATTTGCTTCATTAACATTCTCTTCATGGTGGCATTTTACTAATTTCATTCAAGTTTTCATTCGTAAGTGGCACTGTTAAATGTGTCAGATTTACTGTCAGATTTTCTGCATGCACTTGGAAGCAGCCATCACTTTCAGCCAAGTTATGATTTTGAAATTCTGTTCTTTATGCATTGACACAGTGTCCAAAGCAAATAAGTGTGACTCATTCGGAGTTCCTGTAACACGCCAGGAGACTGTCATCTTGCCTTGCAAGAAGTCGTGTGACATTCTTTTCAGAGGGGGGTGAGGGGGTTAGAGAGAGCACTTGTTGTATGTATATGTGTTGTCATGAAAATATGGTTTATGACAGGGGTGCTATCTGTCTGCAGTGGTGAGGGGGAGACAGATAACAAGCCTACAGTTTCATCTCAGTGAATTTTCCATATTTCTCTCCCTCGTTCCAACAGCCTCATACTACCCCTCCTACCCTCAATCTTAAGGAAAGAACTTCTTTTTAATGTGGTTAGGACATTGATTTATTAGAATTAGTCATAATTTCCGACTGAACCTTTCAAAACTGTCTCTCTGTGTTATTACATGGACATTTAAAACTGCTTAAACGATGGTGATCAAGCCATTACGTCGGGTGCAGAGAGAGAGTAGCTTGTGTTCTCACTCCCGGGTGGCCCAGGTGTTTCTTCCCAAAAATGATATGCTGTACTGCGTGTGACCTTTAACGCAACATTAACTCTGATGTAGCTCTGTCCTCTTTTTGAAATAGGCTCCCACTTGGGTAGGTAATTTCCTGCCTCTCTGTTGCATGGCTACCAAGTACACATTCATGGCTGGATGCAGCTGAAATCTAGGGATATTTACTTGACTCCCAGCTGCATCTTTGCATGGTTGGTAGTCTCAGTACTGACATGAAGGTGGTTTGATGGTTTTAAGGAGAGCTACTCACTAGAGGAAAGTAATCCTCCTGTTGTGTGTCTGTAAACTTAACAAGGTCTCACCATGATCAATACATCTAATGTAGTTGAAACATGAGTATGGTACATCTTACTTGACTACAGCTGTGCAGTTTATCATGTGGTGGAACTATAGGAATCTTGTTGAGGTGTGAGCAGAACTCATTCTGCTGCTCTGGGTCATTCATTGGAGGAAGCACATCCTTACTGCATTGTGTAAATCACAGCGGCTACAAGGCAAAAACAGATTGTACTATAAAAATTTACCACCTGGCCTGTGATATCTGACAACCTGTGAGACCTTTAGCAAGATTGTGCCCCTCTTTTAGAGATCTTTTGCTTGAGATATTTACACAAACAAGAATTTAGTCTGTGAGAGAGAATGGTTTGTTTGGTAGTGCTGCTCCTCATCATTAGAAGTTACCACCCATGCAGATTATTTGTCTGTTGACTCTTAATTATGAGTAGAGTTTGAAAAGTTAAAAAAATTAATTGCTCTGATTTTCATTCTGATTCGCATTCATTGTTCTGCATTGCTTTGTATTGTATTGCTTTATAAAAAAGTGATACTGTGAGAGACTGATGAAATGTGCCGTCCCTTATGTTTTAACACATCTCGCCAAAGCTGCCTTGACTTTAAAAGCATTCACTAAGAATCAGCATTTCTTGGTTTCCTGTGTTTTTTGGGTTCCTGAATGTTCAGGCTAATTCTACAGACCATGTGTCAGATAATAAAGCAATCATATCAAAGACATGATAAACACCCTTAAATAAACATCGTCACCCAGTTATACAGCAGATGTCCCGTTAGCAACTCATGGTAGAGAGACTGGGTTAACAATGCATCTGAATCTGACCCAGTACAATGAGGGCCTCTTCCCCCTAACAAAATGGGTCCATTTTGTTGCTTCAGTATAAAAAAAGGGATATTTTATCTTTCTGAAAAATACTATAGTGATAAAATACAACATTAATAGTCATTATTGGTGACTGTTAGGTTTAGATGTGCCTCGCGTATCCTGTAGCCCTTTCGTACAGCTGACTCTTCCACTTTTGAAACTCATATACTTCCAATACACTATCAGCGTTATGGCTTTGACTGGTAAACAAGTCCATTGCCTTCACCGCTGCTCCTTGATAGTGCCTGATCACATTGATGACACTGTCCCTATGGAAGCATATCGACTGTCGTGTCCTGGGCCCCGTGTGGGTGGGAATGCGGCTTATCATTCGGACGGTAAGCCCGGGGGCACAACGCTGCTTCCTGGGCCGCCATCTGTCGCCTTTCCCAGGCGTGCCCCGGCCCCGCAGAGTTCAGGTGAGGACGTTCCGCCACCAGCCCTTCGGGCTCGATCGCTCCCCCCCCACCAGATCGGCGGCGGTAATGTGAGCGAGCGGCCGCTATCGCTAATGGAAACGAAGAGCGGAAGGCGAGGGACTTGAAGGTCACTGCTCCGCTGAGAGCCATCTGTCGAAAAGCGCACAAATAACGTCACCATCACCGCCGGTCGCGCCCGATCCCTGACCCACAGTGCTTTGTTCCGAAAAACGAGCCAGAGCAGACATCAGAATCTGTCATTTTGGGAGTGTAGTGTGTTGAGCTCTTGACTGATAAACATTTTTGGACTTGGACTCTCTTGGACTCAGTACAGACATATCTGTTGATATATAACTGATAGAGTCCATTTTAAGCTGTGCTAATAAAATAATGCGGATAGACGTATCTCGACTAGCTACCTCAACATAGTTTGACATGTCCATGTATGTGCGGTGTTTGGGAACAAATTAAAATGATGTGGAAAGATGCCATTTTGGGGAACACTTGTCAGAATAAGGATTACTGTATGTTGATTGTATAGTGGTTTCTCTTGATCACAATATGTACAGGGTTTGGGCCTTACTTATTTGATATGTGTGGAGAATTCTGTAGTCATTTTTTTCTAATACTGTAGATGTGTTAGTACACAGAAGTGGAACAAATTGATGTGGTCTGAATAACCATTCAGATAAAGTCTTGCTTTTTGTCTCAGGCGGATAACAAATCTTATCAAATATGTGAGTTAGCTTTTGACATTTTTATAGTGCTTCACAGGCCGGTATAATGGAATTCAGCCTCTCAAACTCTTGACATTCTGGATCAGGTCTGGCTGTCAGAGCTGAAAAGGCTGGATGCTCTTTGTTCAGCTTGTCATTCCTGTGAATTTTTACCCATGCAGGCATGGCTGGGAGCTCACAGAACTGCAGTGTTCAATTTTACATATTTTTCTACTGGAATATAGATTTACTGTGTTTCAGTACTGCAAATATTAAACCAAGGTAAATAGCATTCTAGTGTAAAGTATTGTTTTAGGATCATGACATGCACTATTGTGACTGATGGAGATTGATTGGTAGTGTGAAGGTGATTGTTATGTGACGATCTCAAAAACTTTGTAGTACTGCCTTGTTCCCTTTTAGAAGGCTGTTGAAGGTGTTGTAGCAGTGCATGTTTTGACAGCAACTCAACCACATGACCCTAGCACAAAACACAGTAGCTCAAAATAGAATCTCGTCTGACAAAAGCAGCTTGAGTCTTAATGTGAGCAAATGTATGTTGCAAGTATTTGTGCTATGTAGATATGTATGTGTATGTGTGCGTACATACGCCCATACACGTATACCTATTGTATGTGTTGATGGTATACATTGTTTGTGTCTATATCTGTCTAGCTGGCAATCTTTATTGATGTCAGTCTGACTATGCAGAGATGTCTGCCTGGACTTAAAGTGTCTGTGGTTTGTGATGGAAAATTTCTCTCTGCTGCATAGAGAGAGTGCTTGTGTGATGAGAAATGAGGTTCCTGTAGATCTGTGGTGAATTTGAGCTTTTGAAAAAGCACCTGAACAGATTATGGGTGTCACAGGATTAAGACGATTATGTTCATGGTTTCAGTTGGATGCGGCAGCTGAGGTGAGATTAGAGGGAAAAGGGCATGAATGAATTCCATTTTTCTGTAGCAGGATGTTTAATAATGATACACGATTTCCCCCAGCCATTTTCTTTAATTTTTTCCCTTATATGTCCGCGTTCACTATGTTTATAACATCACTCTGTTTGGGAGCTGGTTGTTCATGTTGTCATTGTGTATACAGTCATGGCTGTGATTGATTGTTTACTTTAGTGAGGACAGTGTATCAGTGAATGAGCACGGTTGGGTTTCATGGTCTAGATTTCAGAGGGCATTTAAGGGGAACCATTTCATGGTTATTGATGAACGTGCAGGCAGTCATTTGAGGAGCTGCTCACACATGCATTTGTATTCAGTGGGAATTTGCTTTGAAAATGATACGGACGATACTGTAATCGCAGATGTCAGAAACACTGCTATGCATTTGACTGTGTATAGTACACCACTCTGTCCTGTGTGTTTGACTGCATGTAGTATGCCACACTGCGTGCTGTTCGGTTGTGAATAGTATACCACACTGTCCTGCAGTGTGTGTTTGACTGCATATACTATACTATACTGTGTCCTATGTGTTTGACTACATATATTGTACAACATGGTGTGCAATGCGTTTGGCTGTGTATAGTAGACAGCACTGTGTTCTATGCGTTTGGCCATGTTTAGCATTCCACACTGTGTGCCATGTGTTTGACTCTGATTAGTATGCCACAAGGTCCTACAGTGTGTCTCTGTGCTTTGCATTTGACTTCGTATAGTATACAACACTGTGTCCTCTGTGTCTGACTGCAGAATGTAACCTGGTGGAAGGTGAGGACCACGTGGAGGTAAATGGAGAGGTGTTCCAGAAGCCGTTTGTGGAGAAACCAGTGAGTGCAGAGGACCACAATGTCTACATCTACTACCCTACGTCTGCCGGGGGAGGCAGCCAGAGGCTCTTCCGCAAGGTGAGGCCTTCTAGAGGAGCGTATTACCCTGGCATGAAGCCCTTTCAACCTGCTGAAAACTATACCAGTACTCTTAAAGCACTTCACTTAGCCTTCTGTGAAGTGAAGTCTGGTACAGTACAGGGGCCTGTCTAACACTAAGTCTCAGCCAGGACAGTGTTCTGCATTGAGCGGAAAATTGTGGGGGTTTATGGTGTATTTTACATTACATTGTTACATTATTGGCATTTAGCAGACGCTCTTATCCAGAGTGAGTCGCATGGGTTACAATTGTTTACATGTTACTTATACAGGTGGATATTTATTGAGGCAATTCTAGGTTAAGTACCTTGCCCAAGGGTACAGAAGCAGGGCCCCAGTGGGCAATCGAACCAGCAACCTTTCATTTATGTGGCCTACTCCTTACCGCTGTAATACACTGCCATCCATTACAAGAACTGCGTTAATAATATCTATACACCATGCATACATGAATTATACATTGAATTGCACTTGTTTTTTGTTGTTGTTTATAGATCGGAAGCAGGAGCAGTGTGTACTCTCCGGAGAGCAACGTGCGGAAAACGGGCTCCTACATTTACGAAGAGTTCATGCCGACCGATGGAACAGACGTTAAGGTGCAGAGCTAAATTAGTTCATTAAGTAAAGTCACTGCCTTCATTAAGCCTAAAACTTCATTAGCCAGCTGTGTGTGGTGCAGTGACCCTTTGTCATTAATTTTAAGACAAGATTTTTTTTCATGCGGAGAGTCTTGTCAGCAGTTGGACTTCTTTTCAGCGGGATGCTAGTCACATCCTTTTTGCATGAACAAGTTTCTCTCTTCTTATCTTCCACATTTGCAAATGAGTTTTACTCAAATGTAGGGCAGACAGACTGTTGAGTCTCTTTGTCCTCGTTTGGTCTGAAGCGTCTGTTTCCTCATACTGCATCCCAAAGCTAATCTCATCCTTTGGCACCATCGCAAGGAGGAAAGGCATGTTGATTTGCATTTTTAACAAGTTAACGTGTCCTTGAAACGGTAAATTCAGAAACAATCTATTTCTCCCACGAAAGAAATTTCTAGAACACACTCTTCATTGTTCCCATAATGCTTTGCTCTGTGTGCGTCAGGTGTACACGGTGGGGCCGGACTACGCCCATGCAGAGGCCCGCAAGTCTCCCGCCCTGGATGGGAAAGTGGAGAGAGACAGCGAGGGGAAAGAAGTTCGATACCCAGTCATCCTTAACGCACGAGAGAAGCTCATTGCCTGGAAAGTGTGTCTAGCCTTTAAGGTAATCGCAGGGTTGGAACGGAGCATGTGTACCCTAATGTGTTTTAAGAGCTCTGGAAAAGCTCATGATCAAAGTCTAAATTAATCCCAGAGGACAGCTTGTGTCCCCCCCAGGCATGGTGAAGATTTAAAATATATTTTAATCATCTTCAAAGTGGCACCCAAAATAGTACCCAAAGGAAACAAACCCATACAGTGAGACTGGAGTTCATAACTGTTGCATTAAAAGATGCATTTATGCAGTTCCGCAAGTCCTTTGCAGAGATTTTCAGTCTGCGCAGTGTAGCCAAGTCCACTGGGAGACTGTTGAAGAAAGTGTTGGGAGAAAATGTACATTTGTGAAACCCAGTGCTTAAAGCCTCCCCCAGTTTTTTGAATACAAGATCATTTGCAGTCCGGCACTGAGATTTTCGTGTGCGCAAGTTCAAAGGATTATTGTCAGGGTAAATGAAGGCCGGACCAGTTCTTGATTTTATGCAGCATGTATAAATGAGGCGTATTGGTGCCAGAGAGGTGTGACATGTATATATTAGATGTTGTTTTTATCTGACAACATTGCTGGACTGACTTAGTTTCTACCCAATTATGTAAAATGTCATAATCGATTGCCTCAGAAATGTCAGGCTGGTCTGTAGTGTGACGGGATACCTTGAAGGGCACCATTTAATGAAGCCTGTAACCGACTGAGTCAATAAATGTTTTTTAATGAAGCGTGCTCTGCCATTTTCTCATTCACTCCACTTTGGTGATTTTGACAGCAAACTGTCTGTGGTTTTGACTTGCTCCGAGCGAATGGCCAGTCGTACGTCTGTGACGTCAATGGGTTCAGCTTTGTGAAGAATTCCATGAAATACTACGACGACTGTGCAAAAATCCTAGGGTAAGTGTCCTAGTATGTTTGCACCCATAATTGTAGCCCCCTCAAACTCACTCACTGTTAAATTGGCAATTCTACAAAGAAATGTTTTTTGTTGATGTGGCCCATGCATATACAGTACCTTTCAATGCTGTATCAGTACATTAACATCAGCATATGTCTTTGGTTACTGAAGCTGACAAAACGTACCTTAATACTAATGCATTTATTAAATATTTATTTAAAATGTATTCAGACTTTTCCTTAATGCCTCCCCTCTCCCCCCTTGTCTTAATGTCTTGAGACATTGTAAAAAGGTACTACTTGGGTTAAATCAAACTTGTGTGGTGTTGTGTCATAACCTTGTGTTTCTCTCCTGACAGAAACATCATCATGAGAGAGCTCGCCCCTCAGTTTCAGATCCCATGGTCCATACCCATCCCAGCTGAGGATATTCCGATTGTCCCCACAACCTCTGGAACCATGTATGTACTGCATGCTCATTAAGCTGTGAAAGTGTACAGTGGAAGAAAAAAGCGACAATTACAGAGTCTGAAGAGTTAAAGCAACAACTTGAAAAATCCAGCCCAGTTTCAGAACCCTTGCAAAGTTGCAGAAAAATGTTTTTTTTTTTTCCCCGTGTTCCCTTTCAAACGCTGCTGGGTGTGATTAGCTCACTGAAAATAGGCTGGAGCTTGAGGTACCGTAAATGATATTCTTATGAGATCTCGTGTACGCACCCATCCCTCCGGCCCTCTCTCTCTCCACAGGATGGAGCTGCGCTGTGTCATCGCTGTGATTCGACACGGCGACCGAACGCCCAAACAGAAGATGAAGATGGAAGTTCGCCATCAGAGGTATCGGTTGTCCTTTTGTGCAGGTGCAGAGTGGCTCTTGCGGGCCATGTGAAATAAATGAAGTGATACTTCTCAGGATAACCCTGCTGCACAAACCACAAGACACTCTTCCAGCGTGCTGTCCACACATACACAAGCCTGCACTGCACTGCAATCATGAAATCTATTATGATTTTTATATGTCTGCATTTCAGAGAAATTGGAAACCATTTTTTCCAGCTGAATGTGTATAGCAGTGCTCACATAGAAAGTCATGAATGCCTCGAACTGTCCTCGCTCTGCATTTCAGAAAATTCAATTTGCTGCACAGCAGTAACATGGAAAGGGAAATGAGCTGGACTTATGTCATTTTGTCTATATGCAAGCATATAAAATTTTGTTTATAGGCAACTCCAGTGCTCGGGGCCAAAGTCCTGGAGATCTTAGTGACTTTAATGTGTTTATTTGCCAGACACACTCTATCTGGAGTCACTAACAAGGCTATCATGGGAAGATAAATTTGACATCCGTCAACAAGAACACAGTCACAGAACAGCCTGTAACACAGTAAATAAACATCAAACTGAAAGACAGTGATAAAACTATAACCGTATTACAGTTATTGTTTAGTGTACATTTTGTACCTAAAATTTACTCTGAAGAACAACATAAATAAGAGTGTGTACAAAGAGCCTCATGATAACCTTGAAGCGCAGAGAAGCCATCTGCTAGAGCACCATAGGTTTTTTTGTTTTGATGTGAATCTCTGCCCTTATTTACAGTAACATTGTCCATATCTTCCTACTGATCTCAGACCAGTTCCTCAGCAAGACTTCAGCATTTTCTTCTTACTATGAGTCATCCCTCTACCTAGAACATGTCAGGAACTAACCTGAATAGAAGATGCATCCGTAGATAGCGATGATGGTGCTTGTCTCAATGCAGTGTGATGCAGTACATCAGAAGCAGTGTCGTATGCACGGTAAATTTGTCATAGAGCAGTGTGGCAGCAATCTTTGTTAGAATTGGCAGCTCCCATGTCAGTTAGAATGCAGTCCTTAGACACATCAGTCAGGCAGGTGTTGGTTATGAAAAGCTGAAGAGTCAAGAAAGGCAAGTGCTGGCTAAATTGAGGGCCCTGAAATCTCACAAAATTACACAGGTGGAGAAATGCTTACTGTGGAGGCTTTGGCTGCACTCTTAAATAACAGCATTCTGTTTTCTCAGCACAAGGTCTCAGTGCTATCAGCTATTCAGCAAGGAAGGTGATTTAGAAGATGTCATATTTTTGGCTGACTGAAATTGTTGCAAATTTCTAGCTCTCAGAATAAGTATGCTGGATCAAGAAAGTGTTCCCTGCTGGTTTCATAATGTGAGAAGGTGAAGCACTACTGTAGATGGTGTTCATTGTTTAGGATATGGACCACATACAAAACAAGGTGGTGGCAAGTACATAAACCAGTATTATTATTAATAATGACTCTTATTAATATGTGTTTCAGGTTTTTTGATCTGTTTGAAAAATGTGACGGGTACAAAAGTCGGAAGCTGAAACTGAAAAAGCCAAAGCAATTGCAGGTAAATTAAGCATTTCAGCAGTGTTCTTACTGTGTGTGTGTGTGTGTGTGTGTGTGTGTGTGTGTGTGTGTGTGTGTGTGTGTGTGTGTGTGTGTGTGTGTGTGTGTATATATATATATATATATATATATATATATATATATATGGCCTTGTCAGGCTGTGTTTCAGCTGCCCTGGATTTTATTTTGAATCACAGGAGGTGCTAGACATTGCAAGACAACTTCTTGCAGAACTTGGACAGAACAACGACTCAGAAATTGAAGAAAGCAAAGCAAAACTTGAACAGCTTAAAACAGTTCTTGAAATGTAAGTGAATTTGATGTTTACATTCCACACTTGCATGCCAAAAGTTAATTACTCGGTACTAAAACAACAATTTAAATTATTCATTAAAAGCATGTATTTGTTTTGCAGGTATGGACATTTTTCTGGCATAAACCGTAAGGTTCAGTTAACATACCTTCCACATGGCTGCCCAAAAACATCGAGTGAAGAAGAAGGTAAAGTTTTACAGTGATCATAATATTTAAAATGGGATATAATATAATGTAATACTGTAATATAATGTCTGATCTCTGTGTACCTGAAGGTGGCTGAAGTGTCTTGTATTGTGGGCTATGATGTTCTGTCATAAATTATCATAGTTAATCATAGTTTTACATTAGCTATACATTCTTGCCACGGCAGTTTCATTTTAGATGCGACCAACTGATACACCTGGATGTTTGTTGAAGTGATACAACACATATGCCCTAAGATTTGAATCTGCAGCCTTGTGGTTTCAATTTTAGTTCTTGAAGGAGTACTTCACAGTATGCTGACAATTTTTCCAACTTTTGCTAAGAGCATTATGATTAGCTTCACTGAGCTTTGGAATCGTGCAAGGCTCACTGGGAAAATAGTTAATTAGTAGATTATTTCCACACCGCACTGTAAGTTTAGATCCACAGTCTCTGGTTTGCAGTCCACTTTAGTGCGAAGACATGATTCTTATTTAGCTAAAGCATTTAAAAAAAAAAAAAAACAGGAAGTTAGTCATAGACAAGTGAGACATGAATCTCCTCATGACAAATTCTCCAAAATGAAGTTATAGTTTTCTCCTCTCTACCTCCTAGATTCTGTACCAATTAGAATGAGAGGTTTTGTTTATTTCAGTCCATAGAGCTTTAGTTACAATTTTGCTTGAGCAGGTTTTTTCAGAGATCCCTTTATAAATGGGTTTTTTTATATTAATACTTTTACTGTATGTAAGTTGCATTACCTGTATTTCATGTAATGTTCAGAGGTCTCTCTGGAATGACATTTGTGTATATTTATGAAATACTGGAAATATACAGATTGGGAAAATGTTTATACATTGGCATGTTATTACTGCTGCTATATGCAACATTCAATCTTGCCTACATTAGAAATTATTTTGCAGTGTATTCAGTATTTTGCAGAGTATTCAGTGATGCTGGACTTAATGTTAGAGCAAAATTTAGGCTCAGTCATGCGAACGAATCGCAACAGATGGCACAGTGTGGCTGCAGAGGGCTGTGTCTCTCCCCTCAGATGTGCGCCGAGACGACCCGTCCCTGCTGCTGGTGCTGAAGTGGGGTGGAGAGCTCACCCCTGCCGGCAGGGTGCAGGCGGAAGAGCTGGGCAGAGCCTTCCGGTGCATGTACCCCGGGGGCAAGGTAAACCCAAACGCAGGCCTCACAGAACGAGGCAGCTCGAACCTCCAGGATACGCCGCTAGCTTTGCTGCTAGACCCGTGCTTGCTCGCTCACTTCCCTGTACGTGTCGGCCCGTTCGTTTACCATCATCTGACGCTGTGAATGAGGGGCATCTCCAGGCGGCCACAGAGTACAGAACATGCTGTGCAGATGCATGCTGTAGTATGTGGGTGGGGGTGGCGGGGGATGTCTGATCCAGAGTGAGATTCCGCTCATGCTGCAGGAGGCTAAGGTCGTGAAAAACATCAATACCTCAATACTACTGAAATACAAAAATTTCAAGAACAGTTCCGCGTGTCATTAATTATGTATTGGGTAGTACCGGAATAGCTAAAGTGCTGGAGCTGTGTGGACTTGTATGATGAAAATTGCATCCTTGCATCGTGCGGAACATGGAGCTTCTCTTCATGTCTGCAGAGGGACACCATAGACAGAACTCACTCTTTTGTGCTGATCTAGGCTCAGATTTCCCAAAAACAAGCCTCACCTAACCTGGTCTTTCAACTGAAATTGTACTGGATATTGTGAAATTGAACTGATATCATACTGTGTATATGACGTTGTAAAAAGGAGTCAGGGACGGGGAATTGCTTTCAGAGAACATTTATTCCCTGTTGTTACAGGCTAACCACAGGTTGTGCGGGTCGCAGAAAACAATAAAGCTTGGTTTAATGGTTTTTTAACCATTGAAACAACTTATTGGAACTAAGGGAGATAGCGCTACTTATATAATGATGTAGCAGACCTGCTCTCATAGAACACAAGATACCAACTGATAAAATATAAAAATGTTACACACTTTAATTAGATGTGCTCACCTTCTAGCCCTTAACTGTCCAGTAGTGACCACGCACCCTGTGAGATTGGGAAAAGAAACACCATAATTAGTGTGCTGCCCCAACCCCCCCCCACTCCATAATGGCATACTCACTGCAGGGGGGCAGGGGGACGCTGAACTACAAAACTGCACCAAACTGGTGCGTGCCAGAACATTGTATAAGAACGCTACAATATATGTGTTGTAACAACCTTGCAGGAGACTATGCGGGCTTCCCCGGCTGTGGGCTACTGCGCCTACACAGCACCTACCGGCACGACCTGAAGATCTACGCCTCTGACGAGGGGAGGGTCCAGATGACGGCCGCCGCCTTCGCTAAGGTCAGCAAGCCGTGACTCATCCCGTACAGGTGATAGCCCCGCCTACCGGGCAGGAAATACATGTCTCTTGCGATGGCAGCGGCTGCCAAAAACACGCAAATGAAATCTATATGCAGGTGGCTTTCCGTGCAGGAACCAAAGCAGTCTGGCAGGAGGTCCACTGTGAAGCGAGAATTTTATTTTGTTTTTGCTGTAAACACATCGAAACATCCTGCCAATAACTGTTTACAAAGACATGAACTACCATGTGACAGCTACAAAACAAGAAAAAAAATTATGCACAGATGCCAGTTTCATCTTTTGGGAACAGCTCTGTACAAAGGCAGCCACCAAATGAAGGAAAGCAGGCGTTTATTGCCTGGCTTATTGTAATCCCAACCCCAATATGGCTTTACTTACTTAGGTTCAGCAAATGGCAAATTCGTGATTAAATGTATATTCTGTGCAAAGTCATATTTTACATAATTACAGAAATAATTCATGTCATGTTGGCCAGTCCAATGTGAAGGAAATGCACCTTTACAGTGTGCATAAAAGTGCATAATCTCTTGATAATGGTATCACTAGTTAGTTATGTTCTTTCATGGTCTGTGTGGGGAGGCACATCAAGATTTATTGATATTTATATCAAGGTTTGTATCTTACAAAACGCATGAATTAGGTGTTTTGATTGCGCAGGCTCGTGCGCTGGGGCTGTAGTGGGGTTTCGGCCGCGGGTGCGTCGGGTTACGGTGATGTCTCTGACCCCCATGAGTCTGTCCGCAGGGCCTGCTGGCTCTGGAGGGCGAGCTGACGCCCATCCTGGTGCAGATGGTGAAGAGCGCCAACATGAACGGGCTGCTGGACAGCGACAGCGACTCGCTCAGCAGCTGCCAGCAGCGGGTCAAGGCCCGCCTCCACGAGATCCTGCAGAGGGACCGGGACTTCACCGCCGAGGACTACGAGAAGGTCCGCCCCCAAAACACAGACGGCCCCTCATCAGAGCGTACCAGTATCGCAGCAGCAGCACAAAGGGCCCATAGCAGGGACCGGAGTAAACGCACCAGCTGTTAAACTCTCCAGTGAGCTGTTGAGTTTAAGCAGAAAGTATATAATACACATTTGTTTTCTGAGGTCCCACAAGGCATGAAAATAACACCTCTGGTACAATGTTTGGAGCACGGTGTTTTTAGCTTACAATATCCCAGTGGCTTTCACAAAAGTTGTTTGTGCCAGACGTGTAAAAGCCTTTCAGATGTAATCTTATTGCTGGCCCGCTCTGTCCTCAGATGGCTTTGTGGCTGGGGCCCAACGGTGAATCGTGTTGTTTCCAAAGCAGAGCTTTCACACGCGTTTTCTGCACACAGCTTGCGCCGACGACCAGCACTTCCCTGGTGAAGTCGATGCAGATGATTAAGAACCCGGTGAAGACCTGCGATAAGGTGTACTCTCTCATCCAGAACCTCACCTTGCAGATCCGACAGAGGATGGAGGACCCCAAGTCAGCCGGTAAAGAGGCGTTACGGTCGGCGAATCGTAGCAACCTAACTGATCGTAAAATGGACAGTCCTGTTTACGACGGACAAGCAATCAATAAATCAGCTTTTATTTGGTCTAGTACTGTCAACAATCATATTGTCACAGCGTGCTTTTTGATGCACTATTTCTGGCTGCAGCAGCACATATACTAAAATTGGAGTGATACAGAGAAGATTAGGATGAAGAGCAAATCTCTGAAGTGTTCCATATTTTGTACTTGGCTTCCCTTAGTTTCTAGGCTGTCTAGTTTCAGGTAAGCACAAGTAAACCTGTGATAGGGCCTGAATAGTGTTAGGCTCTCACACACTGGTCTGACAGTGTTGTTAGCCTGGTCTGACACTGTTGCTCAGTCAACTTGAATGGATACACTTCTGTTCTTTTGTAGTGGAAGTCACACAAGTCTGGATAACAGCTTCTGTTAAATGAATGTAATGTAATGGAAGGAATTTTTAAAAATTGCGGGTTTGGAAGAATAAAGCGATGTGTTTGGCCGGTGTTCAAACATTGGGCTCCATCCAGGTTTCTCGTCATCTCTTCTCAGACATACAGCTGTACCACAGCGAGACACTGGAGCTAATGCTGCGACGATGGGCCAAACTGGAGAAGGACTTCAAAATGAAGAATGGAAGATACAACATCAGCAAAATCCCCGACATTTACGACTGCATCAAATACGATGTGCAGCACAACAGCTCCCTAAAGCTGGACAACACCATGGAGATCTACCGACTCTCTAAAGCACTGGCCGACATTGTCATTCCTCAGGTAGGCCCACTAACACTGAACTTGGGCTGAGGTAGTACTCATTTAGAAAGAAAAATAGATCAAGTTTTTAATGAGAGCAGAAAAAGAGCACTTTCCACCGCGATTTCCCATTTTTACTGGCCTGTTTAGTGATTTTCTTGCTTTGATATGCCGAGGAGAAAATGGGGGATGGTAAAATAAGTGCTTTTAATTCACCTTTTGTTATTCCAAATACCTTAGCATGAAATGTCTGTGTGTATATGTCATTTTTATTGTCTCATTAAGATAAATGGAATAACCTAGCATGGCCTAGATAACATAGCAAAAATGTGGAAATCACCACTGAAATATTCTATGCAGTCCTGAACTTTAAGTGACTCTGGGGAATAAATGGAGAAGTAATTGTAGCAAGCCAATTTGCACTCTAAATATTCAAAATGATATGAAAATGGGGCTTTCACACTTTTGAAATGGAAAGTGGTGTCTCATAATTAAAAGGCCTACAGTGTGTGCCTGTAGACAATTTTAATCAGTGTTGAAAATTGGCTTGGGTGTGTTGAACCTGGGTCTGTACACACCCTTTGTGTGAACCTATCCCCCCCACTGTCTGCAGGAATATGGTATATCCCAGGCTGAGAAACTTGACATTGCCAAAGGCTACTGCACCCCACTGATCCGGAAGATTCGGTCAGATCTCCAGAGGACACAGGACGATGACACTGTTAACAAACTTCATCCAGTGTAAGGCAAACCGCAATCTGCGCAATGCCGTCAACTCCGTAGACAGCAGCAGTTACACAAGCAAGCTATCATGTTTTCAAGTTAGCAAGTTTTCATGACACCTTCGTCATTTTTCATTTTAATAAGTATATATAACTAGAGAATGTAATTCCAGGGAATTACGAGTGCATGAAAATGCAAACAGTCTAATTTTACATAGATAAAAGTATATAGGCCTACATCAAACAGATGTAGGTGGTCAGAACTGCTGCCACAAGATTCTAATTGCTTAATGGCTCTATTGTGATGTCATAAAGGCCAATGTTAAGTCTATGGGGAAAATTTTGATAGTTTTTAATTAATAGTTTAAAAAGTATAAATGTTACAAAAATAAAAAATACATAGCATAAGTGTCCTTTGTAAGACCTACGCAACACAGTTTGAATGAAGTTTCTACGTTAAACGGTTGAAGCTGTATTAAACGCACAAAATTGGTTAGAAGAAGAAAAAGAAGAATAAGAAAAATTCGGATAACAATATAGTGCATTTTCATGCACTCTAATTAAATATCTTTAAACATTTTGATTTTCACTACAGCCTAATTTGCTTTGAGAGGATTTCTGCATTTTTTACATTGGTGTTCAGTTGGAATAATTTTAGTTTTATCTCATTTGTTCTTGTTGGGGTTTTTTTTTTTCTCATGTTTCCAGTTATTCCAGAGGAGTTATGTCACCTGAGCGTCATGTTCGGACCAGACTGTACTTCACCAGTGAAAGTCATGTTCACTCTCTGCTTTCCATTCTACGCTACGGGGCCCTCTGTGACGTAAGAGAAAAAATTCATGTGTAATATTTTTGGTGGAGACAAATACAATGTTTGTTCTTTATAGTCTTTTGTCTTACCAAAAGACCCTCAACCCATTGAAGGCCTTAATGATCATATCTGTTATTCATGCACAAAACATAAATAACACATTGGCAAGTGCACATTTAAGTTTGGAACTCCATTTTAACATGTCTTCATTTATTTTTAAAAAAGTAGTCATTAACCAAAATGAATTTACCTACTGAAGCCAGTTTTTTTTGAGCAAATGACAGTGAATTCTATACATGTTTTGTCTAGGTTTCCTTATATATGTGTGTAGACATGACAATATCTTCTGTAAAAATGAAAGATGATCAGATAAACATCTACTCGAGACTCAAATATTGCAAACTAAAGAGGTCTCTTTAAGCACTGTGCACTGTGCCGCTGGTTTTCTCACCTGCCAAAAGTGACAGCTGCGCTCCGCACACAAATCTCTGTTGAAGTAGTGACGTTGTGTCCTTGGATGTACTACTGTATACTATTAGCTTTTTATTTATTTTGTTTCTTTTTTTGTTTGTAGGAGACCAAAGATGACCAGTGGAAGAGGGCCATGGACTACCTCAAGGTTGTCAGTGAGCTGAACTACATGACCCAGATAGTCATCATGTTGTATGAGGACCCAAACAAGGTACCGCCGGGCTATTTGCTTATTAGTTTTGCTTGAAGGACAGTGCAGCATCTTCCCGGCACTGACGTCGGCTGTCTTATTCAAGGATCCTACGTCAGAGGAGCGCTTTCATGTGGAGCTGCATTTCAGCCCGGGAGCCAAAGGCTGTGAGGATGACAAGAATCTGCCATCAGGATTCGGGTACAGGCCAGCATCTCGGGAGGTGAGGGCCTCCATGTGGTCACTCTAATGGGTGGCCTAAAGTGCAATGAAGTCCTTTTTTTCCTGCCCTCTAGCTTGATTTGAGTTGTACCCTGTTGTTAAATATTAATACCCTTTGATAAAGCATCCTTTTCCATGTCTTGACTGGAATTTGACTTTTGACTTTTTGATGAAGTATGCGTGGCATGGACACTTACACGGCCAGGCCTGGCAGCGATTTTGTTAGGCCCGGCATAATGGGTCGCTGCGTCTTATAGGTCTAATACCATTACACAGTAGCTTTCTGTCATTAGCAGCCCTGATCCCATGTGCGTGCGTTCCAGATTTGGACTCGCTATATGTTCTGTGCATCCTTCTGTTGCCACATTCCATCTTCCGCACACAGAATGAAGGGTCAAAGAAGAAATCCCAGAACGACAGCGACGAGGAGTCCGCTAAGCGGGACGAGCCGGACCGGGCCCTCATGATGTTCAGACCTCTGGTCTCCGATCCTATATACATCCACAGGAAGTCCCCTCTGCCACGCTCCAAAAAAATTGGCTCAGTTGAAGTAAGTGCTTTTTTCCCAAAATAATAATGATTGAATGTACAGGAGTTTACACTACAAGCACACAATCACTTTCATTAATATAGAATCATGATTAATAATATTGTATTTAGTATTATATGTATTAACCAAGGTCTGAAATGTTTTTGGAGAAAAAAATTAATGATTGGCAGTGCAGTATGGTAAGGTTTAGAGCAAATGTACTGTTTTCATTAAGATGGCTGCACTGCTCCATCTGATCAAAGTCTTTGCACACAGAAATTAAACCACTTTGATGTAGTGCCATCTAGTGTCATCTAGTGTGTAGTTTTGGAGCCCACCAGCATGAGGTCACCTCACTCTTTTCATTGACATTATAGACACTCCTTTTGAAGGTTGCTTTTCACAGACACAATCATTCTGTAAGGACACAGTGTAGTTTATTCAAAGTACAAAAATGAATTGTGGTGTTTTATAGATGTGATTAACACCTTTACTTGGGCCAGACATGCATAACCATTTCTTATGAAACATGTTTTTACACTATGACATTTTATTGTCCAGTTGTTAAGTCTTACCTCTTTTGAAGTGTGTTATGTTTAAGATTAGACGTAAGATTTACACTTTGCCTTTTTCTCCATAATTTGACAATTTGACAGTGATGTGGCAGAAGGATTCTGGAATGCAACATGTTTATGTTTCTCATTTTGTATTTAATGTTAGTGTCCTTAAGTTTTCTTTTTTTTATTAAGATTAGTAACATTGTCAGTGCTTTAATGCTCTTAGTTAAGCAAGTTAGAGGAGTGGTGCTGGTGCTACCATGAATTACTGTTATATTAATTGGCCCCTGTAGGACTTTTGCAAGCCATTCAAAAGTACATGCTTTACATTGTTTGAAACCCACTTATACTCACTAATTTCCATTTCATACCACAGTAATACACTAAACAACCAATCACATGACCCCATCACAGCATGCGCCAGTAATAGTATCAGACCTTATTTGTTTGTTTTTTTTTTTTTTCTTTTCAGGGGTTTAAAACAGTAGAGTTCATGTCCTGTTGTTAATGTTTAATATGCCTTATGATGACTTTAAGAATTTGAACCATTCTGCAATGTCACCCTATAATGAAAAGGTTCTGTTCAATCCAACCAGTTCAGTCCCAAAACAAAAAAGTATCAAAAAATAGCAAAAAACAATGTACTGCATTTTGCTATGTGTTCTGTTATATTTTCTAAAATCTAGAAATTATGATATAAGAGAGTACTTAAATTCATATTTTCCTGGTGCAGAGTGCTATGCTTTTACATAAACTGTGTGGAAATGTGGTTGTCAAATAACACTGAGTGATCATTATTGCGTTTCTGTTGTTGATTGTCTGGCTTGGTAGGTCTAAGTCTAGATACTTTGATCCAAGATATTTGTGCCGTTTTTCTGCAAAGTTCAAGCAATAATAAGGTTTCCAACAGCCTAAGATTAAAAAACTGCATGTATTATAGGAGCCTTTGATGAAATAAAATCCCTGTTAAAAGTTGAATGAGGTCATTTCACAAGCTTAAAGTCAGTTAAGCCCCTCAAAGCACGTAGATTTAATCGTCCCCTAAATGTGTTTGGGAAGATTTTTATTTTACATCTGAACTGATGTAGGCCTATACAATGAGCATACTGTGTTATAACTTTGAATATTTATTTTGTGTTTCATTCAAAAATAATACATTTTGGTGAGCACCAGACTCATGATGATGTAAAAGGCTTAATTTTATGACTCAAATATACAGACAAAAACATTTTCCTCAGGTTGAATCAGGGTCTGATTACACCAGCTATGTGTAAGATCTTTCTCTGTATTTTTTAAGTCTTCCCACAGGTTGTGTCATCCTGGAATCAAAATGAAAATTCACTCAGTCTTAATGTAAACTCTCTAAGGCTGATCTATATATATATATAATAGTAATCATATGAAAAGAAAACATTTTACTGAATATTTTTGCTTTACAGCTCTTTTGAAATGTCTCTCTCTCTCTAAACTCACTAGCTCTCTTGCTCTCTTTATTTCATGGTAAATTATTATTTCATGCTTCAGTTTTTCTTATTATGGTTGGTTCAACCTTCTTTTACCCAAGAGTGAAAAACCCTCCTTGTACCTTTTTTTTCTGTCCCTTGACATCTGTTCATTCAGATAAATCAAAATCCACTTGAACAACTCCCACACCACTCTCAACACTCGCTTAGTTGTTACTGATTAGTTTATTAGTTTTTATGTTGTTTCTTATCGAGCTGGACCATGTATGGTTAAACGAGATTTGCGTCTCGCCTTCTTAATACCTATAAAACTGCCAGTTTCATTGTTTTTCTGTCAGTTTGTGACAGTTTCTGATTTGACATAATTATACACTTCAACTTAAGAGAAATCAAGCATTGTTAAAGGTGTCTGGACTATTCCATTGCAATCTTAACTGGTTCTCATGTTTTAATCATTAAAATGAATGGGCTCGCTTGTAAATTTTTGTATTTCATAAATTATTTGCAATGTTGACGTTATGACAGAAATCAAATACAATACAATGTGCCTCAATACCATACTCAAAACAAATGTTTTGGTAAAGTTGCTTTGCCAGATTGTACTACATTTAAGTGCACCTGTCTAAAGGTAAATGTAAATTACATAAGTAAGTCATGTCTCATAGCTGTCTATCACAGTAAAACCTTTTTAAATTAGTATTTAGACTGGTTAATAGGTCTATCATTTGAATTTACGCAGTCTGAATGAACTTTCGCAAAGCTGGTGTAACAGTCATCCAGAGATCAAAGCTACATTTAAAAAGTAACATTGCTGTCTTCATCTCCAAAAGCAATTATTTTTTCAAAAGCGATTCCCTTGCAGTGCTGAAAATGGATTTCGTCCACTTTAAAATAAATGAAGCACACATTTCCAGTCAGGTCAGCTTTAGCCATGTATTCATGTGAACATACTTGTGTTTGGAAAAAAAAAAAAGAACAATAATTAAGTGCATTGGTTTTGCTTTCTTTCTAGTCCCCATTGCAGACAGACTTTAACAAGACCCCTGCTGGCAAAGTATGATAATACGTTTTCCAAAGCAAGGACACTCTTGTGAATGTTGATTGGACACGTAGCTGGACTGTTTTTTTTTTTTAATGTTGCATGACTGTGCTGTTTTTTTGCCCCCTCTCTCACCTCCAGGAAGAGAGCCCCCTGAGTGTGTCTAGCCCTGACTCAATTGGTACCTGGATTCATTACACCTGTGGTGTTGGTACTGGGCGTCGAAGACGCAGATCAGGGGACCAAATAACTTCCTCCCCTGTCTCCCCCAAATCACTGGCTTTCACATCCAGTATTTTTGGCTCATGGCAACAGGTTTTTACAAATTTATTCATTATTCACGTAACAGATTTTCGTTCTTGCGCACCAAGAATATTGCGGGAGTCAACAAGGACATCTAATCGGCAGATCAATTTAAAGATACCGTTTTCAGTCATTATGAAATATTTTAGCCCAACGTTTACATACCTTATATTTTTGTTTGGAAGTGCCTTATACATTTTCATGGTTGTAGCCTCCTTTTAGAAGAACTGTTATGGAAGGATTTTTTTTCATTTTAACCAGGCCAAATTTTCTTCTGAAGCTAAAAAAAGGTGGTGCTTACATTTTCATTATTTTTAAAATTATTTTTATTAATTGATATGTCAGATGTCATACTGTGATTATGAATGAGATGAAATGAAGAAAAAATGAAAAAGTGAGTGACAGGCCTATGTCATTCTGGCTTATTTGTCATAATCCCCAAATATAGGTAATTATGATTATTTATCGTATGTAAACTGGGCCATCAATGCCTCGCCAAAGCTGGTGAAGTGGTATTTTAATGAATACATTAACAGCATGATAGCGAAGATAAATATCAGGTTAAAATTGACAAATAATGTAATAGCCTTTTAAATAATAGTAGAAATAATAATAATAGATTTTTTAAGATTTCTTAAAAGCAACAATAGCTCTGTTTGCTCAAAGCTACACAGGAAATTTCCCAGCACCTCATACAGTTTTTTTTCCTGCATTGGTCTTTGCTTTTTACAGTGTACTGCATCTGTTAAGCTGTTTGTCAGTTAAATTTCAAGTACATAGAAGGTTTGTAACAGAGTTTGTGATTGTTTTTTTGTAGTTCCAAGAAGTGAGTGCTCTCTAAAAGGCCTTGTATTAAACAAGCATTAATTAAACTGATCTATTTTAGCTGAGGAATTGAGAAAGCACCCTTTGGATCAGTCGGATATATATTTCATTTTAGTAATGTATTGGTAAAGTGTGGTTACATCTGAAGTCATAAATGTTATGAGGGCTTCTGCATCATGTAGCTGTATGTGTGGAATTGTGCAGTATACATGTTTCTGTACGGGACAGCATTAAACTCTCACCACCGCATAATCTTTCTAATCGTTTAGCTAATATTTATAGAGTCTTTTTTTAAATGAAGAAGAAAAGATGGTTCTTTACATTAATCTGCTGAAGTGCAAAAATTAGTTGTCCTTAGCGACTTGCTCAATTTCTTCAATGAGTAACGGTTAGATTGATATCTGGGCTGCAATTGGCATAAGGGAAATGATTTTTGCACTGAGATTTTGGATTCATGTTTCGGGTGGGATGTCTGTCCTTCCAGTGGCCTAGTGCTTGCCTCCTCCAAATCTTGGGTTCATCTCTGCTTTACTGCTATTAAACACTGTTTCTCATGGGTCACGGCTTTGACTGTCTGAAATGCAGGTTTGCTCCCTGCAGTGACGGTCATTTCAGTTCCGCGTACTGCAGAGCACCACTTGCATTTAAGCTGGTCAAAAGTGGAATGTGAGCTTATTTCCCGTTTTGCAAAAAAATTAATTGTGACTAATTGCAGATTGCAAATTCTAATTTAAAAATGAAATAGTATGTCCTGTCTGTTTGCCTTCTGCTGTTGTTAATTTCACCACAGCAGACCTCAGTGTATAGCAGGAATTAGGGCCTCAAACTTATCTGAAAACATCACAGTGACCTTGTCAGTGCACTGTTATCATTAGGCGTTTAGGTTGGTTTACTTATGCTGTCAGATGACAAGTGAATGAGTTGACGGTGCCTACACATTGGAATGATTAGGCTTTGGAGTTGTAACGGTGCCAAATCATGAAAAAGTTTTTTTTTTTTTTTAACGAATCAGTCAAAGGCATCTTATCTCTGCACCCAGCGATCATGTAGTAGTGGTAGTAATTTAACAGTGTACTTGGCAGTTTTACACCCACACGGACAATATTTAAATACATCATATACAACTCAAAATTGTGTATTTACTGCAGTCTTACTACCTTTGCCCCTGACAGAGCCTGATGATTTGTGCTGCAGAAGAAAAGCGCTTTTGATTAAATGTTTAATCTTATCTTTCTCTGCATTTTCAGTGAGATGTTTCAGAAAAAGCAAAAAAAAAAATGCAAACCTCACCAGCGGCTGAGAGAGCAGTCTGGTGGTTAGGCACCTTGAGTATTCACTTGTATCTCTCAGCTTAGCCTCCAGCAGAGAAGGGCAGCTCCAGTCTCTGGGGAACAGAGACTCCTGCAGGTTTTACAGTCAGCTGCAACTATTGTAAGTCCGCAGCTGCTTGAATCCCAGTTAGACCTGCTGCTCCCCAAATTACTTCAGTTATACAATTAAGACCCTGGCGACTGTGAGCCAGCTGTCCCTGCAGCCCCTGAGGAACGGAGTTGCCCTTGTCTGGCCTACAGGTAAGCCATGTCAGGTGTGGAAGTGGAGTCATGGTGTCGTATCTCCACCATCGCTTATCCAGCTTTCATGACCTTTGAACCCCGCCCGTACCAGGATCCAGCTGTGAGGTTTTGCCCAAAAAACGTGGATCCGCTCATTCCAAGTTTGTTTCGGTTTGGCCGTGCACGAAAAAGTGATATTTTAACATCTATAAATAAGTTTTAAAAAAAGAAATGCTGTTCCCTTTTTTGTTTTCTCCCTCCTCCTTGTTTTTGAGACAGGTGCAGTGTGTATCTGGTAAAAGTTGCGCAGTCTTGATTGTTAACCTGACTCATATCCGCAAACTGTTGCCATGTCTGTCCATCCCTCCTGCATCTCTCTTCTGTCCTTGATATGCCTCTTCTTTTAATTGCAAGGATCTCATACGTGGAATGGACTCCTTTTGGTCATGAAGATGTTGCATGGTCCATCGTCTTTTTTGTTCTTGGTTTTTTTTGCTGTTGTTTCTGTTTTTTTGACCCCCCTGCACTAACATATTTCAGTGCTGCTTATTAACATTTGTCTGTTCAGAAAGGCCTCTGTATAAACAGTGTTTTGGACACCCACCCCCCATGGCGCTTGTCTTAAATGTTTATTATATTCGTTGATTTTTACTCTCGTAGGTGTTGTCGGAGAACAACAGCCACGCCCGAGCGGGTAGACTTCACTCTGAGCACAAGCTCAACACTGGAATAGGTAAGCCCATTCCTCCGTAATATTAAAGGCTAGATCACTAAATACATATGTTTACACAGAATATTCTTTTTGAGCTTCATATAAGCACTGGCAAAACTTTTAAATGCATTCCAAGATGTGATTATGTATGAAATTCTAGGCCTTTTTCAGATCATGGTAAAATAATGTTGCTTTTATACTGGAACTAATCTTGATGCTTGGATCAGTCCAGTGAAGTGTCTTAAACCTGCCTTTGTTCATTGACTTATGGTCATACCAGAAATGTTGTACAGCACATTTCCGAAAGTAGTATAGTCTTTCAGTTTTTGTATCATGAGTTGTATATGTATCCTCAGTTCTGGTGCATTTTCCCATCACAAAAAAGATTGTTAAAATTGTTTATCTGTGACCTTCTCTTGCTCATTTCAAATCTTTGCTCTGTTTGGTTGATACTTTGCAAATCTCTATCCCTTCAGCAGTTATCTCTGTGGGCTGCTATCCTTTGACTTTTAATTGGATGAAATTGAATGACAATTTACTAAATGTGTGATGTGAAGCTTATCAGAGCAACTGAAATACGTTTTTATAGTGTATAACATTGACAAAGATTTTTGCCACATAATTAGCCAATACAGTGCTGACTCGAAATCTTGTGCTGGTAATGTCTTTTGCTGAGAAAATGATACAAAAATTGTTTTTCTTAAGGTTTGGTGTTGAATTGTTCCAGTGTGAAACATTTAATATTCACATTTTGAATTTGTTGTTGTTTAAGTTTATTGACCATTTTTGCAGATATGTGGTTGATTAATTTATCATAATTAGGATTTTGCCTGTTGTTAATATTGCCATTTGGATATCAACCTTTAGAAATGTTTACCTGAATTTGAATGATTTTGGCTGAAAAATAAAACCTCCCCTATTATGGGCATTCACACAGTACTTGAAGCAGCAGTGCCTGTCATGAAAGTTTAACTTTATTTCTGTACAAGGCAAAATGCACACAATTTGTGTGATCAAGGGATGGTGAAAATTCAAATTTTGGCACAGAACAGCACAAAATGACAACCGTCAAATGACAACTGTGAAGTAGATTTTTACAAATTTCTATCACAGATCCTAACACTTGCATTTGGGTTTTATCAAAATGTTACAACATCAAGTGTGTGGGTTGCTACTGATAACCCCTGTTTTCTTTAAAAAAAAAAAAAAAAAGTACTGTAAATGGCACTGTAAAACTTTTAGTGGGCTGAAAGGAGCTAATCTGTTATGTAGATTTCTGTCCATTTTAGTGTCTTTGGAGGAGGGGGGGGAGTTCTACCCTTTCCCTGTCAACAAACTGTTACACAAACCTTTTATATGAGGCAGCACAAAAGTCTTTGTGGCAAGAATCTGCTAAAATGCATGCTGCATGCATTCCATGGTGTGAAATCCTGGAACACTTGGTTGCTGTATGTATCTTCTCTAACTCCCATCAGGGTCTCATTGTGCTGGGCTGTTCAGCACCATGGTGCTCGGGGCCTCCTCCAGTGCACCTAACCTACAAGATTATGCTCGCGCACACCGTAAAAAGCTGACTTCCTCTGGCTTCTTAGATGGTATGTGCAGACACGCACACACATCTGTAAGAGATGACCCTGTACCCATTTTTCACGAAGGAATCCTGGAGCCATTCTCAGTGTTGTTACCTGGTGTTCTCCCCAGGGTCTGAACCACGAGCCAAAAGTATCTGTGTTTGTGTACGTTTGTGTTCGTGTCGCTCACATTTGGTGGCCTGGTCAAGGTTCAAGTCCATGGACCTTCGAATGTCTTGCCATTTTTTGTTGGATAGTTCCAGTAGTGAAATTTCAAATGACTATTTTTGGTTATTTGGGAAGAAGGGAATAAATAGCTTTTTCTTTGTCCTTAAAATAGTTACTTTGGTGGCAAGCTATGATAAACAGCGATGCAGTGCTCGAAACTTCCTCTGACCACGTTGGTCAGTTTGAAGGATATTCACCCCTTATTCAAAGCTACTTTGCTTTGATAAATGTTGTCACAAGTTCTGTTGGGAATTGAATATAACCTTACAAAAGGTACTGTTAAGGTCAGAGCAAATTGGAGATGGCTGTTTTTAATGACTTCTTACACAGACTAGGGTTTCCCACAGAAGTTGTAAAGGGGGATATTGAGCAATTAAAGGGTAATATAATTTTAAAAATAAATTTATTTGCAAAAAAAAATTGAAAAAAACCGAAAAACTGGCACTATATGACACGAACTTTGGAACTTGGCAGATTCAGGTACTTTTAAAGCTTCAGTTTTTGCACCTCATTCATTTTTGGGTGTTGGCGGGCAGATGGTAAAATTTCATTTAGATTGTGTTTGTACATCTCAGCAAGATTGTTACTTGCATTTTAAGCAATATATTAGTTCTCAGAACATTGTAGATGTCAGCGTCAGGCACATTATGAACAGCAGGAGTAACTTTTGAGGTTTTTTTTCCCTCTATTAAGTATATAATTTTACATGGTAACAAGTTTGTGTGTGCAGTATTGTTTGTATATTGTATATATTGTTTATACAAGAATATCAGGATATTTATTTTTATTAAAAATCACAGTCTAAGCTACAGTAGTGTTAAAGTGTAACAAAAGTAGGATGTTTTGCTCTATTAATTACCATGCTCTATCTAGTACTGAGCAATGTTAACTACTGTGCTCTAGCTAGCACTATGCTTAACCTCATCTTATAGACAAGCATATCATTCATTCTTTGCATACATTCCAGAATACCTGTCTTTTTCTACTTTAGCATTAGGTTCTTCAGGTTTTGCTCAGGATACGATATAAATAATGTATCATTTGAAAATAAAACAAGTACAGAAATTTATGCTTTCATCCCAAGTGACTTTCAAGAGTTTTTATGTGAAGGTGGCGCAGTTTAGATGTTTACCTAATCTATTGTTACTCTTAATTTCTGTGTTGATTTTTTAAAAGCAATAAGTTCACAGGTCTACAAGACCTTATAACGACTTCTGTGTACTGCTTTTTGGATAAATGTATTAGTTTCGAGCACTGAAAATGAAGATTACTCCAGTGAGGACATGGGCTGCGTTTTGTTGGCAAATTAATGAATTAACGCAATTAAGTACTCCCCAAAAAGTCAAACCGAAAAATCCAGGATTCCTTGAACATTCAGTTCTGTGACATTGTCTTCCAATTTTTCTCTCAGAAAAATTGTTCACCCTCTTGATGTCTGATAGAAATTCATCTTAGCTAGAAAAATCCCATACATTAGTTTGAGACACTGGATTCATGTCGGAGTGTTTCTTTTGTTGAGATGGTCTTTGCGCAGGAAATGGGGGTAGAGGGGTTAAGCAGTGGGGTGTAGCACTGTAGAGGATAAGGCATATTGTGGCGTATAGTGTCCCCCGTTGCACACAGTGTGACAGTCCGATCTGCTTTCCTCCGAGTTCAAAGCCAGAATCATTTCCAGCATCCAGCATCATTTCACAAAGCACACTAATGTAGTACTCGGTAACGTTTGGTTTATTTTCCACACCATGCGCTGAGAGCAGTGTCCCAACACATTAACTCACTAAAAAAAAAAAAGAGGCTCCCCCCATCTTTCCCACCACTTCCTTCCTGCATGCCATCTAATACTTGCTTTCTTCTGCCTTCTCTAATCCCTTTTCTGTTAGCTGTTGTACATTTGAGGTACCTGTTTTTCTCTTTCTCAGAGGCCACGCGTGGTTCTGCTGTAAAAAGATTTTCTATCTCATTTGCTCGACACCCAACCAATGGTATGTTTGCTTTTGTTGTCTTTTAAAGATACTCCCTTGCCTCATCTCCTCTTTTTTTGTGGATATAGAGTTCCTTCATTAGTTCCTCCCCTAACCTCCGTGCAATACACGTGGAATGTATCCATGAACGTTGGGACCACTGAAATGCGCATGTAACCTTCAAATACCATCTCCGAACACGATTCACAAAATGGGGGGGGAGAAAGAGTCTGTTTTTCTTCAGTTACACTGTAATTGATCAGTACATGGGAAGGTTAGGGCTATGTAGTTTTTTTTTTTTTTTTTTTTTTTTAGAAAAAACTAAGATTATAATACCCTATCCCCTTACCCCACCCCATCTACTAGCAATAGTACCGTCATTTTTCAGAATTAAAACATAATTGAGTCATTTGTTGTTTTTGAGAGCTGTAGTTGAATGTTTGAGGTTATTAAAAATTCTAATTTCAAAACAATGAATTCCGCCTCAAGAATTGTCAGAGATTACATGAATTCACAAGTATTTCACCTTGTTTGCGGTTATGTGTTTAGTAATTGGATGGATTCACTTTTCTGGATAGTTTTGTAAGTATTTTGGTGCCAACTTCCTTGTTAACATTTTAGATTACTTTTAGCCAGGCATTGCATTGTTCAGTAACTTACTGTATATAGAGACAGGCAATATCCATTAATTTGATACTAATGCCGAGAGAGACCACTCTGCATTTCTTCAGTTTTCATGAATAGATCTGCAGATTTGCATTCCCGTATTCACTTTTATTTTCTTATCGTTATTAATGGTTAATTCTGGAATACTACACATGGTAGAAAATGAAACCAGAATTTTTGTAGAGTAATTGTTGTATAAACTTGGGTTGTGCTTCTGTTTTGTCATCTTCCACAAAAAAACTTTTGCTTATACTAAATTGGGGTGTTCTGTTAATATAAAATGTAGAGAAGTAGCCTATGATTTTGTGGGTTTTGCAATTCTTTGGATATCATATTTTCATCTTTTTTTGTTTTGTTTTGTTTTTTTGAATCTGCTTTTCTAAATGGGTCAGTGTTTCCCAGTGTGTTCTGTGGTAAGTGTCGATTATGTTTAATTTATCCATTTATATCCTCTCTGAATGTTGTTTGGTGTTTTTCTTTTGACGTAGCTTCCTTATTTCTGTTCTTTAAAATTTTCAGCTTCTTTTAACTCTCTATTCTTTCACCCCTTTTCACTAGCAATACCAATATTCTCCCCCCTCGAACCCTTAACCAGGAAAGACAGTGAAACAAGTGTGGCACAATCTGTTTCAGGAGTTCATTATTATTTTCCCTCTACAAGCTTGACTTTCCTCCCTAGATATTTTTGAACTGAAGAACCTTATCATATATTCTGGTATATATTCAAACAGTTTCTTCCAGGGATAATCTCAAATACGTCACAAATAAATAAAAATGAGAAAAAAAAAATTTTTTGTATTTGCACTTGGTAAGTAATGAGATACATATGCCTGTTGCCTGTTGAACACCACTACAAGATTAGGGGAAACCACTGATGTCCATGATGAATTACATTAGAGTTCTTATCTCCTCTATATTTTAGGGATGTTTTGGTAGATTTTTAAATTGTTTTCATTTGTTTTTTTTTTTTTGACAACCTTTGTATGAGCTTTAGGTCAGAGACTTATGGTTTTTCCTCTCATTAAAATGGCTCACTAGAATAGGACCATAAATTTCATCTAGTTATCTGCTGTTCTATTCCCGTTCTGTTATGACTAGATGCTGAATTGAAAGTAGACTGCTCATGTCTGTCATCCATGATGGTCTTAATCTCATTTTGTCTGCAATGCATCGTTTACAGACATTGCAAATGTAAATGCATTCAGTTATTGTATAAAGTTCTAATATGGAAGCATGTAATACATTTGAGATTAAATGACGTATTTCATTAGGAGATTTAGGGTGTTATTTTCATTAGTATTAGAAAATGCTTATCAACTGTTATAGCAAGTAAATACATTTTCAAAAGTGTAGCGGGTCACTCCAGAATAGTATTTTTACAAAGGAAAATCAACATCCTCCCATGATGGTTTATGTTCTTATTCACATCTTATAGAGCACAGGTACATGAAGGAAAAATCCATAGGCATTGGCTTTAGGTCATGCAAGACTGTGTGTCTGAGTGTATATAGCAGTGTTTCTGACTCTCTTAGTCCCTTTTTTGGTATTCATCGACTTCTCAAGACTGGAGACTCTGTGAAGGGTTTGCCGAAATGGAACCTAGTACGGGTTGCATGTGTGTCATCAGCCTTCCAAAGACAGCGCATGTTTATGTGTTGATCACAGAGCATGTCCTGGCCCTGCTATAGCTGCAAGTCTGATTCTGCGTTGCGGATGTAGCTACAATAAAGAGTGACGCATGCGCAAACAAATGAAATCAGTTTATGCAATGATGTCCCTGCATCAAGAAATAATTATAGCAACTTTTCTGAGGTATCCCGAGTCAGGTTTAGTCAATATGGGTTAAGTCATCAAACATGGGCCTGAGACTGAACATAATAAAATAACATCAAAATAATTCATAATTATATCACATCAGGTTATATAAATCTGTGAGTGTGGCTTATTAAATGTATTTTAAGGGACAAGCTTTAGATGAACCACCAAACAAGCAAAACGTATCACTCTTATTTTGTATGTGAAATGCAAAGTAAAGCCTTTTGTTTCAGCAGTCCATGTACATTCATTTAATGAATTAGGTTCTTTGCTATTTGAAGCTAACATTTGAATATCTGTGTGTCATACATATTCATAGATTTAGCTCACAAAGACAAGCTTTGTATAAGAATTTGGTGAAATATCTCCCTGTGTTTCAGAGATTTTTCTTGTCCAGTTGTAATGAAGTTTATCTAATGGAAAATGGATTTTTTAAATTTTTATACGAAAATGTGTTGAAATAATGTACTGCGTATAGCTAATGTCATAGATCTTCTTTAATTTCACCAAATATGATCCTGTCCTGTTTAAGGGGAAAAGGCCATCTATTAGACATTAGTGAAAGGTAGCCTTGAACACAGTTGAGGTAAGTTCAGATTTACTGCTACTTTTTAACTGTCATCCTGGCTTGAAGAGAATCTGGGTAGGTAGAGCTTTTCTGTGTGTGACCCATCCTGCCTCCATGCTGCTGCATCCACCCCCAGCAGATGTTCGGTAGTTTTTTGCTTATGGCCATGTGTTTTTGTTTTTTTACCTTTTTTCCTTTTTTTTCCCTCAGAAAACTGAACATTGCGTTTTTTCTGTGTGGACTCCATTATTCACACTGCGAACGTGACAGTCTCATTCAGACTCATTCATCTGCAGCCTTTTTTTTTTTTTTTTTTTTTTGTATTCAAGTCACATCAGCTGATTCTCTGCAGTTGTTTCTCCTAGGTTTCGAGCTGTACTCCATGGTACCCTCAATTTGCCCCCTTGAGACCCTGCATAATTCGCTCTCTCTGAAGCAAGTAGATGACTTCCTGGCTTCCATTGCCATGTCCCACGAGTCTCTCTTTGAAACTCCCACTTCTTCCCCAGGTACATCTGCACTACACTGCTGTGTTACTGCAAAGTACTGCAGCAGTGCTGTATGTCCGTATCTCTTGTAACAACCACATGCTATGCAATGATTTAATACACAGTGCTGTTTGAAATGTAATAATTAAAAAATACATCTTAATTATTTGTATGATTATTCCAGCCTCCACAGTTCATGGGTATGGCTCTGTTCCAATGAAGAAACCCCCTTTGAACACATACACTCCGGCAAAGGTCCTTCCCTGCCCTTTCACTTCAGGCAAGAAGACACTAGAAAGAGCTGTGACCGGTAAGAATTTCTGTGTTGCTATTATTTGGAAGCTGTTTCTACCATAATACGTATTTTGAGGACGCTTTGTGCTGACAGGAGGTCATGTTTTTACAGGCTAATTTTGTGTGCGAATGGTGCTTTGTGTTAAACATCTCATCACGGCTTTGAGTTTATTTTTAGCGGCAAAGTAAATAATATGGCAACAACAAATATGATCATGTTAGTTCTCATGATAGAGCTCTGAGGCAGTGAAACTATCATGGGACTTCCACTTGGGGCATCCATGCCTATTTTAGTAGCTAGCCTCTGTGACAGGGCAGGACAATCCTCACCCCTCGCCCTCATATTTACAGGTCAGTAGATAGAAGTCCAGCCTTCAGACATTGTTGTAAATTTTGTCTGTTTTCCTTTCCCACAGTGAGCGGTGGATCACCCAGTAGAACGCCCAGGGCCGGTGCAGCTGACCTTGTACCCCTCTGCCCTGCGGATGACAAGGCTAGGCATCAGCCGTCACCCAAACGGTCCCTGGGCGACAAGCCCACCCTGGAACCCACCAGCGAGGAGTCTGAACCCCCGACTGGGATCTCTCTATCCGCACAGCCCCCATCTAGCTCATCCCTTGACACCCCTAGTGACAAAGAAACCCTGCAAGGCTCACCTTGTGATACCCCTGGAGAGAAGCTACCCCACCATTGCCCATCTCGTGACACCCTGAGTGAGAAATTGCACTTGCCTGACGCCCTCAGGGAGAAAGCGCCCCTCTCTGCCCCATCCCATGACACACCCGCTGAGATGGCACCCCAGCCTTCTGCTCCCCACAAGACCTCTGAAGCAAAAGAGTCCATGGACATGTTACCACGCAACACAGTGCCCCTGAAACTGTCTCCCCCCGGTCCCCATGGAGACAAAGCACCACATAAACCGACCAGCAAGCAGAAGGATCTAAAGGACACAAAATAAACAAACAACCTTACAGGGCTTAAGGCACTGTGTGTGAGAATGGTACAAATACAGCGCTGTGTAAAAATCAGTTGTACCTGTCTTTTTTTTCTTCTTCTTCTTCAGAAAAGTAAATCTTACTATTTTGTGTAGGTGTGGTTACAAAAAAAGCCTTTTATGTGTAATCTGGCTGAGCTCAGACATGGAATTCTCAGGATTTTTAATGATAGTGAGGTATGCCACACCCTGTTTGGCAGATAGCTTTATGGGAGCAAGGCTCCGACAGACAATACAAGACGAGACAAAGTTTTTTGTTTTTTTTTGTGATTGTCTCAACTGTGATTGGTTTTTACTGAATGTGCTTGACTGTTGGCATTCACATTACGTATTTTTAGAGTTTCACAACAGTAAAAGCTGTATATAATACTGTACTTTGTTTCACACATTGAAACGAGCTTCTTGCACACATGAAATTGTTGTATTGACTGTATGAAAATGTAAACTGTGTAGAATGGTACCTGTAACTGTTCCATTATATCACTGGGTGCTTTTCTCTGCATAAATCTTGTGAAATATTCCATAAGATAGGGAGGTGTACAGTAGCTCTGTAAGCATACGTTTTCAGTAAAGTATCTGTTGATTGTATGAAAAACTGTGAGGCACCAAAGATGATGCGTTTTAAGTGTAGTGGTGTCAGTAGTCGGTCAAATATCTGCTGCTCGCTCTTGTGTTTATGAATGAGAATTCCATGGCTAAGCAGGGGTAAAAAGCTTGTTACAAGTCTACACGCTCAAGGCAAAGGTCAAAATACCAGTTTTGAAAGACAAAACAGTTGAAAATACACATGGATATAAGACGGTACAATATATAGCTTTCACCAGTGTTCCCTATCATAATTTAAAGTTCTCAGTTTCAGCCCATTTAACTGGAATTGATGGTTTTGAAAGGTCTTTGATTTTACTGTACGAGTACATTTGGTGGTCACTGATATGCTTTCTTGTTTTGTTTTCCATTATAATCAAAGATGATTGTTGTACATACTTAGTATAAACTACACTGGAACTCTTGGCTTGTAAATATTTAAAACGTACAAAATTGAGTGTATGAATATTGTCCATATTAAAATTGATCGCCAAATGATTTAGAATTGTATGTTCAACAATTGTACAGCGTTCATGTAAACAAATGTGCACTTAGTTTTTAAGGAATGTAATATTAGTTTTCAGAATTAAAATAAAAAATAAAAATCCATTTGTCTATGTTATTTGTATTATTAATTTAAATGGGAAAATTGCAAACAGACTTAATCATACTATTGCATGTGTTCACACCAATTTCTGAAAATACAACCTGTGGTCAACAGCCACAGCCATGGAAGGTGACAGAGGGCTTGGTTTTTGTCCAAACCCTTTTTGACATGACTTCCATTTGAACCGCAGTTCTGAGATGGAGGCATTTGCCCTTGGTGTGGTGCCATTTTCCAGTCAGCAGTGCCAGTACCAGTAGGCCTCGGTCAGAATTTATGTTAATTCAGCTGCGGTCTGGATAGGTGGGATTTTGAAGAGATGCTAAGCACCGAAGGGTCAGCAGTGGGGTGTAAGCAGCAGGGCTGGCAACTCAAAAGTTTGACTCCCAGGTGGGGTTTGTGTACGTTTGGGTGTGAGGAATTTAACCTGATCTGCTTCAGTAAATATCCAACTGCATAAGTGGGTACTGTGTAAAAATGTAAGCTGTGGAAGTCGCTCTGCATAAAGGCATCTGCTAAGCAAGTATAATGAAAGAACATCTTCACTGGTCAACGCTGCCAAAAGCCAGGTGTCCGAATGTTGTGTCTGTGAATGAGGTGCTTGGGGGTCTTGCACTCTCTGAGCTTTTGAAGTCATTGATTTAATGGAAATGAGCTTGACTATACAGCAGAGCATTGCTACAGCATGCATGTGTAAAAATAGCTTTAGGTTATATTGAGTTTATTTTATTCTGCATGTTTGAAGAATATAATAATCTGAGGTGGAGTGTTGAATAATGATTACAACAAATTGGGCTATCACGTGTTATATGTATTTCATGTTCAAAAAATGTGAATTGCTTGACAAATGGATACTTATAACTAAAAATAAGATATTAAGATTAAATATTAATATAGCTAATGAAGAATAGCTGTTCCCATTTTAAGTGGAGTTTTTGATGCCAATTATAGATAATGTAAAGACACATGAAATGAAAATCATTGGGGTTTGGACTGCCGGTGGGCAAGCTGACACCTGTTTTGTTGTCAAGGACACAAAGTACCAGGAGCCACCCGAATGGCCTTGGCCACCATTTTACCATATGCCTGGCGTGATTTCTTTAAATGCGCACACTGGCAACAAAATGGCAAGAAAATGATCCTCCTCAGTACTCTAGCATCGTTTTTCTCTTTGCACCTAATTAAATGGCTTTCACCCGCCTGACCAACGGACATTCAACTGTTGGTGTGTGTGTGTTTTTTATGTACCACGCCCAAGACCCCAAATGATATGATTAGCCAGATAGTTATCAGTATATGCCAAATCCGTACTGTTGAAATGTATGTTAACGTTTTAGTGGCATATCCAATACTCTTTGCCGAACAGCGTCCGGTGGTTAAAGAAACCATATCCTGTTAGCAGATTATTACTTGCTATATATAGTACACGGAGGTATATGTTAGGCGCTAGAGATGGACTGTAAATAAACCATACACCCGAACACCAGGGGAGGTTGGCGGAAAGCCTCAGAGGGAAAACAACACTGGCGGTGTGTGAATTTTTTTTTAGCACTGTTCCCTTTGCCTGGCCAGTGTCACCCACCGGTGAGGACGTGCGCGGATTACATCACTGCGTCACGTGATAACTGTCGGAAACGCTCCCTGATAGTAGAGTCGGTACAATCCATTTTGGTCCAGACAAGAGGAAGCGGGTGTGTGGTGTAGCTTCGACTCAGAAACAGGTATGGCTTTTGTTTTGCATTTAGGTTTAATCCAACTATCATGCTTTGGGACGGTATGGTATAAACGATGATTTGCAACACGTTATGTTGGTGTATTTCAAATATATCCATCTTTACACGCTTGCTACAAAATTGGGCTGATTGGCACCCACTGGCAATGGTGATGAGGGAGCGACTCTACCACTTGTTTTCAGATGATGGAGATTATTGGGATTCAGTCATATGCGTGAATTTTAAGACTGCATGCTGAAGTCGCAAAAATATTACTGTGGGTACCTTTCGGAATAATCGTCGACATAATTTTTTGTGGCCTATTTTATAGCCAGATAGGGTGAAAACGACATTAAACTGGCCTGGCGATGGGTTTTTGTTGTGCATAGTGTCAATTTTTAACATAACGTATCTTTTATTGCTCGCTTTAGCTCTGCGAGGAAGCAATTGTCTACGCATTGTTGACATTTAGCATTGAATACATTTTCATTTTTTTTCAGTTTTATTCTGGAGAATATGTTCGCTCGTAGTATTGCCCCGTCATTTTAATAACAGGCGTAATGCTCCGATTGCGCCCTGTGACAGAGGTCAAGATGACAGGTGTGTGAGGCAGGAGGATGAAGGATTCAGAAAGAATTCCGAATGGAAAACCCTTTTTTGGATTGAAACGGCCCTACTGAAATATGACTGAGTTTTCCTCTTTGGTCTGCAGAAATAAACGGATTGGAATTACCTAACCTCCCGAAATGTCAAGTTAGTCTATGGGACACGATGTCCTTCTGGCCTATTTTACACAACTTGGAGACAGTCCCTCTTCTTGAAATTGCTGATGTATACTGTAAAAACTGCATGGTGGTGATCAGGGAGTATCATTCCACGTCATCTAGCTTAATTTCCAGTGAATGGAGGACATATTGCGAGCAGCACTCTGAAGTTTTGCTAAAGTCGTCTCTTAAATGTTAAATTAATTGATCAGTTATCCAATTTGGATTTTTTCTTGATGTCTGTAAATAGTCTTGAATATAAATAAGTCATTAAAGATGCATGTTGAATGGTAAGCATCCATTATTCTTAGAAATTACATTGCAAGGTGAAAGGTTTGGTTGGGCCTACTACTCAGAGAAGCTGTTTTATAATAATGGCTCTCGTCTGAAATGTAATTTTAAATCTGTCTCAATAACAGATTCTTAGTCCTTTTCAAGGATTTGAATATTTAAAAATATAAATGTCTGTAAATGGAATTGAGAATAATGGTATCATCATTTAAAGATTTTGTTTTATTTCCAACCATAAATCAACCTCAGATGTAGTCTACCACTAATTTATTACATTCAGTTTTGATTTCCCTTGGTTTTGACAGTAAAAAAAAACAAAACCAAAAAACCAAAACAAATAACATTAAAGCTTAGCTGTTACAGGCTAGGTCTTATTTTGATCTCATGGTGTGGCTATTCATCCAAATGTTGTTTTTAACATTTAGATCACCCTGACCTACATTTTGTGTGGCCCTTCATGTGTTTTTTTGTCATTGACAGTTGTTTTTAATCTAACTTGGTGAAAGCTTCTTTCAGTTTGCCTTATTGAGAGGGGTAATGCTGTTTTTCAGCCTGCTGATTGGCTCACCAAGTCACATGACCACATATTTTGATCCTTTCTTGTTGTGTTCGGCAACTTTAGCCTCTAAGGGGAAAGCACTTATGGTCTTAAATCTCATAGCCTTTTTCAGATGGCATGTACAGTAGGCCATATGTAACAATGACAGTACTGTATTCACATAAACCCAAAGGAACAATTTAATGACCATCTTATGGAAATTAGTGTGTTTTGTAGGAGAAATTTAATAAACACATCTTTTTTCCCCTTCAACACAGTATAGTAATGTGTTTAGTGAATATATACCCTAGCTACACAACTGGGTGGTCACAAGCAGAGGGCTGCCTGATGTTTACTAGACAGGTAGTTTAAGTCTCATTCTGAATAATGATTGTTGATTTTTAGGAATACAGTATGACCTCTAAGGAATATAAAAATCTGACTTATTGAAGCAGCAACGTCAATCAAAAGGTCGAGGCTCACGTCAATGTGTTTGGCCATCACCAGCCTCTATTTTAGTTTCTACTGTTGAGTCTTTACACGCATATTGATGATATGTCTGTTGGTAAAGATTCCAAAGATTTCTGCTCAGCATTTTATTAAATTCATGCAAAGAAATAGTAAAATGTCATTACTTTCCTTTGTCAAAATAAGGGAGAACAATCCAGAATTTTGTGGCTCATACTATCAGAGGCTCTGATATCCGTACCAAATCTGTCACTCTGCGGTGCTCATTGTATTTCAGATGCTATAATTTACTACCCGCTAGCCAGATAGATTGCAAAGATTGCTGGGAAAGTTCAAAGGCTAGAATCACCAGGTGATGTGAACACCAGGGGAGATTAGAGCCTTTGTCATTTGATGTGACTGGTTCAGATAATGCAAAATGGTTATGACACTTATTTTTGTGCAGGTTTTTTAGATGGTTTTTCTTGTTTATGTATTCATTTTTTATTAGTTGTACCATTGTCCTCAAATGACCTACCTAGCATGGCACAGTAGATCAGTTGATTCTGAACTGGTGATGAATAATGTTAACCTTAATGTTCTTGTGTCTGAACAGTTACAGTTATTTTGACTTTGAGCCACCTCAGGCAGCTCTGCTAATGTCAAGGGATATTTTTCAGTAGGTCTTTGTTAATGTAATCCATATTGGGCCCGGTAAGAGAGTGTTTGTGTCTCTCCAGTCAGGTCATGTCTTTAAAGATGGAGATGGATGTCAGTGGAGTGTCCAGGACGCCCATGTCTGTTCTGCCTGCTGCTGAGCCGAAAGCCACCCTACAGCTGGAGACGGAGAAACGGCGATGCTCCAGCACGCCCTGCTCCCCCATCAGAGGTACTGTTTCGGGATACCAGATTGTCCACATGGACTCCAACTACCTGGTGGGCTTCACCACGGGGGAGGAGCTTCTGAAGCTGGCCCACAAGTGGCCGGGGGCGGAGAAGGCCGCCGCGGAGGCCTTGCCGAGCCCGCGGGCCAAACCGCTGGATGCGGGCCTCCACCGGGCCTCCCGAATTTACAAAACCAAGAGCCGCCACTACCAGCCTTACGACATTCCCGCCGTCAACGGGCGGCGGCGGAGGCGCATGCCCAGCTCGGGTGACAGTTACCTCAAGCAGCCGCCGCCGGGCGAGCCCAGCAAGGTCCTTCACGGCCCCCTACCGCTCTGCCTTCTGCGGGGGAAGAGGTCGCAGTCGCTGGACTACCTCAACGTGGACAAAATGAGCATGATGGAGCCGGCGGACACTGAGGTCCTGCAGCACCAGCTCCAGCACCTCACGCTCCGAGGCGAGCGGGTGTTCACCCGGAACAAGACCTGAGGCGGGGGGGCGGCTCTCTCCTTCTCCCCCATCCTGCCGGAGCCCGCCTCTGTTCTCTGGCTGTGCATTCCTCTGAACAGGCCACGGGCAGTTCCTTAAAGGGATGGTCACAGGCCACTGATCTTTGTCAACTCATGAACCAGTAAACTTTAGGGCCATGCTTGACGTTACGTGGCTCGCTCTAGCACATGAATATACCAGTGAGCGAAACTGTTTAGTGTTGTGTGGTATTCAAGGAGTATTTAGGATTGGAAGGCGGGGTGTTTCAGGATTAGCAATAACGTGTATGCTTAATAATTTAGAAGTTTGTGTTTTCCCTTTTTTTCAGATTTGTTAACAGATGTGACGAAACTTGCAGAATTTAATTTCTCAGCCTTCTATTGCATTGTTGAGATGTCTCTAGCGAGTATTTACACAGGCAGTTCATCAAACAATAGCACACTTTTGTTCAACCTGACAATATTGTCCCACCTATGAAGCTCATCTCCATTCATATGTGTATTGAGTGATTTTATATTAGAAATATTGACTGTAGTACAAGCAAGGCTATTTAAACCTGAGTCTTTTGAGGGGATTTGTGAAGAAGCTTATCGATTGAGTGCTTGGGGTAAAATTAGCTCCTTACATACAGAATTAATCCCCACCTCAATTTCACAAAGTAATGGCAGGGACTGAACAGGGAGTTAATAGGATTTATTTAAACCCAGGTTTTCTGTGTGGAGGTAGAGCAGATCTTTCCAGAACAATCCCCATTGAAAGTGAAGGTGTGTGAAATATGACATTAAAACAAAAAGAAAAAAAGATTTTGATAATATGCGTCATGCAGGTATGTAATCTCTAAATGCATAGCTGTAGAAACCAAAGGATAAAATAACGGGTTTCCTGAACAGACTTGATAACCCAGTATTTTTTGGTTGATCCCAGAAGGAATGACAATCATCTTGATATACTTGCCACTCCATTTATGATGCATAGAAGACAAATAAACATTTCATTTCCCATTTACTGACATTGGGTGAATAATGCTTTTTTCAGGCCATCCCCTCCAATCTAAATGGAATTTTTTTGTTCTTTTATATGGGCAGTAGAAACCAAAAATTCCTAATAAATACGTGTTACAAAATGGTTCAGAAATGAAGAATTGAAAAACTGACCATCATCAATGTTCATTTTAGTTTGAATGAAAATATGATTCTGCCTGATGTTCAGCTTGCCTTTAGGATTGTTGTGATTGGTGTAGGTAAATTTTTCATCATCCCCAAACTACTGTGAAATTATCCTTACTGTTTTATTGAATTAGTCTTTTAGAGGGTCACTGGTAAATATTTTGTTGATATGACTTGAATAACACAATAAATACATACAGCAGATTGACATAGATTATATGTTAGAATAACCAGTAATCTGTGCAATGCCAGAGCAGAATCTGATAAAAATGGTTACTGTTTCTGAATCAAACAAGCATTTTATTCCTGTTTCAGGTTGTAATTTACTTGTTTATGTTTTTTTATTTTTATGTTTTTTGTCGCTTGCCTTTTAAATTTTTTAATATACTGGTAATTGCAGTAATTTTCCTCTGGTATTTTATGAGTATTTTATTGTGTTAAACTTAAAGTTACTGAAGAGGCACTATAAAAGCACCTTAATCCCATGTAATGAAAATATATACAGTGGTGTGTGAGTCTCTTTTATGATGGTGAATTATTGTCTGTGTGGACCATTTTTTTCCAAAATCGGCCAGTAAAATTCATATTTGACAATTATTTGTTAGTATTTGAATAGAGATAGTGAATTTCACTATCCATTGGAAAGTGCAGATATGAAAAACGTTATAGATTAAAATATATACAAATTTTTTAGATTACGTTCTTGTTTCCATCTGTTTGGCAGTAATACATTGATGGGTTTATCTGTGTTTTGTTGGAACCTGTGAAAATTGGCTTTTCAGTAGCTTTCTTGATGTTTTTTCATGTTTACCTCCACAGCTCTTAGTCTTAGGACTATGCCAGAATATATGTCCTTACATGTGTGTTCACAACTTATATACTGACAGGAAGTTGATGCATTTTTAAAAAAGCAAGTTTGTCCACTGTTTGCTGTAATGGCCAGTATTTTCAATTTCTGGCAAATTGGAAAATGAAAATATGGGCAAAATGCATATGCATGTCCTGTTGGATTACAGGGAGCACATTTTAAAAGCTGTTACCTTTTAAGGTTCCATGCAACATACATAGACTGTATCAGATTTTTTGTGACCTTACACTTGACATCATTATTAAAACATTAAACTGTAGACTGCCTCCGTTTCTCTGTTTTTTAATAAAGAAACCTCAAGTTAAAGTGTATTTCAAAAAAGGTTTTTAGGTTTTTTCAGTAGAATATAAGGGAAACCTACCATCCATCATCCACAAATTCAGTTTGTGCAGCTTTACTGATTAGGCATTCTGTCAAAGATCCTCAGTGCAAAACAAGGCAACATAAAAACCTTTCTGCAGGCACAGGTGGAGCTTTTTCACTGATAGGTCACATACATTTCATTAATTTTAAAGACTGCAAGAGAAGACAAAATGTTACAGATGAAATGCGTGCACAGACATACAGTAGGTATAGTAGCAGTTAAATGCCTTTGTCAGATTAATGCATTTAACAAAGTAACACATTTTCAGGATGTGCTTACAGGGACTATAGCAGCATGCAGCTCCTTTTGTGCTTTTTTTGAAATTCCTTTTTAATTCAGACCCAATTCCATTGTTATTGACTGCATATCAGTTCCACTTCTGTAGCTCTCTGTTCTTGCTATATGAATGTAATGTGTTCTGCTGTAGGTCCACCTCATCAGTACAATTGCTCAGGCAAAGTATTGATTGGAAGAGTGGTAGAGCAGCTGTCTGCAGTAACTCGCCTTAGGAATGCAGCAATTTATTCTTTTCTGTGGTAACGTACTATAACCACACATATGAATCCCATACATACATATTAATGTATGTATTACAAATATAATAAAAATGAACGTTTGCCAAATAAATGGTGTGTACAGGTAAAATATTTCAGAACACCAAGTTGGAATGAATCAATCCAAGTTACTGTGTAAATAATTAAATTTCTCCCATAATGTTACATTTTATTCAGTTTTGAATACAAAAAGACAGTTGCTTGAATTAATTGCAATGACATTTCCAGTTTCACAGCTGATTACATATGAAACAAAAGGCTGTTTATATTAGCTGTACCTGTCCCTGAGCTGATTCGTGTGTGTTGTATGGAGACAATATGCTGTAAGAATGACAATACTGCTGAATCGCCACTAGAGGGAAATCCCTCCACCTAATGAATAACTGTCGGACTTCAAGTCATGTGCATGGAGTTTAAAATTGCATACCGGCATGTTTCACCCAAAGAAATATCTTCATTTATATTAGCTGTTTTTGAATATTTTTCATAAATTATTTCCATCCTGTATATTTAGTGGTGTTTCTTAATATAATGAAAAGGCTGGAATTTCACAAATTGGTTTTGAAACTGAGGGCTGTAGGAGCCAAACATGGTGAGTTATTGAAGCTCATTGAAAGCACATTGAAGCTCAGTGAACTTAGGATGGCTCGTATGGGTGCCAAAGGTCAGTTTATCTCCCCAAAATCGCTGGCTATTTAATACCTAATTGCCCACTGAGCATTTCTTTGTGTAATTTATTGGCATGTTATCATTGTAAGCCCATTTTGTCACAGGTAATTTGTGTAAACAATGTATGACCCTGATGTTTCATTTCACAAGCACTGTGCAGTGACACTGGTGGCTAAGCACTCATCGTGCACCAATGGTGCAGTGAAGCATGCTAAGGCCCTAAGAGGAAACCAGCCTGCAACATGTTAAGGCCTTAAGAGGAAACAGGGCTGAAATATTCTCTGAACATCTTAACATTATTACTTCAGAGAGATTAAGTAAATGTCCAGACTTGCTGCGTATGCCATATTATAGCATTGTATCCGTTTTTGGTGCTGATATATATATATATATATATGTGTATATACAATTTATCACAATCACTTTCAGTGTTCAAACGGGCAATGGTTACCTACATGTAAAAATCATGTGAATGTTGAGCTGAGGTACCAGTAACATTGAAACAGACAGTGCGAGAATGCAACTGGTGTCTTTATTCAGGTTTAGGGTAAAGGGGAAAGATGGGGAGGAAACTGATGGGGGTGCGTTCTCTTGCAGGTTGGGCGTCTGTCTTGCTCACACACCGCAGCCTGCTATATACTGCCTGACATCACGGCCCTGGCAGTGATTACGCCAGGCAACCCTGCAGAGAAACACCACACCGGTTAGGCTGACATCACATGACTACAATGTTGAGAGCATGCCAATGAGTGAAAATAGCAGCTGTCAAGTGAATATTTTGCAATGCTATTGCAAAATACAGTCTCCAATACATGCATGCAATTACACAGATACAAGTGGCAATAGCTGATATTTTCAGCATCTGCAGTATATATTGACATTTAGTAAATCAAAAATTAAAATGTCTAATTTTATATCAAGCCATTTTGCTTTTCTCATGAGAGCAGCCAGTATTAAAAATGGCCTAGCTTGAGAGAATAGTTTATGACCACCTCTGAGATAAGAATGATACAGTGAAATAGAGCTCAGAGGAACACAGCACTACGGTGAATGGAAGGCATATGTGAGGATCAGAGAGATTTTATTCATTCAATTAATTAGGCAGTTCAACACACCAGTTCATTTTAAAGATGGTTACTTTCCTAAGCCTTTTAAGTCACATGTTAGCCACACAGTATTACTCCATTGGATTCTTACCATGCTCTGATCCCATTGGGGTCTCTGACCACTCGCTTGGCGCATCTGATGGCCACGCTGATGTCAGAGGACAGGAGCTCTGATAGGACAGGGAAGAGGAAGGTGCGGTCAGTCAGCTCCAAAGTGTATCAAGGGAGGGACTCAGAGGAACTTAAAAAGGTGCCGAAAGCAGGGAATTTCTCCAACAAAAACTGATCTGAACATTAGCTGAGCACCGTGAAATTTCTCTTTAATGCACACGTGATCAGAATGCAAAATGAAAGCTATATACCAGAAGAATCCATTAGAATTTGAAAACGAACCCCAAGATCTTAAAAGACCCTTAAAAGACTGATTTATCAACAGAACCTTGCTAATGTTTATGCATGATTACATTAAAATAAATTTTCACAGAGGAATCCTGAAGGGGGGAGCTCAGACAATAGAGACCCCTGACTCAAAGCTCACAGTAGCTCATCTCAGCATCTTATCCTCGCGAAAGGTAAGTGACACAAAGACTTAGGGATGTGGGGACACCTGCTTTACGAGAATATCACTCAGACCCACGGTTTTGTGGCCACTCACTTCCTGTTCACTCACCCTGCTCCTCCACCACTTAATATAACTGAGCCTGACCGACCCTGGTCAATTCTACTTACGGGAGCAGGAGATGCCACAGGCGTTCTCAGTGCGGGTCTTTCCATCGTTGCACCACCAGCGGCTGTTGATCTGGAAAATGCCGTAGTCAGTCGATCCGTCGGTGTTGTGGTTGATGGCCTGGGTGTTGTAGCCTGATTCCCACTTGGACAAGCAGACCCCTGGGAGGACCAGAATCCAACATCATTACAAAGCACTTGCACTGACAAAGTTTAAGAACATGTGATTTGCAGTCATTTATGCAACTCCTGTCACTTGCAATCAAATTCAGCTTAGATTGTTTTATGCAACGTCCAGTGCAGTCCATCTGCAACATGTTTGTTTTGCACCTCATTGTGCACGGTAGATTTCTAACTTATTCCATGCCAATCATTCCATGACTGGCAGAAGCTACCATTTGTGAAAACTGGGCAAAGTCACATTCAATTAAAGCATAGCTATGATGGATCATGTAAAAATTTTGACATCAGGCTAAGAAAATACACGTATTGCAATTAACAGAATTTATAACAGTTTGTGTTTTCTATGTTGAAATGATAATTGATCATCTTGGTTGATAATTGGAATTGACAACAAACTGATGTTTCCCCAAGGGGATGAATACAGTATCTATCTATCTATCTATCTATCTATCTATCTATCTATCTATCTATCTATCAGTACTTACAGTCACCCAGGGAGACCTGTTTGTAGCCGTCCATCCCTGCTTGCTTGAGTGTCCTCGCCAGCTCGCATCGATCGTACACCTTGGCGCTCGCGGCGGCCACAAGGAGCAAAAAGACCAGAACCCTCATTCTGACAGGAGAAGGGTTCAGCTTCTGAATGCTCTTACTGCCTGTGACAGTCCTTTATATAGTCTCAGGAGTTCAAAACAACTGACGCCGGACCAGTCGTTATCGGTAACTTCTGAGTATGACCTACTTCTGCAAAAGTGAAAAAGAGGAATTTACTTCTAATTATGCAATTTTGGGGATGGCACTCTTCAAACATCTGTTATTCATTATTCCAGTCCAGTTAGTCCATTATTCCGTTAATATTGTATCACAGAGCAAGGATTAATGACAGGGTTACGACACAAGTCAAGAGCTGAATGTCAATGTGGTGTTTGCAGGCATAATTTGAAAAACAAGACCCACTTCAAAAATCGAATAATACAATTGATCCAAGCCCAGAGGTTTTCATAGACTAGCTTGTAAAATAAGCTTGAATGATTAGATGGCATTGAAGTAATGAGGTATTTGAAGTATTTGTGAGAAGTAAGGCCTCAGGCCCATTGTAGTTCTCCCTGTAGTTCTCCCTGTGGGAGTCCCTGAAGAGGGCTTAACTGTCAGCACTGTATAGGTATGGGCTATGCCCTGCCATCCTGTAACAGCAGATCATCCCACATCCTAGCTGTATACATATATTAAATAAAAAACTAATATATTTAAATATATTGTGCAGTATATGCATAAATATTCCAGTATGAACTGGCAAGAACCTATGGACTTTGGTATATGTACTGCAAGTAAAAAATTATATTCCTTATATTTATAAAACCAAGTATATTTTAACCATATATTGACAGATATTTCTTTTTCATTACTGTAAAGAAAGCACACATGCACTCAGGGATGAACAACACTCCATCCTCTTTTTTTTCTAACAGAGGAATTGTCAGGTATCCATGGTAACATACTGCGACCGGTGTTTCGCATTCTCCACGAGGTCATGATCACTACCTTGACTTCCTGATTTGGACTTGGTTGCATAAGTTCCACATTTTGTTGCAGATTGTTTCTGCTAAACAGGGGTCAGAATCGTAGGGCAAAAAATCACTTGTGAGTGATTCTTACCCTGGTCTGTTTTCTGTCTTCTTTCAGTACATGAAGTCCATTGTTCTTAGCAGATGCCTTTTTGTGTATGTCATCCATTTAAACAAATACATATTTACTGGAGCAATTCAGAGCACAGCATGGCAGCACTGTCCCACCTGGGAACTGAACTTGCAACCTTTGGGTTTCAAGCCCAGCTCCTGAACCACTGTACCACACTGGCACCAACTGTCACAAGGTGTTTTCACCAAGTGACTGCAGCAAGACATGTAACAAACTGACAGACAGAAAAGTGTTGCATCTGTATGAGGAAGCCCATCCTTTTGGAAACAACTCACACATGACAGCTGGAGAGTATGAGGTTTCTGAAGCAAAGACAAATGTGCTATTTCACAAGATATACTGTTTGTAGGGTGGTGGCCTTTATCAGGAGCTTGTTTCCAGCTGAACCTGAATGTATTTAATTTCATGTCACACACCTTTTTGGTGCACCAAAAATTGCAATTGCTCCAATTTTGGTTCTTAGCATTAAGGGAACACCTCATCTCGAGTCGGGGTGCTGTTTGTCCTGTCGGGATTTATTTTTCGATAATGACCGGCGGACTATACATTATCCCTTACTTAATTGTTTAAAATATTAAATTTTCAAGGGCCCTTCGTCATCCATATAATCCAAACTGACCAATAACAGATCTTATTAAGTTGCATCTTGCTTAAGTGCATCCAAAAGATCTTGCTTAAGTGCATCCAAAAGTGTTGTTTATTGTTTGTAATTGTATTTGTCTATATGAACCAGCCCATTGGTTAATGAGTGACACCTGCCTAATTAAAGGCCTATTAAATACAGGTGTGTGGCTGGAGAGTAAGTAGGCCTTGTTTTGTTTCTGCTGTCTGTTTGTGCAGGCTTGTCTCTTTGTTTTTTTTTTGGGGGAATGTTTGCTCTTCTGTTATGTTCACTTTTGTGAGGAGTGTTGGTCAGCTTTTCCACACTACACTTTGTACCTCAGAGCTGCCCCAGACAATCTTCACTTTTTTTTCCTGTTTTTTTTTCCCTCTGTCATTGCAGGCTTTTGTATCCTGCACACACTGTCTGGAGATGGTCACATCTATTTATAGAACGTAAACAGTAACTGGAAGCAGGTGAAAGTGAGAGTCATTCTGTTCTTATTTTCAAGGGGTCAAGTTGCACATGCAGGGCTTGAGTTAGCATTATTGACGTGCCCAGTTAGAGGAGGCACAACGCCAAGCAGTGAGCACAGATGCTGTTTACCAACAGCAGCAAGTTGTCATGTCACCCTATTCATATGCAACCTAAATAGGGGTTGTGCCCTCATCCCAGGAAAAGAACATCAACACCCTACTGTTTTTGTGACATTGAAAAAGACTGTTGGGTTAAAGTTTAGAAGTTTCCTTGAAGTCCATCTTTGACTCTTTCTTTTCTTGCTCATGATCAATATTGAATGACAGGAATTTCAGCAATGCTGAATTTTAAACAGATGTTTATCATGTGGACAGACTTGTTTAGTACAAAAAAGACTTGTGTTGCTTGCTTTAAAGTTGCAGCACGGATCAGTTATTTTAGTGTAAGGTCAGTTTACAGTAAGCACCACCCTCAAATGAGAAGTGAGCTTAAAAGAAAGGAACTGGAACTGGTTTGCAGCAAATCTGAAAGTATATTTATCTTGGCAAAACTTTCCCTTTTGAAATCACATTCAATCACTTCTTTAATCCAGATGACTTTTTACACAATCACAGAGTGAATATTTGTCACATGTATAACATATAGCAAATATTGCAGTGCAAAATAGTTGTTGGACCTCATATGTTCAGCTCTCAATGCATTTATTTTAAATATATTTTTCAATGTATGATGTTTGCAATACTGTATGTTCTAAAATATATGCATATTACACATATGAAAGTGGCAAAGTTTAATTATTACACAGATATAGTATATCTTGACAATCATACATTTCACAACCATTAGATTTTACATGTTAATACATACACTATATTCTCTGTGCCTGTCTGATATTTTGCTGAATCTCTCACTCATTCCTCATCTGTTTGCCTGTAAATTTCTCCAAGGCATAGAACATAGCATATATTCTCCATCACCCTTAATTGTTCCAGGCTTTTCTGAGATCTTCTACCTGTATCTTTGCGGCCTGTGGACGTGACTTTGCTTGTGTAATTTTGCTGACTGTGGCACCACAAAGCGGGCACAGATATGATCTGATAGGAAACAAACCCTTTTCTTCCTTTGATCTTTTTTTGAAGTGTCAAAATGAAAAGCAAATACATGCATTGAAATCTTAGGTCAAAGACATCAGTCTGTACTTGTAAAACACATCAAAAGTTAAAGCTTTTGACTTGCAGCTCTGGCAGCCACCAAAAGATCATTATGTGGGTACACGGACTGCTTCATTTGTGCCAGTGCGGGGACTTTGCACCAACATCCGCATGATTTCAGACTCGGTTTACCGTCTGACAGTCAAGGACTGGAATGAGTGTGACACGATCTTTCCTGCTGGTTGGATTGTGTAAATCAGGGTTCCTACAGTGTATTCTCTATGGTTTCCTGATGAACATTGAGATCTAACTGCAGTATTGTGTTTGCAGTACTGCAGGTCTAGTGGTGGCAACTCAGTGTTGTGTCTCATAAGGCCCTTTTTAAGAAACAGCATACATTAACATACAGTAAAATGAGAAATGAAATATGATGAACATATAGGATTATATGCTAAAATATCTAACATACTCTGTATATTGGAGCGCAAAATATGTAAAGCACACTGTCAATAGTAATGCTTTTTGTAACCTGTCAGCATTGGTTATATATGTTGCTTGGCCCTTTTCTAAGACTTCCAATTCTTAGAAAAGCATAAAGATGACTTTGTTCTTCTAACCTTTAAAACATTGGTGCCAAAATCAGTACAAAGACTGGGACTGATAGAAACACACACCCTTTTGTTTGAGGTGAAATATCAAAATGAGTCAGCGTGTGTCTTGTGATCCAAAGAATAAGGTGTCAATTTGCACTTTAAAATGCAAACAAAGGTTTATGCTTTGCCGGGAAGTCCTGCCAGGTATCAGAAAATTATCAGAAGATTATTAGGCACGCTGACTGGTTTGTGCTGAAGTAGGCACGTTGCACCTCCAGCAAGTGATTTTTATGTTAAGTTCAGATTTGTTTCAAGCGCAAATTTTTCAAACAGAAAACAATTTGTGCATTTTTCAACACAGAGTCAATCCGCTGGGCCTGTTGCATTCTTTCAGAGTATATTGCATGGTCACAAAGTAAACTGCATGGTCACAACGTATTGCATAGTCACAAAGTATATTACATGGTCACAATGTTCATTATTGCACCCTTTCCTCTCTGTCATGCATGAATATGGCTTTAAATTGAACATCACTTTTCATCAAACATTAAATTTCAGGTCCAGCTGTCAGGTGTGGTGTCCTTGGCAATGCAGTCCTGCCACAGGCCAATGGATATGCGCAACAGGACAAAGTGCCACAAAAAATTAGTTCCATAGCAGCCTATGGTCTTTCACAGTCAGGGGAGTTGAGGAGTCATTTTCTTTTAACAATCTCATCGAAAGGAAAACTACCATATGGGGAAACGCTCAATAGGGAAGATTCTTTACTCAAAAAATGGATTCAGTGGTTTTTGAATAGACACAGCAGTCATGGTTCAGCTGTTGGTTTTAGGGTCAGAAGTGATTTTCAAGTTGGAACCAAAATTCCAGTTTGAACAGTATTCATTTACTTGAATTTGCTCCGTGGTGTTCATTTCTTTTGAAGAGGGCTTTTGCATGATGTCTTTGACCATCAAAACTGTGTCAGTCAAATTGCGTGCGCCACATTGCACCTGGGTTCGTGCATTGACATTGACTTTGACTTATCTCATAATCCTCTTATAAATCAAAATTAATGTTTGCTGTGTGATACAATGATAACTTGAGTAGCAAATGATTGAGACATGCTCCTCTAAAGTGACCGATAATAACTGGGCTGGCCTCAGTTGTTTTGAACTCCTGAGACTATATAAAGGACTGTCACAGGCAGTAAGAGCATTCAGAAGCTGAACCCTTCTCCTGTCAGAATGAGGGCTCTGGTCTTTTTGCTCCTTGTGGCCGCCGCGAGCGCCAAGGTTTTCAGTCGGTGTGAGCTGGCGAGGAGACTCAAAGACGCAGGGATGGACGGCTACAGAGGGGTCTCCCTGGGTGACTGTAAGTACGGAAGGATGTCTTCCTGCAGTTTTATGTCACAGTTAAACATTTACATCAATTAACGTTATTTTTGGGGACAATAATGATCATTCAAAATGATCAATTATTATTTCATTGTAGAAAACACAAACTGCCATGAATTCTATTAATTCCTACAGGTGTGCTTTCTTAATCTGATATCTGAATAAAGTGACCCATCATAGCCATGCCTTAAATGAAGGTGATATTGCCCAATTTTCTCTCTTGGAATAATGGAATAAGTCTCTCACAGGGAGTTGCATAAAGCAATCTGAGGTGGATTTGATTGCAAGTGATGGGAGTTGCATATAAATGACTTCAGGTCACAGGTTTGTCAGAGTAAGTGCTTAGTATGCTTTGTAATTATGTTGGGTTTGGGTCCTGCCAGGGGTCTGCCTGGCCAAGTGGGAATCGGACTACAACACCGATGCCATCAACCACAACACCGATGGATCGACTGACTACGGCATTTTCCAGATCAACAGCCGCTGGTGGTGCAACAATGGAAGGACCCGCACTGAGAATGCCTGTCACATCTCCTGCTCCCGTAAGTGGAATTGACCTAGGGTTGGTCACGTACAGACAGGTACAGTCAGATACGGTCAGGTACAGTCACATGATGTGGAAGGAAGGTTTCCTCACATCCCCAATTCTTTGTGTCACTTAGTGTTTGTGAGAATGAAATGTACAAGTCAGTGTGAGCTTTTCCAGAAGCCCCTGGGATTCCTCTGTGCAAATGTTTTTTATTATAATCATACATAAACGTTAACAAGTTGTGATTCATAAATCAGTCTTTTTGCTACACACAGAACTTGATGGTGTTTGTTTTAAAATCCTAATGGATCCTTCTGGAATAAGCTTTTATTTTGCATTCTGATCAGATCAGTATGCGTTAAACAGGAATTTCATGGTGCACAGCTGATGGTTTTTGTTGGAGAAATTCCCTACTTTAGAACTCTTGTTCCCTCCAATATTACACTTTGGAGCTGCTGACTGACCGCACCTTCCTCTTCCCTGTGCTATCAGAGCTCCTGTCCTCTGACATCAGCGTGGCCATCGAATGTGCCAAGCGTGTGGTCAGAGACCCCAATGGGATCAGAGCATGGTAAGAATCCAATGGAGTAATACTGTGTGGCTAACATGCGACTTAAAAAGGCTTAGGGACCGTCTTTAAAATAAACCGGTTTGTCAAACTGTTCAGTTAATTTAATGAATAAAATCTCTCTGATCCTCATGCATGCCCTCTGGTTCACCTTAGTGCTGTGCTTCTCTGAGCTCAATTTCACTGTAGCATTCTTATCTCAGAGGTGGTCATATACTATTCTCCCAAGCCAGCCATTTTTAATATTGGCTGCTCTCATGTGAAAAACAATATAGGTTGATATAGTATTGGACATTTTCATTTTTCATTTACTTCATGTCAATATATTCTGCATGTTAAATGTATCAGTTATTGCCACTTGTATCTGTGTAATTGCATGGATGTATCAGAGACTATATTGTGCAATATTCAGTTTTCCTTGACAACTGCCATTGTCATTCATTGTGATGTTTTCAACATTGTAGTCATGTGACATCAGCCTGACCGGTGTGGTGTTTCTTTGCAGGGTTGCCTGGCGTAATCACTGCCAGGGCCGTGATGTCTGGCAGTATGTTGCAGGCTGTGGTGTGTGAGCAAGACAGACGCCCAACCTGTGAGAGAACACCCCCCCTCCCCCATCAGTCTTCTCCCTATTTTCCCCCTTTACCCTAAACCTGAATAAAGACACCAGTTGCATTTTCACACCGTGTGTTTGGAAGTTACTGGCACCTCTCTTTATAAAAAAAGGGTCTTCTCAGCTCTGGCTAGAGTGAAATTTATTCAAAGGAACTAAAAGCACATTATTTCCTCTTTTATTCGTCTTTTATTGACACACCTCTCTGCAAACTTTGCAGAATATAGAATATGTTGTGTAATTAATATTATGAAATCACACAGTATTGTGTAATTTCATATGCTGTGTAATTTCATATGCTGTATTATTCATAACACTGAATATGAATACAGCCATATTTAACAATATTTTGCTTATAATTTCACCTGAAACTTTTGCAGTATATGTTGGTTGTAGATCTGTCTTTTTGGAAGGTGATGTCAATGACCATGTTTTGGAGAAAAACAATTAGAATTTTCAACCAGTCAAATCCTTTGTATATGGTAGTAAATACCAGAGCAGGTGTTATGAAAGACATGTCTGAGTTTCTAACCGATTTAATATATCCGCTAGTGAAAGTTTTTTTCACTACAGGATGCTAAACAATTCAGATCCAGGGTGAAAAACAGGATGCAAACATTTTGCTGAATTATTAGATCAACATAAGAGGATGATGGTTAAAAAAACAACCCCAAGACAACCCTTGACAGCCTGGTTTAATGATTTCAATGAAGGAAAGAAAGAGTAGCAAACAATATATAAAATGCATTTCCCTATGAACATGTCTATAACAATACCACTCATTTTACATTCTTGTCATTATCAATCACTTGATCACAAGCATTTACATGAAGTTCCAAGAGAACATTATGAGGAAAATATGTGATATTGAATAATAGGCCTGTTCTCCAATTCATTCAGAAGTGTCTTCTAGTGCCCAATATTTATAAGGTGCTGTGCTGTGCTGGCCTAGTTAAAATAAAAAAGTAATAGCAAAAAAATTACGTTTTAGAAAATAATACAAAAATTCAGCTAAAATATATATGTACAGATTAAATAATTATCAAAGCTCCATTGCAGAGATTATTCCTTACAGAGCGCATTATTGTGCTTTATCCAAAATAATGCTCTTTATGTAGACTTACAAAAACAGATTTGGTGAAATCTATCTAAGCTTGGCAACTCAGAAAGGTGAACAGGTCTAACTCTTTCCATGCTTGTTGCTAGAAGCCCAAAGTGCTAAGTTAGCCGCTAAATCATTACTGAGCCACTGCAGTTGCACTGTGTTAGCACCACATTGCAGTTCACTGCTTCAGAACATGCTATGAGAGAGAGCTGTGTCCCTTCACCATATCTCCAACTTTGTATAAATGGCTTTGGTTTAAAAGAGTGGCAGGATAGGGCTTTGCACAGTGGAGTGTTTTTTTTTTTACACATAATTACATTTGTGGTGGGATAAAAATTGTAGTGATACACATGGCCACTCACCGTGCATAGCATAACAGGCATTAGGAAATTAGTGGATCCTACTGGGTTCGGTACTGTACCTCACTTCACCTGACAACTGTCATTGGTGTCACCTGATTCCTATGGAATATTTGGGAACACTATTTAATAATTACTTAAACCAAAGGCAATTATTTAGGTGCAAAGTTTGCATATATATAAAACCCAAATTCACATGGCTGGGCATGCAGTTGTGATTACTGTGTGGGGTGCTTGAATGAGGAATGCAGGAATGCTGATGGTTTGTGGTGGTACAATGGGATTGGACCTGCTCCACTTGTCTGTCACTTCTACATTCTGGTCTCCTCGGCTGGGCGATTCATGAAATCTTCAATTGCCTGGTGCAAAGGCAGCCATTTGGCTATTGACGCTTTTATTGCCAATATCCACCTGTAAAGAGGACAAAACAACACTGATATGGATTACGGTGCAGATGTAAAGACAAGTGGGCATTTGAATTTTGACATGAATGAAAGATCTGTAATTCTCAAATATGTACTTTAATATTTGAACATGGCACTTGAGTATTAATATATTTTAAATTTCGTACATAAATTCATCCGATTTGTGATTTCATATTTTAAAGACATCATACATTCATGGTTATATACGTTTAACAACTTTGTTATGTCATGTAAGAACATTTTGTGTTGGTTTGATACCGTTTGTTTTCAGTGGCGTTCTCAGCGCAGAGGTGGAAGGTTTTGAACTCGTCAGAGGGGGGTTTCAGCTCAATGGTGGAACGTTTGGATCCGTAGGGCTGCTCTTTCACCGTGTAACCATGCAGGAAGATTCCCCCTGTGGGTAAACATTACATTACATTACATTACATCACATTACATCACATTATCCAGAGCAACTTCCAGCACAAAAGCACATAAATATATCCAAGTTGAATGAGCAACACTGTCAGACCAGGCTAACAAAACTCCCAGAGCAGTGAGTGTGAGCATAACACTATTCAAGTTAACTTGTGCAACCCTGACTAGAGGAGGGACGCCAAGTATACTACCATACATCAGTCACTAGATCACAGAACAGGCACTGACATAACATTGACGTGTGTTAGCAAAATAGTTTACTTAATCATTAGCATTTCTCATTTAACACAAACACCATCGTGTCTATCATTGTGTCTCTATTTGAAGACTGATAATGATTTCAGATTTTCTGGAGCTGTCCACAGGCTTGCAAAATGTCTGTGACAAGAAAGAGAAACCAGAATCTCAATCGTTAAAGAGCAAACCAGGTTCACTTTTGTCTCACTCTCTTTGGCCACAATTCAACGTGTGCCTTTTGTTATTAGTAACAACCTGGTTTTCTTTCAGTCTGTCCTACAGTATTATCTTAACCTTAATGGTTATATGTTAATGTTTTGACGCAGCTAATAATCAACATGTACTGGGGATGTGGATGGGAGAGATACGTACCCATTGCATGAGTGGAGCGAATGCCAGCGTAGAAATAGAGACATCCGTCCTTCAATATGCAGTACTGCTGCACCCACACGTCCTTATGCTTATCCATCTGGTGAAGCAGGCCCAGACATTCCGGATTTTTGATGGCCAGGGGCGGCAGGTTGGCATTGTGGCGCGTGACATCTATCCACACGTGAGTCTGCGATCACGCGTAACGACACAAAGCATCACATCCCTTAAACTGTGCAGGTTTATCATTACTGCAATGCAATAATGGCTTAAGTTCGTTGTGTAATGGAAAGGACAAAAAGAACATTGTGGTTAAATTTAATAGAGGCCTAAGTAGAAAATTATGTCACAACAAACACTGACTGATGGCCAAAGTGGGTCTAACCACAGTGAGGTTATTTCTAACTTTGAATAATGAAGATAGTTAAGTTGTCATGAATGGATCCATAACTTCTGTCCTCCTGCCATACCTGAGTGGTAGGGTGAACAGCTCTCTCCATTGCCTCCAGCCACCTCAAATGCAAAAAGAGATTTTAATCAATGTTTTAATGTGCCACATTCCTCATTCAGACAAGAAATGTTTGGTACATCCAACTTCCCCAAATAATGAAAATAAATGTCTAAATATGTCAATGCATAAGCATCTGTATCATACAGCTGGCAGCAGTAAAGGCAAATCCTGAGACATTTTGAGAGAAAAACCCCAGATTCAGCCTCTAGTCCCAGGCTGTAATCAAACAATGCCCCAATTCTTTAAATATAGTTTAGAGTAATGTAGTCACATTTCATTTGTTGAATGTCTTTACTATCATAAACAGCAGTCAGACATGAAGTCTGTGTCTGCTGGTTGTATTCTGTATGGCCCATTTGATTATTTAATATAATATCAATGTAAATATAATATATTTATGATATTTATAATGTTTTAATATCACCCTCTGTAATTGGGGCTATCACTATAGAGATCAAATGAAGATAATTTGCCTGTGAAGCTTTGTCTTAAAAATATGACACAAATATGTGTCAGATCCCATGGCATATTGGGAAATCATATAGAAGACCTTGACTTCATTGCCAAGACCAAAGCAAAATTGTTATTGGTTGTGGTTATTGAAGCCTTTATCAGGGGATCCTGTATCACAGTACACTCTGTGGATGTAATATCCTTTTACCTTTTCATTTCCTGGTTTGATGTGGCGCAAAAGTAATAGACCCTGCTGCCAGACACAGGGCTGCATTTGAACACGAAGGGTTTCCCCAAACTGGTGTCGGGGCCCACCTCTGCCCCCTCCAGCTTCATGGCCGCAAGGGCGTGGTGCTTCCCCTCGTCCTGCACAAAAGACAGGTCTGACAGTTAGCTTTATCGTGGAGGCATCGTAGACTGCACGAATGAGGGATGCACTGGAAAAATGTGACAACCCACACAGCGATTTTCAGGTTGCCACAGACCACATGACAACTGCCTGGGTTCTCATTAAATGTCTGAAATGAGGAAATATATGAAAACCCAGACTTGTTTAGGTTCCTTTTTTTAAACCTTTTGTGGGTCGTCATGTTTTTGTTCCCTCCTTTAGTCTATTTGTGGTGAGAAAAGCACAGAAGAACTGTTCTGTGCAGTTTTATTTCAGCAGATTTGCACCGTGTTCCAAGCAGCGATGCAAACGATCTTGATGGATTTCTGGCCAAATGTATAATGATGTAAGATCACAGTAACATAACTAAAAATGTCATGTTAAAATGTTACAACACCGCATACACTTGAATGAATTCGCTAAATGAAATAGTTCTAGCATAACACTAGAGTTTCGTTATAATTGTCTGTAACAGAGGCACGGTTAGTGCTGGTGCTCTCTGCGCTTAGCCTGGCAGCGTAGCTCCACGTGTCACTGTCGTGACACGGCCCAGGCTGTCACACTCACCCGTTTGTGCCTGTAGTAGTAGAGGCAGCAGTCGTGTTTGAGCACGAACCACCTCTTCCTCCAGCCCTTGATCAGGCCTGATTGGGTGCGCTTGTGCAGGTACCCGCGGCATGCCGGGCGGGGTGTGTTGGGGCAGCGGCTGATGTCTGAGCCGATGATCAGAGTCAGGACGTCTGGACCTACAGAAAAGTAGATGGAGGGGAGTAAGGCATTAGAAACTGAATGTTACTACATGACTCTTTTTTATATTGTAGTCCTAAATATAGGAGTTTGCATATAGTGTCCAACAGTACTATACAGTATGGTTTCATATCTTACGTGCAATTCACCTTTCAGGGCAAAGAATGCATTTTAACTTAATTTTCTGAAAGCATGCCCTTGTCAAATAATGTAATCCAAGTTACTTCTCTGTACTGAAATCTGAACCAGTTCATGTGATTGCCCAGAACATGTAAACACCTACTGTGACTATGTTTTTACACGAAAAACCCCACACCAACACCAACTGGAGGATAGGTCGCATCTCTGGCATTTTATCTGAGTGACTTACAGTTCTATCAGACATTTTTTAGCAGAAATTAATTAACACAGGAAGGCTGTTTGTAAATTCCTACACAAGACAAAACCTTTATAACCTTAAACTGTTCCAAAACCTTTGCCTAATGCTTGTTCAAACACAGTTGCAAATCTGTGAAACAAGATCTGATACCCTTGAAGGTTGAAAACTGTATCAAAACTGTCCCAGCTGCAGACAGACACCTTCAACATTGACCTCTCAGACTGTAAAAGTAGCGTTATACTCCAGACGAGAGAAAAGAAGAGGAGAAGAGACAGAGGCTCTGCAGGCTAAATCAGACTTTGTCATTCCTCTGTTAGCTGCAGTCTCACCTTGCCTTGCCAGGTCAGCAGCTTCAGAGTGCGGTACACTGGTGACGTCGGTGCCATTCACCGTCAGGACATAGTCTCCTACCTGTAGCCCCGCCTCCTCTGCAGCCCCGTCTGAAAGAGACGCTTTTTCACTCCTGATCTGCATTGACAGTCACCGTGTGCAACAATGAACCGTTCACGATAAGTGATTAAGAATTTAATCTGTGATCAAATTACGGCAGCCTGGAGGGGTAGGAATAAAAACAAAAAAAAATAGGCTTAATAGGATTGGCTGCACGTCAAAAGCAAGACTGAGTCCACCAAAGTTGTCATTTGATGGAAGATGTCTTTTTACCACTTATGTTACTTGCTTTGTGTACAGACTACAATGCAAGTAATTTGTAAGCCAGCACACACAGGGTTTTCTTGCATGCTGCAGACCACTTACTTGTGTCAACTTCTGTGACCACAATGGGCTTGGAGAACTGGATTCTGAAGCCCCATGGATAGTCTCCTATCCCTTTGTTGATTTTGACTGTCCTCTCTCGAACTGTGGAAGGAGTTGGTACATTTTCATTGGTCAAAATAACAAACTGTATTGTGGCTGATGTATGAAAAAATCATATTCAAAATCAAATTTGAAATTGAGAAGAGTCAGCCTTGGTTGGTGACCACCTTTGAAAGCAAGGTAGCTGGTGTAACTGCTTCTGGTGGACCAATAGTGAGCAAATATTTCCAAGTTGAAAATGAATCTGTGCTGTGATTAGGAGCTGTGATGTAGGAGATGCACTTGGCTGCTAGTCCAAAACTAACCCATATCATGCATTGGCATCAAAATATTATGCCCTTGTTTGCAGTAATATAGTTTGCAAAATGGCTGTTTCATACCACACAGTTATGGTTCATAAAGCAGAGTTTGTTATAAAGCTGGGTTTGATATTTCCCATAAGGCAGAGGAGGTGTGATTGACAGGCAGAGGCCCTACAGTATGTGAGTTGCTTAGTGTGCTTTGTTTTCAAGTTATTTTGGAGCACCACGTAGAACGTCTGCTTCTTTGGAGAACATCTGCTTCTGTGTCACTAATTAATGCTAAATCATGTTCTGGCTGGCCATAGCCACATACGCATGTCACTGGTTTACGCCATTCATGATGTCACGTTATTTAATATGAGACTCTGGCGCGGTGTGTTTTCGCAAAAGCTCCCATCGCACTTGCTTCAGTGACATAGGACCGTGTGGGACCCGATGTACTTGATCAGTACACTGGAGTGTTAACCCCAATGTACCTGTCAAATACCAAATCTGGCCATCTAATCATCCCCAAACTAATTGGCTAATTAATCCTCGCCTTGCCACGGCGACTGATTTGTGATTAGCGTTCTTGTTCAAAATGGGTGCTTGTGCATCACCCACGCACGCCAAATGCTGCGGGTTGGCAGTGGACACCCTTGCTTAAAGTGGCTTGAAATCCTTTGATGACAGCCTTGCTTTGCGCAGCGTGAAATCCTTTGATGATAATTGCGTGCCGTTTAATCCAAGACAAATATGAACAACAAAACTGGTGGTTAACATTCACGTCTTGAGGTTGTGACCCTAGAGCTCCACAAAGGAAAATCCAAGCTGACCATCAGAATTTTACATCATACCGAAACTGTTGTAATGTTGTCAAAGTTATCAAACTCACTGTCACTAACATTATCATCTGCCATCCACAAAGAGAGGAAAATCTTTAGTTTGTGTGATTTAACAAAATTGAACATCATCAGTGTTAATATCACAAAGTGAACAACATTTTTGTCACATTTTTTGGCTGTTGCTCTCCACAATGACCAGCAGGCATTGTTACAACATCCTGTCTGGGTTTCTGGCCGTCGCTTCCCTGGACTACCACCAGATGTCCTTGCTACCTGTTTTGTTCGTTGTCTCATTTAGTTAATGTGTAACACCTGTGTCTAGCTGTTTGGTCATGTCCTTTGTTTGTTATTTAAATCCTGCCTGTTCACTTATTGTTCAGTCTTGAGCTGCCATGCTCCGTGTACACTCTCGTGCATTAAGTCTGCTTTTTTTGAGCCTTCAGTAAAGATAAATTTGCTTTTCTTCAATGAACATTTGTCTCTGAGTGATCTCTGCATTTGGATTCACCCTGCTCCGCATTAAAATTTTTGGGCTGATCACATTGGATTATTGAAATCTTACTTGTGACGGGCCGAGGTCGGTTACTGAGGCATCTTGGGCTTTCGCTGGGGTTGACATCATCTCCACGGTAGATCCAGGATGCTGAGTGGAAGGTCTCTGTGTAGAAACCCCTCTCCTCTATGTCCCTCACAGTCATATCCACAGAGCGGCCATCTTCTGAGTTCACTGTGCAGCACAAAAAAACAAGCAAAACCATGATTTTTATAGGGGCAAACTGGTATTAAATTGGACTCAAGCTCCTCTGCATGATCTTCTGGGTGATGACAAATAAGTATAAACAGACACATTTTCGTCTGATCACTCTGACGCGTACTGGTGTTTCAGAGACTAAAAGAAAAAAAGAATGCGTATGCGTATGCAGAGATTTCCACAGGTGCTAGGTATGGAAAATATAAATAAATAGTCATAGAAACTAAAGTATACTTGCACACTGTTATAAAACTCCAATTGAAAATTTTCTAAAACAGTGAAAGCAAACCTGAAAAAGACCTCCATGGATAAAACATTTCACCATATCATAAGTTTTCAGTTGGTAGCATTTCAGCTGTGTGTGGGTATGTTGATTTTTACTGAGTGTTTGCGAGTCTCTCTGCCTCCAGCTTCTTGAAATAATTGAATCGATCTGTTACACCCTCCTGGTAGCTGTGTACACACCTGACTCCTCTGTGATGTTGCTGGTGAGAGAGCTCCCTCCCGTGGAGCTCCACTGTTTGCTCTCCTTGAAGAGCTTGCGTCTCTTTGCCCAGCGGTCGCGGGCGTCCTCCTGGTCTTTCAGAATGGGATCTGCCGGTGGCCTCAGGTGCTCCTTATCCTCAAGCTTTACATCTGTGGGCGCTGCGAGGTAACAAAACTGGATGGTTTATTTGATATGAAACCCTTTAAGAACAAAGGCAAATTAAGTTCAACTTCATACAGTCTCCGCAATTACTTTACATTATTGTCATTTAGCAGACACTCTTATCCAGAGCGACTTACATATGTTACAATTTTTACATATTATCCCTTTATACAGCTGGAAATGTACTGAGGCAATTGTTAGTTAAGTACCTTTTCCAAGGGTACAGCAGCAGTGCCCCAGTGGGGGAATCAAACTGGCAACCTTTTGGTTACAGGCCCTGCACGTTAGGGCTATGCTACACTGCCACACCTCTTCAATTCTGCTTGTATGATACTATATGATATTCAACCTTATAGTTGAAAGTAACTAAAAAACAGTTATCAGTATTTCTCATTGTCATTTCAGAGTCACCTGAGGTTTGGACTCAAAAAAGAGTTCCATATTCAAAAAAGAGTTCCATATTCAAGCAACTGTTTTGTTTTTTTGACAGCATATTAGTTTCAGTTTAAGTGGTGGCCAAACTCATGACAGTACTAAACCTCCAAAACAAGAAAAAGAAACTCCATGGTTACATCATATTCATGTCAGAGTGTTTACTTCTTGTTTTATTGTTTTGGGCAAAACGTTGACAGAAAACATTGAGCAACTCACATTTTGGAATGCTGGACCTTTCAGATGAGTCTGACTGCTGCAGCCTTGGTTTTGAATCTGTAGTCCCTGAATCCTGGGAACCTGCATTGGAACTACTCCTCCGTGTCCCGGCTGTGACTCCATCCTCTGTTGGCACACTGTCTTCTTCCTTATTTCCTTCCCCGCCATCTTTTGGTTCTTGTGACGGAGACTGATTTTCTGCCCGCATTTCTGTTGGTTCTCTTGAGACATCACTCATTGCAAAGCTCTGGACTGAGGTGCTTAACTCATCAGTGAGAGATCTTTGGGGAGTGGATTTTGTTTCATCAAACATGTCACTGTTGCTGTTTATCTCCGTCTCGTCCATGTCCAGTATGAGAGACACAGAGGGCATGTCGCAGACAGTCCTAAATGTGTTGCTCTGGCACATTTCGGGAACCATCACCTCAATGGGTTTGGAGTCGTTCTGAATCAACCTTTGCTCAGAGCCACCGATGATGATGGTCATCACCGAACCTCTTCTCTTCTTCGGCGGAGTGTCGTCACCGGCGGTTTCTTGTGGGTGCATCTTGGGAATAACCATACCTTCCATAAGTTGGCAAGTGGGGCTACTTTCATTGATGAGCTCCTCGGAGTTACTCGGGGATGGAGGAGTGACATGAATGAGCAGATCCTGACGGGTCAGTTCCCCGCTGGAGACCTCGGGGTGCTGCTCGTCGGTCTCCACCATTTCCTCGTCGAACCCGCTCTCAGCGACCTCACTCTGCTCCGTTTGTACCACATAAATGCCCTGATCAGCTGCCACCGCCTCCTCGTTTGCTGTGTTCCGCTGTTCGACATAATGCCCATAGAATGCCTCTTCCCGACCCTCCTCTGTCTTGAATGGATAAAATGGGTTCCTTATGTTGCCGTAAGCCGAAATACTGGAAAGAAATGCCCTGTTCCCACCACAGCTGGTGGACATTGGTCTATAACCATTGCTGCTCTCTGAAGACTTCCGACTCTCTGCGGACAGAGAAAAAGGACTTTCGTCATCCATGTAAAACCTGTTTACCCTTTCTGCCTGCAGAGAGAGGGATTGCATGAAGAAGGGGGAGAGAGTGCCAGAGGAGAAAGACTCTCTGCAAGAGGACAGGCCCTCTGGCATTTTGTCTGAGTAGTCTATAGGCCCGGGGAAAGTCCTCCTCCTCTTAGTCTGTTTGTTGAAGTGCACCGGCCTTCTGGGCTTAGCCTCTACGACTGCGATGCTGTTATTTCGAAGCCGCCTTGTCCCGTCATGACTGTGGACAAATTCTTTTGTGAAGCTGGACCGGCTCAGGGGCATGTTCGGTCCAAGAACTAACGAGTCGTAGGTGTCAGATTCAGACAAGCTGCCAAGGAACGTCGTCCCAGTCGCATGGTTCTCACCCTCCAGCGAGTACTTGTATCTGTAGTCTGGATTATATCTTGTGTCTTCAGGTAGAGGCAGAGAAGATGCCAGCTCTCCTTGTTGCTCATACATATCACAAGGGCTGATCTTACAGGACCCTATGTCCTCAGTAAGCTTCTCCACTAAATCATATTCCTTGTCAGCAAATTCCTGCGGTGGGGGGATATCGGATAATACCTCCTTGCTTATTGCATTAGGCAATAATTGCTCCATCCCTTGAGGACAGGTATCAGACAGAGTGGACAGACTGTCGCAGAACTCCTCAGTGTCTCTGTGACTGGATGGACGGTGGCTATAGAATCGGTCCTCACAGCAGCTCTTTCTGCAGTCTCTCTCCTCGTGACTCTTGCAACGGGCCGGACTCTTGGCGATTTCATTGAAATCCGTGTTTATTTCCGAGACACTGAATCTGTAGTTCTTGCTCTCGCACTTGCTGTATGGTGTATAATTCATGTTGTGGTTCATCGAGCAAGACCGGCTAACCTTTTCATTGTTGGGGGTGGCCTGGGTATCCCATCTGCTTTTAAGACAAGCCTCTTTGTTCTTTTCTTTTCTGTTTTGCACTACAACGGTGGTACAGATATCTGAGTTCTCTAACCGCATCACTTCTTTTATTTCAACCTTCACATTTGACCCGATGCACTTGACTTTAGTTGTGGTGACCGATACTGACCCGTTGGCTCGATTTCCCTCCTCAGGCTCATGAGATCGCTGAAACACGATTTGCGAGGACGACACTTCTTGGTCATCGATTGTCACCGAGGTTGTGATCCTCATGCCTTTGTCTGTGCCTCCAAGTTCTGAGACAGTGGATTCCTGTCTGTTGGCCTTAAACGGCTCTTCACCGCTGTCCCTGCGGAATCTTTTCTGTTTCCCCAGGGTCTCGGCCTCTTTGTCCTCTTCATCCTCAGACTCAAGGGAGAAGTTTTCCCTCCGCAGCGAGTCAGTCTCCCCCTTTTCAGTGCTGTCATTTTCATACGCAACACTGTTGATGGGGCTATGGCTTTGTGGCTGAAATGCATATGGAGAATGGCTGTCTGTAAACAAACAGAAAAACAACCGTCACAGATGTGTTCAACCAAAAAAAGCTACCCGTTGGTTGAGACACGCAGGGGCTGGGCAGAAAAACATTACATACATAACATCAGAGAGGAATGTTAAAAGAATGTATACCTAAAACATCAATGAGGATAGATTCCGGTAGACGCACAGAGTATCACATCTAAACATAAGATCCAAACAAACTAATCACAACAGTTGGTAAGGACGGACGTTCATCTCAGCAGGGAGCTGCTAGCCAGGTAAATGCGACTAAACATAACTGCTAATTCCTTTGCTTGTCACTGTCTCCAAATTCTGGCAGCCAGCAGCAGGCATGGACAAAATGTGACTCAGACAAGACTTAGGGGATTAACCTCAATGCTCTGCTCAAGGTCTGCTTATAAGCAGCACTCACGTTTAGTGCAGCTGGAGCTCTTCCTCCTTCGGCTGTTCCTCCTCCTCCTCTTGCTCATGCTTTCTTATGCTTCAGAACCAAGTGACAGACACTGTGAGGACACGAGCAAACAACACATCTTAAATGTATGGCCTGTTTGTGTCTTAATATGTCAACCTCCTTCAAATGCCCACGGGTAATCATTGGTGTAGATACAGTCAGACAGCCAGCCATGTCAGCAAGGCTACATTGTGTTTTAAACAAAAGTCTTGCCAAAATTGGTATGAGTATTTGTCTTGTCCTAGACATGACATTTGATAAATGCATTCAAGAAGGAGTAACATTTCTATTTTTCACAACATTTTTGCCCATAACCACTCTTAATGTTGTGTAAAAAGTGTTACATTCATTAGTAAAAATGATAAAAACTGGACAGTTGAATAAATCAGGGCACAAATTGTCATTTATGTGAAGAAATTGAACTTGGAGCTTAGGTTCATGTTACAAATCAGGACCATCATTTTTGAAAAGGAGGAAATCTATAATCTATATTGCCACCCATTTGAATGGTCTTTTGAATGCAGTAATCAGCAAAGTTAAAGTTTAAAAGTTACTTTTTATTAAATGTATCTGAACGGTTGGTTTAATTGGCTGGCGTGGCCTCGTGGTTTGTGACAGGTACTTTCCTGCATCATTATGAATAGGTAGTCTATGTTTTGAGTTTACCAAGTTTTACCAAGGAAATAAAATTAAATGATGACGGTAGCATTGCTTTATTACTTAAAAATACTATAAAGTGAATTGCAATAAGATATATTAAGATGTAACCTTTCAAATTCCAATAATTAAATTGACCAACATATACGTGATGGGATATGTTTAATCATTTTATATCATTTTATAATCATTTTAATCAATGCTGAATACATGAGTGTATAACATTTAACACTTATGAAACTATGCAACAAAATGATACAAACAAAACAGACACTACATGTCATTGATTGCCCGATCTCTATGGATATCACTGCCTCCCTGCAAGGTTTGTAAATAGTAGATTTGGTTATTCTTCATTCCATATGTCAGGGTGTTATACAGAGAACTGATTGTACATCTTTAATTGCCATAGCAGAATTCTAGTACATATTTCCAATGAACCATTTGTTCTCAAATTTTTGACACCCATAGACATAAAGTCTCAAATAGCAAATGATGCTGCTGGATTCCAACATACACCCATGGAAAGTCTTTTCATTAAATCACAGGCACAATTCAGTGCTGTGTTTACAGGGGATATCAAATGAGATTTTAAAAGATGGGTATTCAATCACTAAGATATAAAGCACGCCTCAGATATCTTTTCAAAATTTTCTCACTGGAGGGTTATGTTCATATATGCTTTGAAAATGTACGTTTAACCGATAGACCAAACATGCACCTTTGGTTAAAAGAGAAAAACCCAACCAACCAACCAAAAAGAAATGAGAAATGAAACTTACCCATGAGCAATCCTTGTCTAGATCACTTCCTACCAACACAGATATCAGAACCCAGGCAGTACAAGTCATACAGAGCCTCTCTTAGGAAGAAGAAACATTGCCTGTCTTGAAGTCTGCTCTACTTCTTATGGTTGCTATTTTTGCTCTAAAGCCCTGAAGCAGCTTATTAGATGTAATCTTGTGAACCACTTGATGTCATTATCTATCCAATGCATTCAGCAACTAAGTGTGATGCATCATAGGTGGATAGGCAGACTGGCAGACAGACAGACTGACAAATTAAAATGTTTGTGTTGTAAATGCTAATGCAAAACATCTCCTTTCACTCCGCTGTTAGAAGTGTCTTTAGTGTTGTCTTCAATTGCGGCTATACTTCGATGGTGGCCATACTAGTTGACAGCTTGACAGGTGACAATTCTCGGAACTTGCTCTGGGACGCATGTAATACAAGTCTTTTAAGTGTTTTAACTTTTAAGATTGAATTACACTGAGTAATCACATTGATGGAACACACTGATAGACCTGGATTGCATTCACTGTTTCCCAAAGCTCAGCAACTTCTGGTCTCCAAAAGTCACAGTTTGCTTCATACAGCATTAAATTTTTACCATAAACCCAAGCCAACGTCATACAGTACAGTAAAAAATGCTCCACTTGAAATGATCCTGCTATCGATTTTATCAGCTTTAATTGTGATTCAGTTTTCAACAATGCTCAGCCTTCAGATCAACTTTGTATTCTCATTGAGAAGGAGGGAGAATTTGTATTCTCTCTCCTTCTCAATGCGCACACACACACACACACACACACACGTACACTCCACTGTACATGCAGGCTGAGACAGTATCATAATAAGGGATCTCGTGTTCGTCCCGTGTAGCAGGTGCAGCTGCAGGATTAGCACACGTAGCTGCATTCGTTCCATGTGTTCAGAGGATGAAGGTGATCAGTAACAGACACGGAGAGGATACTTGGATTGACCTGCATGTTATAATAAGAACCGTGTAGCTCCCTCGGAGGCGCATGTGCCCGGGGCTCCGTGGAGCTTGGCAGGGCGCATCAGTGTATTTATGGAGTCCCACGGGCCTGCACCACTGCCAAGGACTGTTCGGGCAGTTGCCCTGTAAAGACAACCAAATTAATACATGATTTTCTATAGTCCTATAGGACTCTCTGCAGTCCTAGAAGGCTTGCTGCCCTCCCATGTCAGATTTCCAGTAGTTTTATATGATTTTTCTGTGGCCTTACAAAATTCTCTGTAGTCCCATATGATTCTCTGTAGTCCTATATTTTTGGTTGTCGTGTATAATTTTACATAGTCCTTTGGGATGTTTACTGTATGTCTAAGGGTCAGGGCAACCAGGTGGCCTTTTATGTGACTTCGGCATTTTGACCCAGTCATAGGTCATTAAATTGTCCATGTAGTATCTTATCTGTTATTGATGATATGTGCATTGTGTTTCATGGCACAACAACACAACATACATTTCCTTAAACAATGTATCTTTATATAATACTAATGGTTATTGTTAGCTGTAGCAGAAGTAGTTGAGGTGGTAGTAGTAACAGTGGTAGCACTGTTATTTTGTAAATGAGTAAATGACAATTTTTCATAAAGAACAGACATTCTTTATGTGGTTGAATATGCTATAAAGTGTTGGTAATTGAATTTATCTGATCAAGCAATGCTCCAAGATCATGATAAAGCACCATTTTATGAAATGTAAAGGACAGAATGTTGATCATGCATATTAATTACCTGCTACTCAGCATATCTATGTAAAATTATATCTTAAAAACATGAATTGAATCATTCACATTTTAAATATCCTTTTCTAGCCACCTTCTAAGTCAGAGACCTTATGGGACTTTTACTGTATACGGGGGTGTTAAAATCAGCTCATTATTTTTTATGAGTTAATAGTGTATGAAATAATGACTCTCAAATGAAATGACTCAAAGTAATGAGCTCTTAAGAAACACTGAATCATGGTAATTAGGTTTGGATTACAATGACCTGCAAGATGCATTGTATTACCGCTAAGCCCTAGGTATGGTGCCTTTGTTCTGTTTTCATGCATGCTGCCTTCCAGAAGCTAATGGCACAGTAGTTCTTCACATGCAAAAATTCCTGAAAATGATATGAAAAGATATTATTTAGCAATTGAACAGAGGATGGTGATAATATTAGTTATTGATATTTTTGATTCACATTAAAATAGTTCAACAGAAGGGGATTTTGAAACTTGGTGCAGTATTTTCTGAATGCACGATAACCTTTGTCCTGTACATCACAGCATACTGTAATTATGCAACATAAGGTTGCTCTCCATATTCTTTGTGATTGAACTTGCTTCCTCACACCTATCTTCCTTGACACCTCTCCTCTTTGTTACCAGTGCCCTACAAGATCAGTAAAGTAAATTCAGATATAGCAATGTCAGAAGTAATTATCTTTGCATGTATGTACATATGCTGTATACATATGCATTTATACAACATTGTAAATGAAGTTGCTCAATTCAAAGATATACACACTCCCTTATGAATACAATACATTATTTTCACAGAGAAAAAATATGTTGGATATGCTTTCAGGATGGCCTCTTACTCTGTTACTATATATTCTCAACGGCATGAGGCTGATTTTAGACACAGTTCCCTTGTTGTCCAGCAGATGGCGAAAGGAGCCAAGGCATTCTGAAGGGGGTAAGCCGACAGAGCAGCTCGAGACTGAAGCATCCATCCGTGACTAAACCTGCACACGTCACTGCACTGCACGCTACATGCCTGCGTGCCACTGTGCAGCATCTGCTCCTGTTTCTGGTCTGTCATGTTCCCGATTAAAGGGTGTAAATGTAAAACGTGCAAAAGCGAGAGCTAGTGAAGTGAAGTGACATTACGTTGAACGGCAGTTTACTGTCTGGATTAAGAAGTAAAGGCCCCTTATCTTTATACCCTGCATACGCTTAAATGTCTTGCTGCTTTTTTTGGAATGCAAAATGTCATTTATCAAAGCTATGAAAACCACACCCTATACCTGGAGTATGAATAGTATTAACAGATGTGTTTATCTCTTAGGGTTCAAATCTCTTTTTTAGTATGCTTATGACTGACAGGAAAAAAATGGGATTTGCACTCTTGAATAACATTTGTATAAAGAATAACATTTTGTATATTCAATCTGGTGAAACGGCCTTTTTGATTTGCACTTTTCCTTTATCTATAATGTATGCATTTAAAAATATAATGTTGATTATGTAAATCTCATCATATTCCTATGTTTGCTGTATTCTAGTCACCAACACTGTTTGCAGTAGGCACCTGTCTTTGCACATGGGATATGCAAAATAAAGAAATACAGTACAGGATATGAATTATAATTTCAGACGCGGATGCGTAGATGTGGTCCAAATATAACTTGTGCTGTTCAATTAAATTTCCAAATTAAACACTAAAAGTGAAGAGACACATTTCACACCTTCTCGGTCTATCACAATGTTGGCTGTGGTGGTGGGTGTGAGTGTGTTTCTGTATGAAAATAGTATAAATAGAAACACCCTATGTGTTCAGCAGACAGGCAATATAAATAGACACGCTCTGTGTGTTTAGCGGACAGGCAATGTTACAAATATTCTATCATGTTGAGCATTTCAGCTATTTTTATTCAAACCAGACCCTTGTAGAACAGTGTTGAGCTTTCACCGCCTAATGCGAATGACCTATATAAGTGGGGCCACCATCCAGCCCGTTTGACAAAGGGACAGATTTGCGAAGCTCTCAGACTCGTCCCATCTGGATTCCTGGCCGTTTCTGCGTCACCTGGGACCGGCGAACAAAGGCCCGCTCCCGGCGGGAGAGTGGGGCCCGGGCATCAGCCACGCCGTCTTTGTAGCCGCGTTTCAAAGCAGAGATACGGAGAACTGGCTGAGACCGGCCGCCTGGCGCTCCGAGCCGTCAGAGGGGACAGAAGAGGGATTGGAAACGCTGTCAGCCGCTGGAGCGGCGCGGAGGCCAAGCAGCTGGATGGAGGTGCACCTGGGGCCAGAGCACTTGGCCAGAACGGCCTTTGTTCTTGGTTCAGACCTTTGATGAAGGCTGGCAGGATCAGGTGAAATTATTTCAAAGGGCAACACGGCCTGCTCTGTGAGAAAAAAAAGGAAGAAAAAATAAAAGAGATCAACGAATTTACCTTACGGCCACCATTTAACGCGGATGACTAATAGGAAGTTGAAAGCAATTCAAAGTTCAGTGAAAAAAAAGTCAATAAGTGTTTGAAAATGAACCTCTGAGAAAGAGTTCAGTTGGATTTACCAATCAACGCAGTAAATGGCCCTTCAAAGGCCAGTGTACGCTGGGTGCCTCCAATCAACCGCTTTCCCCAAGTTTCTTTTTCTCACAGAAAAAAGACACTATGTGCCTCAGTAAACTTTCATTGGCTCACATTCCCAGGCCAGAGTACATTAGCTTCAGTTATGCTACCTTGAAATGCATTCCAAATGACCCACGTTATTATAGTGCATTTATTGGGAAAGAGCTTAATTCAAGCAGACTGTTAGAACCTGCTGGCACTGTGAGACCACTATGACTTTAAACCTGAAGAACTTTCAGCTGAACAACAACCTGAACAACTTTTCCAGGTTTGCAAGCTTATGCATGCTGATACAGTATTAGCCCATGAGTAGTCTCCCGTAGGCTCCCGAGTGGCTCAAAAAGTAAAAGCACTTGTCTAAAGCACTGAGCCTTATGGCCCAAGTTTTATCCGAGCCAAGTCATCATCATCTGACAATTACCAGGAGCCCATAGTGGTGGAACAAAATTGCCTTCATTCCACTGTCGACATTGGGGTGTGTCACTACGGTTGAGTATGTGCTCTGACTGCCGTATCAACAAGCCTGGCTCTTTGGCATTGCGGTCAAGCTGCAGGTTTGGTACCCCTGTGGACCTGGGTTCGAGGCTGGGTGGGGTAACTGCTCTCTCCCTTCGCTACAGGGTAGGTAGGACGGCTATGGGTTTGTCTGTGGCGTTGCTCATCAGTGATCCCTGCTGGTCAATTGGGCACCTACGGTCTGCATGTCTAAAGCTGTGTGTGTAATGTCTTCCTCCCAATAATGGGGAGTGAGGTGTGTACAGAAATGGCACTCAGCATCACATTTTTCGGAAGAGAGCATGTGCTTACCTGCACCCCCCCTGGATTGTTAGAGGTGGGTATGGAGCAATGGGTGGCGTTGCTACGACACAGTTTGGTATTCACCGAGTCATTCACCTGTATTGAAGTGGAGCATAGGCACTGTGGTTTTTCACTCACTGGTGGTCTTTGCTGATGACATAACCAGTAACTCCGCGATCATTTCCGCCATGGTCTCCTACTTCTGAGAGGAGGGCCTAATAAAAACCAAAGAAATGCGTCATGCTTCCTACATGCGCCAGTATGTGACTTCTTATTGCTCTGGTTTATTAAGTAAATTCCCACCTCTCTTATTCATGGTGAGAAAAAAAAACACATAGAAAAGGGTAAAAATGAAGTTTACTGTCTTTTACTGTCTTTATGTTTTGACATACACTGAACTGAAAGCCACTGTTTTCAGCTCATCCTTTCATTACAGTAACAGAGAGAACAACAAGAGGTTAAAAACAATAAAACACTTGTATTGTTGCCATCACCCCCTTTCTTAAGTATTCAGGAAGAAGTGCTAAAGGATCTTCAAGTACTGAAGAAAGCCTTGCTTCCTTAAAACCATCTTAATTTTTAATAATGTGATTTGTATTCATGCATGCAGATGTTTCTGGTTTGCACTGTCATACTCTTGCAAACTGTTATTTGGAGGCACCGATGATATGGGAAATTGAATCACCTGGTAAAAAGTGTCAGTCAGTCCCTGGGTCACAGGCATCTCTGAACCAGACGTGGACATCCCTGCCATGAGGACATTTACATAATAAGTACTGTCAACACATTTTATGGCAGATTATTAAAATCTTACCTTTTGTCACATGAAACACTTCCATACAGGTTAAATGGAATGTCCATGATGTATGGTTCTGCACTACTATTTCATCATCAGATGTACATAGCAGTGCGGAACCATACATCAAGGCATGTGTCTTCCATATTTGGACATTCCATTCAAACTGAATGTGTGTAACCTCAATGATAAAATCAGCATATATCTGTAAAAGCAATGATTTGCCGTTCATAAAATATTTTAACATACAGTAAATACATTATGTATGAATGTATACACCTGACAGGCACATATATTCAGTGCCACAAAAAGATAAGTTGTGACAAGATGCAGGGTGAACCCAAATGCAGAGAGAACTGGAGACTCGCAAGATACAAAAGGGGCTTAGGCAAGACTGTACACACGTACACACACATTCACTTATCAGCACAAACTAAATAAGATGTACAGAACACAGGCAGTTGGGTGGCCAACCCAGGAAGCAGCAGCTATTCTCCCAACATAAGTAAACAGATTGCAATCTGTGGCACACAACTATACTACCTAAAATGCAGCACATTTTTTAATTTGGGTTGGAATGTCTGTCTTCCAAAATGCCTGTCTGTCTGCATAAAAATTGCACAGTAATAACATCTTCCCAGCAGAGACTGAGACCGAAGGGTCTGCATTCTGATCCGAACTTGCTGCTGCTGGAGTCTTACAGGGCTGTGTGTTTACACGCTGCAACAGACAGTGGCACACTGTCTGTCTCATCACCTCTCTTCTCTCTCACTAAAATGTGTTAATTAGAAATTCCTTCTATCTTTATAACTGTTCATCGCACCATAAGGATGGCAAGAGAATCCGTCCAAATAATTTGGCTTCCCAAAATAAAAAAAAAACAGATTCAGTTCATTCCAGAATTAGAAGAAACACTGTGATTTATCAAAGTTAGACACTGCTAGTGATATTATGCTAATGATCAATCACCAAATAGCTTTACATTCCCCACTAACAATGGTATTACAAGATCATGCCACTGTTCCATTTTGCAGCTGTTATCATAGAGCAACACATTCATACATGTATAGTACATTCATAACTCAACTTAACGTGCCATTTTCTTGCCATGGTGCACCTGGATGTTGTAAGACAGACAATTTGTAACTGTGTAACTGTAGCTGTAACTACGACTATAGCTGTATTTGGAGACAAATGCACAGCAATGCAACTTCGAGATTTACGCAATAAATTGATGTGATTGATTGTGTTGAATTTAGGTGAAAGGGAGGTAACTCATCTCAACCACCACTGATGTGTAGCACTCACCTAGATAAAACACAGCAGCCATTTTGTGCTAGAATGGCCACCCCACATTAGATGAGCTGCAAAGAGAGGGATTTTAAAGAGGCAGGCCAACTGGGGGATGATAAGGTGGCTAGATCTAAAGTGAGGCTGGTCATGTAGACAGGTCATCAGGGACTTCCTCACTGTTTGCAAGTGCCCCGGGATATTTAAAGACTACAGTGAGTCAGGACCTTTAATAAATGTCTCATTACATTACATTATTGTCATTTAGTAGATGCTCTTATCCACAGCAACTTACATACAGTACCTTACAATTTTATCCACTCATAAAGCAGGATATTTACTGAGACAATTGTAGGTTAAGTACCTTGCCCAAGGGTACAACAGCAGTGCCTCAATGAGGAATTGAGCCAGCAACCTTTCGGTTACTAGTCCTGCTCCTTACCACTGCACCACAATGCTGTCCTCGAAAAGGCAACTCTCTTTCAGCATAGCGTCCCTTATCTCTGCACTGGAACATTGGTTTTCTGCTTGGCCCAGAGGGCAGAGCTGTCAGGAAAGGGGGAGTTATAGGCTGCTGTTGCTGTTGGCATTATTGTGTAAACACTGTATCTAACGCTGGCCACATCATTAAACTGCAAAACATCTCAGCTTTTCTAATACCGTCTAGAAGCAGTGTCTAGAAGCAGTCTAGAATCCGTCTTGTGTTATTTTGGGTCAGGATATTATGTAAGTGTCTGAAATTATTGCTTCATCACATTGTGTCAATGGTGAGAAAATATTACATAATATTGTAGACAACTGTTAGAGTGAAATAAAAGGATTTGAGATGACTTTCCCTGAGGCTTGCAGTGGAATGCTTGAGTCAATTCAAGTTCAGTGTTCACAGAGGAGAGCACAGGAAGGAATCTTAACTTGAAAAATATCTGTTAACTCCTCCCTGCCCCCACCACCAAAAAAACAACAACAAAAACAGTTTTTGACATCAGGGTGTAGATGTAACTCAGTTATGTAGTGTGCTATTTTTTCTGGTAGAGGGATGACAATGCAAAGGTGAACAGACTAGCAAATTTTATGCTCATGCATTTTTATTCCTTGTGCAACCATATTTTGGAATCATAAATGGTCATTATGCTCATCACTCTTGGACTATCTTTGCAGTCATGCCTGAACACTTATAGTAAGTGTAGTGAAGTGAAGTGAGTGCCAATTGGAAGATAGGTACTAGTCCACTGACATCAGACAAATCGCTTGCAGGTGCTTTAAAACTACAGAAGAAACAAGATGAGGAAACCCTGTCAAAATATCCACCCTCACCTGGTGGAATTAAGTCTGTTTGTCCTGCTGCTGTGGACTCTAACTATCAGCTGATGACAAGGCTTGGCTCAAACCTGGGCCGTAGATACCAAAATTTAATTTACATTAAAAGAAATATATCACATTTATTAATCCAATACAGGCACTCTGATGACATACTTAATGAGAGTATTGCTATTCACAATCTGAAAAATGTTGCCGCAGTACTTCACAAATATGTAAGACACATGCAGATGCCAGAAAAAGAACAGCAGATAATGCAATACAATCCAGTGTCAATAAAATAAAAATTACTTGAAAGTTTTTTAATCAGGTAGTTTAATCCCGCAATTTACAGTAATGAAAAATAAATCACATTAATGCCTCTTCCCTAAAATACTTTATAATCACCTTCAGGTTTCACTTACTCCTCAGTCAATTAATTTAACAAAGAGGAGATGGAAAGTCACTGAGGGGGAAAGAAGTCTTTCTGGCACTTGTAGGCCATGCTTGAGGAAGCAGGAGAGAGTGGGGGAGAGAGAGAGAGAGAGAGAGAGAGAGAGAGAGAGAGAGAGAGAGAGAGAGAGAGAGAGAAGAGAGAGAGAGAGAGAGAGAGAGAGAGAGAGAGAGAGAGAGAGAGAGGGAGCATGCACCAGCAAGGCAATTAGTGATCTCTGCCAGAGGACTAGATACTGCTGACTACCTCCTTTACATTATGCAAAACAGCAGGTGTTCTAGAGCTGTTTAATTAGTCAATTACTGTTTCGAAACCATCTGGAGACCACCGTGACAAAGTTTAATAATAATCACAGGCAGTTATATAATAGATGTGATGTCCTTGTGCAAAATCTCTACCATGCACCACCTGACAAAGCTTGAGCATCAGTTGAAACATTCTTTGCCTGAACGGGCTGAGACTACAAATTGTTCTGTCAGTTGGCTGAAATCCCCCGTTTAAAGGATCTCATTTTATTTGAGTGTGGTTCTGTTTGAAGGTCGAGCCAAGCTGACTGGAGGTAATGAAAGCCGTTTTTTTTAAGGATGGCCCTCTCAAACTCCTCTTGTTGTTGAAGGAGGTGGCTGAATTTACTCCAACCTTATCCTTTTCTTTGGACTTCTACATCTTTTTGAGCATATTTTTTTTCTCAAATGACTAATGCAGTTGAGTGGCAACTCTGTCAACCCCTGTCCCAAAAATGGATTATCTGGCCCTAATTCAGTTGAGGAGGGCATCACAGTGCAATTCAGTGTATACATGGAGTATAGATCTTATTATAAGGTAGTTCTTGTGGTGAACTGAGGGAAATAAAGAAGACAAAGGAATTAAATCAGCATGGGGTTAAGAAGAAAGATTATTATCATTTCTATTCATGGTTTCTGAATAACTTAAATGCATTCTGACTGTTTTTTTTCTTTATATGCATTTAAAGTTTTATAAATGCCAGGTATCCCTCTGGGGCAAATGTACATCTCAGAGGCATATGAATATGTATTGGTTTCCTTTTTGGATTCTAACAGACTTCTTTTTCATCTTCGTCTCCTGTAGTTTTGAGTTACGGCATGACCACTGGGCACTTCAAGGGAAACTACTAAAGCTCTCTTTATTCTGCAGCAGTGAATTATTTATATTATTTTATTATCAGCTGGCAGGAATCTTGCAGCACTGGCCTTAAACAGAGCAGAGTTTTCATTACTTAAGTGAAAAAGTGACACTAAAATTTCTACTGTATCTACTTCAGAAACAAGTCAGCACTTCAGTACTTTAAATGTCACAATTAAATGGTACAAAATGAACATCATTTGGCAGTGTGTGCATTTTTATGAGAAAAGGTCTGCATAGATATCCTTAAAAGTTTGCTATAACCAGAAGACTGGTGCTGTTCTCTCAAAATAGTTCAGTAGTTCTGTATACACAGAAGTACTTCTGAATTTCTGTTTAGCTGTGTATCTAACTGGAGTTTATTTATTTGTTTTGATTATTTACTTTTGTTTTGTTGCAATAAGTCAATGTGCATTTGAAAATTAACTCCAGGGAAAGTGTTTGGTTGTACATAGGGAGCTTAAGATGGGTTTATAAAAGCTTGGTCCATCCAAAACAATGTTTTCCCTAGATGTTATGCTCACCTAGAAGATCCCTGGGGGCAACTTGCGCTATCAGAGTGACACAGAGTTTACCAGTGACACACACATGTAAATTTAATGGTGAGGACGGGTCATTGATCCCATCCAGACTCTTCATTTTGCCTATAGCATTGAGTGCATCTAGCACTGTGTCAGGCCTGGTGTTGAGTACTCCCATGGGTCTTTGCCTTCAATAATGAGTCCCAGTAACACTATACATTAAGGGCTCTGAGTGGAACACCGTAACCTCCTATTGCCAGTGTGAAACTTTGCTATTTGCCTTTTTTATGCTTCGGCACACTAATCAAGATAAACTGGGGCTAACTATTACACCCAGGTTTCTTCAAATTGCACACACTGATTTGGTGCATCCCATCAAACAATCCTGTCTTTAATTTCTTGGTGTCTGCCCAATTCTGGATTATTTTAAAATATTTTTGTGACACATTTGCTTCAGTTTGAAACAGATGTGTGCTGTATGCATTTACTATGGAAGTACCATATTGTATGTTCTTTCTGTATCATTATTGAGGACTTGGCCTGTTGAATAAAAAGAGAATAGTGGAGATTGTTTCTAGAGATTTAGCTAAGTAAAGAGCAGCAGGGTGAATATTGTCGCTCGCTGGACATTTGTCAGCACTTAAACAATGACTGTGGACATTCAGTGCACCATAAGGGATTTGGGTAATTGGCGTAGTGTGGAGCACTGACTGTTCCCCCAATTACACCAGGCCTACCCTCCACTGTTTCCGCTCCATTCTCATTACACGTACTCCTTGTGATGGGCTGGTGAGCATCCTTTCTCCCTGTGGTGCTTTTTTTCAACAGGCAAATAAAAATCATAGTTAAATATTCAAGATAGGCAGAGATAGTCACTGCACCCCCCCATAGTGATTGAAGATGGGATCATCTTGTTTGCATATCTCTGACAATTTGATTGATTCCCCCTCCCCCAAACACAACACACACACACACACCTTTTCCCATCCCATTATCGCCTCCTTGAAGTGAACAGGCAGTAGAAAACTTACTTGGAAGATAGATGTGGAAGATAGAGGCTTGGAAGATAGATGTGCTTTTGATGTGCACGTTATGAAATAAATATAATTCCATGGAAATATAATTTCTATGCAATGCTTCAAGGTACAACTGAACAGTCAGATGAAGCAGCATCTATATATTTGATTACTACTGAAAAATGCCCATAGTAGAGCTTCCTTTCTGTTAATTGAGGGAACCGATACTCCCCCAGCAATCAAATTTAATTACGTTCCCATACAGAGAGATGCTGATGGGTTAGATAGGCATTAGGGTGAAAGTAATTAAAGGGAGTTGTATTGCACCCTTACAATGAGAACTGGGTAACAGGATTTAAAGCAAAATTAAATCTAAGACTCTTAGTATCTTTTTAATGGGATATTTGACTGACCATGGCCATCAGCACATTTTCCCATGTCTGACAGTCAGTGAGATGGAATGTATCCAGATCTTTCCTCATGGCACTGCTGAAAGAGCTGTGTGTTACTCCCACACTTACTGTTGTCAGGCACTTCAGACACATTAGGCTGGCTGGGCGGATTAACTGTTCTTTACAGTACATATTATAGACCTGGTAGATACAGTAGACTGAGTGAGTGAGAACAGGTCAGTAAAAATAAAACAAAGAAAAACAACAACTCCAAAGTCATGATGTGGCACGTGAGCATCTCAGAGCATAAGGAGAAATTTCAAAGATCAGCAGCTAGGAAGTGAGAGCGCAGTAAAGTGGTGAGTTTCAGGTTTGGAGAGAGCTTGCGCTGACACCTGTGACCACATCACAGGCTGAGGGAAACAGCTGAATACTCCCAATTCTGAAGTATAGGAGCTCATGCATAGGTACTGAGGTGCATGAAAGACTCTTTAGTTAACTAACTACAATACCTATGTTGTCTAGCTATAGTGTTATCAGTCTCCATGCTTGTACTTCAGATTATTACTTTTTATTTTGAGTATTACTTTCCATAAAATTCAATATAGCTATTTAGCTACACAGTGATTAAATTTATAATTAAAAAAGAATGGATAAATAATACTATCTAGATTTACAGACATAGATTTTGATGCTTGCTTGCTAGATATAATTATTTTTTAATTTTTCATTGATTGTAGTATTTGTTACTGTGTAGCCAAATACTGTAGCTATAATTTCTTTTTATTGTGTATTTGACTGACCATTGTAATAATTTTCATTATTACATTTTACTTATCCAATGCCTGGTGACTAACTATACAGATGCAACCTTGTAGACTGGCATCTGCAGTTCAGTTCTCAAGAAGGGGGTGGACCGAGGAAGCTTGCATAATGTGCATGCATGACAGATTTGTGCATGGAACAGAGCTGACCTGGCATACTTAAACACTGTGATTAAATTGCAAACCACACGTGGGCACGCCTACAACTGTACCTGCCATCAGTCAATGCAAAACAGGAGCCGAGCTCCAGCTGTCTGGACCAGATGCTTACATAAGGCTGCGGTATATGTCCACCAAGCAGCAAAAGCATTTCACTTGCATTGTACATTTTAAATATTACCTGTTTATACAGCTGTACATTTTGCTGCAGCAAACTTGGGTTCAGTGACTTCTTTCTCAAGGGTACAACAGCATCCCACTGGGAACTTGATCCTGCATCCTTTTGCCACAGGCTTATCCCTGATTTCAGTCATCATTTGTTCTCAGCTTTGACTTACACAGCCGTGGATGGTTCAGCTCCACAGCATATCCATATGACTTCACAGACCAAGTAGTTTCAAAGGACAACTCTCGCTGTTTTCTGTTTCAAGCTTATTTTTTTATTTTCTTCACTTTGACTTTGTAAAAGCTAGGGGCCAATGGACTCCATTACTATATTCATTAGGTGAAATTTCATTTTCACCACAGGAATTAATCATCAATTCATTAGAGTTAATATCCAGAGCATTTATACGAATTAATTATGAATTTATACACTTTAAAGTGTGAAGTTTTTGAAGTTGACCATGAGCAATTAACCCCCATGTTCAGTATCACTTCCCTGTGATGTTTGCTATGGAACAGTAAGATACTGCCGAAATGGAGAGCATTGGGACTGGCCCAGATTTGTAGACGTGGAGAAAAAATGAGAAAAAAACAATTAAGAATAAAGTTAAAGTAATAGTGAAAATCTTAAAAGATGAAAGAAAAATAATTAAGAAGTAATTACTATGCCAAAACACGTTACAGTAAGGCTGTGGTGGATGAGCTAGAGGTACAAATATTGAAAATACTCTGATATCAGCCATTGCATGACATGCATCTTTTTTTCCCAAACTGCATCGTCCTGTCTGAATTCTTCTTTCTTTTTCAGACATTGGTAAAACGTAGAGGCACTTTAAATAGGCCTTTCAGAGTTCAGCAGCTTGTTAGTGAACGCATAGACATGACACACACAGATCTGACTTCATATGGTTGCATAGTATCTGCAGGAGCAGCAATAGCAATGAGCTGACAGGGATCTCTACCAGTCAGCAAAGACATTTTATTGAGCAGATTGATCTCTCGCATCAGCCCAATGATTTTATATTTCATCTGTGTTCTTGGCAGTTGACCCTACCTAGACTTAAAATGCCCAACGTTTTCCATCATGGACTGACAGCAGCCCATTTATATAGCTGTAGCCTGACTGGGGAAACTGAGGTGAAACGGCTTGCTTAATGTAGCAGCGTTCTCTGTGGAATAAAAAAAGCACAGCTCTCAGGTCCAGGGCACAAAGCCATTCACTGTGACTCCAGACATTTGTGCTTGGTCTCATTAAGCTGGTGTCAATGACAGTTCATTATTCAAGATAAGGCCATGTAGCCTCAATAAGACTTATATAACAGGGAAGAACATGTAGCATGTTGTTCATACATTACGTGTAATGTGTATCTTACTGATAAAGAAAAACCCAACTGCGTTGTTGCATTAGCCCTGCTGGTACTGTGTGATGATGCCAAACAAAATAATGCCAGTTTTGTTTCTTCTGGGCACTCTCTATTGTGGCCCTAAATTGGTCCACAATGGACTGGTGTTCTGTCCAAGGGTCTAATTTGTACCTCTGGTTGCTTCACTCCCTGCTTTACTGTCCTAAAATAACCACAAAATTTTCCAAAAGATTGTGCAAGTTTTGTTCCTGGCAGTCCCAGATACCCCCAAAATATGCCTGGGTCAATGCTGAAACCCTGCCTTCGGGACACTTTGCAGTCATATCATGTGCTCAGCAGGCTTTAGAGGGCAGGAAACAGGAGGATTAAAGTGGAGGTCACAGAAGGGGTTGACTTTTCTTTCTCCATAAAAATCATCTCTTTCAACCTGGAGAAATTACTGGCTGCGGTTCGGTGGGGTAATAACAGCCCTGGATTCCGGCCAATCACTTGCTCGATCCCTTTGCCAGTCAGGGGTATTGTCACAGGTCAATTTCCCCTGCTTTTATTAAATCATTTCACATTTGCCTTGATCCGCTCTGAGCTCGCTGCTATTTTCGGGTTGTGTGACAGTGGTGTAAAAACTGTTAAAGGCTTAGTTTTTGTGATAAGCTGGGCTGGTCGGGGATACATAGTGTGTTTGCCAGAACTGCTAGAAGGCACCTGAAGACTGAAGAGATTATGAAATTAAAAAAAAGCATATTATTGTGCAACTCATTTGAAAACAGGGTTCTGCTAAAAAAAAAAAAAAAAAAACTGTTCTATCGAAAACAGCAACACTGTTAACAGGGCTGGAATCCATTATTTTTGTGCGGGGCCTGTTGCTGTCATGAACCACAGTGGCCCTCCAAGCAATTACATTTTCGCATTGACAGGCTCACAAATCTAACCGCGGATGGAGGTACAGCGGCTGTGCTGCCAGCCGCTGCTCCATGCTTTTTCTCCAGACATTTGGCTTATTTCCATTTGCTGGTGGCAGCGAAACTGAAGTTCTCGATCCACTGGACCCTAATCCGTACCCGAATGCACTTGGGTTCAAATCAATAGCAGTAATGGCATACAGCTAATTGGATGAAAAACTGAAAGCTAGCTGCAGTCTATCCCCTACTAAGAATAGTACCTTCATATTTGTGTGTGTGTGTGTGTGTGTGCGTGTGTGTGTGTGTGTGTGTGTGTGTGTGTGTGTGTGTGTGTGTGTGTGTGTGTGTGTATGTGTGGATCCGCGATGGGTGATATCTATCCCTTTCAAATAGGTGAAAGAAAAATTTAGACACTCAAAACAAATACAAGGCCTTGATAGGACGAATTTAATTCCACAAATGTCAACAGATTGATATTTAAAATGTGAAACTAGCCTACTGTTACATAACATGTCACATGTCACAGGCTGAATTGCCATAATGATATCAGGAAATAAATGAACAAAAATATGTTTATACTGTCAGTTATAAAACATTTGAAAGATACACTGATTTAATTGTGCTGTCATGGATAAAACACAGTAGTGATATTGGTATTACAAATTCCAGTATGTTACTTTGATTATTTCACAGTATAAAGAATCTTCTGTCTATCTATTTACCTCTCTCCCTCTCTCTTCTTATATATATATATATATATATATATATATATATATATATATATATATATATATATATATATATATATATATATGTAATCTATTTTGTTACTAGTACTTGGTGATTTCTGTTTGTATACAGAATTTCCTGAATGTATATTTCTACTTCGTAAAAAATTCACTTAATCTTTTGTTATGTATTTATAGAGAAGCAATTGCTGTAACAGCCAGACTTACTAATTTGCCTTCTGGGGAGTTTACAGGCTATCTGATGTAGCTAGCCAACAACAGCAACTGACAGGCTGGCTGGCCAATGATGATGTAATATAATGAAACAGCCCTGCGTTGCTCCGGCTAAATGCTGAAGTTTTGTTGGAAAGTTAACGAGTTCACAAATGTCCCTCTCAATTCTGTGATATCAGTCTAGTGTAAAGAAGTGCACTGCATTGATCCATAACAGCCAATCACTAGAACGGCAATGCAACCCGTCCCTGCGTTGCTCCAGCAATAACGGGGAGGTTAATGCGACTGACCGTACACTTCCCCGGCACGTTACGTCCTGGTCAATTTGGTTTCAACTGCCTTCACTGAAATTCCATCTAACGTTGCCAATCGGAGAGGGATTTGTGGCTGAATATCCTCCAAAGCAGATACTGCACTTCGGGAGATCTCTTCATAAGTAAAAGCCATTATCTGCCACTCAACTCTACACAATATAAAATCATGACTCACCGCGATGGCCTCTACATGCTGTAACAGCACAACGCATTCTTGTCTAATTCGGTTATTGTGCTCGATTTATTTTTGTCCAACAGACTCATATCTCACAAGATTTGAGTGATTCATGGATGTCTCACTCCCTGGGAAGGATTCGGTAAACAGTGCTGAACCATAAGTTGTCAGAGGAGTGGGTGCTGTCTCTAGACCTGCTTCAGATAAGTGACTGACAGGTATACCGACAAGTAGGCGCAACTGAAATGAGGCACAATGAAAAGCTGTGCAAACTGGACCAGTAAAGCTGATGTTCCTGCCCCTGCCACTGCTGGATGCAGCCCCTTCCCAGGTCACCATATTTATCCTTCTGGCCTCCTGTGGACGTCTGTGGATATATATGAACTGATGGATCGTCATTCACTTACCTTAATGTGTTACCATGTGTCACCAGTTTTTTTTCCTTTTCAACTGTTCATTATTTTAGTTACTGTTTGTTAAAGTAGTTACGGGTTTTCTGGTTTATCGGCTCCCTCTGGAACACGTACTATGTTCTGTGCTTTGTGATAATTCAGTTGTAAAAATGACCTATAACAATTTAGAATACTTTTTCTTAGTATCTTAGATCTTTCCTTTGAATTAAAGGCGAATGATCATGTCACAATACTATTTCACGTTTTCTTTCTTATTTTCTTGAAGCGTGGCCCAAATCAGCTTCCGTATTTTAATGATGGACTGAGCAGCTGTTACATTCACAAACCAAGTTACTTCTTCCTTCATTCTTCATACAAGATGGGTAAGAACACTTCAAAGGTATTCTACGGTCTGTGAACACAGGACAGCTAAATTAACAAAAGAGCACTATGTTCATTTTCATTTAGATCTCATCAAACAGATTGGTATGTGGCATTTAATGCATGCAAGGTTTATCTTTTCGATTAAGATTTTTCTATGTAATGTTAATGTACTTTGACAAGTGCAAATTTTAAAATTATACTGTGTCATGCTTTTGGTCCAATGTATTACATACATATTAAATAAGACAGTGTGTAGTAGTGCATGCTTGATTACATTTATGTTATAGCTATTAAATGAAATAAGAACAGCAGAGCCGGCCGATAGCCATACCCTTGTCGTACCTTCTTCGTGTTTTTTTAAACAATCTCAATCTCCTTTTCGGCTGTTCAGAAGAGCCACTTGTCACTTGTGCTTCTGCCTTGAAAATCTTACTTTTTCAAGGTACCTGTCCACATGCATCATTAGCAAAAGGTACATTAAACTTTCGGTCCAAAGATTCCCTTCAAAACATGAATTAAAGTAACCTGCAGTACGCACATCAACATGTAATCATGCAAACATCTAGCCTTCGCCACCGGTCCTGCCTTTTGGGAACCGCTCAAGCTGCAGGTTACTGGATGGCACACGGGCTGCCGTTGCCTAGCAAAATCGGTACTGTAGGCTTCATTGAAGTAGCTTTGCCGCAATTATAGCTGCGCCCTTTGATTTCAAAATCACTTACAATATGTGACCCGCTGATGCTCACAGGAGGGTCTGATGTGTACAGGCACATCACAATAACAGGGGGACAACTGTAGGGGAGTGACGACAGCGCCTTACCTATGAAATCATCACTTACAATGAAGCGGAGGACAAAGCCCGGCTGATAGTCCAATTAAGGCGTAGTCACAGGATGTGCAATTACCTCAATACCGCTAAGTACATGTTTTCAAGGCCAGAATTAGATTGTGCACTGCATGGAAAATGACGCACTTCACTGCTGGATGTGTGAATAACGTGTGATGGCGCTTAAAAGCTCCTTTTTGGCTCCTGCTACCTTGCAGGACAAGGATGACTGTGTGCAGAAAAAAAAAAAGGCGCGAGGATGGAGGAGATAGCGTATCGTGATTTCAGCTGTCTAACAGGTGGCAGCCAGACTCCCAGAGGAGCTGAACTCTCACCGGGGAGGCTGTGGGAGGTGGTTATCAGAGATGCTCCGCGCAGACAGCTTGCCAAAATCCAGCGTCAGCTGACACCCCTGCTCAGATCCTCTGACATCCTGAACAGTCCTGCGAAAGTGATAGCAAGGCGCGGTGGAGCTAGCACATCCTGTCTGGTGAGATTCGATGCACTCAGCCTGGCCTCAGACTGATAGCGATGGAATAAAATACAGGCAAAGCCCAGAAATAAATGTAAACCAGTGTAGTTAAACTAAAACCAGCAAACATGCAAATGGTAAATAATTTTAAATTTTAAAAATAATTTGGATCTCAAGAAAAATCTTTTTTACAATTAGGCAGTGATTGCTTTTTTAATGAATGCTGGAGGAGAACTTCTAACATTATCTGCAGTGAGAAAAACAATGAACTGGACTGTTTTCTATGCACTTTTAAATGTCTTTCTCATATTTCTAAAAAAGGATTAGCTCTTAGGTTGTATAAGCCTCCTTTCACTACCACACAGGCCCAAATATGTTTTTCCCCAAGATAATGTGTTTAGGAAATGCACTGCGGAACAAGACAACTGTTTGCACTGTGTGAGGATGTAGCCCACTGTGTATGTTTCATAGCTCTCAGGGGTCCAGGTTGGCAATGTGAATCCACAGCTGTTGACCATATTCCAGTGTACTCCTGTTGGCCCAGCTACAAGAGTTGACCTTGCTTTATATTCTGTTTCTGTGCTATCGACGTCCAAATGAATGGACCTTGGAAGCTCCTCATGTCATGTCTTCTTGGCTGTATCATCTAAACTGCAGTGCTGAGGCTAAATGTGCAAAGACATTTTGACTAGCTATTGTATCACAGCAATCAGACCTCCTGGGAAAAAAAAACACTGAATGAATGTGGACTCCTGTTAATTTTTTTTATTGCCAGAGGCAGCCACCATTCTAGTGGTTTATGCAAATAGCCTGAGGCATGCGTTTATGTTTGTCCTTTTCAGTAATACTATATGGGATTATTAGCAAATAAACCATACTTAGTGCATGTAATAAACTCCTCGGTATCTGCCTAGCGTTCCCCTCATTTCATCCAAACAAATCAGAGTGTGTTGGGTCTGATGCTTAAATTGTACCCAGAGTTCCATGCCTTTTGAAACCCAAAATAATAGAATCTGAAGTAATCTATGATTTCATATTAATGCCATGGCTGCTCGCAAACTGTGCATACTAAATTCATGCAATATCTCAGCAGTTTTTGTTACCTCTATAATAATATCTCTGGTAATTTTATGTGCAGTACAGTTCAACTAAATGTTATACACATTAAAATAGTACTATGCTACTAAATTGTAAACATGAATAACAACAATAATAAATGTATTTTAATATTAAGAGATATTACAAATACAAATACAATAATTGTGAATGTTAGTTTAATACCCAGACAAGAACATATCTGCTGAACAGATTACCAGAGGGCATTTTTCCAAAGTTATTAAAGCAGACATGCACACAATATGAAATCCTGATTCACACTACTCTGTGTAATAGAATAAATAAATTCAATCCTGTTAAAAGCATCCAAGCAGAATGTAAATAATTGTTTTGTAATTCTAATTCTAAATGTTTCAAATTCTACCTCAAAGAAAACTTTACATTTTTGTCTGAAATGAACCATTTGTGTTTCGAACCCTAGGATTAGAAGGGCACATGGTTTTCCTAGCTTTCTGTTTATGATGTCATGTTATGAAGTCATAGGCTTTAGTGTTTCTGCATTATGGATCAGAAAACCATTCCATTAGCATTCCCAGATAAGGCTATTACACTGCTGCAGATAGAGCTTCCGCGTTTAAAGAGTGACAAGCTTAAATGGTTGAAATCCAGATTATATCTGAAATTTATGATGAAACATTGCATAATAAATACAGATTACAGACATATAATTGTAGCTTGATGAGTTTAGTGCACAAACAATGTGTTGTAATAGTGTACATCAGCACAAAACCACAAACACTGTGGGATATGATGTCAAAAGGGGTGGGACTGGAGTAAAGTGGACTGCTCCTGCTCCTTTTTTTTTTTGCTTGTTGCCAGTCCTTTCAGACATCTCCCACAGCCTGGGAGTCTTTAGGACCTAGGGTCATGGCAGTCTTACAAACAGGCACTGGTTGATTGCTAATCAATCTGAGGCTGATTGCTAATCAATTCAGGTGTTGCTTTTTGCCTGCGTTAAGCCTGTTATAAAGACAGCCAGCAATGCCTGACACAGGGGAAGACTTGATGCTGTCTGTGTGCTGTAATGTCAGGATATTTGTAGTTGCTTGTGTTGTTAAACATGCAATGCATAGCCTACTAAATTTTCACCTTCAGGTATCCTTTTCATGCATGTATTGTACATATAGGTGCAGTACATGGTATATTTTAGTTTATGCATGCAATTGTAAATATAAAACTCTCAGTATTCATTTAGTAAAATTTGTAATGCTTTGACTAATACCCAAATATCTAATCTTTGCATATTAGAGTTCCTATATTCCCATGACACACATGGTATAATGCTTCTTCATAAAGGAAATTAAAAGAAAATGTTGGAAAATACACACACTGCGGAACTTCTGATTCTGAGTATCACAGATATCACAGATGAATCTTCTGCTCTAAAAAATCATGGTTACCTCTACCTCCACAGGTAAATGCATGTGTCCTTACTTGCCTTTTTGCTCAGGGAAAGCAGTTACTACTCCCTCTTATCATTCTGATAATGGAACTGTGTAATGAATACACAGTCTCAATATCAAATGGCTTTGCTGTTCTGTGATGTTTGGAGTCATAATGCATTTCAACGGTCCCACCGTGACAGAAATTAATGGGGAGATAAAACACCACAAGCTGATACGAAATGCCTAGATATCATGAGAGATCAACATCAAGTATATTTACTTCTGTTTTAAATATCAAGATAAATCAGCTTCAAGGGTTTAGCATTTCAAGCTAATAATAACCTTAATTCCATGAAAATGTGCATGCACGTATGAGAATTTTATTTTTGCTCGCAGCAGGTTAAAAGCCTTTCTCATCCAATGAAAATCATTAATTGTTAATTTATGCCATTGCAAATGCACAATGTTTGTTCCATACCTTTGCGGGGCAATATTTAGACTGTTTATTCAAGGCAGGCCTATCTGAAGACGCGTTGAAACTGAACTGCTGACAATGAGGCATTCTCAGAGCACTCAGCCTGAAAACCTGCAGCAATATCTATCCGTAAATGAGAGCCAGACGCAAGGAGCATAAAAATGTGTTGGATGGGCCTCAGTCACAAACAAGCAGCCACTATCTGTCACCCTGTATGATAATTGCATTTATTCTGGGCTGAGCTCACTGAGCACCCTTGGAATGGCTGTAGTAAATAGTGGCCCAGTAGTGGTAACAGAGCTGAGGTTTTCTGAACATGCACCAAATACCTTTTACACATGCTGAACATAAACAACTTAACTTGTGGTAGGGCTCGAATAGTGTTACGCTCACACTCACTGGTCTGGGAGTGTTGTTAGCCTGGTCTGACACTGTTTCTCATTTGAATTGAATGGATACACTTCTGCTCTTTTGTGCTGAAAGTTGCTCTGGATAACAGCATCTGCTAAATGCATGTAATGTAATGTAAACAGAGATAAGCCGGCTGTGGATCTATAAATGCCTGGACAAAAACAAAATTCCTCAGATTTGTGCCTCTGGGATCAATCAAAATTTGTTAATATCAATTCAGAATTAAATGCAGAATTATTTTTTTCTGCACAAACGGTGTGTGTCAAGGCCACCTATCACCAAGATTAATGAATAAAATGTGTTTACACATGTATATATTTGTAACTCACTGTCAGGGGCAACAGCTGATTAAGCCCAGCACATAGTGTTCTTTGTAGGAAGAACACACTTGTATTTTTGAATGAAAATGTAAACATCATCAGAATGAGTGCTGACATATTTGGCGGAACTCTATCATTGGAAATGACGCAAAAAAGTGTACTCATAAAGAGTGACATCTTCCTGCTAATGGCACGCACGTGTAATATTAGCCTCCCCCCTCCCATCCACACATGCACACAAAACACACACACACAGACACACACACACAAAACCCCTCCTCCTACATACAGTTCCTCTCTTCAGTATTGCACTTCATCATATCCTTTACAAGTGCCTGGAGAGAACAGCAGAGCACACACGTGCAGGAGGTGACACGGGCTACTGGCAGCAAGCGACATTATGTCAGCATGGTCCTTATTTCCAGCAACACCGCAGATGCACACAACTCATCACCTCTGATAACTCTATCAGCGACTCTCACAAAAGGCCAACTCTTTCCATGGTTTTACCGTTCTTGGATCCTCACACAATATGCTGGCAGAGATTCTGCTCATCCCTGGCTGGTGTATTTATATTTTATTATTCATTTCTGTCATGCATACAGGGATACAAATGCCATCATCATTACATCACTGCATGAAAAAGTACCAATTAGACATTTTTTGTTCCCTTTGTTTTTTTTGGTCCTACATTGGTACTATTGCAAAAATTTTGATTTAGTGTTTTCATATTTCACAGTATGACTCTGTATATGCTTATCCAAAGGTGTTTTTTATTCCAGTTTTGTGATGAAATTATTTTGTGCTAAATGTTACATACTGCAACTATATAACATTAAAAAATCATAAATTTGGAGTCATGTACGAATTGGTGAAAGTAATGCCAATTCGTTATTTCTTTATTTTAGGATGAACAATCTCTTGAGAACAGAAGAATTTCATATTATGAACCTGTCAAATTATAAATCTGAAGAGAGAGAGAGAAAACAGAGGCTTCAAGGAACACACACAGAATACTATTAACAAGAACAGGATTTGGGGCTCTGGAACAGCTCAGACAGGAAGGATGCTTGTCTCAGCCCTATGGTCCAGGTTTGAAACCCTTTGTGTTATCTGCAAACAGTGACTGGAAGTCCAGGCAGCAAAAAAAAAGACTTTGTCTAACTGAGAGACAGGGCAGCCAGAGTTGCCTCATCTCTCCTCATCTCTCTCCCCCTAATGTCTTTGAAGGTTCTTGACAACATCAGTACCCATACATCTGTCCTCCAATTGGCATCCACTCTCCTGTGGTGTTTATAGCAATTGGTGTTTATAGCAATTACAGTATGAAAAATAGCCACTGGTCGTTTCCAAGTTGTTGTAGAATAGCCAAGAGGCAATGGAAAAAACTGATGAGACCAAAGGTTTGGTGATGCCGTGATGGTGTTCTACTCACCCAACCCATGAAAGTAACAAAAATAATACTAAACTAACAATGGAAAAAAAATACTAGTGCAAACAAAAAAGACAAAACAAAATCCATACAAATATCACCTAAGGCAGGCAAAAAGAAAATACTTCAATTATACAGCTGCACTAGATACCACTGCACTCTTAGCTAGCTCTCCCCCTACTGACTGAATGCTGCTTTTATAAAGAAAATCAGCCAGTTTAGAACAAACAAAGAAGCATCAAATAAATCAATTAATTGAACAAAGGCAATAAATCAATAGGTGTTGACATACCGGCATCTTTCTACCATATTTAAAATGTTTCATATGTATTTTGCCTCTTTCAAACAATACAAATCAATTATAAAAGATTAAAAAGCAAACACAGGAAACTCCCTCCACAGTCACAGCCCCTGTTGTTCAGCCCCATTTGCCGGTGCTCTCCCAACACTACAAATCCCATCAGCCCTCAGGTCCTTTGGCTGATGGAGTCTGTCCTGCTGGTGCCATTGAATGAACAGGTAGGCCATGTTCCCTCAAACCACAAACATTTAATTTACTTTAGCTGTTAAAAAGGTGCATATTGACAAAGAAATGTCCAAGATTCAGAAATTCTTAAACATCCAGTTGGCCACCCTGCATGTTAAGATATTTCTGGCTTTTTCCTTGTTAGTTTGTAGAGTCCATGGTGTGGGTGCATTTGAGAGGATATTCTTGTTCATTTTAAAAAGGTTCATGGAAGGGATATACACTCCATTACACAAGTGTGTTGGAGAATTGCGCTTAATTCAGCTTGGGGCTCCTATGCAAGTATAGGAGTTGTGACCAACATAATACATTTGGCAATTCTGAATTGGGTCAAAAGGAGGAAAAAGAATAAGGTGAAAAAAAGAATTAGGTGTTGAATCACTCCACATTAAATTGCATCAGTAACACCACACTGGTGGTCAAAATATTAACAGGATAATTAATCTTGCTTTAATTTTTATGAGAGTGTTGCATCAGAGTGAATGAAGCATATCACAAGAAATCCCGCTTTGAAAGCAAAAGTTTCAGTGACTAGATTTCCTGTCACTAAATGTTTATTCCAGTGATGCCATAGACATTATGTTTATATGGAACAGAATCTGATGCAAGTGCAGATCTCGTTTGAATTACTGTGCACCTATTTCTATGGAGATTTTTCCACCACCTCTCACTGTTGATTAGAGTCCCTGTTTGTCTTTGTTTGTGGACTTAAACTATGCATGACTGCCTTGCATATCAAGTTGATCCATTCGCCTCTGAATTTGCTGGCGTGGTGGACCTTCATCTTCATTCTGATGTGCAACCGAATTACCTTGGAAATGGATTCAGTGCATTATGAATAACGCTTGCTGTGACCATTCAGCTCTGCAAAGGAAAGCGCTGATTTTTTTGTCCTGATTGGACTCCATAACAATGGAGTTCACTGGAGATCTGCTGCATAAATGTTCAGGCTTTTGCTCCAAGTTAGAATACTGTTGATTACTTCATTGGAGCTATTGAATGGATGATAACGTGACCCACATATCAGATGGCATCACGAAAACCTCTCAGGGACTAGGGCTAGCCACCATAGCTCTACTGCTGATCTAATGTATGACTAGGCTACTCCAGGCTGGCAGGGTTGGATATTTTATAGCTAATCCTTGCTACTCATTAAATTTCACTACACTCCAATGGACTGCATGAAAAAAAAAATAAATAGAATAAATAGAAAAATAAATCCCCTAAATATAGGACACAACACTTTTGTGAAATTAGGCTTAAAACCTGTTGATATTGCACTGCTGTTTGTTTTGATGTGTGTTAAAACAACAGGTGGATGATTCCCTGCAGGCATACTACTGGGAAGCTCATACAATCAAGGCCCCTAGAAGGGGGTCTGGTGAACACAGCTGCTCGCATTAGAAAGGTTATATGAAAATTCTCTGATAGGGGAGTCCCTGCCAGGGTATTGTGTTGATTGTATCTTCTCCATTTCTTTGGTCAAACTGTAAGGGTACTGGGTACATTTACAGACTTTAAGGAAGGTGGTACAGTAGGTACTATGAAGTAGCCACCAAGAAAGCTTCACAGGTATAATACCTGTGAATGTATTACTGTACAGTGAATAGATAGTCAGCTCTGTACAATAAACTTCACTCTGAAAGGTTTGCTATTGTTGAAGCTGTGAGTGTTGCTGATTCATTCTAAATATTCTTGAGGGGCCATTGTCTAAAGCAGGACATTCATAGCTAGCACAACAACACAGACAGCAGTGGAACCTCCTGTTACCAACTGGAAGCAAAAGGGGGAAGACTATGGCGGATGAAACTAACACTTGAGCTGAGTATCTGGTCATAATAATATCAGCACTAACATCAATAATTTCACCAAGAGCAATGCTGGTGTTAGGCTACCTGGCAGTGTGAAATTTAGCTCTCCCTTATCTTCAGTCCATCACCAGACCCTAAATACCAGCCGGCCCCCCTGTGCTTGACTTCTTCAGGATGCTTGGTTGTTCCCACCTCTCGCAATGCATCCCTGTTGCATCCTCCACCCATCTTGGCTGTTATACAGAAGAAGGAGCTTCCAGCTGTGGTCAGAACAGCGGAATCAATAGCCACATTCCATTACAGACTGAAGTTCCATCTCTTCAGGCTGTAATTCATTTTCCCTGCCCTAGTGTGATCTCTTGTTCCCCTTATATGTAATTTCTTTAAGTGGTAGCTTCACTACATGGCATGGATAGAATATGCCTGGTTGTGTCCTTGTTTGCACATCTCATGCTGTTTTTTAGATGTGCTTTGTACTAGCACTTTGAAAGTCGGTCTGGATAAGAACATCTGCTAAATGACAAAGTGTAAATGTAACAAAAAAGTGAGACTCCCTGGCAAGGAATTTTCATGTAACCTCAAGTCACATCAGCAGACATATAAGACACCTACAGTACAAGTAACAACTTGCACAGACAGCGCAAACAGGTAATTTGTCATGAACAACAAGTAAACACTCCAAAGAAAAGCAAAATACAGGAGTGAAATCATACTCAAAAGAAAATATGGAAAGGGGAACTTGTACTTCTCAAAAAGAAAAAAAAGTCAAACTGATACCTGGCAAGTCAACCTGTAACCATGATAAAAATTGGAGGGGCCATTTTCTCTTGGGTGTTTACTCCTGTGAACATCAACAGAGACAAGACCAACTGTACTGCTATGTAATAACTACCATTAAAGATAAAGACAATAATTAAACTGAGCAGGTCATTATTTTTGGCACAGTGTAGTCTCTCCCTTTCCCCAGCACGTGCATGCACAGTCACTGGGTGCAGTGAAATGCTCCTCTGGTTCTTGAGAGTTGACTCACTCGCTATATAGGTGTGAAAACACACGGACAAAGACCCTGTGTTTATAATGCCAGGAACCGGCAAAACGTTTCATTACTCTATTACTGGGTGGCTAACGGGGCTTACGGATAATTGAATTTTAATCTCCAATCTATTACACGTAGAGTGGCTCAGCCTGTTGGGGTTAGGCATCGTTATTATCAGGGCCTTGTTTTAATCAGCATCACATGAATGGGCCATGGATGAGGATAAATGGCTCATTCCAGTCCAACCATCTATGTGCTTAAAGACAATTAGGGGTAAAGCCAGGTTGGGGGAATGTAATTCGGGCGCTTTCCCAAAAGTCGATATTCGGCTGGATGAGTCGCAGACGAGCCTAGCCACGCGTTCTGTGATTGTATATTGAAATTGGAGACCTAGAGCAAAATTGCTTCTTGTTTGTCCATCCGTCAAGACGGGACTACAGTGCTTTCCCTGTCAACGATCTCTAATAGCTGTAAGAGACTTGTTGACTGTTTCGTCTGACGGTGTCGGGGAAAGAGACACAACATAATTAAGTGTCAACGGATGCAGAGCCTCATCAAGGTTACTCTGTAAGAGCAGGCCTTGATGGTAGCCTGACATATGGTGCAATGGATCTGCCAACAAACCCCTTGTACTGATGAGCTATCTATGGTGCGTCGTGTCCCAGCATGACTCCTTAACGTGCCTGGGCAGTAAACTCACATCACCTGAACACATCTTAATCCAGAAACTGTAAAAACAAATTAACAACACTTTGAGTCATGCCAGGTCTGTGGCTTTTTTTGGTGAATTTCACTATACTTTTCGGCTGTCACCCAATATTTCAGTATGGAAAAATATACATTGTGTATTCACAGAAAACGACTCTCCTTAGTGAGCTACAGTGAAGTGAATGTAAATCAATACAGTAGATTATTTACCTGGTTCATCATAATTTTTAGTTACAAATATTATTCACAAACATTGTGTGACATTTCTTAAACTTTTGAAAACTATTTATGATAGATTTTAGTAATCTACAATATTTTCCAACAGCAGTATTCCTCCATTGAAATATCAATGTGATAAATGTATCCCTACACACACTGATCAGAAATCTTCCATGCAAAACAACCCAAAAGGGTGAAACATAACAAAGGTGACTGCTACAATAGATTTGATTGATGGATTATTTCTCCTTTTTAGAATGCAACAATGTAGACGGCAAAGAAAAATAAAGAATGAAATGCAACTGTATTTTTTCAGCTTTATTCACAATGTGTCAATATGCATTTGAGTTAGAATGGTTACAATAAATTACAAGTGTATCAGGATAAACATGACAGACAAATGTTTAAGCATGTGAATAAAAAACATTTAAAGATATATACAGTACATGGAGCCATACCAATCTTTATTCAGGTGGCTTTCTCCATATACTCCCCTTCTGCTTTCAAGTAATGCCTCTGTCTCTTTGTACACCAAAAGTGCCTCCATAACAGGAAGATTAACTGCACTGAAATGTGTCATAACGGTTCATTTTTCCTTTTTGGTCAGGCTTACCTTTTGCTGATGAATACTGAATTGCTTCTTAATGTCTTGTGGCATTAAAGGCCACAGCAAATGAGAGGGCAAGCACCTTCTGTGTCACAGCGCTGATGTGGTGCTTAATTGGGCTTGGAAATAGGGCTCCGCTGTTTTCAGCTGTCATTTCTGCTGATCTCCTGCGATGAGCATACTCCCTGTCTAGGGGGAGAGACATCCAAGCCAGCACCAGGCAGGCGCCCGGGAACCGTGTCTGGATCCCTCTCTCCATTGGCTCACAGATCCCGTTTCGCTCTCCGGAGCCTTAATCCTCATCCACGTGCACATGCGGCACAGCCAGATGGACGGGGCATCATCTGACTTCTTAGCGTTAATCACCGCACTGGAGGCAAGGTGGAATTACGAAATGAAAAAGCAAAGCAATTTCAAAGGTGCATGATTCAGACTCACGGAAGTGGCAGTTCCATAAATGAATTGTGCAATAAAGGGTATAACACAGTTACATTTAAAGTAATTGTAAATGTAAAGTACAGTACAGTATAGTAATTTTAGTCACCTCACCATATACTGTATCATCGTGACACACACATACAGTGAATATGTACATACACATATGTATGTATTTATATATATATATATATATATATATATATATATACACACACACACACACACACACACACACAAATATATATAGGATTATATGTATGTGTGTGTGTGTTTGTATAAAACAGCAGTACTTACTTAATTGATTGAGTTTGCGCATGGGCAGATTGACAGCATGGTCCCTGGGAGCATGGCCAAACAGAGCTAAATATAGCAAGAGATGAACGTATTTCTCCCTGTCGTCAAATGGAGAGTGCCACTAGGAGAGTTATTACATTTAATATGTTCACATCATGGTTTGTTATGGGAACACTGCCAGTAGAAAGTATTGTTATCAATATTGTGTTATTACTGAAATGGTTTTGGACTGAGTGACATTATATATAAATATATATTTTTTTTACTTTATTTTGCGTGGCTGCCAAATGATAGAACATCACTCTGAGAAAGGTCCTGTGTTTTCTGTATAATGGAATAATAAATCATGCTCAACAGTGAATCCAATTAAAATCAACCCAGCATGAAAAAAGAAACATTCTGCAGCTCTTCAGTGCATTAATTTAGTGCCCACAGTCAAGTTCTCCACCATGATTTATATTTGATTTTGCATTTTGTAACAGTGTGATTTTGTAACATGAAGAACTATCAGACCAAGGTGACATGAATTCCTATTTATATAAAATAATGTCTAAATATGGTCAAATAAGATAATCCAAAATAAAATGAGAGTATTGATAATATATGCCAGGACATTTGGTGTTTATTACAAAAAATACAGCACTTTCATTTATGCTCTTTTATATAACTGCTGTGAAATGTCTTTTACAGTATTAGAATATATATGCATGCAATTACAAAAATGATAGATAATACTTAATCGACTTCTCCTCAAGTGCAGTATATTTTGACATCCACTACATTTTGCCATCTGTATTTGAGCATGCATTTGCAGGGGAGAAGATGAAAGTTGTCAAAACAAGTCACTGCTGAAACCCCTGATTAAAATACCTTACCTGACTTGATCCAGCAAATCCTTGTGAGAAAAGACTGAAATTAAACTCTTCCCCAAACGCCACAGTTGTCCCAAATGATAAAAGAGGCCCAATAACTCAATCTTAATTACAATCCGTGAAAAGCTATATAAAAGGTGCTAATAGTCACAGGAGACTAACGTTATGTGACCCGAGATGGCTTCTGCCACGCGCCGTCTACGAGTATGTGAAAAGTGGCCTCTGCCATTGGTCGAATTGGGTTGTCATGACAATTGCCAATTTCCCCCAGCAAACTTGGATGCTTGTCTTTGCTCCCTCTTTCACTCTCATTCTGCTTTTTTACTCCATCGTACCCCTGGCCTTGCCCCGGGGCCTTCTTCTGGATTGATGTTCTTCCGGCCCATTGTGAAATACCGCCGAGGATTCTGGGACACCATTCATGTCACATCCTCGCCACCTCGGGGGGCGCCGTCAAGACCGCCGTCTGCGGAGTGGCAGGATTTATGAGCGGCGGTGTATGCGTCAGGGCTTAATTAAATCAGAAGAACGGGGGGCTGTGGCTGGGGGGGACCAGACCTGAGACGTCCCGCGCTCTCCAGTCTGCCAGTTTCCCCTCCTGCGGTGCTGATTGAAAATAAATGAAGAAATAAACCCGTCCCTTGTATTTATCAGCTATCAGCTCTCGTCGGGGCCCCCCGAGCCTGTCTGGAAGGGAAATTTATTAACAGGGCTGTTCATGGACTGTATTCTTTAAATATTAACTAGAGACGCTATTAACATTGCAGAATTCTGCTCAGGTAAAATGATACATTTCTGCACGTGCATTGATAGATGGCTTTCTGAAATGGTCACACCATATGTAAAATACATACATTTTACATGGTAAAATATGAAATCCAACTACAAGTCTAATACTGTGCCTGTTATATACTTATAACAATATGTAATACAATATATGCTTTTGTGACACATCATATTGCTGTGATTTAATTTATACTAGAAGATAGTCCAAAACAGTCACTTTGTAAAGCATCACTTATCATGCGTTTTACAGGTATAAATACTGCATATTTGCACAGAATACTTTTTTTTTATTTTTGATGCAGTGGTAAATGCCAAAAAGTACCAATTCATTATTAAGTAGAACTTACAAATTAAGCAATAACAAAAATTAATGAAAATTTTTAATTTGTATTTTTGAAAAATCTTATTTGAAACCTTATTTGCATGCCGAGGGCAAAAATGCTGATTGAATTCAGGAGTTAGTGTCTCTAAATTTTATATTGTAAAGCCCTGCTGCATAAATGTGAGTCTCATCCAAGGAGTACCATCTCATTTACAACTAAAGCAAAGTGACATCCTAAAGATGTTTATGCTTTAAATGCTCATGTGCCTTCTGTGATCCGTTGGCTAATGCCATATGCAGTAATACTCTCCAGTAAAAACCCTCAGGCTGTTCTGCTGAATGATTTACAGCACCACAAATGTGACCCTGCTCTCCGGGGAGTGATACACATGTGAATGTAGTTCTTTAGCGACGTGATGTAGTAACCGAGAAGGAGGTGGAGTCATAGCAAATCTGCTGGTAGTCTACCCCTGCTCACCTGCACCACAGGTAGTGACATTACCACATCACCGGAGGTCTTAATCTCTCGGTAAAGCTCAGATTAGCTTGACATTATTATAACATTAATGTGTTATAGGGAGTCCCTGGATGATATTGCAGCTGTTTCCTTTGAGGTTTTTGGACAGTTTTGTCAACATACCCTTGAGGTCACTACCTCAATTAAATCAGATATTATAGCCAAATTTTGTCAAAGTTTTACTTTTTTGATGTATCAATAGTGTACTACATAGTATACTACAACATATATAGTATACTATAACATATCATTTCATTTATTGGGTTTATTTCTCTTATTAAAGAGAAAAGAGCATGAAGAAATGGCTCTATAAGTCAATAGGTCGATTTGGTCTTGTTGGGTATAGATTAGAACATCACTGCAGATGTTTTTAGGTAGATAAACTAAGGAATCCCACCAAAGCCATTCCAAGAGAGAGTTGTCATTCACAGATTTGTGAGTCACAGTTGCAAATATTCATACATATATGATTTCTGCACATTGCGTTCATCTGTGACATGGTGTTAATTCTGTTGGCAACCTTTACACACCTGAACCTAAAATGGAAGGCAGCCACAGATGCCCAAGTTAATGTCAAAAATCACTGGAAAAGGAAATAAAGTAAGAAGTTAAGAGTTTGTGTTATAAATGCTCTTTTAAGCTTAAAAAAATAAATGATGAAAACTGGCCATGCAGAGGCTGAAAATGACATCTCTGACCCACCTTGTTAAGTGAATTGATTTGTGCAGCACTGTGGGGAGCCGGGGATAAGAAGGTGAGATAAGGCTCTCTGGCCTACTGTGCCATCTGAGGTCCTGGGCTTTACCTTTGGCAGAATTAACAGCCCAGGTGTGTTTCACAGCATGTAATGTAATGCATGGCTTATCATGGTACAACAACACACACACACACACACACACACACACAAGCCATTCCTCGTTGCAATAGCCAAGTTAACTTTATTTAAGATGAGGCTGTAGACTTTGTTCCTGAGTTCTAAAATTAATTGAGTGTTGTGTTTCAAAAAGTTTTCTCAGTCTCAGAATAACTTGTCACCTGAAAACTCTATACTGCGAGCAACAGCTGTTAAGGGCTTTAAATAATTCATCTGAATGCCAGTTCCACAATATCAAATAGTATCTTTCTGAAAGCTGCTATTTTAGGGCTCAGAGGTTCTTGCTCAAAACTTGTAATGCAAAGTAATATGTAACACGAACAGAACTCCAACAGGCACTACCTTGCTGATGTTGTGGATACCCAGTGGTACATATTCATATATTTGTTATTGTTGTCATCCCCTGTGTTATACAATATGTGCTACATCACTTGAATAAGACTGGGGAGTCCCATAAATTGGTATAATATCCATTTTCAGACATTTAACAGCAGCAAAGTAGATATACCACACCACAATATGATAATATGGCATTAATACAGATGAGGGAATATTTTCAGCTTATATCATCATTATTTTGTAAAGTAGCTGCTGTTGTGCTGGGCTATCAGTTTCTGGTGAAATTTGTCTTTACCATTGTTTGTACATATTTAGTTTAACAAAACATTTGTTTTCCTTCATCTATAAATGTTATCTTCCATGTTTACTCCCAAAGCAAAAATGAGTAAAAACCAAAACCGTGAAGCCTTTTTTTTAGTTTAGTCTAGACAATTACTCTAGTCAGACCGCATTCTGACTGTCTCCAAAAATGTGTGGAAGCATTTCTGTTTCAGTACAGTGATCTGTCTATTGGCTGTTTTCATGGTAATCAAAGCATCCTGAGGGGAATTTCTTGATAATGTAATGATAATAGACAAGCAAGGTAAATGACTTTTCAGCATTAGTTTTTAATCAAAGTTTTTTTTTAAGAACTTGTGTGTTTTCAAATTTTGTGTTGACCCTCTAAAACCACAGACCTTTAGAGACTTCAGAGACCTTTTAGGGACTTTGTAGAGAAATGGTTGTCATTTTGTCTAATATGAAATTAATGGGAGCTTCATAGAAATGCATGAGAAATGCAGTCCTTGACCCTCACAAATGCTGTGGATTTAGTCTCTGTATTCTAATAAAATGGAAGTTCTCTGTCTGGGTCCTAAGCAATAAACAGAACTACTTTAATCTGATGTGGGCATCTTAACCTGCAGTGGAAAACCAGCAGTGAAGAACCTTCGTGTTATCATCGATAGACGCTTTGGTTTTAAAATCCACATTATGAAGGCATCCTTATTAGGTAGGCAAGTTATTTTCAAATAAGAAATATATCCTGAAGTAGGTATTGTCTGACACTGAAGGTAAATGGAAAACTCATCCATGCATTTATCCCCTGATGACTGGACTACTGTAATGCTCTCCATCTGAGTTTAACTGTCCATGCTTGATCCCCCCTGCAGCTGGTTCTGAATTCTGCTGCTAGACTTTTAACTACATCTAGCAAGAGGACACCTATAATGTCAGTCTTGGCCACCTTTCCCTGGTCGATTTTGGAATTGATTTTAAGATTTTATTGTTTAGTTCAAGGGCATTCCATTGCCATGGCTATGTGCACTCAAGTCTACCAATTAGGGTTTATTTTGTGCGCCTACATGACCTGTCTTAAGAGTGACCTGGCTCTGCAGGCCCAAAAACCATGGAATGCTTTTCAAGGGGGCATCAAAGCTGCACAGACTCTGTCAAACTCTAAAGTCCCATTGAAAACCCGATCTATATAACCTTGATTTCAGTTCTCAGTATTTTTATTTTATTGATTTATTTATTTATATTTCAGCCTTTTCTTTATTGTCTTATTGTTTCCAATTTGGAAGGAGCTTTGAGCAGCCTGCTTGGAAAGTGCTACATAAATAAATATTATTATTATTATCAAGGCAGCTAAATGATTCGGTGAATGTTGGTTTGCGGGCAAAGGCAACACATTGTTTCTGTTCATTAATCTTTTTGTGTGTTTAATAATATACAATAATTTGCTCTATTTGCTAGCCAGTAAAATGTAAAAGAAATAAACCCGTGTCCCTCATGCAAGCGAAACCAAGAAGCCGTCGCGACACGAACGGAATGGCGACAGGCGGGGGGCTCTCGTGCAGCTTGTGTTGCGTTCGGTCCAGACGAAAGGGCATCAGTGTGAGTGACGCAGGGAGTGATGGTGTACAGCGCTCACTGCTGGGCGCATCCTGCTGTGTCGCCATGGTGACCCGTGGGGACGTGCAGAGAGCAGAGCCTTCTTGCGGGGGACTCCCCTGTAATCACCAGCCGGTCCCACGGGGTGTAGTCTCACCCGGCCTTTAATTGTTACAGCTTCTTTGTTCGGCAGATGGGCTTTGCGAGACAAAGCTACAAATATTGATGCAGCGATTTTGTACAATCGCTCTATTCGTTACCAGAACGACGTCCAGATGTTGCGACTCAATTTACGATAACTGCGTGGAAGTAAAACATGTCTTTTTAATATGTCACAGATGGCAAAATGAGGAAAAGATATATTTCTTCCACAGTTTTGATATGACACTCTGCGGTTATTTTGAGGTGTGCCATGCTTGGACCGGGACTCCACAAAGAGTAGAAAATTTAATTCCTTATCACGGAGTTACACCTTTAGAATGGATCCCCAGACATTATGCAGATATACGTTTTAAAAGAGGTGGGGGAGTGACATTGATTTAAGGTTAATACTATTTATAAAATCAATCAAATGCTTTGTATGTTTTGACTGGACATGTCATCATTCCCATTCATCAGACACAACAAAGGGTTAACATAAGGATAACAGATGATCATTAAAATCATACAAACATTAAGCGGAATCATTTAGCTCACTCAAACATAACTCACTCACACTCGTTCAAACAACTGGAAGGTTGTTTGGGACAATATGGGACACTGCTATGGTGTTGACCAATGAACAATTTGGTAGAACTGATTTGCTTGAGTGATAAATATTTAGCTGCAAAGGTATGTCACATAAAATGTTGGTTTCATCAAACTAGATAAACTAGGGTGGGTAAACAATGAAATGTGGTAGTAAGAGTGGCTGTGTTATGTTAGGTAATAACGCTAATGATAGGCTGCAGTGTGAAGTAAACACTATTTGCTGTTTGCTATAGTGTTGGGTGTATCTCACAGATGTGAGTGGCACATAGCTTCTTAAAATAATTTATTTGATGAGTATTTAAGTGTGTCTAGGTTGCAATATCCCAAACCCCAACGTGAAATAAACTATGGACAGCCTTAATTTTATCATCTTTCCCATGCAATGTGGTGATTGTGGATGGTAAAGATCATCTATCTCCACTTTCACTGGTCTCAGAATGACCTACTCTCATAAAGTGACTAAGGCTGTAAAATATAGATTCAACCCTCATTTAAAATGTAGGCTAGAAGTGTTCACTGATGTGCCTGTGCATTAGGTGGGCATGGCTGAGGAAAAATATAAAATGGAAAGTGGGGGTGTGTGTGTGTGTGTGTGTGTGTGTGTGTGTGTGTGTGTGTGTGTGTGTGTGTGTGTGTGTGTGTGTGTGTGTGTGTGTGTGTGTGCGCGCTCCTGCGCATGCCCATGTACATGTATGCGTGTGTGCATGTGTGTGCACGCGCGTGTGTAGCAGGATTAATATTGATGTGATTATTTCACTAGAATTTCGTATCCATGTTGCTGGTATTATCTATTGTTAGCTATTCATTTCTCTGTGATCGCCTATCTGCTTTTATTTTGTTGGATTGTTTCGGTGTTCTTCCTGTGTTGAGGCATTTTGGGATTGTACTGATTCATGGGAGGTCACTTGGAAAGGGGGTGTGTCTAACAAAGGGTTAAGTCTCCTGCACATCCATATTTCTTCCCTTTCCAATTACTCTCTGATGAACGAGGTCAGTGTGACATGTGCTCTGTGTACAACTTATTCATAAAAGCTGATAATATCAATCTACAATTGAAATGTATAATCCCCTGCCTCACATTAGTCATGTATGTTTTTATTATCTGTGTATTGAGTGCAAATTTCGCTTTTTATTTATTATTTTTAATACATTCGAGTGTAAACTTACATGACATGCCTAATGATTGACAAGCTAACTGCAAGCTGCAGGCTGTCAATCAGCTAGCTTGCTAAATTTTTCTGGCTTGTCAAGGTAAAACATGAGTTTTTTAATATGGATGTCCCATTATGAAAATGTACTACTGAAACAAATGTTTGATGGTTGTGTCGTCAGGGCCATTGGGAGTGATTTGTTGTGATGGTTTATTGACAGGTGGAGAAGTTCGTTCCACATCGCAAATCATCGCCTTTTCTTTTTCACATGCACTCTTATGCAGGTATGCATTGATTTTCTTTACTTGAACCTCATGTTTCTGTATATTCTGTGGTTTTGAAATGTGTAAAGATATGGCGATCACATAGTTTTGTAAAAGCATTGTTTAATCACTATACGTATCATTGCTATGTATCTGGTCCATGTGGGTGTGTGTGGTAGCCACCTGTGCGTTGTTCCCCCTTTCCCATTACACTCTGATGAACGAGGTGGAGAAGTTTGCAAATCATCACCCTTTCTTTTTCAAATGCACTCTTATGCAGATGGCTGGAAATAAATACAGATGCAGCTTACGTCATCATTGGTCTCCTACTTTTAAACACAATGCAGAGTAAAGATTGAGCCGGGTACACATTCCCGTGTATGTGTGTGTGTGTGCGCGCGCACGTGTTTGTATGTGTGGGTTGGGGTTGACGTAATAACTAAAGGCCTGTCCACCCCTTTAATGTGTGTCATTCTGTTGCATCCACTGATTGCATTGAGAGAAACCAATAGAGCCCAAGCCTGTAGAGGGTGTGTGTGTGTGTGTGTGTGTGTGTGTGTGTGTGTGTGTGTGCATACGCATGCTCATGTATGTGTGTGTGTGTGTATGTATGTGTGTGTACGTACGTGTGTGTACGTGCGCGTACGTGTGTGTCAGTGTCAGTGCGTGCTAATGTGGAAATGGGTAAACATTTGCACAGCATCTCCTGTGCAAATAGCTGGACATGGGCCTCAGTTCCCTGTGACTGTAATTGAAGCTCTGTCTCATGTTACATAAAAGGTTTCACTCCCTGAGCAGCGTCAGAGAGGGAGATCCAGGGCAGAGAATGCTTTGTTCCAACTCTACAGTCATTTTTTCCATCAGGTTTAATGAGCAAAGCAGTGGACATGGCCTTACTGTCTCCTCAGTGATCAAAGGTACCAGCTTTTGTTCCTGCCTCGACTTCAAGGGTGGTCCAGTGAGAAAACAAAACCAAGGGAAAGTGTTTGGTTGGACATACCTTTTTAAATGAATAAATGAGCCATGTAAGGGCCATTGACTCAATGTATGCATGACACTGCACACCCAGCCAACTGTCAAACAGTTAATTTTCCAGAAAAATCGATATGAAGTCAATGTGAAACTCCAATTTTCTATCTGTGTTGAAATAATGAGGTGAGGCACTCCTAATTTTTTTTTTTTTTTTTTTTTTTCAGAAAGCTGCCCAAAATGCCCTGGAAAGAAACGAGCGAAAGCTTGTGTGAGTCAGGGCTGTACCTCGCCTCGTGAGGCCCTTGTCACCAGAGCCTCCTGTGTAGTTTGGAGCAGCAGACATCCTCAGAACGCCTCGGTTGCTTTCAGCTGGCAGATGGCTAAACAGCGCCTTCAATATGGCATTGAATTCTGGACCATGGTATTTGCGAGACATGTGCTCAGCTAAATCTGAGAGCACATCCACGCATAATTATTATCTGTATTTTTGTTCTTTATTCTGCCTAATAAAAGATAAGTGGAAATGCATGGTGAAAATGCTGTATGGATGCTGTGTGTTAAAGCTATAATTCATGCCTCTGTTCTCATGTTGCTTTTTGAGTGCCTGTTGAGTTATGGAATACTCTGCTTTTGAACAGCATGATAAATTATTGCCTTTATTGAATTAGAGGCTTCTCTGTCTCTTTGGGATTTTTGTCCGTAAACTTCTGTTGAGTGAGTTTGACTGCAAACTGTGGCTATTGTCAGAAACGTTCTTCAGTTGCCTGTCCCATATCCGAAAACCACATACAAAGCTGGTTCCATTCCACAAACACCCTTTCCTGTCACATTTCAGTCTGTCAACACAGACTTAGTTAAGGTACTGCTAGGGTTAGGGCTACACAAACTCCTCACACATGTACACACTCCCAGGTAAAGGGGTGAACCACTGACCAGAAGAGGAGCTAGAGAAAACCCATACCGGCACTTTTGAACAGGATGTGATCAGGATGGAAGAGTTGATGTCTGTAGTGTTTATGCAGTCTGGATTTGGAGACAAATGGTTCTGTTTTAGCCGGGATGCCAGCATACAGGATTGACTGGGAACCTACCACGACCAGAATGGTAGGTCGTTTGCGTGTCCTGTTTTGGTTCACTGGAACTCGCAAGATGACATTTTCCAAGTCACCTGTTCGCCGCCAGTTCCTTGAAGCTAGTTGTATTGTCGCCTATGTGCCATCGTTTTTAAATACAAACAAACAAAACAAAACTTAACAAACCACCGCTGCGCCTCTGGTGCCTATGGAGCCCAGAGCACAGAAGCAGCGAGCCCAAGAGGAGATTCACAGTGTTGTTGAGTTCACCTTTTCCTACCTTGGACTGGGAGGTCTGCCTCATTCCACTTTTAGTTTTTGTTTGTTTGTTATTCTGTACACTCACGCACGAAACACAATTACGTTACTTACTTCTTTTACAGCCATTTTATCAGTTTGAGGTAGGCTACTGTCCATAACAGTATAATGGTAAAATACTACTCTATGCAGTACTGGCATGTCATGTGACTGTCAGTCAAGAACTATAGATTGGCTATAATATGAAGAGTTATATGGTACCAAGACCTCCATGTGTGCAGATAGATAGGTAATCTGTTTATAAAGCATTATGAAAACTTTCTTTTCACATGTTGCTGTCCGGAAAACCATTCCAGCATGCCATTCCAACAATTCATGTGAAAACAGCATGCACATTTGTTTCTTTGTAGTGATTACTTTCCCAGCTGCTACCTGCTTTTCTATACTGTAGGGTTATGCTACAGAAGTATTTCACTGCATTTGGTCCCTTTCAGCGGCATTTCTGACCGCAAGATCAGAAAAAGTCAAAACAAAAGAGAAGGAGTGCGGTGAGGTGTGAACTATACCCAGGAAGTGCAACCAGTGTTGAGCTCTTCTGTTCTGTTTTATGTGGTGCTGACAGCTCTTTTATCAGCTCCCAGTCTTGCTCCTTGTGAATTATGTAGGTAGTCCGGAGGACTGGGGCAGGCAGTGTTTTTAGAACGTGAAGAGGGTACCACTCCTGCTCCCTCAGGATTCGCCTTTGCCAGCTATGCACCAATGGCTGTACTTGCAAAAGTGGCCTCAGAGTTCTCTTTAAAACAATTCTGTGTCTGACTTGAGATGGTAAATTGTTAAAGCCACCATTTGCAGAGAAAGCATGGAAAGATATGACTAGCAATGAGGTGATGACTAGCATTACTGTGTTTAAAGGTTTAGGTCATTGTAAAAAAAAAAAAAACTCTTAAAACTTGGCTTAGTAATACTTTTTAAAATACCTTTACAAAAATCTTGTCTCTTAAACAATGATCTTTGCCAGATGTCTGTCTGTCTGTCTCTCTCTCTCTCTCTCTCTCTCTCTCTCTCTCAGAAATTAATTTGTTAAAATCCATGCTTAGCCGGTTGCCCTGTTTTTCCCAAAACATATTTTTGCTGATCTTTGAAGCTACTGAAAGCCAGCTGGACAAACATTCTAGTCCATGAATATTACCAAAGCACTGAATACCCCTGGATCCACCATGGACATGTTTTCTTTCCCAGAGTATTAAAATGTTTATCCTGCACACACATTAGTGCTGTTCCTGACTGTACATTACTCAGCTCTTTGCAAGTGAATGTGCTGCTGTACTAGTATATGAAATAAAACTGAGCTGTGAGTGGCTCACATAGGAGGAATATATTGCATGAAATTTCACACAGCATTGCCAAGGTGAGTAAAGGAGTCAACCATCTGAGCACTGGTTTGCTTTCCAACTCCATGCAGATTAGGACACTTTAAAAATGCTTGCTTTTTAAAGAATTAACACAGATTTTAACATGCCTGAAATGTTTATTATGATAATGAGTATGATCATTTTGATTATTGTTGTGACAGCTGCAGCAACAGCATTTAGTTGGTTCTTGAGACGATGGCATAAAACTTGTACTGGTCTAACATTCTGCCACTCTGGAAACACAGGCTAGACAGGGCATTGTCATAATTACACCACTTCTTTCTAATATTAGCCATGTGTGGTTTCTCACATAGGAAGCAGAGGTCTTTTAAATGGTATACTTTTGTATACTTATGTGTATGTATTACTATGTTCAATATGTTAATGAAGGAAAAAAAGAAAAACATGGTTAGACTTTCTTGTGACATTAATATACAAAACTGTGCTTTTTCTGCCTGGAATTTTATTGAGGCCTGGTTAACTGTCAACTACTGAGACCGGTGTTTACTTGATTACTTTACAAGGAAACATCATTATCATTGAAATCATCATTATCATTGCCATTCTTGTTAGGGTGCTGATGAAAAATATTACTGAATATTACTGCCTGACCACATGATTCATGAGGAGACTTTTCAGATTCCCTACACAATAACAAACTAACCCCTCCATAAGGATAAACTTCATAATTACCACTTCCTTTTTGCACAAGCTGTTCAAGACATCCCTCCCTCAGCCTATCTCTCTCTTCTTTTTGTTTATGACCCACAAATGGGAGGTAAACAACCTCAGCCTATGACCAAGTGCCATTCTTTCATTGTGCCCCATGCTAAAGATTAGCACCTCTATACTCTCATCAATAACAACACTCACATTTTCATTATATGAAAATTCATATCTGCTGAAGTTTTATTATTAATTTTTTTATACTGCTCATGTGTGAGAATGAGTGAGGCAGTGATCCTCACTGGTAATATTTGATGGTGTTTAGGGGGCAGGCAGACATCACCAGCATCAGTAATCAAACTCAGGTCTCAGGGCACTGAGGAGATGCATCGCTCATTACCCACCCACCCGGAGCTCTCCACACTTCAAAATTAGCATTTACCCAGGTCGCTGTTTGAAAAAGTTCATTTTTAAACTTTCTCCCACAAGGAGTGTGAGCGAAAATGTAATTAGCGAGCCTGATCCTTCACTGGTGCAGGGTGTCTAATGAAGTGTGAAACAACTGATTAAGTTTGAAAATCTTCTTTATTTATCGTGGCTAGAAATAGATGTTTTCCCAGCCAAACTGCACCGACTTGTTATTCTGCCAGAGTTCTGCAGCAAAATTTGATTCTCAGAACAGAGGAGCTTTCATCTTCTTAAGCTTTGCCCAACACTATTTATGAAAGTACTGTGTTGAAGTCCATTTTTGATATTTTCCTAAACCTAAATACATTGCAAATTGTTACCACTGATCACAGACACAAATCATGCTCTTTTAAAATAAAGTAAGACAGATAAACCAAATTGTACTATATTGTATTTATGGTGACAGGCCCCTTCATATTAATTAGAAATGGGTTCATTAAACAATTTGTAAACAAATGCCTCTTACTCAGTGCATGGTTGGATTCTACTACAGTAAACTCCACACACACACATAGACACACACACACAAACACACAAGACCTGTGTAGCCACCTAATAACAAATGATGTATTATATAGTATTATACATCATAATACTAAATAAAGGGAGAAAATGTTTACAATTAACACTATTTTATATTTTATCCCTGGAAATTCAGAGCAGATTCATCTAACTCAGAACAAGAGTTCCCAATCCATAAAGCATGTTACTTAAAAGCAATTTGTAATGTCTTGTTTTACCATATATTGCCATATTGTACTGTGTCATAAGTGAAGAGATCAGAAACGTATATTTTGCTACTGTGAACCCCTTGTGGTGCTCTACTACTTTCTTTCAGGCACAAATTTATGGTAAGAATTTAGACGCACTTCTAGGGGAGGGGTTACAGTCTGGGGGCTCCAAGGACACTAATTGACAGGTAGTCCATTACAGTGTGAAGTATGATGTTCTGTCTCTACTATAAAATTAACAACCAGAAAAATGATGTTCTTTGAGACCAGGTAAAGTCAAATTATGCATTGGTTGGGATGGGTAAACATTCATAAAATTCATAACCCACACATACATATATGCATAGACTGTTATGCATTATGCATAAATGTCATTAAACGGCACAGAGCTCTGATATTGGTATACTGACTTTTAAAAAATTTATTTGTAATTACAGTACAAATACGTGCTACTAAAAGCCCTGAAGCAGCCCATTTATGCTTTGCAGTTTCAGTAAATTGAATATAATATCATGAATGTTATCCCAGAGGAAATGTTAATTATTACCATTGCTCAGCCATCATCATTTCAACCCTAAAACCAAGACCAGCAGAATTTTTATCTATTAGATTGACAACAGAGGGTTGAGCCTTTGAGCTGTGTTATCGGATAAGGCTTTGCTCCAGCCCTGTAATTTGAAATTGCTATAATTTTCAGTGATGTTCTGCCCATTCCTTATATGAGATGGCCTTAATTTTTTTTTTATGTCTTGAACCTGTGAAGAAGACAAGATACTTCAGTAATAAGGTTATGGAGAAGTGTGTGTGTTTCTTACAATATATATAGACATATTGTAAGAAGTTTTGTTCTACATTTTTGGTGGATATTTTTCATTGAATATTTCTGAAAAATCAGGTGTGAGTGAACAGTTGAATGTCCTGTATGGCAAGCAACTTGGTCTTTACTGTGGGGCTAGTTTCTGTCATTGTGTTGCAGGTTTGAAGTCCGCAGCCCCTACCCTGATATACATACACAGTGGGACAAGAGGGGCAGGCACAATAAAAGATGTTTAGGCTCACTAGTCAGCCATCACAGCTTAACGCAACACAGAGTGAGTGAAGCTCAAAGACCTACAGCAGTTGCGTTTTCACAGCAGTTTATCAGCCTTGTTGGCAAGGCTTTCCAAGCACGCATGCAAACTGGTTCTGCGTAAATGGCAAATCTGCTGTGGAGACGCTTTTTTTCCTCACTTACATGTTGTTCGGTTGTCTCGTGTCCTTGTGCATTCGGCAGCTGTGACTCCTCTTCCTGCTTCAGGTGCTACGTAATCGTGTTACTAAAGTAATCGTGTTACTGCGGGTGGTGCTTCGACTGCACGTGGATTGTGTAGCATAATTCGTGGCAGGCCATGACATTGTAATACCTGCGCTGCAGCTGCTATATTCAAGCATACTGAAAATCATTTATTTCTACAAACACCACATACACTCCTTTACAGATGCCTTCACAAATGGCTTTGCTAATGACCTTTGATCTTGACAAAGCAGACAATTACCTGGTCATTGGTACATATAGTCCACCTAATATGTTTTGCTGAGGAGGCAAGTAAATTGAAACATCGGAGTTTGGTATTGTCATTGATATATACTGTATGGTATAATTTTTAGCGTACACTTTATTTTGCAGTTAGCTGCTTACAGTGGGCTGAGGAAAGGTAGCCATTATGAGCATGTGCAGGGTATGCACACTCAGCTGCAGCTCATAAATGGGAATTGATTTGAGGATAATATATAAATAGAGAAGTAATCTCTTCATGCAGATCAACACAATCCCCCCCCATGCCCCCCTCCCCACCCAACCCCCTTGGCTCCAGAGACCCACAACGCACAGGGAACATGATGTCTTCACTTCATGATGCAACGCTTACTTTTCTGCAGAGACTCGCAAGGGATAATTCTCTAATTGTGTATGAGAGCACTTTTCACCACTGCCTGACCACATCAGAGGCTTGCCAGCGTTACCCATAATTCTCCAGAAGCCGAGAAGTCGATATCGGCAGTCTTTGCCTGTCAGCTACTTTGTGTCACCCACACGACATATAGCTGAATTACTTTTAGCTCTCTCTCTCTCTCTCTCTCTCTCTCTCTCTCTCTCTCCCTCTCCCCCTCTCAGTGCGTCTGCAGCAAGAAAGCAATCAATCCCGTGGCCTGATCCCACCACGTTTCCGCCTCTGTCTGGGCCTGCTGCTGTGAGTGTGCCGTGATTTACTAAACGAGCGCTGGACGCCCCGAACGGGAAGGCGTCGTATTTCAGCGCGCAGGCGGCCCGTGGGTCTAACCCGGCGGGGGCGGATACTGTAACCGCGCCGTAAAGGGTTTAATTGGATGCCGCCGACCTCTCTGCCTTTGTTTCGTAATAACTTCGCGCGCTATAAACGCGGTCTGCTTCTCGAGCGTCTGATGGCGCACGGTGAGCCCCGGTGTGCCGCAGAATGCGCTGGGGTCCGTCCGACGCACGCCGACACCTGCACGCATCACACCTGCCTGCAGCCATATGGCACGTTTTCGAGGTACATTCGCAACCATCTGCGTTCTCGTGTCAGTCCGCTGCCATCCAGCGAGGGATTCACTCAAAGCAGAACGTGTAATTATATGTAAGAATGATCTATTTTTTGCTTTGGGGGGGAAAAATGAGTTATGAATTACAAATGTACAGTACTGTACCAGCACTGTACCGATCATTTATGGATTTCAGTGGTGCATATTTCAAATATGTATGAACATTCAATTCTAAATACATGTCTAAAGCAGGCTGTTGTACTTTATAATATTATAGATTGCTTGGGATATATATTTTTCTAGCTGTATGGCCAGAGATACTGGGTCACTCTTTTTCTAGTAGTCAAACCAGATACTGGTATTGTATGCTTCAATGCGCAGAAAAATTCTACTAAAGGGAAATAATTTTGTTTCTGCACAATTAAAGGCAAATCTTGATTCTCTAGAAATAGACATGCATCTTCATAGTGTTGTCCTTGCTTCTCAGCCTCCCACTTATTTTCTCCTATTGTATTAAGCAATCCACCCATCTATATATTTTTTTTAGTATACAGCCATGCTACAGGAATATTATAGTAATGTAGATCAAATCACTGACCTTGGTTCAGTTATGGATGCGTAGGTTTCTTTTTGCATGTTTTATTCATTTCAGTATGTTTCTCAAGCAGGCAGAAATGATGTTGCCTTTCAAGGCAAACCATAGACTTCCTTCCGTCCCATCCCCCACAAGACTGTACTTCACAGCAAATCAGACAGATGGAAGGAGATTAGGTGAACACTAAAAATAGAAGCAGATTCTTTTAATCATCCAAAGTAAAGAAGGGGAAAAAAAACATTTACTTTTCAATCACCCATGGATTTGTGGCGGGCAGTTTACAGACACTCACCATTTTATTTATTTAATATTGTTCTGAAGCCTATTTTATTGTTTTCTTATTGAAATTCATGTGCTTATTACTCATCTACCATGGTAGAGGGCTCTTGATGTTTCTCTCGTATGACTCCGCGTTGATTGTATCTTGAAGAACGTTCCATTTTTTTCTGAGGAGTCTTGATTCGTAGATTGCATTTCAGAATTCCTGGAATGATGATGACCACTTGGGTGAATAACACAAATTGTCATCCTTTCACAATGGCTGCCTGCTTGACAACACGAGTGTCAACTTGTGGTTGAGATGGATACCTTGACCAGAGGGAAACACCCAGGCATTCATTATCACTGATCACTACTGTGTGTATAGCCCGTACATCTCGATGAGCACAGAAACCTTTCAATGCATGATGATTCTTTTTTTCATTCTGTTTTAAATTTGCATGGACAACATATGGACAAGCAAGCTAATCATCCCTTTTGTGCTCAGATAGCTGGGAAAGGTTAACTTCATCGCAGTTTTGGCCATCCAGGTGAAAGACTGTCCATGTGATCTGTCTGCCCATGTTCAGAAACTTGTAGCTCGAGAGGCGTTTCCATGCCACAGGAATGTTAAACAGCTCAACGTATGACTTTCTTAAAGTGTCACTTCAGAGCCCGGTAAACGTTCCATTTTAATGACTGCAGCTGAGCAGCAGTGACAGAGAGGAACATTCTGTTCAACACACGCACCACGAAACAAACATCAATCCAGAGATCAAACTAACAGCGAGAGCAACAGCGCAGGCAAGAGAAAATCTCCCACAGTTCACAGCTCAGATAATCCAGGCAGCAAGAGGCCTGACATTTCATATCCACAGCATGTCAGAAGTTAAGCATCCATTCCTCCATTAAAGCTCCAAAAGGAAAAGCAGACCCTAGCACAATGACCTACATACATATACATATACATATATAAAATACATATACATATAAAAAATACATATATAGAAAAATATTATTTTGTATGCATATGTTGGCTTTGCTTTTTGTTCTATTGATTGAGTCTTTTCAATATAAAAACAACTGTGCTGTTTCCACCATATCTGATTTATACAGTCTCTTGCTTTTTAAAAAAAGATTATATTTAAATGTTTGATATGTATAAGTATTTGTATGTATACACATACGCACAGAGGCGCACTGTTTATGCACTGTGTGTGAGAGTCGTGCGTCTGAATTATGACATTTGCAAATGTCAGGCTCTTTGTTAGTGTGTCGATGGAGAGACTTAGACAGGCAGGAGTTTAATGTCTGTGTTATACTGCTGTCAGAAATCCTTTCATGTGCACCGCGTTAATATCGCCAATGACACATTTTGCACATGGCACTGGAGCGCTGAATCATATCTTCAGCTCCCATGTGATTTTGTTGTTTTGTCCCTGTCATAGTGATTGCTGACAAGGGACAGATTTTGTACCCGTTGCAAACTAATGTAATTCCGGCGGCGGCGGTGGTGGTGTTGGTGGTAGGGGGTTGGGGGCCGGGGGTTGGGGGATGTGGTTCTTGCAAGGTTTGATCATTTTTCTGGCAGACACTGGCAACAAAAGACAAAGAAAAGGGTGGGGGATAAATTGTGAGATTTGGATTCTGGAAATGTGACTGAAAAGTAATGTTTTGAATGAGTCCCTATGGTCTATCTGCATTTTGACAATGACTTTAATAAATGATCAATCATTCATTATTTGTGCATACTTTGGTATTGATAAATAGGTTTAATTCCTTTAAAAATACAATAAACAGAATATAATACCATTTAAGAAAAATACAACACAATAAAGAAACCTACAAAAAACTGGTTTCATAACGACCATGTTTAACACTGACCAGAATGCCGCAGGTTTGCATATCGGGTTAGGGACTGCTTTTACAACTCTGAACAAGATATTTAACCTTCAGTTCTTCATTAAAACTTACAGTTTGTATGGATGGATCTATTTAAAGCAAGTATTGTGTAACGTGAACTGAATACATGTGTCTACAATGCTCATGACTCCTGCGGAAACGTAGCGGTATGGGCAGCTGGGTGCTGGCTTTGAATTAAACACATGATCTCAGATCTCATCTCAGTGCAGTTCAAGGCAAGTGAAGTTCACTTCACTGCCACAGACTTTGTGGAGGCTGAACTCGGTAAAGTGACAGCCGCCGAAAAGCCGTTTCTTGGCACGCCGAACTGCGAATCCCACTACAGAGACCATCTGCTTCAGGAACGCAACAGCAGTAGAGTCGGTCCATCCTCCTACCCAAACGTTTTATCCAAGGAAGTGAACACATTGCTTTTTCCACTTATTTACTTTATAAGTCACTTGCCCACGTGACGTGACAACTTCTCCTGCCTCTGGGTTGGTAAATGATTGGCAGGTCGGTGAAGGTCTTAATACAATGTCACTACCCCTAATGCACTCTATTTAGCTAGAGGAACCTCAAAGATGAGATTATCTTAATCGAATACAACGATCAGAACCTCTACACGTAATTGGCTCAATGCAACCATACCACTTACAACTGAATACATCCCCATTCACTTTTCTAGCACAGAATATTAGGAAGTGCGTGCACAAAATCTGTTGTGATTATCATTCTAAGTTATCATCACTAGAAACAAAGCGGGCTCACTAACACATTCCCATAGCTCTGAGCCAATGCTAATCACATAATCTTAGCCATGATCTTAGCCCTCAAAACAATGGCGCTGAGGGCTTTTGTGCCATAGAGAAATAAATGTCCGCGTGCCTTTTGATTGGTCTCCTCTCCTGCTGATCGGCGGCATGGAGCACATTGTTCCCTGCTGGAGTGCCTCTCATTCTCATTTTCATGAATAAACATAGCCTGAGATCTGATACCGCTCTGCGCCAACAAAAAAAAAAAAAATCCAAAGAGCGTTTCACTTCAATTAAAAGTCTCTCGCCAGTCTCTTACGTTTATGGTAATTTCACTTAGCGGTTGCAGCAACATGAGACAGACGGAGGTTAAAAAAACAATCAAAGACAATTGGACAGCAAAGCAGAGAGGGAGAAAAGTTCTGTTTCACCCACAGATATACTCTTTTCATTGTTTAGTGCACATCCCGGGTCCTGCTAAAGGAAGGCGGCGGTAATTACCCGCAAACTCAAATTGTGAAAGAGATCAACTTTAATGAGCCAAAAATAAAGTGGTAATTGGATTTTCCCCTGCACTCAGCAGGTATGCAGCTTTTTATTACTTCCAATTAGGCAAACAAATAAAATACTTTCCTTTGTATTAAAGATGAACGAAACGGCTAAATGAGCTAATCGCTTACCGGGCAGTGGTTAAAGCAAGTGCAGCGATAGGGTACACTCCCCCGAGAAGAATTGATACTCAGGTTGCTCTACAGTAAAGCAGTAAAATAGACCAATTAGGAACTTAGGAACTGTGCTGTCATATCATCTTATTCAATACACAAATCAATATGCATACAATACTGCGTACGGCAGCTATGCAGAAACTCAATAACCTCAGTAACCTTCTGTTGAATTATGGTATCTAAAATGACGGCTTAATACTCTAATAAATCTAAATCTAGTATGCCCAAATCACGGATTTCATTATTATTATTCGAGAATTTGAAATCAACTTAAGATCCTGCTTCTGTGATGCCATTTAAAATGTGCTGAAGAGCCAGAGACAGATCCAAGACACAGTACAAGACGTGCTCACATTGTATTGACCTTGGGATAGTGATTCATTGGATAGAAGGTTTCAACTTTCAAATGGCAAATAAGAGGTGAGCAAACATCAGCACAACACTGGCGACATTCGATCTACATGTAAATTGAATACAGTCATTTATGAACAGTATACGCAGTGTGGATGTGCTTAGATTTGATCGGGATGTGTATAGTATCAGTAGTCTTCATAATAAATTTCCATTGTGACAATGTCTGAAAAGAGCATACTCTCCAGCTCCTACTGATCGACAGCAAAAAATGTTCTTGGAGAAAGTTTAAAAGTGAGCGACAGGATTTGAATTGTTTTTTTTTAGTCCTTCTGTTCTCTGATTGGAAGAGTGAGTGGAGGCTGATCAGGTTGAACTGTAAGATGCCATATCTGTCATACCTCTCTTGCCAACTGTGATTCATCATGTTGAGTTGAGGCCTCTTGGGCAACAAAACTCTACCAGATGGGTGTCTAACCAGCGTGAATGGCATGAGCTGGAAAAAGAAAGACAGTCTTCATGTTTTTAACACAACTAGCCGCTCCCATGAAGCAGTCTTTGTGTGTTTGTGTGTGTGTGTGTGTGTGTGTGTGTGTGTGTGTATGTGTGTGTGCATGTGTGTTCGACAGGGGGGATTATTAATATGTTAACAGCTGAGAATATCCTTCAGGCATTATTGTACTGATGACATCTTGGTTTTCATTTAGTAACATCTCAACAGCTAGGGACAAACATGGAATTCTTGCTCATCTTTAAACACTCTAAGTATGCAATATTTTTAATATTGATATGGTTCAATCTTGTACTCACACTTGTCACTCTTGGAATTACTCAATCCATTGGCAGTCATATACGTGCATGAACTGTATTATTATTTTTTTTTTACCAAAACCTGTCCTCTGTATGTCCCAATAGGCTCATTTTGCAAGGCACTGGCTTTGAGTGCAGGCTGAGCCCTACAGCCCAGGTTCCAAACTGGCAGTGTCATTTGCATATATTACAATAACCAGCATCCCACAGTGGCAGAACAAATCGCTTGTGTTCTGCTGGGAATACGGGAGGGTAGGACAGCCAGGGCTTCCTCGACTCGTGGTGCAGATGCACCCTGTTGGTTGCTAGGATGACATCAGTGGAGTAGCGCCCTTCCTCATATGAGCCTGCTCTGCTACTCTGCTGTAGTGCACTGTGTGACTTGTAGCGTGAAACATTTGCACACAGCCATTGGCTGTTTTTCAGAGGATCTCATTTGTGTTGTCACAGTGGCTCATGCTAAGAGGTTGTCACGGTGAGACCATGAAGTTGCATGAAGGTGTAAAAGCATTCAGAATCATAAAAATAAAAAAATATGTACCTGGCCTTCTAAAAACATATCCATCCAGCTGAACATTTACCTAACTATACTTGCAATCTTTCATTCTCAGCTCTACATTTCCACATATGCAATGAAAACAATATTTTAGATGAACAGACATATAAAAAAATACATATATATATATATATATATATATATATATAGTATATAGTATGTAGTATACATATATATATAGTCAATTCTATGACTTCGTTCTCAGCTGAAACCAAATGCAAATTGAGTAACAATATGCTAGATTCTCATTAAGTGCTTTATTACAAAATTACAAACAGCACAGATAAAGACATCATAAAGACCACATTTACTATAAATGCAAAATGCTCTTAATACACTATTGGCATTGGGTGGAACATATAAAGTTATGCATACCTAATACATTTCTAAAATTGTGTAAAAAATGTGATCAAAGCAAACAGCAAGGAAAACACAGTTGTCATGTCTACAAAGGAAGGAGAGGGAAGCCAGCAGCTCATCAAAAGCCTTGAGAAGAGATTTCAGTTTTACTGGTTTATAATACCAGGACATTATTGTATACACCTTACAATGGAGATGAGGAAGTTCTTTTGTTATAAGCTTGAACAGTGGCCCATTTGCTTATTTTCATCAAGTGACATCTTCTCTAATGTTCATGGTAAAGTATCATAATTAATCTCACCATAATCAGCCAAAGAATGCATTAAAATACCACCCCGCACTGCGTAGTCGGGACCTGAATGAGAAGACAAGGCTTCATAAAGGGACTAATTTGCGTCTGTCCCTCTCTAAAGATCCAGCCATTCAATGTCTCAAATTGTGCTTTTATTGGCATGACTTGCAGTGTGTAATATTGCCAAAGGGGAATCTGTTACGTAATCATCAACATAATTTGCATTTTACGTAACTTTAGAGCAATAGTTCTAATTAAAAAGAGGAGAAACAAACTGATGTAACAAGGAAAGAAAAATGCTACATCAAAAAATTAAAACAACAAAGGTAAACAAACTTTAAATAAGTCTTCCGAAGGCTGTGGCAGGGGAGCAGCCTTCTACTTAGCTGGCAGGTTTGCTGTCCACCCTCCCTATTATATTACATTACAGGAATTTTAACTTATCCAGAGCACCTTACATAGGCTACAATTTTTTTACATTACCCATTTATACAGCTGGGTATTTACTGAGGCAATTCTGGGTTAAGTACCTTGCCCAAGGGAACAATAGCAGTGCCCCAGTAGGGAATTAAACCAGCAACCTTTCGGTTACGAGTCCTGCTCCTTACCAGTATGCTACACTGACGCCCTAGATGGAAACAGCTTTTACAGTGACCTGGGAGGACATTAAATTGGGGTATCTCTTATTACAGTTCCTGGTAGTAATCTGTCCTTGTATGTATTTTGAGGTAGGTAACAGGAGGTACAGTACATCTCTGCCTCAGTCACCTGCAGTTCACAATGGCTTCACAGCCATCCCACTCTACATACGTAACATTGTTTATATCTTCCCATTTCTGTTGCTAGGATCTGGCCCCTGAGTCAGTACTTTCGTTTCTTTCACTTTTTATTTGTAGATATTTTGCTATTCTGGTATCAGTTGCATTCAAGTTTGTTATGCTGTTATTATTTGTCCAGTTTCGAGTGTATTTTTTCATTTTTTACCTTTTGAATGCTGATTCATTGTGTGTGTGCGTGTGCGTGTGTGTGTGTGTAAATGGTATGAGACTTATTGGTTCTTCAGAATCATTTTGCCCAGGGAGGGCAATCTCTCTCTCTCTCTCTCTCTCTCTCACACACACACACACACACACACACACGCACACACACACACACACACACACACACACACACACACACACACACACACACACACACACACACACACCTCAACACAGAAAATAAGGAGACACCGTAAGAAAGAATAAAGTTTAACCTTCTATGTTTGCATGAACTGCACAGACACATTGCTCTGAAACCGATCCAACACTTTAAATGCATTAATTCAGAGGACGACAGGAAGGATTTTTTTTAAACTGGGAAGCTCTGAGAGATCGTCAAAAAACATGTTATGAAACATAATCCGGGGCCAGATGTGCGGCACTTCCTCTCCGCTGCCACTGAAGTCGAGCAGAGCAAACAGAATGAGTCATGGTTGTCTCCTGCCCACAACCCGACGCAGCGCCTACCAGCTCCGCCGACGTCGCCATGGCAACCAGCACTCCTGATGAAGGAGTTCTGCGATGCCTCATCATCGTTGCCTCCTCCCAGGAGAGCACGAGAGGGACCGGGGAGGCATGCACGCTGGGTGCACTAGGCAATCCCAGTTTCACATTTGTGTTTGCTTCCTAAAACGGGGAGGAAGTGGGGTTACGGGTGGCTGAAGGATCCATGGTTTTGTGAAATAATTAGGACTAGTGAATTAGTCACCTGGAAATATCGTTATGGTGTATCGCAATAATTGCTGACTAGTTACTACATCTTGATAGTACTGTAGCTCCAGTAGCTTCTGCCATGGTTTATTTTTTGGACAATAAACATTACTTTTAAAAAGTAGTAGAAAAACAAGTCTGTTTTAATAAGTTGTATTAAAGTTTTTTTCATTTAAAATAACACTAAGTATAATTATAATAATTATTAATAATACTACCGTACATATTCATACCATATAAAATAACATTAAATATCGGGTTAGAGTTTTTTTCAGTCATGTTAATTAAAAAGAATACAACCACTGCCATCTAAGAGCAATATCAATAAAGACTTTAAAGATGATATGTCATACATAATAATCACTTCACAAATGAAATACGGTTGATGAAATCACTCCTTTACGTACTTGCATTATTTACTTCATACAGTATGCAAATATCCTTTGAATATGTGCCATACAATCTGATTAAATAATAAAACCCCAGTTCACAGGTACTGTGATCCACATGTTAGAATAACCGTTGGTAAACTCTTATTTTAAAAATGGCATGGAAGGAAAAAAAGTGAACGTATTACAGGCCAAACGTGAGATCAAGCAGCTGGAATAAAACAAAGCCATGATTTATTTACGTGCTCGATTATCGTATTCATCGGAGAAAGGAAACATCCACGTACACATTGGCCTTTCCTACCCACGTAGCCATACGCAGGGCCTTTCTCCGCTAAAAGCATAAAAATAACAGCCATTCAAATGTGCTTCTTTTCAAGCAACGTCCTTCGCTTTGCCGTTGCTGTGTCCTCCGGATTTATTTTTATTTTTATTTTGCCGCTGTGCGATACGGTCGTGCCTACCTGGGGTTGTACCAGGCGAAGCCGGCTTTCGTGACTGCAGCACACATATGCTTTACGCACATCACAAAAGATAAAAATATTGCCTGTCGTAGATGTTGCCGTGACAATGAAAGAGTGATGCAGTCCCGCTCGTGGGGATGTCAGGCCTTCATTGTGTTCTCGGCTAATGCTGTTCTGACCCTTTTATCTAAATAGAGCAGGATGGCAGTCAGGAATATCTCTGTATTACGCACAGGGGGCTGTGCCGTGTTTTTTCACAGGGCGGCCAGGGCTAAAGTGCTTTTTTTTCATTCCCAAGGCAAAAGCCCCTGACTCAATGTGCTGGTAGTTAAACTGTTTCTAAAATTAACACACTGGAAAAGGAAGTGCACCTTCCCTTTTTAAATCCCAGGTATCCTTATTTTAGGCATTTGTTTCATAGTATGCATTCAAATGAAATGTAACTGTAATTTTAGAGACAGATATCTTGATGAAAATAGAAAAAAAAACAATATACATGCTGTATATTAGTTGTCACAGGCAAATATGGTGGGATTTTTAGTGTTCAGTATTGCTCCTGTGGAAACCAAGTTATATACAGGAAAATGTGTTCCAGTTATTTAACAGGCCTTTCCAGACAGCTTCAATCTTTCTGATTTTGTTCAAGATGATACTCAGATTTGAATAAAACTCTGTTACCCAGGCCAGTAGTTCACAGTTTTCTCTACTAGCTAGTTGTCTGGCCAACTGCTGAAAGGTGGTCATGATGTGCTTCTAATATTGTTGACTCCTTATGTGGCTTTTGCTTGTGATGTACTCTGCCTCACTTGGATAAAAGTGTCTGCCAAATGAATAAATGTAAATGTCAGGTGAATATACCTGTGCAGTTTGCTTACCCATGTAAGGTCAAAGAATCATTTTCAACTTCTTAGGTTTTACACAGCGTAAAAAGTTAAACCTGTTTTATACTTTTATTCTGGCTTTAAGGTTGTGAGTAATTCATCAGATGTAATGTTGTTCAGTTTCTGTCACGGATAATATTTTAATGACGGCACATTTGGGAGTATTTAATGATACTCTGTAATCACAATATTTACAAAGTGATGGTTTATGTGCAGCAGTATAAGCGGCCAGAACGAAAAGCTTTGTTGCCCTGCCAATTTACTAAAGGTTTTCCAAGAAGGCTTTGAGCAGGAGTGTGTTTTCATGCTTTTATGCGGCATGTTTTTATGCCACACAAGGCCCACATTTAGCTAGTGAGAAACCAATGCATACTGTACATCCAAAGCTGTAAAAGACACCCTTTATCCATTACTGTAGCAAAGTGGAAATACAATTAAACATGTGACCTACTTTTTTTTTTTTTTACATTTCTGATAGATTACAGAGACAGACTCATGAACACTGTTAAGAACAGTCCCCATTATAGAACTATCTCTGCAAACCTTCATAAGGTCATTGGGTCTTGTTTCACATCTGCTCACTGAAACATGCTTGTTGGAGCATACATTGATGTCAGGGCTTCCTGTGACATTTGTAAGATCTACAGGTCCTGTCAGCTTTTGTTGAGCCAACCTGTTTGAAGTGAAATAGTACTAATAGAATACACACATGAAACCATCACATGGCCACAAACACAGGCATTGTATTTGTATCTTACAGCTATTTGGATTTTATTCTGCTGATTAGATTATTTCAGGAGCACAAATGTCTTTTTTTTCAAAGAAACAGTGTACTGTTTGTGTAAAAATACTAATTTTCCAGGACTCCTAAAAATCATTGTAGCACCAAGCAGAGCTAGAGAGAGAGTTGATTTTCCTGACATACCTCTGGGTTTGGAGAGCCTAGGAATGGATTATGAGAAACAGCTGCCAGCATATGGTGGCCAATGACATCAGTAACTCCATGGCCCAGGTGACTGGGCCTCTTCCACTTGTTCATAACACATAGTATAAGCAAGCATTGCTGATGCACACAAACAAAAACAAAGAAAGTGATTGAGAGAGAGAGAGAGAAATAACATAGCAATCACTCCAGAGGAAAACATGCAGCCATTCCAAGGAGTGTATGGAACTGTGCTCATGTAAGTCCCATTTAAATAAGCCGATTTGATCTGCTGTTTGCAAATAGTTTTGCTTTTTGAAAGTCTGAGTGTCTGAGAACTGGCAATGTACAGGATAAAAGGTAGAATCTCATTATCATCCTTTTTTTTTTACTCCCCTTGGCATGTTATATAAAAAAGGCCAAGTGGTCTCACAATAAATCCTGAGATGAGGAATGATTTTAAAATGCTGCAATTTACATCCAGCATTGCAGGCATGGCTCGGAGTTGCGGACTGCTGCTCTGTCCAGAGGTTTCACCACTGCATGCAGTAGATTCAGGAAACAAACTAAGCTCCATCCCTATGAGCCGTCTATGCTGTTATACACATACCATTCTAATTGACCAACAGGGAACAAAAGAAGGTTGGGGGTTAGAAGAAAAAAAACTAACAACTATCCCTTTTTCAATTCCCAAACCATCTGTCATGTAGCTTCGAAGCCTGCTAGTAGATTTTCATTTGCCTCGGCGTGATTGGACGTCCCATCTCGCTTCTCGTCGGAATTAAACCAGTGCTTCCCGCCCCGTGAGGCTGCAGGCCTGTCCATCCCCGGTCTCCATGGTGATCGCTGATCTCCATCTGGGCTTGACCTCGCCCGCGGTCTGCAACGTCACGCCGTCAGACCGTGCTTCTGAGAGACAGGGAGGGGAACCTCAGTCCTTGACAGTGAGGCTTGACACCAGGTGTCACCCCTGGAGGATCTTGGGGAACGAAGACTGCGAAGGATTGGAATCGTCACAACAAAACTAAGTGGTGTTGTTGTTTCGTGTGGCGCATGTGAGACAACAGCATTTAAAATGCAATGCCTTTTTTTTCAGTTTCCCGTTTACCCTTTCAAGGCAAGGTCTTGTAATGTCCTAGCAGAGAGGACTGAACCCTTTACTTACACTTTGAATTCCAAAAACCAGGTGGACAGGGGTTAAGCCATTAAGTCCACGCCAGGTTGCTGAGGTGAGGGTTGAGATGACACTGTTTTCTAGTTGTGTTGTAATTATTTGTAATAGGCAATTGCGGTATTGCTTCAACAGACTGTTGGTGCTTTACTGCCCCAAGTCTTCCCGGAATCTCTTTTCACTGCATTATTAACATGCTGAAGTGATGTATATATGCCCAGTGCATAGTTCACATTTTACCCATTTAGACAACTATATGTTTCCCAAAGGTATTGAGGTGACTTTTCATGTTTAACCACCAATGGCGAGTACAACAGCTATGCCCTACCTGGGAGTTGAACTGGCAACTATCTAGTTAAATACAAAGTTCCATGACAACCATGCCACTATGCCTACTACCTCCTTTGTAAGTGCTGCAAGGAACAAATGGTACTGCTATTCACAATAAGGCTTAAATGAAATGCATCATATAGCACATGTTCTTCCCATGTAAACCCTGTTGTGGTATAAAATGTTATTGTTAATGAGCAGACCTTATCAGGAAGTACAGAATTGCCTCCTCACAAGCCTGATGTCACTTCCTGTCTGCATGCCGCACGCCAGCTGTAATGAGAAAAACTGCTGATTTTGTCAGTGGGCGTAAAACATTGACAGCTTGGACATTGTTAATCAAATCCTTCCAGCTGAATGTAAATGTTCAGGTGAATGTACACTTGGTTACATAACCACACTAATAGAATACGCCAGATGATTAATGCAGGAAGCCAGAACTCTTACAGTCTATATAGAGCGTTGTGTAAACAGAGGACCACAGCACTCAAAGGTTTATGCAAATTCAAAGTCAACCTTAAAACAGAGGGAAATATAACAACAATCTGAAAGTTTTAGCCCTTATGACAAAAGTATTTTGCATTCATATGTGTAATCAAAGTAAATAGAATAACTTTTTAATACATATCAGGAAAGGCATAAAAGTTTATTGATTTTTACCACTATCATAGATGAGATTTAATGCATCTATTTGTGTTGATATTTTAAGATGAAAGTATAGTTATCAACAAACAACAAATATTTAAATGAAATTGTGTACGGGATGTGTAGCACAGTACTCCTTGTGGCACATAGTTTGACAGCTATAAGACCCTATATTCTTTTTATTTTCCTGTAATAATACAGAGGACATTAATGTGTTCCTTACATGTGAGAGCTTGTATCAAGGGTTAAATATAAACCTCACCTTCACGCATAATAACTGCAGGTCAATGCAATAATGCAGTGATTCATTGGCGTTGACGCAGTCATCTTGTGATGCAATATAGAGGAAAAAGACTATGCTGCCCAGCCTTCTGAATTATTCAAATCAGATTTCAGCGAAGAAAGGGAAAATGATTAAGAGCATTTTTCGAGGCTCTGACATCCCTAATTGGCTCAGCGATCAGTGCATTGGCATTCCCCTAGATTCAATCAACATTTGTCCTTGGATTCTTGGAATCTAAATAAATGTGAATGTTACTTAGTTCTAAAAAAAACCATTTTTAATTATTTGTTTTTGTGACAACTTGCTAATCTGTATGTAAATGTAAGCCTTGCATTTAACTGTGAGTCAAAGATAAGGACAAATCTTTATCTGCAATGTGGAATAAGTGGATCCATAGACTATGTTGAAAAATGACAGATGGAAAAAACAATCAAGAAAAGTGTTAATTGAAAAAGAAGAGCTGTCCACATTCATTCAAACATTTACTAGACAGAGGGTATTAATCCCATCTAGCCTCGTTAACTAGTATTTGCCTGCATTTTAAAATACAGCATGATAAACACTCAGCAACAATTTTCCAGTGAGGGAGACTTTGACTCAGCAGTAATTCTAATGGAATTACCTTCGTCATCAGACCTGGTGGACACCTGGGAGTCTAAACTGCAGTGTCACCAAATGAAAATGTGATGAGTGCACTAAAAACATGTCTGCACTTGAGTAGGGCAGGAGGGGGAGAGAGCAGCACCTGCCAAAATGGCCTGTTCCATAAACAGCTGTTGAATTTGTAAAACTACCTTAATTGAACTTAAATTTGACAATGCATTTGCATGATAGTGCGATCTGTACTCAGATATCCCACAACATATGTCACAGTGGAGTGATTCATTTCAGAATGAGTTAACAAATAATAATTTTTCTTTTCCTGGGATGTTTTTTTTTCTCTCTGAGTCTCTGAAACATTTTCACTGTAACCAGGGAACATGCTGTTACAGGACACTTTATGCTTTGGGTAACATTTTAGTCATTGTGCCTCCTTCATGTGACTTTGACCCAAAACTTAATTACAAAATACAACCCCATGGGAACATCCAACAAAAGTCCCTCTGTCACAAAGGAGAGGTCATTGGGCGTTGCAGTTTTGGATACAGATGGTTTAAAACTCACAGTTGCGTGAATCCATTTGCATTCAAGTGTATAATGATAAAAGCAACCTGTTAGTGCTGAGATTCCTGCAAACTGACAGGCCGCAGTACTTTCCAGTTCTCCTATTTCTTCTCTCCTTTCAATGAGAGTAGAAAAAAAAACAGGTGCACAGAATGTGCTCAGAAGCTTACATGCAGCAAAGGAACAGAACAAAAAGAGAGAGAGAGAGAGAGAGAGAGAGCTCAATTTCCAGACGGCGTCTCCGAGTCAGAGCTTTCCTCAGCAGAGTACACTGCGGGCTCCAGGACCTTGGACAGAGCTTCGCCAGGAGGACCCGCTAGCCGAGTGCGGAGCAGCTCTCCTGTTATAAAAGGTCCGCTCGGCCTGGCAGCCGTGGCCGAGCTGCTGAGCCCTCTTGTCGTTGGCAGGTGCTCCATTATGTCCTCCGAGGCACTTCACTCTCTGCAGTAATGAGCCGTGCCTCCGTGATTACACATATTAATATGGAGCTCTGCAGCTATTTCGGCTCCCCCTCTTCAATTTTGTTTTTCTTTTCTTGCGGGGGGGGATGCCAACAAAACTAAAACTGTCTGTTCAAACAGGGGCAAGAATGTACTGTGCTGAGCAAAAACAGTCCCCTGAGATTTTTAGGGTGTCGCAGATGCTAGGGAATGATCGCCGGTTGCTATTGGGCAAGGTTATTTGGCAGGCTTGTATCAGGGATTTGGGCTTAGAAAAATCCCCCTTCAGCCCTGGCTTATCCTGATAAGGGCCGGGACTCAACCGAAAGCAAAACTTAGGTAAGCCACGATTCTGGCAAGGAAGGCAGGGGGTTCTTACTTGTCACACCACAGAGACAGGCCACCCCTGGCATCTGACTTGCTATTTGCTATTAGATGTGTGAACTCTTAATATTGCCTGCACCACCTTTAACTTCAACCGCACAGGCTTCTTCCTTATAGACCTTCATTTTGCTTTCACTTCTCTCTGTCATCTCCATATCATAAACAATTTGTCTTGGGAAGACAAAGTCCAATTTTAAGCAAAATGGCTTAAATCTAGCTGCCATTCAGGTCAGATTTAGCCTTGTAACATATGAGAAACAACTTCCAGTCAGAGATTACAACTCTCACGTAACTTGTCTTTGTTCTGTGGACAGTCATTGTTTCATTAAATAGCCTCAAAAAGATTTTAACTGATGTAAGCATTGGTTTCATAAAGTATCAAATCAAATCTTAAACACTGTGTAAGAAAAAACACAAGTACTGTGTTAAATGCATAAGTTCCTTTATTTTTGTGACATAATATATAAGAGAAAATATAAACTTGTAGGCACGCATGATTTCTATACAGGCATTGAAGTAAAACCATTTACGTACGTATTTTCAATAGTTCTGGCTTTTAAAATCAATGAACAAAAAGACAGGCATAGATGTTTTAAGCACAGGCCTTTAAGCAGTTTTCTAGTCCATGTTACACGTTACCCATGATTTTTTACATACTATTCATATTATTTAAGAGCTGATTGGTTAATTGAGCCTTCATATACTTTCAATACGCCTATTTGCAAGAACTTATTTATATTGTTTTGACAAATATCAAGGACATTTCCACATTTTATGACAAAGCTGTATTAATTTACAAGTTGTATTCTGCTTCTGAAATGTGAATGTCAATATCTGTCTATAGAAATATAGCCAATACAGCAATACAAGCTAGCTGTAAAACCAGGCCGATTGTTAAATAAACAACACCTTTCTAAAAATATATACATATGTGCTATTTCCCTCATATGAATTGTAATCCTTCAACAACACTTAAAACAAATTGTTACACATTAAATATGATGTTGAAAAAACTTGCAGACATGTAATTTTTCCACCTGATAATGCGTTAGAAATAAGGAAAAACACTCTTTCGCATACATGGTGGAAAGTTGAAATGCATGAAGTGAACTGGAAATATTTGTTTCAGGAGTGTATGATATTTCAATACATGGAAGCATTTTCATTAAAATGTATTTTTCAGTCTACAGTTTTGTTACATTCTCTAAACATTGAGCATAACACACAAATGCCTCTATGTATATTATGTGCTTGGTCTCTAATGCCTAAGTAAAGTTGTTCAGCCATTTTCATTGCCTTGTCTGGTTATTCCGCTGCAGTACTGTGTCAGATATGGAGGCTGAGCTTGATCTAACAGATCAAACTTCAACTGTAATTTAAAAAATGTGGCAGAAAGAGAGCAACAAATTTATATGCAATGAATACTTGGGAGAAACCAATTCCAGACAATGGGTAATGATAAAGTAAGCACTGAAGAGTTTTATTTTATTTTTACCTGTCTTCATTTTATGAAATTATTCTTAAATTCTGCTTTCGAGCTGCACCAACTCATCTGCTGCCTAGAAATATTATTTCAGTGGGTATTTTTCAAATAAATAAATGAAATATTAAAAATGTGTGTTTTTGTAACATGTTCCCTATTTAGAGTAAATAAAACAAATATTTGCATATCTGCACATAAATACACACAACCATAAATATTTTGACAAAAGTATAGAAATAATTGAAAATAACCTGTTGCCTTCATTATATACACAGCAATGCTGTGTTATACTTCAAGTGCTGTAAGTAACTCACATAGGGTATCTATGTGCTATTGCCTTTAATAACTGCTTCAGTCTTCACCCTTTCAGTGGGAAGATTAAAATAAATAAATCCCAAAAGATTACTAACAAAGTACTGCAACATAATCAATGACTGCTATAATGAACCAGACCCAAGTCATCAAAGTAAATCCAATTTGTACGGTTTTGAAAGTTAATATTTAATATATTCACTTGGAGTTTGCAGTTTCTTGGTTTCCTTTGTAAACCTGGTTCCAATACCATAACAAGTGTATTTTAAATGTTGGCGTTACAGGTAAAACTATAATAAAAATTAAGAAAACATGTATCTAAAACATTTATCTAATAATATATCTCATAATTTGTTGGCATTGAACAGATTTATGTTGTTTTTCTACCACACATATAAGAATAAATAGGTCACTTCTCCACTTCTTTTCATTTGGAGACTCATATAATTGCCACAGTGCCTTTTAAGTACAAAATAAAACTTCATTGAAAAATCAAACAATACAAAAAACAAAAACAGCAAAAGAAAGTCACCAAGCTTCATGAAATGTCAGTGTTACGGTTACAATTCCCTTCTAAAACAGTTTGTTGCCTTTTAACTACTCCATGAACTAGTAAGCTCCTTAGACATTCACGAGTATTGCTTCAGCATAGCACTGCTCTTTGGAGGAGGATATAAACATATTATACAATACCTATATGTTAAAAGTGTAGAGGAAACTTCTTTCGTGCCAAATTAATAGAAATAAAAATGTCCCTCCACGATTTTTCTTCTTTGATTTCAACGTTAAGATCTAGTCCTTCGTAGGTTGTGTAGAACGGCAGCCAGAGGATCCATGCACCTCTTTTCTTGATTCATTATTTTCCTCTGCTCTAAATGCCTGTGACTGGTGGAGGTTTATGGGGTTTTCAAGCACTGGTGCTGGAACCTTGCACTCATTCAAACTTACAAGTTGAGTTCATTCATTCCATTCTAGTGCAAGCTGGGGCATTTGATTCATTCGAAGCGTGTTTACCTTAGGAAAGGAACTGGTGTTTTTAGCGTTAGTCAAATATAGTTTGTTGGTTTAACTGTTGACTTGATGTAAAAAAATAAAAAGAGAAAAAAAACAATACAGAAAAGAAAGTAATCTGACCAAATCGTTGACACTCCCTTCTCCCCTCGATGTTCAGTGTGTAAACTTTCGCTGTTGAGCAGGTGTGTTATGACAAGTTTTGCGTCTTCCTTTGCGCGCTCGTGCCTCCGTGAGAGTCCCCGCCTCCCTCGCGCTACGGCGCCCCGCCCCCTCCCCCTTGGCCCCTCCCTCCTCACATGACCACACACTTTCCCTTGAGCTTCTCGGCCCGTTTCTGCTGCTTGTTTTTTTTGCCGTCGATCTGGAGGCTGACAGTCCTGCGCTTCTCCAGGTTCAGCAGCTCCTGGAACAGCTCCTTGACGTTGTGGTTGGTCTTGGCCGAGGTCTCCATGAAGGCGCACTTCCACTTCTTGGACATGGCCTCGCCGTCGCTGGTCTCCACCTCCCGGCTCTGCACCTCGTCGCACTTGTTGCCCACCAGCATGATGGGTATGCTCTCCACGTCGCCCTTGATCTGGCAGACCTGCTCGAAGATGGGCTTCAGCTCCTCCAGGGACTGCTTGCTGGTGATGGAGTAGACCAGGATGAAGGCGTGGCCCTTGGAGATGGAGAGGCGCTGCATGGCGGGGAACTGGTGGCTGCCGGTGGTGTCGGTGATCTGCAGGGTGCAGATGCTCTTGTCACAGCTGATCACCTGCCGGTAGGTGTCCTCGATGGTGGGGATGTAGCTCTCCCGGAAGGTCCCCTTCACGAAGCGCAGGACCAGCGAGCTCTTGCCAACCCCCCCGGCGCCGAACACCACCACGCGGTAGTCATTGCTCTGCTCTGGCATTGTTCTTCACAAGACCTGAGTGGGGGACAGCAAGAGCAATGTCTCACTGAAGGGACACTTTGTGATACATAGAGAGTGAAGGTTGGATGTAAGTTCCTCGCTAGTTTTTAAAGGCTTGTGGTTGGGAGCTTTTAAAACTGACAACATTGCGGGCTTCGCCGTCTTGTTTCAATTTCTACATCATTTAAGACTGAATGGACAGTGGTTTGGCTGTAGTCTACACAGGATTCATACCATGAAAATTTGTTTTACAAAGACTTGATGATGGAGACAGTAGAAAAGACATAAGATTCCAAATCCTCCCATTACAGCCAGTCAACAATGAAAAAATGTACGCCAGCATCATGTAGTGCACACACACACACACACACACACACACACACAAACACAATATAACCAACTGCAACCTGTATTAACTGCTTCTCCTTTTAAATACTTCATACACTACATGCCTTTTTCAAGTTAGTACATATCACATATATGACCCATAACCCACGTCTTCTATAAAACAGAGGTGCCTTAAGCTGCCCCACCATCTAAAAGCCTATAAAAAACATAATAATCCTCGGGCCACAAACGTGAGCAAGACGTGCACGTGCCACACCGAGAAGCAGCATTAGCGAGCTTTAATTCCTTCCCATGTCTGCACACTAGTGTCCTTCGACCTGGAGTCCATCGATTCTACCCACACACCGCCCAGAATAAACGAAGTAAACCTGGCCACAGTGGTAGATTTCCAGCAATACTATCGAACGCCATATGCTTACTCAGCAAATACATATTGGAGAAAAGAAGGGGGTTGAAATCAATTACTGTACGAGACAATGCACTGATTAAAAAACACCAAGCAAGCACGGAGCCACGCCTGAAACATGAGTGTAAGTGCCGAGGTTAAATTACAACACGTCACCGCTTTTTACATTGCATTACTAACATGCATAACCCAAAAGCCGGGAATTAATTTTTAAGTGACGTGCATCACGAAAAGGTCATGCATATCCCATGCAAGTGTCAGGCTTGCGATTAAGTCTAAGAGAATTGATTATTTCACAAAACAATCATTGCGGGTTAGGCGAGACCCTTTGCCTGTTGCAAATAACTGTTTAAAACAATTATCCACAAAAACCATCTACTGACATCAGCAACGAAGTAGCTAAATTTCAATGGAACATAAATGTTGCTGTGATTGCCGCAAATGTATACGAGGTAAGCGACGTGCCACTAATGCAGTCAAAACGCAAACACCGGTACCGCATTATCTACATGTTGCTCGAGCAACACATATCCATGTTCTTTAAAAACAAATGCACACGATATCGAAATACAGTTAAAACCATCAGAAAATTTAACCAAAGGTATTCTGAATAATGACATTATTTTTATACCGATTCAAAATAGGCTACATAAAAACACGGATTCAACCAAACTACTTACGTTAACAATACTGGCGATGAAATGAAATTTTAGACTTCTGATCTCATATTGAACAGAATGCCTCCGAGTAAAAGACAGCCTTGCCCGTTTTGTCCGCAACGAGGTCTGCAATGCCTCTAAACCCATCTGCGCGTAGGCTCTGATATTTAAAGGCGCAGCTTGCAGGAGAGATTTGCGTCCCTCCGAGGTTTCTCACCCGATGACGTAAGGCGGAATTTCACCGCCTTTCTACTCCCCCTCTGCAACATACAAACAGCAGAAGTCAAAAGTCCCCCGTAGCACAGGCCTCAACCGGGAAAAAAGAGACCTCGCGCCAGCTATGTCCAGTATTGCTTTTACAAATAGAGCTTGTAAAAACAGGTACTTCATCAAATGAATTGCTATTCGTATCAAATAAATGAGAACACATTTCCGTCGGCTGAAATTTCAAGACAACAACGTACGTCAAAGGTATTTATGGAAAAATGCTTTTTCTGACAGAGTTGTAGAGCTTTGCATGGACGCGGCTAGTCGTATAATTGGTCTTGCAGCGCAAGACATGGATCACGGCTGGTCAACTGGGGCGAGGATGCTGAATGGCCCCTGAACCGGGTACCACAAGAAGAGGAGTGGGGGAGGGGATTCCGGAAGTCATCATACACAGCAAGGTAAGACGGCTTCTGTGCAGGTTGTGAACACCGGTTCAGCACGCATAAACGTTAATTTACACCGAATTTCAGTTTATGCACCCAGTGGTCTGACAGAGGTACGAGACCGCCGTTTTTACCAGTATTTCATTTGATGTCCTTGCATTAACAAAATGCTAATATATGGATTTCTAGACCCCTTGTCAAATGTAATTTGTTATTACATACAATACATCTATCATCAAATGTTCGCAATTTATTCTGTTGATGTATGTGTCAATAGTTGATTAAAATAAGGGTCTCGTGGGTATAATGAGTTTTCCCATGTTTTTAACAAAGCCCTTGAGCTGTCAGTCTAGGCCTTAAGATTTAAATTGCAGGGCCATCCTTGGGATTTGTGGCACTGATGTTAAAACTCCAAGGATTAACACACAGAACTGTAGGGAATGTATGGATATGTGAAGATATACACAGGAGTTGAGATGTACAATCACAGGAAGCAGCACAACTTCAGCAGACACTTCCCACTTTGCTATAAGAAAGGAACCGTTGTGCTCAAGACTTCAGACAGTTGATAGGGGATATAAATTTTATAACACAGATCAGAATATTTTCAGGTGTCAAACCACTTAGTTAACTAATGTGTAAACAAGAACTGAGCAGAAACTGCTCATTCTAACTTTTCTGGCCCCCCAGTGGTAAAAAAATGTTACTGCAGGAGTTGCTCACTCAGCCAGTCAGTCAGTGACTGTTGCCTGCAGAACTGCTTCGACCAAGTTTTGCATAGAATTTCCTTTTCTTATGGTCCAAATATATAAGATGTATAAAACAAGCTTCCTATCGGTATTAGAAATATTTTAATGGCCACAAGGATAGAGTGCATTAGCAGCTTAACCTCTTGTTTGCAAAGATAACTTTCAATTCTTGCTTTTCTGGGCTCATACCAAAGCAGTGTTTTTTTTCAGTAGTCCTTGAACTGACCTGACCTCATTTTTTCTTACACATTTTGTGCTCTACTGCATGCATGCAAATGAATACTTCCAATCCATAATGTGTTTTTTTAATCTTGAATTTACTTCATCTAGTAAGAGAAAAGTTTTGATTTTAAAAACAAGGCAGGTTTTTTCTAAAATCCTACTCTCGCTTGGACCAAAATTAGTGATGAACACAATTAACACAGTCTTGGATGCCTGTAGTGCTTAATTTTGCATTAGTTCTTGCTCAATAATTGGTTACGCTCTTTGTCTTGCAGGGTTGTCTTTGTTATTTCATTATTGTACCCTGAACACTTCTGTGTTACCACTGAGCAAATGCTTGATGGTTTAATGTGCAGATGCATGTCATCTGTCTGTCAAGCTGACCAACACGATCTTTCATATGCATGAGCACAGACAATAACCATAATCTGTCATTGAATGTGTTTTTATTGACCAGGAAACATCAATAATGCAGTGACAGAGCGATACATAGAGAGCTACAGAGGATTCCACTGACAAGGGACAGTGAATCCCCCTTTGTAAGGGTGGCAGTGTGGCATAGTGGTAAGGAGCAGGGCTTGTAACCAAAAGGTTGCTGGTTTGATTCCCTGCTAGACCACTGCTGTTGTACTCTTGGGCAAGGTGCTTAACCCACAATTGCCTCAGTCTATATCCAGCTGTATAAATGGATAATAGGTGAAAACTGTAACTTATTTAAGTCACTCTGGATAAGAGTGTCTGCTAAATGACAAAAATGTAATGCATGGAACTCTCATTTCAGTGCACAATGCTTTACTTTATGTCTGCACAAAGGGCTCCCAATGACTGCCTTCTGAGAAATGATCTGTCATTAACATTACAGTTTTTATTATACAGGTGGATCTTAGGATGAGTGTGGGGCCATCAGGAAAAGTCAATAAGCATTTGAAAACAAGCCCCACTGAGGGTGATTAGTTGGCTGCACCAAATCACACACCAAGGCAATGGCCTTAACTAAATGGATTACACTTAATCTTCATGAAATATACGTTGCCGCTGAGATTTTGGTTTCAGCATTCCAATTTATGCCTGTGTATTTTTAACATTTTCAAATAATGTGATATAAATAGTGGTGCAAAATATCTAACATACTGAAAGCGCTGGGGAATGTGAAAGCAGAAGGCAAAGTGTACCCTCTGTTTTTACAGGAATGGAAAAATGACACCAGTGATCAGCACAGGCTGCTAACTGTGCTGGTTTTTAATTTTTGTTTCCATTAAAGACTGCCATGTCCATGGAAGAAAAACAATGAATAGCCACAACAGTCTTCAATAAATAGCATTACGCCAGAGCAAATTTCAAATACTTTACATTGTTTTATAACATGTGATTTGTGTTGGAGCAGGCTCCAGAGATTAATTAGGCAGGCCTATTTCCTTGTTCCTCTCAGGCTGTTCAGCAGTAACTTATGTGGTGTTTCGCTAACGCTTTTTATTAGACTTGAGAAACACATCTGCGTATTGCGCACCTGCATTGCCGTAAGACGACTTGTTTGTTGTGCAGAAGGGTTTGCCAAGTGCGCGCTAGAACACAGAGGAAGTTAGATAAGACGGGAAATGACACAAAAATCTAACAGGTTGTATGGAGTGCCAAGAAGTGGTTAAGAAACTGGACTCATGGGCTCATGGTTGTGGTTTGAAACACTAGGTGTAAAAACTCATGTTACCTTGATCTAGGTTCTTTACTTTAACTGTCCCAGTGATAATCCAGCCATGTGGGGCCTAATCAGTCTAACTGCAGTGCACTTCATAATTGATTTTAAGTGAGGAATGTGAAAGTGTTCCTTTTTTTAGGTAGTTGCACATCATTTTGACTTTGGCAGCTGGTAGAATTTGTTTCGTCAGATGGAAAAAAGAACACTTGCTTAATTTTGCACTCAGTACTGAAAGTTAAGTGCAAAGTTCGAATAACTGCGTAAGATATAACATTGTAATGCTCCCCTGGATATGCCAGGGAGGTACCATGGAAGGCTCATTGCATGGTGATGCTCACCTATTGCTTCAAAAACCCAAAAGTTTTAAGCAGAGTTTTGATTCTTTTATCTCCTTTGAAAATTACCAGATGGAAAAGTGGCAGAGGGATACAGAAATAACAATAGGATTAGAATATAACAGTACAGAACCAGGAAAGAGAAGTGTTAGAAAAAATATATAAATATGTCTGTAACATGTGTTTTTACCCGGGTATCAGATATTTCAGAGCATTCTATAATTGAACAGGTTAGCACATTGTGGAAAGTCAGTGCATTAAGGTATATTTTAATGCCTCCCTTGGTAAGGGCTGTTAAAAATAGTGGCTCAATGGAACATTTCACCCTACTAGATGTACATTCCTGAGCTCTAATGGGCCTGCCGGAGTCATTTTATGGCAACAGTAAATTGACTGGGTCGTTACAAACACGTTATCGCCAGCGTTTTCTTTACTTTTCGTGTGAAGGCAAGGGGCTAAGCAAGATGACAGCCTGCGGGGCTGGGAGCGTCACTCAGGATGCGGTGGTGGGGTTGGGGGGGTCATGCTTCACCGCCCAAGCGGACAGCGAGGGAGGGTGCAGGCGCAGAGCCCGCATCCGCACCGGGGCGGATCCCGCCCATCCAGCCGGTTGCCCCCGGTTACACCGCACCGAGGTTCGCCGGGTGAAGGATGGCACGCGGCCGGTTTGGCGACAGGCGCCGCCTCGGCTGTAATTTGGGGGCTGCCGCTCACTCGTTTTTCGTGTGCTGAGGGGTCCGAACGCTGAAGGCGCAGAGACGTCCCACTGATTCTGTTCCGATATCTTTCAGCAGTTAAAACAAAAATGGAAGCCAGTCACTGTGCGGTTTACAGGGCTTATTCTGCTGTATGGTCTCAAGCATTTCATTTTTGGACAGATCCCAGTATATTAAGGTACCATCTAAAGAAGTGGGTAGTGTGATCTAGTTAAAGAAAACGGGTTTAGGTAGAGAGTTTATAGGTGAGTAGAGACAGTGTGGTACAGTGGAACAGTATGTCCTCATTGGTGTTTTGAAAAACATGTGGTCTGCAATGGGCAGATCCTTGAGAATGATGTTGGGGAATAGATGAGAAAGGAAGGGGGAGAGGACCAGTTGTGCTGTAGGGATAAGGATTATTTGTAGTGCTCGTATATAGACCACCATGAGGATCAGGAGGCAACTGCTGTACTCCAGCCCTGAAAGGTCCAGAGGTGCAGCACCAGTAATGGGGTAGGCTCACAAGTGAGCAGTGGGCGGCTTCCTTGGACGTTAAGGAGGAGTGGTTAACAGGTCTGAGTCAGCACTGCATTCCAAGACACAGTATTTTAAAGGGTGACTGTGAAGTCCTTGGTGCAGCATCAGTGTGTAGTTCTTTATGATTCTACATTATAGATGTGAATTTTACGCTTGCATAAATCCGTAAGGACATGTATTCATTCAGCAGACGCTCTTGTCCAGACATACAAAAAGGGCAGTCAGGTGTATGCTTAAGGGTATGCCTCTACACCAAAAGGGGTAAAGCCATCCAGACTATACAGGGGTATTGTACTAATAATGCAGCAGCATACATGTTTTCCTGTAATGAGGCTCTGATTAGTCATTGTTTGCATTGTGTGTTATCATGTGAACATGATGAGGTATTATATAAGGTAATATTGCATTCATAAGTCAATATTGGCTCCATGTTAGTATAATGTGGGTTTGTTGCTCCAAGGGATGATTATTATTATTGTGTATTATGTGTGTGCAAGAACAATTTCCATTGTATGCTTATATTCATCTTGAATATAGACTGACTGCTAAGGAGCCATTGACAGCATTAGAACGAAGTTCATTCGCTGCTGTAGCTCAGTGGTAGTCAGTGTTTTCAGTAGATATAAGGAGAAGACTGGAGAGAATGCAGTTGATGGTCATGACTGCTAAGGAGCCATTGACAGCATTAGAACAAAGTTCATTCGCTGCTGTAGCTCAGTGGTAGTCTGCCCCCTGGTGGATTTTTTGATGATTTACAACATGTCCAGAAATAGAAGCAGTCACTGTAAACACTCCTTTGCACCTGGTGACTGAAATCACTTCCTGTCATTTTCTCTTCAAAGAGGTATCACTGTGACAAGACAGGCTTAAAATAGCAGTAAAAGGCAGCAAAGAAATTGACTTTTGAACATTTTTCTGCATTTTCTGTTTTGAACACTCACAAAGACATTCTGAAACACTCTTCCAGTTTCCACTGGATGAACAGTTTCCACTCACAGTCCAACAAAGCTGGAGGCCTCACTGACATTTCTGCAAGAAATTGAACTCATTTTGTCTTAAACCCACATGAACACATAACCCGTTCTCATCCTTTTGTGGAAATTCAGCCATAAGACTAAAAAAGGAAACCTGAAACAGACTGAATGCAGATTGCAATAATGTAGCTGCATCAGTACACATATTCTTCAGTAAAAAATGTGTATTACCCAATAAGCAATAAATTGTGATCAATAATACTATTGTTGTTTCATTTAATATCTTAACGTAACCCTTCATGTTGCATTGTTATGTGCTATGCCTTATTAATCTGTGCTGTTATGTTGTGTTATATGGTGTGGTGTCATGTTGTGTTGCATTGTGTTACATAATCTTACATATCGTATACATATGAATAGAATAGAATAGAATAGAATAGAATAGAATGGTCTTTATTGTCATTATACTCAGGTACAATGAAATTTTGCATGGCTTCTCCCGATGTAGTAAAATAAAACAGATAAACGAATAAAAACAACAAATAAATAAATAAAAGCAGTGCCAGAAAGGCAGTAGTAGTAGCAGCAAGATAGCAGTAATAGCAGCAGAATCTACACATACACAGAGTTGCAGAGAATTGTGTCTGTGTGGTAGCAGCTCTGGGGGTGGAGGTGGGTGTGTGTGCATGCGTGTGTGTGTCACAGTCTTTAATGTGTGAGTGTGTGCGTGACACTGTCCTGTGTGTGTGTATCACAGTCCTGATGTATGTGTGCCTGTGTGTGCACTCACACTTCCTGTATTCTGTTCTGCGGTTGGGCAGGGAGGGGTGTGATGGAGGCCACAGCTCTGGGAAAGAAGCTATTCCTCAGTCTATTGGTGCGGAGTGGCCGGGGTGTGTGGTGTCCCTGGTGATGCTGCTCGCTTTCTTCCTCAGTCGGCTGGCATAGATGGTGTCCAGTTTCGGGAGCTCCATCCCGACAATGCGCTGGGCCACCTTCACCACCCGATGCAGGTCCTTTCGCTCAGCAGCTGTGCAGCTGGCATACCACACAGTGATGCAGTTAGTCAGTATGCTCTCGATCGTGCTCCTGTAGAAATTTAGCAGCAGTTTCTGTGGGAGCTGGGCCTGTTTCAGCTTCCTGGGGAAGAAGAGCCTTTGTCCGGACTTTTTGACCAGGTCTGAAGTGTTCGTGGTCCATGTCGGCTGTTTTGACACAGTGACTCCAAGGAACTTTAGCTGTGTTGTGGCGCAGCACAGCAACGTATGCTACATTGTTGTGCTGCACCATGTTATGCCATACGCTATGACATGAGAACAGTTACCCTGTGCAATCCCATTGGATGGACAGAATGACAGCATAATAAATCCAGTTACAGTGTACAGTCATGGCAGGGGTAGGTGCAGTGACCCCCTGTCTCACAGGTGCTCTCTGTTCTGTTTGGCTGCTCATGTGCATCTCTGTATGCTCGGGCACGCTCAGCCACATGCTAAATTTAGTCTGAATTCTGCGCAATCTATAAAGTGTGAAAGAGATAAAAAGTGAAATGGTGTTGATGATGGAAATAGCATATGTTGATATATGAAGCATGGTGATAGTTGGGGTACTTGTGCATTATACTTCTATGAATGTTTTGCTTCCCTGGATGAAGGTACCTCTGATTATGACTCTGGCCTAAATTTGTTATTCAGAATTAAAGATGGAACACTTTGTGATTAGATGGAATCCAGCCCCTGATGTAGAGTTTCTAATATCACTGTCAGAGCCACAAACACATAGCTACAGTACCTTATGGAGGGTCAGGGGAGGGCTCTGACATGAGGTAGCCAAGCGTCTGATTCTAACATACTGTATGTATTTGGGTTCTCCCTTCCAACTCCATGTCATTTTGCATCAGTTGTCATTATGAGATATGAATATTTTCAAAGACATGTGAATGACATTATGAGCCACAGTTGTGTTTTGCAATTTAATAAGAAATCAGTGCATGCGCACAAAATATAATTACCAGTGCTGCAATCACCACACTGAATCGGCCCTTATCAGGATCAACCAACTGTACACCAGCACCTCCCAGCACATGTGACTCCGAAATTGACTTGCATATCTAATTACCTTGAGTAAGATGTACACTACATGATAGTTGCAGTGGTTTAATTTAATATGCATACGTGTGCTCTCATTTTCTTGAAATGATTTATTATGAGTGGCACCACATGCCTCTGTGTGACCCAGCATATTGTGAAAATGCAAGTCAGTGAAATTACAAAGAAGTGAAAATGGTTAAGTAGCACGCAGTCTATCTTAAGTACTCTTACAGGTGCAAACGTCATGGTAAAAGAAACTAGCAATCTTTGCTCTTGGAATTTAAAGTATGTGAGTAAGAAAATGACTTTTGATTTTGAATTTGCTTGAATTTTTTAACCCTGAAGTTTCGGGTTACATGAAAAGTTTCATGCATAAAGTAAAAAAGGAATGAAGAGGCAGTGATTTTATCAAATATGCCTAAAGAATAAATATGTCAAGTAAAATAAGGTTGATGTCTGTTTAAAGTAAAATTATTGTTGGGATTGCTGATTTTTCTCCGTTTGAGTAACTTACACATGCTCGTGTGTGTTTTGGCTCAGCACTTGCATGTTGTGTCGTTTTTTTCCTCTCTTGTAAGAGATCCTTATGATGCTGCCCCCTCTCTCTGTTGTGTAGTTTCAGTGGCTTTCGCACTGACCCTTATGCTGTCTCCCCTCATGAGCACGGTCCAACACCCCCGGCTCCCCCAGAATCTGTTTACTGAATGCTCAGGAAAGCCCACCACGCTTCCTGTGTGATGGGAACAGAAGGTTGTGGTGGCTGACACTTGTGAATGACTGCACATACTCATCGTCACCGTGGTCTTCCTCATTTCACTTTGTCCGCTCTGCCGAGAAAACACTCCCACGCGTTCGCCGCCATTGCTAATAATGCACCCCTCCAGGTGGGGGCGCTGTTCGTCGGGGTCTTACAGGTGTGACTGACTGTCCTGCAGTGACTGTCTTCCACCACATCTTCATTGGGTTTCTGACAGTACAGCCAGCCAGACCTCCATATGCACATTACTCCGCATCGCTGTCTGTAGCAAAGGGCAAGAGCAGTCACCCCACCCGGCCTCAAACCCGGGTCTACGGGGTACCAAACATGCGACTTTGACCACGACACCAAAGAGCCTGGCTCATTGGTATGGCAGTCAGAGCGCATACTCAACCGTAGTGACGGCATTCCGTCACACTGTCCTCATTACGTGCGGTTGGGAAATATTATTTATGTTTATGTGTCATCTGTCATTTGCGGAAATATGTGGTTCTGTGTTCTTTTCCTGAACCTACCCAAAAGAGTGTTTAAAATAGCATGCGTAATATAATCATAATAGCTACATAAAATCATTCATGAGTGTCCATTAATATTCAAACCTGCTTGTGACAACTGTTTTATACTGCAGTGTAAGGTGAGGGGTTTATTGGTGTTGTCATTGTCATGAGGGAATATAATTAAATGCTTATAACCGTCATTATGAACTGTGAATTAAGACATTATTTTTCAGTGCATTCATGCCAGGAAATGACTCACACTGCTGTAATCACCACAGCTAACAACTAATGGCCTGTGTTTGGTTCGGCACATATGATGCAAATGTGTTAAATGACTTCAACACATTGCAAAAACAAAGATCCAAAATGCACAGAATGTACCACTCTGCTTGAACAGCCACAACAAATGAACAGACCATGACATGCTTTCAGTAGCATTTTTTATGGATAAGGTTGCTAGAGAAATAACTAATTATTTTGAGCTGCTTTGAACGCAGGAAAAATATTGGGTTATTTATTTATTTATTTATTTATTTATTTATTTCTGAATTGTTTACTTAATTTCTCACTTGTTACTAACTAAATAACTGTTTAAATAACTATACAAGCTAATGCCTGTATCCTGGATGATCCTGGAGGACAGTATTTGAAGATGCATAAGAAATTCAAAATAAAAAACAAAACCTGAGAAAGTGCAAGTATACAAGAAATTGCATAATGCCTAAATATGGGTGACATCTTAAGTGCCCTAAAGTGACACAAACCTGTATTTTTAATTTTACATGCAAGCTAACATTTGCAACAAGTTCAGCATGGAGCAATAACTGGCTGCCAGTGACCTACAGTAACCACAAGCTAAGCTATGAAGCTATGCAGCAGTCAGCAGTCAGAAAGTGCTACAGCACAGATGGCCTCTGTCCAGCCAAAGTAAATCCCATGGCCTGTCACCCAGGTATTGATACAAATGATTCTTTAACAGTGTTAAATATCATGCATGTTTTTACATTCTTTTCACATAAAGGGGACTTTACAGTCCTAAAATGCCATATTAACATATATTAAAGTCAAGTAATTTCTCATAGTTTTTGTATGCCCAAAGTATGCAAAACATTAGATTGTGGTCTTAGCGACACGGTCCATGCATAAAAATAAGCTTAACTAAGTTTAACTTAACCCCTTGAGATAAAAGGGGGAAGTAAATGCATTAAAAAAAAGACTTAAGGAAGTTGCTGCAAGCATCTAAAAATGAGGAAGCTCAACTACACTTCCACATTGCAGTCTATACTGCGAAAGTCAGTTTGAAGCCAGAGCTTGAGGATTACAACTACTTCGCACGTAAAAACCGGGAGAAAACAGATATTGTGGATCACCACCTGTGTGCTCCCTGTATTATTAACGTACTTTAGCTCAGGTGCTGTCTCTCAGCACTACCTCTCCTGGCGTTGCAGTTGCGTTCGAATATCCTAGAAGAGCAAGAACGCCCGACATCCTGTTCAGTCCACCAGCAGTTGAACATGGTCGCTCCTGTGCGGGGACACTGGCTCATCTAGAGGACGTGGAGAGGGGTATTTCAGAAGGTAAATATCTGAGAATATTTCACTTTTGGTCTTGATTGTTTGGGACCGTCATTTTATAACTGCCAAAGAACTGGTATTGTGCTGAGTTTGTTTTAGGGTTGCAGGTGAAATCGTATCCATCAAACAGGAATGGGTGGAGTGGTAGAGAGGCGTATTCAAGACTGTGTAACTATTCCAGAAGGCTGAAGAGTTTAGCAGCAGGAGAAAGCCAACAAGAACTGTCAAATGTTTCTAAAAATATATCATAGGTATTGAAATATGCTTGATTATTATAGGAAAAGAGGGAAACTATAGGCTCTGTGGAAATACTTGTACAACAACTTGTATGTGGTTATATAGAGTAGCAATAATTCCTCTTAAAAAAATCAGCATTACAACAAATGACACTACTTAAAAATGATGTGTGGTGTTTTGGCTCACAATTTACTGCTTTCATTAATTACTACATTTATATAATCTGACACTACATTATTTCATACTATTAGCAGATAATATTAATGTACATTTACAATAAATATTTTTAATTTTTTTAAGGAAATGCTTTACTTTCACTTCTGGTAGCAGCCTTTCTTCTGTAATGGCTGTTATAACAATAAAATTATACTGCTGCTGTTAATGTCATAGTGAATGAATTTTAAGAAGGTAGTCACAAATAATGTAACTAGGTGGTTTGATCTAAGTGTGTGTTGTATTTTTGCATCTGTGAAAGAACTATTTTTGTCAGGGTGAACTGAATCTACTCCATAAGCCTATACATAATGATACACAAAATAAACTGTATTTTAGTAGAACTTTTTGTCAGTGTTTATCAAACAAAATGTACTGGTTTAATTAGGGACATAGTGCTTTGGTATTGCTGTGATATCTTTATACTGCTTAGATTGGCTTATTGAGATATAGTGGAGTAGATTGATATTGTCCCTACATCCATTTATTTCTGTTCTCTTAAGATAAAATGTAAAAGATTTAAAATATTTACATCTGCTTTGATAAAACTGCAATAAAGACACCTTACACCCTGACATCAAACAAGGTGCACTTTTGAGATAAGTATCAGTATATGCCATGTCGCTATAGGAATAAAAGATCTTCATTAACCTAAAAGCATACGTGCCATATTTGAGACAGTTATGTCACTGATTGCATCTAGTTTGATCACCATATTAAAGGACTGTTCTTACCTTTGAGGTTAGTTTTTTGCCTTAAAGGGAAATATTGTAATATTGTTTGACATTTGATGATGGTGCACCCATTTTAAAGTGGGGTGATAGTTAATCCTTACAGTTTAAATACTGAACACATTTAGTTCAGTTCAGTCGTCTTTATATTGACCCTGATGCAAACTTTGCGCAGGGGAATAAACCAATGTTTTCGCCACATTCCTCAGCATATGTTCTTGGATGAATTATTACTTTGTTGGTAGGAAAATAAAAGTCATATTGCTTGTGTTCAGTAATACTCACAGTTTGAATTCAGAGAACTACTCTTAAATAATAATATTAGACATATAATTCCAAAATCTTAATTAGAATATGTAACTAATGACTGAAAAAATGAAATAAGAAATGATTGATGACATCTTTATTTTCACATCAGTTTTATTTACTTTCGTTATTATGAAAAATTACGGGCCTGCTGCCAAAAACAACCATTGGAGAAGTAACAGGGGAGAACGTGTAACCTGTTCAAAATGAAAACTGACCTTTAAGAGTTACTTTAAGTTGGAGACAACCATCCGTGAGTAGTTTTCATTTGATCTTTGATATTTAAATTTTATGGTGTTGTCTGCTGTGCTCTCTTTTCAAACCAAGAGGTCACTGGAGAGTATTGTGCCCGAACTCTCAAACCAGGAACTGGAGACATTTCTCACTCTCCAAGCTGACTTCCTTAGATAAAGTCGCAGTTGTTTCTTGTTTGTGAACACAGTGTAAGCTTTATCACACATTTCAAGGGCGAAATAGCCTGCAAAGCCTGCCTGCAGCGTAGGAAGGCCACCATGTTGAATTTATGGAAATCCTTATCGAGCCCATTCGGTCAGCGAGGGAGTGGAGCCCCCTGAATTGATTAACAAAATGTTTATTGAGTTTAATTTTTACAATTTCTCTGATTTTGATGGAGTGCATACCTTGGACAACACACAGTGCTTCTTCTTTTCTGGCATTTGTTTTAAATATAAAATTTTTAAGCCTTCTAAGCATACTTTAAAAAAATGAAACCAAGGTGCAAACATCTCAAAATAGATGAGTAAAATAAAAATGTGAATTAAAATAGTAAGTGTTTTAAGTGACAGGAAGACAGGACTATATCTGGAAAAGGTGCAAAAGTCAAACATTACAACAGTTATTTATTTGAGTTATGTTTTGACAAGACTCTCCTGACTTCCACATGATCTGTATTTACTGGTAGGCCACAAACACATGGGGACCACTTTTTCTAAGAACTGATACAATCAAACAAAGAATTGTTTCATCAAAACTTGACAACTTTAAATTCTTAATAACTCTAAATATTGTGAGCTTAATTGGTACTTACTCTGAAATAACATATTCCTAGTAAAATGTTTTTCAGTCCGTAAACAGACAGAAGGTGTTTGAGAAGCCACATGTTTTAATCTATCAGATATCATACTAGGCTCAAGCACTGATTTTAACATACACCTGCCAACTCAGAAGGGCCACCAGACCAAGGTTGATAGGTAATATGAGGATAAGATGAAATGATGTGCATTTCCATATTTATGTAAGAATTCTGCATATGCTTTTGCTCACTCTGCTGAGGACGAGATATTAGGCCGTTTGGGAGAAAGTTTACATCCTCATGAAGATTCACATGGTTTTAGGCATAATCTTACAATTAAAGATGGTGAAAAACTTGCTATATCTATAGGGTTGAGATGGCATTCACTTCTTTTCCTGGGACCGTGTTCACTCTTTGATGCCATAGATGTGGCATTTCAATTAGAAGTTTAAACTTAATTTTAATGTTAGGCTCTTACTGCAGATACCATGGTAGGTACTTTTTTCTGTCTGTGCACAGACCTTAAAGCTAGGCTGATGCTGGACATATACAACTTCTCAAAAAAATTTCACTTGGTGATCAGTTGTGTCACACATTGTTGATTTCAGTTGTGTCACAAATTGTTGATTTTAGTGAAAATAACTTTTATGTTACTGCTGTGTTGAACACCTCTTTTATGAAATTCTGTGACCATTGTTAAGCTTTTGCTGATTATAGTACAGGGGAAGTGAGATTAGTTATTCTTGAATTCTGGGCCCAATATATACAGTTGTAATTTATGACTTCCTTTTGCTTCATATGGGCATACAGAGTCAAGAATTAGGCTACATTTGCTGTTGGACATAATGACAGAATGTGGACTAATGTCACTATTAACAGAGATTCCAATGGAGAAATGCAGCATTGTGTTAGCTATTTCAGAATGGGCAATAACTCACCATAATGTCACCACATCTAAGGTGTCTGTTATCACATATTTCAAGAAGTTTAGACTAGACTGCCTTTTTCAAGGGGGTCAAGGAATATTTTCTCACTTCTTCCCTGTAAAGCATGTTGGGAAAAGGGTGCTATACCAAAGAGTGGATTGATTGTCAGTGGTAAATATTTCTAAATCACAAGTTACGGTAAAAATCATAACCTCTATCAGTATACCACCGTACTAAGCGAGTGGTAGGTAGGTGCCATCTGTTGCTACATGCTACATGTATGTCTTATTCTTGACTTGATGGTCATGATACCAGCTCAAAAAGTCAACAGGATTTCATGGCTGTCACTGAATGTCAGATCAATCCCTCAAATTTGTATGACAACATCATTGAACAGAGAACATCACGTGAAATATGAACTGTAACTGGTTATATAAGGTGCCTTATCCTGTGTCTGAAGACAGTGGAGTGGTACCTTTCCTGTTGGGTTCAATTTGTTTATGCTTGCATGTTTTTGTCATTGCTCTGAAGGAGAAGTCACTAACAGCCAATATGCATATTGTGCACATTTGTAAATAAGGAGTGAGCACTACTGGTTGGCATGTCCTTTAGCAGGAATTGCAAATATATAAGAAAAATCAATGGTCTTTGCAAAACATAGATATAGTAAAATAAACTGTAAACTATTATATCAACTAATATGGTTGAACAAAAATTCATTTCATGGCAGGTCTTATGAAATCCATGCCAAGTTTAAATGATAACTGCCTTGCAGAGGCTGAGTTAGTGGTATGCAAAAAAAAACTGTTAACTTTTTTTCAATTATGTGTGACTGAAAAATTTGCAAACAGACTTAGCTGGAACTTGCTAGAAAATTCTGAGGTGGTGATAAAATAAACTTTCATCTGGACTGGTGTCGAAATGGCTGAGAAGATACCCCAGAAAATCTTAACACTGAAGCCTTCCATGCACATAATATGGATATGATGAATATGAATATGATAATAGATGAAGTTGTGACAAACACATGAAGCAAAAATACATTTCCATATGATCAGCTTTCAACAAAATTAGTACAGAGATAATAACAAAAGGTATCTGTGGTCAGTACAGCCACACACTTACAAAATGCCTAAGCAGCCAGATTTAGATGGGGGTGATAAATGAAGTTAAAAAAAAAAAAATCAAATATTTTTAATTGAATTCAATGCTGGCAATTTTCAAATAATGTTGGTGAAAGTCTAGGGAACTACACAAAGCACAATTCCTCTACTAGAAAAATGTTGGTCACGATTTCCAACATAGCAACAGTGACACATTTTACTGCAAATAAGGCCTCACTAAATGTGTACGCTAAATGGCGGCAGTGTAGTGTAGTGAGTAAGGAGCAGGGCTCATACCTAAAAGGTTGCTGGTTCAATTCCCTGTTAGGGCGCTGCTGTTGGTACCTTGGGTAAGGTACTTAACCCACAATTGCCTCAGTATATATCCAGCCATATAAATGGATAACGTGTCAAGAAATTGTAACCTATGTAAATTGCCCTGAATAAAAGGGGTCTGCTAAATGACAATAATATAATAACTGGTAATAGGGGCTTTAGTACGCATTTATGTGGATTAATAATTTATAGGTAAAACCAGGAAACACCTGTCTTTGACATTTGAAAGTTTTCAAGTTTTGAGGTTATGTAGAAGCAAATTTTCCAATGTTTGTGAGGGCGAGGAAGTGGTCAATTACATCAAAAACACCCACCAGATATGTATGTAAGTCTGACATGAGTGCAGTCTAGGCATCTCTAAAGAACAGCTACTCAGCAAGATGCATTGAGCCCAACAAAATATTGCCTCCACGCTCGGGATATTAATTATACATATTCCCATCTGCATAAATTCCAAGGAGACACCTGGACACGCTCCTGGGATGTTTATTGTTTATGCGCTATGCTGATTTCAGTCCTTGGATGGAAAAATGAAGATGAATGACCTTTGAATGGCACTTAGGGCTGTTTTCTGAAAAACATTATCAGTGCTTCTTTATCCAGTTAGCATTTTGTCACCTTATATGTAATTGCAGCCTGAAATCAACTTGAATTTGGAAGACGGAGTCAATTAATCTAAAAAAAGAGCTCCCAACCATATTTATGGTACCTGCAGGGCTGATTCTTTTTTAAAGCATGGTGTATGCAGGCTAGTACTTTTCCCAGGATTTTTATTGGACATAGAATCACCCAGGTGCTCTTGAAATATAACATTTGACATCTCAGCATTCTACAGGCAAAGCTTAGACCTTTTAAATGTGTGGTGCAACCATTTATGAGCTTTTGCTCAAAAATTCGAAGCATGTAGATAGAAAAGCTTATGGGAGCGTGAGAGGGCCAGCTTTATCTTAAGAAAGTTGGCTAAATTCGTCATTTTGATTTGAACAGGTTGCAGATCGGAGTGTTTCCTGACTGAAATAAAGTCTGAATGAAAACTATCTGAGATTTCCACTTCACTAATGCAAATGCACTAATGCAGTCCTTCTCCATATTAAATAATTCCCATAACCTTTAAAAATGCAATTTGGACATTGATTTAAGAAGGTGACACCAGAATGGGCAATAGAAGTTAGTTATTACTTGGTTGGCAGCTAAACTTAATGAGTATGTTTGAGGCTGTGAAGTCTGTAACCTCACCTATAAAATGTTCCCATTCTATTAAATTGAAGGGATATGCGCACACACACACACACACACACACATGCACATGTAATTACGCATGTAATTTTCCACTTCAGTGTAGAACCCAGATTCCAAATGAGAATATTCAGGTCATAAATCATGTTCGTTCGGTTTGCTGCAGCAGTTATACAGCCTCCCATGAGAGGTCACTCTAACTGGTTATCTTGGTTTGGGGGGGGGATTCTGTTATGTTTCTACTGTATGCCTTCCGTTGTGGAAACTAGACACTGCACAGCACAGCACACTAGTCCTGATTCACCCTTCTGATTGGTACTAACTTCTGACCAAGGTTCTCAATCTGCAGAGGTCGGTCTAAATCATGAAATCACACATTAGACCAGACAGATTTTTTCCACAAATACTATATTGTACTAATAACAGACTTATGTGCAAAGGAGATTTAATGTAATGTACTGTGATATAATATATGTAATTATATATATAATACATTTTAATAATGCAATAAGCATGTTTATTGTTTGAAGTAAGTGTAACAGTATAGGTGTTTGCACCTAGGTGGCGGGAGAACAGGGGGTACTGTCAGGTGTGAATATTTGAAACCCATGAATGGAAAAGGTCTTGTGTGGTTAGTCTTTCTGTTGTACCCTTATGTGAAACACATTTTATAAATAAGAACATGTTATTTAAAAACAGTCTTGTACTGGGGTTCATTTTAATGCTGTTACAGCTGAGTTAACATTGTTCATTTAGTGTTCAAATCTTGACTGCAGAGGTGACAACCCAGTTATGGATTAAAATAACTGAATTTATTCTCAAGAACATTTTTCTTTCTTTCTTCTTTTAGTGATAAATAAATGTATTTTTCATACCTACAGGCTTCATTTCTGTAAATCCCTCAGGATAAAGCTAAGTGCATTGCAGTGAAAATTAATGCAAGGGTGATTTAGTTCAGTAAGAGTTAATGTTTATGTCAGAATAGAAGTGATGTATGATTAGATAAGAAACTGAGGGTAGATGCAAAACTTACACCACTTTTTACACCACATTTTTATAAACGACCACATTTGTAATAACATAACAGAATATTAATTATTTGAGAAAATTCTATCATTTTTCCATTTTATAGATGATATAGAAGTACAATGTTCCCAGGACTTAGAGGTTCCCTTAAGTTTTATTCAGTAAAATTTATGTAAAATGAATTAAAGATTCACTTTAGTCATACTCAGGTCAGTACTGTGACCCAGATGTTGTCAGTCACAAGTCACAGTGCCTTTACACAAACACATGAATGAGTCCACCTAGAAAGAAAGGTTGATATTTTAGTTCATCCTTTCTTGCAACTCTACAATATGTTTGTTTTTCCGCTGCTTCAGCTTTGCTTTTTGTGATACTGCTTTTGGAGGCTCTTGGTTACCATAACAATGACCTTTCATAGCCAATCAAGTGCCCTGCGTTGGAATCTTTTGTGGTCACCATCTCAGGTACATCATACATGCAAAACTTTTTCTTTATGTGTTTTTAAGACAGGTAAAACTTGAGGTTTTTCTTAGTAAGAGGGGCTGGTTCAGACTCCTCCAACCATATTTCATTGATTTCTTTGGCGGGCTGATTGTGTAGCGATAGGAGTTACAGGATGCAAACGTCTGTTTCTGTACTGCAGCCTGTTTGTAGAAATTCTCAACACCATGTGTCAAGTCCAGTGTGGCGAGGACATTTGTTTTTGGTGAACCAATCTACTACAAGGTCATTTTTTTTATACATAATGGGTTATCTTCAAATAGTTGGTTGGATGCTCATACATGAAGCAAATGGCATATCAAATGCATAATAATTATTACTTATTTATATAGCTTTTTGCCCTCAAATGCATTCTATAATAGACTGTGTCATAGTTATTTTGAATTGTGTGTCTGAAAGGATTTAGTTGGAGTGTAATTACAGGGAATGTTTAAATGTTCACAATGAAAAGGCAACTCAGCTGAAAGGAAATGAAATATAATCAAATAAGAACAGGCCTGCATTTAGAAGAGTTATTTTTACACTGCATCGTGCTGTTCAAATGCAAAAATGCTGCCACACTTGTCTTCAATGCAAGCACTGTACATCCAAATTGTAAGATCATCTCTGCTTCAGGAAAGAAATGAGTCACCTTGGTCAAGGATGTGTGCATTTTACAGCATTCACAAAACAAATGTAGACAAAACTGACAAATGTCCACAGGATATCTGTGTGCTGTCTGGTGCTAAGCACTTTGGCCACAAAGCGTTCTTTTTTTGAAAACTCTCTTTCATTTTTGCAGCTTGTGGCCTGTAGAGGAGATGGGTAAGAGGAAGTCAGTCAAGGGTGGTGGGAAGCAAAGCAGCATAAGCAAATACGAGTGTACAGAACGAATCAAGTGCGCTGCAGGCAATACTGTGCAGGTGCCAGTTGGTTAAGTATTAACAAGGCCGTGTTCAGGTGTGGTTGTTGATTTTCCCTGGCTTCCTTGTTGGATACTACCTCTGATAACGTACAGTGTGTTAAAGATGCCTGTAATTCATATTGCCCCCAGCAAAATGGAAGTGTCTGTGGTAACCCATACTTTAATTGGTTCTGGTGCTACAGTACTACCTGAGCCATTAACAGCAGTGTCACATAGAACTGAACATGTATCGTTACTCGAATATTTCCCTGATTAAACTCATTGACCCATAACTTTTCAGTGAAATATTCCACTGATAAATAGATACTGTGTGTACTACTGTAGATACTTATATAAACTATGTATGTTATGTGGGTCAGTTGAGAAAATACTAAATAAATAATGTGGAGAGAAGTGATTTAGCAGAAAACCTCAAATGAATTATTTAATTAGTTTTCAAAGTCAAAGCTAGCACAAAGACCATAATTACATTTAGCCACTGCTCTGAAAAAAAAAAAAAAACAAATGTCACTAGCAAGATCTCCCTAATTTGTAAAGCTGTAAGGATTTGTGACATTCTGTGGACTTTCCATGGCAATGACTAACACATGTTTCACTCCTTGTTGCTAAGCTACCAAAAAGCTTTAAAAGCAGTTTCTGGGGAAAGGATACACATCATTGAAGTTACCCCCTCCACCCCCACCCCAACGCCATTCAGAATGCAGCTGAGAATAACTATCATAATGCATTATTTTTGGTCTGGATTAGAAGATAAGTCCATGCTTGCTGGGTGCAGTGACTGTGAATATCTGTTTAAATCCAATGCGAAATTTGCAATGGTTTGAGGCCACGGTGGCTTGCCTGGCTGTACAGCTGTAATTCCAGAGTATTCAGGACAGTTCTGGCAAAAGAGACAGCAGAGAAACAAAACGTCACATTTGCTTCATGGTATCATAAGAAATGTTCTCACTTCAGCATTTTTTCCACTTTATTTCTACATCGTCATGCAATTTAGAGCCTGGATTCAGATAACAGTTGCTCTTAACTTTACTCGCAGTTAAATGCTAGTATTCCTGTTTTTTGTCAAAGCAAAAACAACAGTGTTCATTAATTTAGGTGAATGTTGAACTTGCCAAAATGCGTATAACCTATGTATGAGCATTCCCCTGACCCTGCAACTAGCTAAAGTATGTCTCGATCATCACACCTGAGCTGCACATATTATTAAGCACTTTTTTGCAGTAAGGAAGTCATTCTAAACAAACCAAAATCATGCGCAATTATAAATGATTCAGTGTTGCATCACAGAGACAGGCGTAGTTAACGCTGCTTATCACGGGTTGACATTGCTGTTGTGATGTTATAATGTAAGAGGCCAGAACAGCCAGTGGATTTTCATGTTTAAGTGGATTATGCACATTATGCACAGACAACACCTACACTGCATTATCTCGCTGAGTATACAGGTACTGTAGGCAGCTAGAATCTTTGATTTATTTTCTTCTGGCTTGCCCTGATATATAATATGTCATAAATATGTCTTGACTCGGGGGGGAGAAAGCATTTTAATGATGTAAAAAGGAGTGTTTATTATTTGAACAGCACTGTAAGGTAAAATGAAGTCTAACACAGATGTGGTGGTAATGTTAAAAATTTAGAAAATACTTTATTGATATTATTGGGAACATTCTATTTAAAAGTGTTTAGTCACAAAGTGTCTCTAATAAGTAGTGTTGAACAAACCAGCTTTTTCATTTTTATGGAGGGGGACTTCCATCATTTCACCAATCTAAACATATGCAGGTCAAATGACTGCTGTGTTTAGAATGTTGCTATATTTATACACACACACATACACACACACACCCACACACCACAGAATAGCCAAAAATGAAACAGGTCGGCATTATAAAATTGCTACTGCTCGTGCTTAAGTTGAAGCAGGGAAGCCAGTCTGTTTTCATTCAATAAAAAGTCCAAAAACTAATTGAATGTTAATCTTTTCAGTACTAAACTGCCTTTTTGTACAGTTTTCTTTATCACCATGCCTTGGCGGAAAGTAAGACTGTGTTTGAACTTGTTAAACCTGACACCGAATGAAGGTTTGACTTTACTGTTGAACTTTTTCCCCTAGGCGTTCAGTGAGAGAGTGAGCATTTTGGGTCGGTTTGCAAGGGAGGGGCGCCGAGCTTCGGTACGATGGCGGACAAAGTGAACACGCTGCCGTTCTTCTATGGCAACATCACCCGGGAGGAGGCGGAGGAGTACCTGAGGCAGGGCGGCATGAGCGACGGGCTCTACCTGCTGCGGCAGAGCCGGAACTACCTGGGGGGCTACGCCCTCTCCGTGGCCCACAACAGGCAGTGCTACCATTACACCATCGAGCGTGAGCTGAACGACACCTACGCCATTGCCGGGGGGAAGTCCCACCGCAACCCCGCCGACCTCATCGAGTACCACTCCCAGGAGTCGGACGGCCTGGTGTGCCTGCTCAAGAAGGCTCTCAGCCGCCCCAGGGGCGTGGAGCCCAAGGTGGGGCCCTTCGAGGACCTGAAGGAGCAGCTGATCAGGGAGTACGTGAAACAGACATGGAACCTGCAGGTGGGTCCCTGCCTCTCTGCCGCCTTCATTACAGTACATTACATTATTGGCATTTAGCAGATGCTCTTATCCATAGCGACTTACGTAGCTTACAAATGTTATCCATTCATACAGTTGGATATTCACTGAGGCAATTCCGGGTAAAGTACCTTGCCCAAGGGCACAGCGGCAGTGCCCTAACGGGGAATCAAACCAGCAACCTTTTGGTTAAGAGCCCTGCTCCTTACCAGTACGCTACACTGCTTTTCTCACCTAATTATAAATCACTAATAGTGTCAGCTGCTCATTGTTGAACATAGGAATGTATACTGATTTGGACTACCTCTCTGTATTATCCTGTACAATCTTTGAACCCCGTCATAACAACATGTACATAGGCAATTTGTACAGAGAATTTGCAGAGATAATATTGAGGCACATCTGTCACGAAACGATCCAGCATTGACCATGTATGTCTACCAGTCTAAAAATTCTGTGTGGAAAATCCTGACTAAGCAAAGTTTTTGTTTCAGGAAGCGATGTCATCTTATAAACACATGACATACATTTCTTTCTAACCCTGGTAATATTCCGGCATTTGGTGTTTTTTTTTTCCTCCTAAGAGTTTAAGAACATGATTTGAAACTCTGACTGTTTCATGAGACCTTTAAAGCCATAATGAGCTGGTAAATCAGTGGACATTGTCCAAATAGTTTAATAAGGGTAGTAATAAAATTGCAAATCTAGCAGAAACCCAAAAGTACGAAGGATTTCCAGAAATAGAACTCTGAAAGACTACCTCAGACCATGTCCTTACTAACATTTATAACAAAGTTAAAACTGCGATAGAACCCTTAACACAGGTACTGACTTGTGAAAAATTGGTTTTAGAATTTTTAGTCTTGTTATACATATGAGATAGGTGGTTCTTGGACACTCCTCGCTTGCAGGTTTGGAACACAGCCTCGTAGCCGTCACCACTGTCTGTGGCAGGGTTAATACGTGCGTTCAGTCATGCTCCTCAGCCTCTTCCCATTCGATCCATTCATATCCTGTGAGGGCAAACATGATCTGGTAAACTGCGACATACCATTATTTTAAATATATTTTTGTGTTCAGCAGACCATGGTAATTCAGTTAGTGTACATTTATATGTCATCCACTCATACAGCCTGGAAGCAAACCAGGTGAAATACCTTGCACACTGCCCGGCTTGGAATTTGGCCCTCAACCACTGCTCTACACCAGTGCATGTGTAGCTATATAAATAAAAATCTTTGACGGACCATTAGCCATAGTCCAAGCTAAGGTTCCTTTCAAGCAAAAAGCCATTTGTCTCCATTAAGATCAGGAGATGTCCTTAACTGACATCTCTGCCACAGTTTGTGCCTCTCCATTTCAAAAGTCCCTTTTTTCCTCTTCCTCCAAAATAGAAGAAAAAAACTGCTTGCTCATCATCAATCTGAATAAGAACAGCCGTTCCCTTTTTCTTTACTGCCACAGAGAGAATTGAGCTTCTCTCTTTGCAATGACAATAAAGGAACAATTTGTGAATGGTAGTATGAAATAACACATGAGAGAGTGCTCACCCCACTTCCTGTCATTATTGTATGTGTTGTGTCACCTCATCTCAGGGAAGACAGGGCACCTTGTATCGCTGTACACTTTTACCCATTTTGAGTTGTAAGGTGATCGTGTAGCCCGGTGAAAGGTGTGAGTGCAGCGGCCCGCCCTGTGACTTAGTGATGACCAGACGGTTGATATTTTGCGTTGCCTAACTGTGGTTTGTCTGTGTCACATCCATTCACTTCCTTCAGGAAAACGTTCAGTCACCAAACATCCATCACAGGCACCTAAACCCAATGCCTTCAATTAATCACCTGCTCCCTGTGGGGAAGGAAGCTTTTTTTCTTGTGCATATTGCTGTAAGAAGCTGCAACCTGACACCCCCATGTAAAAATATCACTGTTGTCTAAATGAAATATTTGGCCTTCAATTTAGTCCCTCTAGGTTCGTTTTTCATGTCATTTTTTAAATTAATCTGACCCCCGTATTTATGCTCAATTATTTTTATCTTTTTTATATACATATAGGCAAAGACAAGGTTGAGGAAATTGCATTTTAAGGGTGTGAGATCCATGATATTTGGCTTTGGCTTAGGAGGTGTGTGATGCAGACAGCCAGACTTGCAGTGGAGCGCAGAAAGGAAGCACAGCACTTGCAGTTGGCGTCGGTAGGAAGCGCATATGAGACACGGCGGAGAGGCGTAGCTGAGCGATGACCCTGAAGCCTGTCTGCTCGTTTGTCGTGTGGTGCAGGGAGCGGCTCTGGAGCAGGCCATCATCAGCCAGAGGCCCCAGCTGGAGAAGCTGATCGCCACCACCGCGCACGAGAAGATGCCCTGGTTCCACGGCAAGATCTCGCGGGAGGAGTCTGAGCCGCGCCTGCTCAACAGCAATCGCACCAACGGCAAATTCCTGTAAGGCCTCCCCCGAAAAAAATAAAAAACACCTTTCCCCCTCCACATGGCCCCTGAGGGTCCTCATTCTCCTGCACCATAACTTAAAATGAAAATTTATTGAGAGATATTAACATCCAATCCATAAGGAATATTTATTTTTACCTAATGCATGTCAACATGTGCTGCACTTGTTTATGTAATAACTTTCATATATATGATGCATGACATGGTGAGTATAAATCCACCATGTATGTGACTTTTTCAATATATGCCTTGATATACACAACAAAACGAGTACTTTTGACCCCTATAAATGATCCCACTTGAGTTGAATTCTGCTTCATATGCATTATCTTATGTTATCATATCCTATTTTTAGCAAGTATTAGTCTTTTTAAGGTTTAGGTGAAATAAAGTTTTACTCCCTTCTTGTAATCCTCCTAGGATCTTTTGTTAGCAGCCCTTTACCCTGATTCGACTCTAGCCCTGATTAGCATTGAATTTTTTCATTACATGTCAATGGTTGTTAGTACACATGCGGACTTGCTACACTGAAAACAAACTATGGCCCTTAATTGTGACACCTAGCTGCAATGTACATTGAATATTCATTTACGATACAGATAGTGGGAGACCACAGCATCGCAGGAGTGGTTTGTAGTTAGATTCAGACGATACCCATACCGTTTCTGATTCATTTTCATGTGCAAATGGGGAACTCATAAAGAATATTTGTGAGTTATTAACTCATTCACACAAAGCGGTTATCATCAGAACTGAGTTTTAGCTAAAACTGGTACCGATGTTAAAACTAATATCATTTATAGTAACAAAATCTTCTTTTTCCTATGAAAATTAGACCTATTACAAGTGTAGCACACATAAGCAAGGAAGTGCTCCATTAGGTACAAAAGCAATCAGCCGTGGAGGAGTCATGTACTGTAAATATGTATCTATATACAGTACATACTGTATCATATGACCACATACCACATTCTTTATTTTTGCAACTCACATAAAAAATGAAAATAAAATAAGACTATCACAGTCATATTTTGGGCGGGCTGTGGCAGTCATTTTAGTCCATTTTTGTTTGCAGGCAACGCTGCAACTGACTCTTTCATCTGAGCATAAGAGAGTTTAAACATACAGAGATATATCCTTTTGATAACATTGCATTTAAATAGGAGAGTATGGCAGAAAAATAAAGGCCAATGTTTTTTAATACAAAAACATTTTTTTCTGTAGTTTAGGTGATTTCTGCATTCAGTGAATTGCGTATGTGAAGAATAGAAGTAACACTCTGAGTCTAAGTTCAGTGTTAAGGTTAAATTCTTACTGAATCCAGGCGTAAGTCACTGTGAGGCTGGTACAGTGTGCAGTTCAGCCATATTTTTTTATAGAGGAAGATTTCAGGTGTGAGACTTGTTAATAACATTCTCACAGGTCTCTCAGGAATTTAGGTGCGTCTCACATCACATATCACACTTCATTCCACTGTCCTATTTTTATTCAGTCATCTCCCCTCCTCTGACATTACGTATATGTTCTCCTCTCACCTCTTTCAAATTATTTGCATCTTTCTTATTGTCGATTGTGATGGATTCTGATATTGATCGTTTTTAAATAGAAACATGGTTTTGAGAAAGACGGAATATGATGTCAAGTTATGAAGTGTAGACGTTAAAATTGTAAACATTGTTTTCAAAACATTTTCTGCACATTTGCTGGGACAAAGCTTCAAAATCGATGCCAGAACAGCCAGAACATGTGCTTAACCCTTCAGCGTTCTTTGTCACTCAGTACAGCCCGGCAAAGTGCAGCGAAGGTCTCAGTCTCAACAAATGAAAGCGAGAACATCCTCTCTCGGGGCTTTTTAAACCTGATTAAATATAGCAAATGAGGCCTCAGCTGCCACGCCATGAAATCATGCAGCAGAAAACAGGCGCCCTTTGTGGTTTCCGTAGTGACAGCGTGCAGTAAGCTTCCTGTAGTGACCAGGGACCATCGGAAGGGGCCCCAGTTTGCACGTTCCATGGGGGGGGGGGGAGGCGCTCACACTCTGGCTTGCCTGAGCTCTGCAAGAAAAGGGCTGTGATCAAAAGGTGTTGCCAGCTTGCTCGACAAGAGCCTGGGTTACTCACCAAGCAAGGTTTTAAGTGACTGTCAAATCATTTATTTTTTCATTGTGACTGTCTGCATTTTCACTGTTAAACAAAAGAATGTTTTTGCTTAATTAGCTTTCAAAACATTCCTTTTAAAATGCATACAAGTCAGAAATTAGGGGGCCGCGTCTTGCAAAAAGCAAACCAGTGTGTGTTCGTGCTGTCACGGCTGAGCACGTGCAAGACTGAAAAACCGTCTAGACCGCAAGCCTCGATTTGGCGCCATCTTGTGGTTTCATTTAGTGCTGCGGTATTGCTGTATTTAAAACGCCATCTCCCTGCATATGAAGTCTTTGGCCTGGCTGCCGTTGCAGATTAGCCCTAGGTTTCCTAATGTATTTACAAAATGTGAAGTCAGAGTGTGGAAATGTTCCCTGGGCTGTTGCTGTGTGCTGTGGGGTTCACTGAAAGGTTGTGAAAGAAACAAAATGTGTCCTGACAGCAGGAGGTACGTGTGTTTTCTGAGCTCATTGTATCATACCTTCACTGCCACGAAGCACCCGATCCTTACAGTCTGGAAGTCCTCAGCTGCTGTTGTGTACTTTCACCAAACCTTACCAATAAACCACAAAGTATACACTATAAATAATTTGACACTATAGGTCATAGACATACATAGACATTGTACCAGTCAAAAGTGTGGACGCACCAGGATAAGATAATGGAGAACATGCATTCAAAGACATTCAATTCACATTCATGCATTCAGTTTTGATCTAAAGATTTATGCTTAAATGCTTGACATTTTTTTCTTAGACAAATATAAATAGTGAAGTTGATGCCTATGTATGAATTTCTTTCCAAAAAAAATATTTTCAAAAAATACTGTTTCACTACTTTGAAGAATCTAAAATATAAGATAGTTTTGATTTGTTTAACATTTTTTGGTCACTGTGTTGCACTTGTTTGGCAACACATTGTGTTATTTCATAGCTTTGATGTCTTTACTGTTATTCTCAAATGTGGAAAATGGTAAAAACAAAGAAATAAAAATGTGTCCAAACTTTTGACTGGTGCTGTATAACTAGATTTCTAAGTAGATCTAAAGTTTGAAAAGCTATTGCCCCTTATCTGATCTGTCTCTGGTTATCTACAGTAAGTATACTAATCTTGAGGTTGGCTCTGGATTTTGTAGCACTTACTGTAATGACAGGGGGTTTCTTTAAATGTATTGCATGGTTACCTGCATCACATAACTCTGTAAACTACTCCTTAGCTTCCCACTGTCTGTGATTATGCCACATTTTTGGCATTGTGTCCATAGGCATCATTTACGCTGGGCACATGTCCCCACCACTTTTTGTCGTGGCCCATTTCGTCCCCACCACTTTTTGAGAGCCTTTAGTTAGTTGTAGTCGTCGTTGTCCCCAGCACTTTTCAAAACAAACTGACGCCCATGATTGTGTCTCAGTCATAGTTCCCTCCTCACCCTGACCATGCTTTGTCCTCTGTCACGGACAGAATAAGAGAGAGGGACGAAAAGGGCTCCTACGCGCTCTGTCTGCTCCATGGCGGCCATGTTATGCACTATCGCATCGACAAGGACAAGGCGGGAAAGCTCTCCATCCCCGATGGCAAAAAGTTCGACACACTCTGGCAGGTAAAGCAACTCTCGTTTCATAATTCACCGAAGCCGTTACAAGCTTGAATCGTGTGTGTGTGTGTGTGTTTTTTAAATAGGTCTTAAGTTTAATCCAAACTGGGACAACTAATTGTGAGCTTAGTGTCTAGTAATGTTCTGTTGCCTATAACCACAGAAATGTAAGAAAATAGAGTGAAACTTAAACACATGCAAAATGAAAGTTTTATGCTGTTATCAGTCTGAGAATGGGCATGTTGTTTGTATCTTCACACACAACTCACACCCATGACAGAGAATCATGACATTGAGATGAGAACCCATGAGAGTCACACCCAATGAGAAGAGACTCAGCCTTATCACACTTATCACAGCTGAAGAGAATAGCAACACAGTTGCCGCAAGGCTGACCTAAACTATTGGGTATATTGTTAACCTTTTTCTCAAATCTGCCCCCACCCCACCCCCAAACCCCGCAGCTGGTGGAGCACTACTCCTACAAACCAGACGGGCTCCTCCGAGTCTTGAAAGAGCCATGTCCACGTCCAAATGGTGCTGGTACGTCACTCTTCCTTTTCACCCTGGGGTAGTCACATATGCATTTACATATATTCCTTTGGCAGGCAGTCTTATCCAGAGTGACTGACAAAAGAGTTCTTTCGCTTGTTGTAGAAAATTGACATTTATCTTTTTAACAGCCAGCGATGATTTGAAAATGAACTCCAGGGAAAGGAGTGCCAGTAACTACTGTAACTAATCCTCGGCCTCTTTGAAATGCTAGGCACCTGCGTGTATACACTTTCCCTGGGTGTTATTTGATCATTTAGCAACTGTGGCAAACCATATAGCTGGACGTGCCAAGCACTAACAAAGCAGATTTGATCAAAGAACTCTCCCTAGGAGTGTTGTAAAGGTATGCTTTTTAGTACACAAGAACCAGACTGTTAGACATTGACTGCATTGCAAAGATTTGGGTTTACCTCATACTCATGGCGCTGCTGCCCTCCGCTGCATTTCGGCGTGCCAGCTGTGTCACGGGGGCTGAGCTCGCCACCGCCTCTGTCGCCATGACGCACCCCAGCCACCATCCCGAGGGGGCCAGATGGCTGGCGTCGGCCGGCTGCTCCCCGTCTCTACCTCCCAGAATGGCTAATTAGAGCTAAAACAGAGCTGTTGTTGCTGTGACTTTTCACACACCAGGCGGGATGTGACACATCCCCCCCCCCCGTCCCAGGCAGCCTCATGCCCAAAGTGAGAGCGCGCCTTCGGCCCTTTCATGGGTTTCGACTCAGACATGTTCACTGCTCTCCTGTGCCATTCACCATATGCCAGTCTAGGGACTCACTTGCTGTTAGGTTGTCAGGTCAAACCCACTGTTACCTCTCATGATGATTAGACGCAAGGCCCTCCTTAGAACAGGCAGTCTCAGGGAAGGTGGGAGGGGTAAGGAGCAGGGCTCCCAACCAAAAAGGTTCTATTCCCTGCTAGGGAACTGCTGTCGTACCCTTGGCGAGGTACTTAACCCGCAATTGCCTCAGTAAATATCCTGCTGTATAAATGGATAAAATTGGAACCTACTGTATGTAAGTTACTCTGGATGAGAGCATAAGAAAAATGACAATAATGTAACGTAATGTAATGGAACAGAAGGGTTTTAGAAGATGGGGTTGGGATCCCTGTAAAATTCACACATCCCCATATATGGGAGATAAAGAAAATCCATAAAAATTAAGTAAAGAATTATTTATATTTATATATTGTACAGATTGTAATTTTTTCAGTATATGTGGAAAAACAGCAAAGTTCCCTGCAATACAGACCATAATTCATATATCTGTAATATTTGCAATATAATAATACAATTTTACACATACCTCTCAGATTAACTATGTTTCTTTCCGTTTAAGGTATTAGTAGCCATTGCTGGGGTAATGACCTTTTATGATAGGTACTGCAGAAAAATTGATTGACATGACTTATTAGCCTGCATGTCTGTGCTATGACCTGATGCTAGTTTCTTCCTCAGTTCTATGACTAAGAAAGAGTGTATGTTTATGCATGTGTTGTTTTCCCCTTTAAGAAGTGACTTGTCTTGTTGTACAGATGGCGTGAGCTTTAGTCGGCCCCCTCTTCCTCGGGTAAGTTGTCCTCTCTCTTGCAGTTTTTCACGTATATACAAAGAGACTGTCACGGTTAAATGCAGGTGTTTCTTTTTGCCCCAAACACAGTTTAGCAAGTTCAGCAATCCCCATGTTACTGGAAAGAAATTGTTTTTGTGCTGAAGAAAGTAACACTTGTATTTATGCATTTGTTATTCAAAGTTAATGACAAATGTTGATTGCAGTCAGAGGCTTGTGTATGAATGGACTTGCCTATATCACATATTTCAGACAATCCTTTAACAAATGGCCCACAATGTTACTATTATTACTTAGAGAACTGCCTACAATGTGTTTTTTCAGATATTAATAATTCTGTATTTTGTAATTGCATGAAGCCATAACTCCAAATTACTGGTTTACTCACTCTCCACTAACCCCTCCCCCTGATCAAACATGCAGGGAAAATACTTGTTGCATGTAAATAAGTGTTTCAGTGCGACACATACCACCTCACTCACTTAATGGAGCTATCAATGCTTTATACAAATACCGTATAACAGTGGAGAAACCGCATAGGGAATTACACAATGCAAGCAAATGGCTTCATCAAGAGCAACTTCACTGAAAGGTCCAGTATTATGCACCTGCTCATATTGATCAGAAAGTAATTACTGATAAAAGGCAATATGAAATAAATGAGATTTCATATATATGAACCGGTGAGATCCAGTAGTGTATTTTGTGATCTCTGCATTTGTAGTGTTGGAGTTGTGATCTGAATTCCTTTTGATCTTGACACCAAATGTTATCTGGTTGGATCAAAATGATCAGGTGTACGTAACCTGTTACAGTAAGGCAGTTCATTCTGCAATCTCACAATGATGAGCTAAGTGCACAGTTATCTCAACATCAATATAGAGAAAGTGTCAAACACACTGTGTTATCTGACATCGGCCTGGAAAACCTGCTGTATGTTTGTGTTGTGTAATGCATGATTAAACATACATTACAGCTTACCGTCAAAATAATTGGTTGTTTGCATTGACACAATGATGTAAGTTATATATAATTTCCTTTACAAAAGTGTCTTGGGCAGTGATGCGTGAGAGGCGCTCCACAATTGAAGTCTGTCATTACTGTTATGAGTAACGCTGCAGTTGTGTTTTTCCCCTTTGTGCCTTCCTGATTCAATCCCATCAAGCCTGTTTGCAAGGTATATAGAACTTGCATGATTTCCTTTGTAATAACGGCATTATGTCATCGTTCTGTAAATGTTGAGGACATCCCCCCTACTACACAAGCATGTGGTGTACAGGAACAGATTCAGCTCGAACAATGTGGACGCAATAACGGGCAAACCTCTTTTATATGATCAATGCTGTCTGATGACTGAAATAATGAAAGAAGTGCATGCTGGGTAGAGGAAGTCCCTTTCCGATCTACGGGAAAGGCGTCAGGCAAACAACCATGATTTGCATCAGCGTCTACATAAGCATGAGTGGTCAAATAAGAACTAAACCATAAACTGCCGCTGTTTGATGCCACAAACCTGTCTTAGTTGTTTGACACTTAGGACAGATCTATAGTTTGCCTGTGTAGCGGAGTACTGGTGTCATGGGTGTTGCTGCGTTGTGATTTGGTAGTGCATTAAAGCTTTGATGTAACCTGACTCTATAGTGGCTCTAAAGGGCCACTTCTAGTTAGAAGCAAATTGTTTAGTCACACACAAGCAATACATTTAAAAAGTCGGTAATTAATAAAAGGCAGTGTTGCTTTTTTCCATTTACATAACATTTACATTTTACATTTTACATTTCTAAAAAAACAATAAATGCTGTGTAATACTGAAAAAGTTACACTGCCTTTCAGTTTTGAATTAATTTGTTACATGCACTGACTGATGTGGCAAAATGCTCTGAGTTAAGACATTCAGAAATCCAGAAATCAGCTCCTTAATCTCAGATTACTTCAGGTTGGCACCTAAATCATGACTCTGATGGTTATTTTTGTAGAGACATGAGATGAATGAAGCGCATGCACTTTCTGCCTTGTTGCCGACATGCAGTGTGTGCAGTCACAGTTACACAGGTTTGCGGACTGTGGTTTACCCTTGTTTAGCCATTGGAGCACCCATGCTCACAGCAGTCTTTTCAATTTCCCTGCTTCACTTTCACTTTTTAAAATTATATTTCAACTGATTTGGTTGTTGTGTCATGTTTTTTTTTTTTTTTTTTTGCGCTATCAGGTATCATTTATTTTACTGGTTTCACATTGACACTTTTCATTCCTGGTAAATGTCTACACATTTACTAAGTAAATGTGAATCATACACTATTTCCCACTCAAGTCTGCACTGCAACGAATGAGAAAAAATAGTAGAAACACACATGGACACGTGTGTTTACAATGCTCAAACAGGGGAATCCACAAAATCCTCACAGGAAGAAGAAGCGCTTTCCCAGCTGAGATCTACTGTATATGCAAGGAGCTCTGATCAGTCTAGAAAATAACATTTTCCTTTTCAAAATTGTGGTTTCTAGCGAGGTGCAACAGGTGGAATTCTCTCCAGACTCTCATCCAACTCCTTCCCCAAACCTGGCAGCAAAAAGGTGCACTAACACCCCACCTCACTCCCGTTTACCCCACTGCAAAAGTGGTAGGATGCGTGCATCACTAACCCTTTGTGAACGGCTAACTCACGTGTGGTTTGCTACTAACACGCCCTTCAGAACGGCTGGGGTTCTTCCTACACTCTCTGATCTGTTCTCACATTTATACCACAGATATTCTATAATATGACCAGATATTCAGCTCTAGCATTCGTTCCGTTCTCCAGCTAGGACAAGCTGGGTTGCCAACTGGAGGATCTGATGCTGTCTGCTTTCTTTTTCCATCCATGGATGTTCTGTTTTTTGCCACGCCCCTTCAGGAATGTTCACAATGAGCTAGCAAATCAGAACACTTACAGCTTTGACAATGGCAGAAACAGGACTTCTAATGTGAAACACACTGAGCTGGTCAATATATAGAAAATCTGTGTTCATATTTTCAATATCACTGCTACAAATCAAAAAGAGTGTGCACTTCTTCAAATCCGCTGTACATCCATAGTCATCTTTTTCAGCTGAAATGATTTTTTAAGGAGAATTCAATGAAATGATCCTATGCAATATGCAAGCTCACTGGTTTTGTTTTTGGTCTTTAAAAAGTAATCCAGGAAATTGTTGGGCATATATTCATAAAACAGTTTTTCTGAATTAAAAGAGAAACACACTTCATGGTTATTCTTCAATAATGGAAAGATGTTAGATTATTTCAATTTATCACAATGTAATAAATACTAATTAGGGCAGTAATGGAATCACATATCAAATTCATGGGGAATATCAATTTGCTAATGAAATTCAGCCCACTGTGACTGCAAATACCACAGCAATAGAGTAACCAATTAAATGTTTTCTGTTGCTGTGGAATTTTCTAACAACAGATAAAATATTCTGGTCCTAAGGCCCTTTGTCTTGACATCAGTCTCACTGCATTTGTGTTATGTCAATGTATGTCAGAGGCCTCTCTGGCTGTATGCAATATGTAATGAAAATCTCAATCTAAAATGAGAAAAACTGATTTCCTTCCCCCCCTCTGCCAAGCACAGCGTTGATATTGGAGCCATGATGTATAACAAGAGCCCCTGTCTTTCACCTCAACTTGTTCTTTTATTTTCTGCGTGATTCATTCATTCTGTTAATCCTTGGGGAAAATTTACATTTGTTCTTGTTGAGACAGGATCTCGCCTCCCTCATGGTTACCGTTCTCTTAGAGTATATTCAGTAATTATATCCAGGAAAACTCAGACCAACAGACCAAAAAGTTCAACTGTCCCAAGAACAGTTCACGGCTGACTTTTTGAAGGCATTGGGAAGAGGGTACCATGAAAGGTGGTGAGGACTGTCTTCCTGGCATCCTGTTTTGAGAGACCCAGCCTTGGGCCCTGCAGAGTGTGGCATGTTTGTGTGTATGCTTTCCTGTCGCATTCTCCCAACGAAGACCCTGTGGGTGAGGTAGTGCTCCTGCTACGCTCAGTCTGAAATGACAGCCACCTGTTAGGGGGACATTGGTCACCTGAAACTGTCTCTTATTTTTATTTTTTTAATTTTTTGAAGCTCCCCTTTTTCACTTCGCGCCACAAAACCACTGATAACCTCAATCCCTATGAGACCAGAGTGGGAAATACTGTTAGCAAAGGTAAGTGCAAACATAATAATTTTATGTCCTCATGTCATAAAAGATGTAAAGATGTAAACTTTTTATAATTAATTAATTAATTTAATCTCAAACTCATTTTGGTATGTGTGCGAGACATAATATAATTTCAATCTCCAGTTACATAACTGGCATTTAAATTGAAAATTTCTGGGTAAACTGCTCATTTTTCCTTTGAGGAAATCATTAGCTGGCCATTCATTTTAAGGAACCAAAAACAAGTCATTCAAGGCACTTACCTCCAGTTTAGTGAGTGTATATTTTTTATATCAGTCAGTGAGGTCAGTAATTCAAAGCTCTTGCGGTACAGGAAGTCATTTAACTCCAAAATGACATTTAACATCTTAAAAAAAATCCTAAAACGTCTCCCTTGAAATTAAATGCAGTCTGCTTTTGTCTGGGTGGAACACTACATCTTGTAACATAATGGGAAACGCTTGCCTTTTCCTGTAGGATATTACTGTAGGGCATTTTTGCACTTTAACACTAGCTGTTGAACAGTTTGATTATTGCAGCTCTTACATAAGTGACTTACTGATACGCCCAGATGTGGGCTGTTGTTCATGTGTCATAATATACAATATACATTTTAATACATTACATTACATGACATTTATTTAGCAGACACTCTTATCCAGACCAAATTCCAGCACAAAAGAACAGAAACGTATCCATTCAAGTTGAATGAGCAACAGTGTCAGACCAGGCTAACAGCACTCCCAGACACGTATACTACTGTACATCAGTCACTGGATCAATGAATTAAAGCCCAGTGAATTAAAGTGTGAATGTGTGTGATTTGTCTGGTGCAGAGGCCATGCCCATGGACACAGAGGTGTACGAGAGCCCTTACGCCGATCCGGATGAGCTGAGGACTTCCACTGTCGATCGGAGTCAGCTCTTCCTGGAGGACGGAGAGCTGGGGTCAGGAAACTTCGGCACAGTCCTCAAGGGCATCTACAAGATGAGGAAGTGCGTATTGTCCCACCTCACACACACCTCCCTAGACAGAAGAGTGATGGAAGAGGCAGGCTAACTACCCTATGCTGTCAGTCCTTAATATGTGCCAATCCCTTTGCTCTCTATAGCAAAAATTACGATTGGTTCAAATCAGTGATTAGCTGATATAACACCTGATCTGATTTGGGGGTGCACGAAGGCTCACTGTAACCCACCACTAAAATGGAGCATGTTCAGAATGTGTCACGTTAAACCATAACAAAGTAAAGCTCTGCAGCTCTTGAAGTAATCCAACTAGGAAAGCAGTGCAGTGAAAGGGACAAAGGAATTAGTTTTTTCATTAAACCAAGCTATAGTCATTAAAGTGACCATGGGACTGACAAAAACATTCGCAACCTGACTACCTCAATCTGGCAATCCAGACATCTCGCTTACAGCAGATTAGCTAGACATGTCCTTGGTCAAAATACAGAGAGTACATTACAGTATACATTGTATATCAACTATTTGGAACTATTGCCATTCATATATGTATAGAATGTATGTTACCATATATATACTTATCTGTATGAATACACTGCAATACACACCATGCATAGAACTACACAGAGAAGCAATGATGGTTCTATTTATGAACATGGAGTGCATAAATGGTTAAATTATATAAATGTGAAAGATTTGAACATAAATGTTCGAAATGGCTATCGGATTTTACCTTGCTCCTTTTACGATACATGTACTTTTTCCATATAAACTGTAATATACAGCATGCATAAAGTTATGAACATGGAAGGAGAAGTAATTGTCATATTTATTGTATAATACATATAATATCCACAATGGATTTTGACGCCAATGAAACGAAACTTTCGGGGCTGTCGCCGTCCGTAAGGGTGAGGTGTGAGGTGATGTTCTGAGAGAGTAATCTAAACGCTCTCTGCCCCTCGTGAGGACGGAGAAGCAGGTGGCGGTGAAGATCCTGAAGAACGACGACAACAACGCGGCGGTGCGGGAGGAGATGCTGCGAGAGGCCAACGTCATGCAGCAGCTGGACAACCCCTACATCGTGCGCATGATCGGCATCTGCGAGGCCGAGAACCTCATGCTGGTCATGGAGCTGGCCGACCTGGGCCCGCTCAACAAGTTCCTGCAGAAAAACAAGTACGTCTGGCAAACGCTCGCGCCGAGGCGACGCTGACTTGATCTCTTCAGTGCGTAGTGTACCTAATGTCTTTCGCATTGAAAATATATTTTTTTAAAAAAGCTCTATCACATATAGAAGGAATTAAATCATCGCTGCCTGTATTTGATCCATTCATACATTGTTGTCATTTAGCAAGTCTTATCCAGAGTGGCTTACGTACATACAGAAGGTTATAATGTTATCCATTTATACAGCTGGATATTTACTGAGGTAATTTCAGGTTAAGTACCTCGCCCAAGGGTACAGCAGCAGTGCCCTAGCAAGGAGTCAAACCAGCAACCTTTTGGTTACGAGCCCTGCTCCTTACCACTATGCCACACTGCTGTTCCTACTCATTAAGTTTACCTCATTGAATTAGGATGTTTTCTCCTTCCAGTCTAGAGGCATGTGCTAACATCCACAATCATTTGGTTTCCTCTTTTTGTTTTTGCATTTAGGTTGTACTGTAGGTAAAGTTTGTAGTTAATTTGGGCAGGCAGAGGGCCAAATTAACTACAGAACCATAATCAATAAGTCTAAATGTAAATGGATGGTATTGAAAATGAAATTTGCATTTGGATGAAAGTTTATTTGGCCCCATTTCAGACTTTATTTGTAAATACCTCCATGTCCATAGAAAAGCATATGAAATTATGTATTTTTTTTATTATGTATTTTTGTATTTGCATTTTATGCAATGAAAAGATGAAAGGGAAGGACATTTGCATTTGGACTTTCAAGAAAGCACTTTAATTTGCATTTAAATGCATTTAAGCCCCAAGTAACTCCACCATGGGAGTGATGGACCTCAGACCACACCCTGAACAGTAATCCACCTGATATGTCATGTTTTGGCTGTATGTTCAGCTCTTCTGTTCTTTTCATCCTCCATCTAGGAGGTTCTGGTTGGAAACAGGAGATTCCAGTGCTGTCTGCATTGCTATGCTTGCAATAAGAGTTCTGTTTTAGACCACAACCTTTCAAAAACATTCATAATGAGCCAGCAAATCAGAATCACTTTCAACTTCTTCAAAGACAGAGTCAGATAGTTCAGTGTGAAACACACCAGGCTTGACTGTCTGGGTAAAATATGTGTGGTAAAGAATATGTGCGGTAATCCTCTGCCATTGCTCCCACAGACAGATATCCATGAAGAACATCACAGAGCTGGTCCACCAGGTGTCCATGGGCATGAAGTACCTGGAGGAGCATAACTTCGTCCACAGAGACCTGGCGGCCAGGAATGTGCTGCTGGTCACCCAGCACTATGCCAAAATCAGTGACTTTGGGCTCTCCAAAGCCCTAACTGAGGAGGAAAACTATTATAAGGTACAGTATGCTCTGTACAGCGGACAGATATGGCCAAAGGCAACACTCTGGGCTTGTGGAACGTCTGTGCTCTGCAGCAGATGTCATGAGGTCTCTGTTAGACCCTGCCACTGAACACAGAACATCAGACTCTAGGAGGGGCTTAATAGGTGGCCACACGTCCCCCTACAGTAGCATTGCCTGCCGTGTCATGGTGTTTTATCCAGTGGCCTACATTCAGTCTGTGATGTCACAATGTGTGTCGCCTCCAATTCATAACAATATGACGCAAGTCTCGCATTTGGAAGTAATGAAAAAGTGTTATTGGCTTAATTTCATGGTTTTTACAGTTCAGGTCTTGTCAGGGTCTGAGGTATAAGAAAGTTTTAAATTGATCTGCTTAAAATTAATAATTCTGTGTAAACTGCTGCATTTCTCTCTCTCTCTCTCTCTCTCTCTTTGTAAGACACTTAAAATCTTCCCTTCCAGTGTGGTGGGATGTCAGTGCAGTTTCACTCACTGATGTTATTTGTTTTTTCGATCGTTTCTTCCAGGCAAAAGGTCATGGCAAGTGGCCAGTAAAATGGTACGCCCCAGAGTGTATGAACTTCTTCAAATTCTCCTGCAAGAGCGACGTGTGGAGCTTCGGTGTCCTGATGTGGGAGGCCTATTCCTTAGGACAGAAACCATACAAGGTACAGTGCACACTTCACAAAGCCCCCAGCAGGGGGTGCTGTGAGGTCACAGAACCTCCTCTATCTTTGTCAAAAAGCCTGTAGGGCTTTCTGACTTGAGCAGAATATGTATGAAGATCTGCTGCGATGAGCGGTCGGCTTGCATGCAGTTTCCAGGACAGTCATAAAGCTGTGAACATCTCGCTTTCATCATCGCCAGGGCATGAAAGGAAATGAGGTTATTCAGATGATCGAGAGTGGAGAGAGGATGGGGGCCCCACCCAACTGCCCCCCTGAGATGTATGAGCTCATGAAGACATGCTGGACTTACAAGTGAGTCAATTTTATTTTATTATTTTTAATACCTTTGTAAGCACTGAATAAAGTAATTATCAGGCTTTAATCACAGAATCTACCTGTTTTGTGACACTGGATGCACAGTACCGGACTGTCAAAACACAGTGCACAGTCAAAACTTTGGACACATTTTTCTTTCTTTATTTTTTACCATTTTCAACATCTTAGAATAATAGTAAAGACTATGAAATAACATAGTGGAAGTGTGCAGTGACCAAAAAAGTGTTATAAATAAACCAAAACTATCTTACACTTCAGATTTTTTTACAGTAAATAGCCAAATAAATATTTTTGGGAAGCAATTCATACATAGGCATCCTTCACTATTTATATTTGTCTAAGAAACATATATCAAGCATTTAAGCATAACTCTTTAGACCGAAATGTCTTTGAATGCATGTTTCCCATTATCTTAGTCAGGTGTGTCCAAACTTTTGACTGGTACTGTAAATAGTCTGTAGTCTATAGTCTGTAGTAGGGTGGCAGTGTAGAGTAGTGGTGAGGAGCGGGGAATGGGTGCTGGTTCAATTCCTGCTGCGGCACAGCTGCTGTACCCTTGGGCCAGGTACTTAACCCTCACTGCCTCAGTAAATATCCAGCTTTATAAATGGATAACATGTAAAACTGTAACCTGTGTAAGTCGCACTGCGTAAGAGCATCTGCTAAATACCAGTAATGTAATGTAATGCCATTGAGTTCATTGGACAAAAGATAGTTTGTAAAGAAATATGTTCATTCAAATCTTGAAATACAAAAGCTGATTAACATCCCTCTTAGTATGTATAGTATCATGTATAGTAGTATGTATCACTTGTCTGAGCACTCTCTGTCTCCTACCACTTCCTTTTGTTTGAATTTCTATGTTTGACACAAATTTCAAAGAGAACAAAGTTTGATTTCCATGTTTATAATAAATTGTTGTTCCTTGTGCAGACCATGTGATATATGTATTTTCTTTCTCTTTTTCAGACCGGATGAGAGACCTGGATTCTCGGTTGTTGAACCAAGGCTCAGAGACTACTACTATGACATTTCACAGTGATCGTCTTTTGTGCCACCAGGTGGCGGTGTGGAGTAAAGGTTAGGACTGAAGCAAAGGATCTCAAAATTACAGGTACAAACCCAGTGTGGAGCTCTTATGCTGTTCCTCTGAGACAGACACATTACCTGAATTTCTTCTGGAAAGAAAGATTTTAAGACTGTAGAGCAATTAAGAATGTTTTGTAGGTCTACACTTATGAAGTAAATATCAAAATGTTAATTGAACTGAATGATCTGATGCAAACATTTAACAGTATAACATTGTAAAATACTGCACACATCCACAGTTGTACAATAAAACCAATGCATTGATAGATAACCATGAGCTGACGTGTTTCTGAATGGATATTTTATTTTTGAGCATCAGTTATTGTTTTTAAGGTTTTGAAATATGCATTTGCTTTTTTCTTTTATTTGTGCTAGTTTTTTATTGAATTTAAAAATTCAAGCAATTTTGCACTATTTGGTTGGATTGAAATTCTGTTTTCTAATATGCTTCTGCTTGCTTCTTTTGACATTTTTAAGAGCAAAAACGTTGTTTTATTCACATTCTTTGTCTTAACATTGTGTATAGAGAGAAATTGCGAAGAATTGTGAAGAATCTAGGTGTGCCATCACATTGATATGATTGGGCACTCATTCAAACTAGGGTCAAACTATGTAGCTTTTTCCAGAGACAACAAATAAGTAGGAATTTTACATTATCTTTAATAATGCCAAAAAATCTTACTTTTGAAAATATAACAGTCCTATGTTAGTGATGTAAAATGTTAACAGGTCTTTCACCATCAAAAAATTAATTGGAATAATATCCTGGAACAAGTGTTTCTCAGAAATAATAATAAAAAAACATTTTAAACAATTTGTTTACTGTGTTCAATACAAGAGAGCTGTGTTCTCCTGAGCCCAAGGATTGGTCTCCATGTCAACTGTGACATCATCACTTTGATACCTCAGGGCCTGAGCCTAACAGTTTTGGGATTTGTCTATTCAACTCAAATATGATTACTGTCTGTAGAGCTTGCAATTTTGCATGTCCTGTGCTAATTATTCTCAGATCGAAAGAAGAAAAAAGTGGATATATGATTATGTGCCCTTTACACCAGTGTTACACCAATGAGATGTGTGTTTAAGTATTGCGCAATTACAATGTGTGCCATAATACCATAGTACCATAATAATAAATTATTTTAAACCAATGTTTTACTGTGTTCAATTTCATTGTATTTTTTATTGGGGAAAGGTTAAAAGGGAGTGGGAAATATCACTGACAAAACAGAAGAGGAGAAAGAATCCTATTTGGCGTAGCAAAATTAATAAACTTGAAATAACAGTGTGATGCTTCGGACGTTATAGATTACATTGCAATTACATTATTGTCATTTATCAGACACTCTTATCCAGGGAGACTGACATGGGTTACAATTTCTAATTATTACAGATTTATACAGCTGGATATTTTACCGAGGCAATTCTGAGTTAAGTACCTTGTCCAAGGGTACAGCAGCAGTGCCCCAGTGGGGAATTGAACCAGCAACCTTTCAATCATGAGCTCTGCTCCTTACCACTGTGCTACACTGTGTGGATGGTTATTCCATCAAAAGGTTTAGTTGGGTATTAGTCTTGACAGCTGTTGATGTGAACTTGGCATGTTCGGGGAAAAAAAAAAAACCTTATCCAGGGGATTTACTCTGTAAGGGTAAAGGTTCCACTTTTTTTAGGTAAATCTTACACTTTCCTTCTGTGTCCAATCCTTTATCCATGTTAAATGATAATCCTGAGGTAAAGTACTGATACTTCCTCAGAGCATGGCTGTCACTGCCATTGACTGAAGCAGTGGTAAGATGATGTATTAAATGTTTACAGCAGGTGGCAGTCACGCAACACTATTTTACAGTCCTTCCTCTGATTTGAAATCTTCATAAGTAAAAACTTTGTACATATCTAATTGAGGATCTGTGCATAAGATACATATATTTTAAAACACATTATGTTATAAAGTATATTTCAGTATATATATGTATATATCCCAAAAGATCCCAAACACAGTTGGCACACTTCATGCCTACTAAATGCAATGATCGTAGGGTTGAGAAAAGTGAGGAGAACAAACCAGATCACAAAACGTGTACACACTGTAGAAATTACATGGAAATCAAGTTGTTACATGTACTGTGCACAAATAGTATCTGAGAGGCATGGGTATGTCCTTAGTCCTGGGGCAATGAGAACAAAGCAACAGTAGACAGCAAAAGAGAGCAAGTCTAGCTCTTCATTGCAGCCACCAGGGGTAACTGTGCCCAAATAGTATATCAAATAACCCTACCATTTCAGGAGAAACCCCCATCCCAGAGTTAACTACCATGCTTGCAATTTAGGATCACGTCTTTATACCCAATGTTTCTTCTAACTGTCTCATTAACAGAGCAACTCACATGTTCCCTATACATACTGGGTTTTAGTGTTGCAGTGGTCTTACATTCTCCATCTTTGATCATATAAATATATACATGCGCTACAATATCCATCTGATAACAGTACACAACTGCAGCGCACTCAAGACACATCATTCTTTAAGAGAGATGAAGGTGTGATTTGAAAGAACAGGGAATGAACAACAGCAATCAATCTGGTCATTCACTCTCTTGTTGTACTTCATAAAGGCCAGCCTGGAGAGATCTGCAGTTGCCTCCACCATATGGGTTGAAAGTATCAGACACAGAGAGACCATGTGTTTAGTGTATGCTGACCTCCAGTGAAGAATGGGCAGCAGTGTGGTGTAGTGGTAATAAGTAGTGAGAAGGGCTCATAACCAAAAGGCTGCTGGTTCAATTCTCCATTGGTACAATGCTGTTGTACCCTTGGGCAAGGGACATAACCTAAAAATTGTTTCAGTAAATGTCTAGCTGATATGGATAATACGTAAAATTGTAATCTATGTAAGTTACTCTGGATAAGAGTGTCTTCTAAATGACTGTAGTGTAATAAATAGTACTTTATACTCTTTAGTTAATGTCCACATGCAAACAGCGGCATCAATTTAGTGCAATGCTTTGCAATGAAATATATACAAAACATTAAATCAGCTTCCATTTTTTACTGAGAACAAGGTTTGTGAAAGACGTTTGAAAAACTTTAGATGAACTAATTGTGATAATAATGACACTCATTTGACTCAAGATGCCTGAATAATCACACGGCTAAAATTTATGACTGCATGAATATTGTTATTGCCATCAATAGCATCTCTCTTGTAGTTAGTGTCCCTAACAGTTGTACTGTTAGTGGAATAAACAGAAGCGTTATATTAACAATTTTGTTTGCCTTCAAGCTTGGTGTCCCATTTTTAATGTTTTCAAGAGTGTCTGCTAAATGTATGTCATGCAATGTAATGTAATGCTTTCAAACTCAAACAATAAATGACAAGTCATATTTACATGTTACTTGTTCATTTTAAACATATTGAGTAGGCACAGCAATCACCTATAATTACACTAATTCCGTTGCACTATAAGTAGGTAATTCTAGAGTGTAGTCTAGTCCGGTCAATAATGCAAAATGCACCAGCACTATCTACAGAGCATAAATTATTCATTAACTGCAGCTGTAAACAGCCTGAAGACAACTGTGAAACAATCAAACATTAACTATTAATAATGACCATTAAAAAATGTATTATAAGTGCGATTATGAGTTTCTGAGTGTCAGTTTTCATTAAAGGAGACGTCGCAGACAGGTAAATGCTTCTGAATGCACGTTGTGCTGAATGGAGAGCCAAAGGTTAATTCATTTAGTTTGACACACCTTCTTATTGGACCTCAAACAAACCTCCCTGAGCCTAATTATTACAATGCCATAGGGAAAGAGGGAAAAAATGGAGCTAAAAAGAAAATTACAGTCCCAATATGAAAAAATTGTTATGGCAAAGCAATGTTTAAGCACTGTATGTTTTATGCCCGACAGTATATCCTTCAGGTATCCCCACCCCATACCATATACCCCATTACCGTACACTGTTGTCAAAACGTAATTAAAGCGAAAAGTAAATTGTTAGGTTCATTTACATACACTATATGGCCATCTTTGCCACAAGTCAGTTTGTGAAATTTCTGCCCTGCTAGATCTGCCCCGGTCAACTGTAAGTGCTATTATTGTCAAGTGGAAGCGTCTAGGAGCAACAACAGCTCAGCCACAAAGCGTTAGACCACGCAAACTTACAGAGCGGGGCCACCGAGTGCTGAAGCGTGTAGCACGTAAAAACCGCATATCCTCTGTTGAATCACTCACTACAGAGTTCCAAACTGTCTCTGGCTGCAACATCAGCACAAGAACTGGGCGTCGGGAGCTTCATGAAATTTGTTTCCATGGCCGAGCAGCTGCACACAAGCCCAACATTACTATGCGCAATGCCAAGCGACGGCTGGAGTGGTGCAAAGCACACCGCCACTGGACTCTGGAGCAGTGGAAATGCGTTCTCTGGAGTGATGAATCACGCTTCGCTATCTGGCAGTCTGAAGGACGAATCTGGGTTTTGCGTATGCCAGGAGAGCGCTACCTACAGGAATGCACAGTGCCTACTGTAAAGTTTGGTGGAGGAGGGATAATGGTCTGGGGCTGTTTTTCAGGGTTTGGGCTAGGCCCCTTAGTTCCAGTGAAGGGTAACATTAATGCTACAGCATACAAAGACATTTTAGACAATTGTATCAGTGCCTGACCTCACAAATTCTCTTTTAGCTGAATGGGCACAAATTCCTACAGACACACTCCAAAATCTTGTGGAAAGCCTTCCCAGAAGAGTGGAGGCTGTTACAGCTGCAAAGGGGGAGCTCCATATTAATGCCCATGGTTTTGGAATGGGATGTCCAATAAGGACATATAGGTGTGATGGTCAGGTGTCCACACACTTTTGGCCATATAGTGTTTATTTTTATTATTATTTCTTCGGGACCAACATTTTAACTTGTGTGACCACTCAGTCTAACTTCCATAGTGATTTGACCTTAACCTCAAGTATGGAATTTAAGCATATATTTTTTTTGTTCACAGATCACATCTTGAATTTGGCAGTCTCTGTAATTTGTGAAAAATACTGTGTAAAATAAAAAATAACAGTGAAACTTGGTTAAATGTCTGACTCAAAGCCAAGGACAAATCAACAGAGCAATTAGACTGAATACCCTCCATCAAGACTTGCCTACTATACCATACTGCACATTATATATCATTAAAATCTGAGCACCGGCAAAAGCCACATTCAAAGCATGCATGTCAGCAGAATGACGAAAATCCACCATGCTCCAACAACATCACACTCTTTACTTTACTATAAGGATTTTGCATTTCAGATACATATGCAGAATGTGCTGTATGTTTGACATTCAAAAGCAGAAAAAATTAATTTCAAGTCATCTGAAGGGCACGGCGCTGTACAGAGGGTAAAAACCCAGACCCATGTTCAGCGTGAGCCTGGATCCTGTGCCTGCTGCTGGCCCCAGACGACAGCAGCGGTATGCTGTCGAAAGGCAGCGGCAGGCAGGGGTGCAGCTCAAAGCAAGACAGGATCAGGACAGAGAGGCAGCAGGCTTCCGGCCACCGTGGCTCCAGAAACCGCCCAACCCGCACCGCACCACCTGTGGGCTAGCGGTTGCCTTGCAGCGAGACCTAGAGTGAGGGAATGCGTCTCTTTTAGCTTTATCTTCTGGGTTATCTGAGTCCAAGACGGAGCGGTCCAAACGAGACCCGATGTCTTGGTTGGTTACAGTAAGGTGTAGCAGAAAAGCCACCATGTCCGAGATGGGTCAGGTAGGTGGCTTTGCGAGGTGTAAGTGACAATCTCGGTTAGGTGACATTATCAAATGGATTATATAACACGTTGAATGTGTCAGGGGACATAAAAAATACAGCTGTCTTCTCTCACTGCCCTGAACAGAGGACCTTTCAACATGATTGGCTCAGAGCCATCTTTGACTTTATTCAAAAGACCAATGGAGGCTGTAAGGATGGCGACACCCAAAGATTCCCATATGACTTCCCCCAATTATAGGTGGCTTACCAGGCCAAATAATAACAATAACATGAAATTTAACAAATGGCAAGATCTACTGTATGTCAAATTGTTTTAATTACTTGCTTTACAGACCCGCATACCCATATTTTACATTAATACAAATAGTGACTTACAGACACTATGATCTAAAGTGTATAACACTGCTGTACCTCCTAGCACCGGATAGCGGATAGCTTTTCCTTAGCATCTGACATCATTAAAGAGTTGCGGGGTAAGCACAGCTATCCTGATCAACATTAAATATATAAATCTACAACAAATAGCCAACACTGTCTTCTCTCATTCTTTCAAGCAGTTATAGTACAGCATTCATTGTGGAGCAAATGTCCAATACAGAGAATTTTCTCTACTGGCAAGTAATAGCACACACTTGCAGCTCACAATGCACCTTTTATAAATAACTAGTAAACAGACCGTAAACAACCAGTCAGTTTAGTGCTTGTGGTCTTTTGGAACAAAGTAGCATGCCATACACAGCAGTGTTTACTGGGCTCGTACTAGGATTCTCTGGTCATTGCAGTTATTACACACACATCACCTTCCTCCAAATATTCAACTGATTCTTCTACTAAGGAAAAAGGGCAGAGAATGGCAAAAGCCAATCAGAGGTTGACATACTGTTAATGCCAGGCCCCTGGGCTGATGGGTAAAAACCTGTCTGGATCTTTCCTTGGGTTTTTGGCAAAATCAGAGCAATGTTAAATGGATGTTATATATTCAGTTATTGATGAGTAATTGATCAGACGGTTTGGGGCTGTGCCTTGGAAAACCAGCATGAGACTCACGGAGGGAAACTTAAATGCTTTGAAATGACGATGCTCCAGAATGCACAGCTACGCACCATAAACCGAATAAGCCTTCAGAAATGGTAGCCAAGGGGCTCTCAGAATGACCGCACAAACCTCTGCCATATAAAAGGCGATTAATGCAGCCCTGCATCACTTTCCATGTGAAATCTCAAGCAAAATGGAAGGAGCGGCTGGGCTTGTCTCACACCTGCGAGCAAAAATGAAAAGAAATCGTTAACATGGGAAAATTAAATGAGAAGAAGAAGAAGGGAAAAAAATGAATCCGTTAGATTGGTTAAACTGCGGTGGCGTTAACAAAAAAAAAGAGAGAGACAGAAAAGGCTGAGAGAAATCTTGACGCTCTCGAACATCTGCTCTACTGGATGTGGAACCACAGTTCACCGAGGACGACTCCACAAGCCTGACCAACGGAAGAGTCGGCCTCCGTCTCAGGCTGTAGGGGAGCCCCTGTTTTTACGCAACCCTCTTGTGGTGGGATCTGCCTGGTCCTGGTATCTGGGACATCTGCCGGAAGCAGGCCACCCACAGTGGGACCTGCAACCGTGATACAAGCCTCACAGAGCAGGAGGCTGAAGCCACAGTCTGGGGCTGCGAACAGCCCCTGGTCAGGGCCTAAACTGCCTGCGCAGAGTGATATCAGCACCAGGTCCCCCACCGCAGACAGACTTGGCGTGAGAAGACAGCTAACCAGTAAACCAGAGCCTATTTCTGTAGGCCGTAGGGACAGTGTCCACCCAGTTTGCGGCAGGAGCAGGGACCCGGTACCCAGGCCACCTGGTGTTCCAGGTTGTAGGGTATTTTTGTTCTTTGTCAAACAGTACAGTGGGGGTTTTTTTTTGGTTTTGTCTCTGCATGTAGGACCGTTCAACTGTCACTTCGCACTGCTGGTTTTCTCCACTGGATGTGCCCCGATCTCAGAGCACATCTTGAGGGTTCAGCTCCCAGACACAGTTCTGCATTTTACAATTACCCCTATGAAAATTTTTATTTAACTTGTTAAAACTTAAAATAGTTTCCCTCAACTTCTCAAAATGATTGTTTTGCTGAACTAAAAAAAGACATGGAATTGCAAATCATTACATTTAATTATTAAAATGCTTTGTCGACTGAAAATCGTTCAAAACATACTGTAATTGTTAAATGGACAGTGAAAGGCGAAAGCATTCAGACCGACTATATTTTAAATCTGCATGGTATTATTACTGAATTAGATTGTCCATATAGCACTTTGAGCCGAGCTGGACCCTCTCAGAAATAATGACATCTCTCAGATTATGGGATTGGGCCAGCTATGAGTCATGAGTCTATAAATATACAGCAAAATCCCATTTTTTCCCAGGCATATTCACTGTGCAACCAGAGTTCAAAGAAGGCAGAACTTGTCTCTCCATGTCCTTGTTTACTCTAAAGTCCTTGCTTTCTCAATTACTTCCTCTCTTTTTTCAGGCTTTGCTTCTCCATCATCAGCTGCGAGGGGTTCTGGGAGTTCAGAGTGAAACCATTCACAGGGCCTCACAAGGTCACACATACCCAGAAGGAACTGCATCACCTGCTTGCTGAAACAGATATCCTTTTCTGGGCGAACGTGGTTGTTCAGACGAAAACACCTGTGGCGGAGAGCAGACAGGACCTCACAAGCCCCTGCGTGGCTAATCCAAATAGCCACCGGCAGGGCTCTCTCAGCGTAGCCGTATGGAGTAAGGGGTGCACGATTACGAGGTACTAACCACCGTATTAAATAACTTCACGGTGGAGTAATGTACGTGGTTCAATGTTTAATTTATTATGCAGTGAAGTGGCTGCCAGGCCAAACCACCGGAAATCCATTGGAAGTCTATACAGTCTATCCCCAGGCCTGGTGTGGTTGGCTTGCGGTTGGGCCTTACAAGCGACTGCACTGAAGCCGAGGGCCCCGTGCTAATGCGCGGAGATCTGCGAAAGCATCTGTCACTCTCTGTTCGCTTACTGTACCAGGCGACAGGTGGGGGGCCAGTTAAACAGCGCAGCATGGCGAGCTACACGAGTCTGGAGGTCAAAACGAAGTGGCCACTTTACGGTTCAGGTGTCGCTGAACGCCAAAAAAAAACAGCGGTCGCCAATGTGACACTGACATCGGTAACAGTAGGACATGAAGGGATCACAGCTGCTACTTTTTCACAGCTGAATTTCAAGCACTAGCTGGCGTGGTGTGGTTTTGATGCAATTAGCTCGTCTTACTAATCCTGTTATAGTTCGGTTGGCATCATAGCTCTAAAATGAATGGCCTCTTATCGTAATGGAATCACGTGTAGGAAAAGGAAATGGCAATCACCTCATCATGGCAGTGACTGTCTAATTATAACATTTATGGACAGCCTTTTTCACGTCTAGGGGCAGTCTTACTTCCAGGATTAATTATGACTTTTGCAAAGCATTCAGTTGACAGCGAGTTGTTCTTGTTTTTAAAATTGTTTGCACACAATTTAAACCTTTAAATTAGGCGATTGTCTGTGTTACATATAACTATAACAATACACCTGTTCATTAAGAAACATTGAATATTGTGTTGTTTCTCTATGTGCTGCCAAAATATTATTCAAGGAAATGCACAGATGTCAAATTTCAAATTTAATTTTCTGTTAATTTGAATCAATGCATTCTTCAGGGATGTCCTCCTTCTTTGTATGTAAATGAAATATTCAATTGAATCTCCTTTGCCCATGGTGGACGGCTACTTTTGATCATGGACAGGTAAAATGTGTCATAAAATTCCTTTTACTGATTCTCTTTTCTAACACTAGAGGGTGACAGAGTACAAATAAAGAAAAACATCGGGTCCCCTTTTTTACTATTCCATGTTTTCATTTCTATTGCTCTTCTGTGATTTCTCAGCATGAAAAAGGAAGACCTGGGTGGTTCTGTGGTTAGGAATAAAATGACCCTAATCACCATAAGATAACAGACCTCCTTTCCTTACTGTACCGTTGGGAAAAAAAAAACTTTTCCTTTGAATCATTTCAGAAAAAGCTGAATTGTATAAATGTATTATATGCCTAACTATAGCTATACGTGTTGCCATGGATGAAACAGAGACCCAAAACAAGTCTGCTATGGGCAACTTTTTTCATGCCCCCTTAGCGTGGTTTGGACACATCACTGGACTGTCTCCATCCAGCTTTCACTTACTGCAGATTTCACCGATCTTGTGCCATTGTGCTACACCTTAGTGTGCAGGAAGTGGATGTTGACTCACACTTGCCAAAGGGAATGATTCAGCACAGTGACAGAGAGATATCAGGTTTGGTTAAATAAATACTGCAGGAAGGGAGAGGGCTTGATTGTCTTATTGTCCACATCAACAGCAAAATCCTTAGAAAACCATATGTTTTCAACTTTCACAATTTTGCAATTTGCAGTTGCACTTAATCAGCAAATAAAATTTTTAAAATAAAGAGGTATGAGGTCAAAATATAAGTAAACTAACTTGAATCTAGGGAACTGCACCTTGAAGACTGTAATCCAGGAAGCTGCAGATGGGATGGCAAAGAATAATTAAGTCTAGATATGTCCAGCATGTAAAGAATAGGCTTATAGATTCATATCACCTTTGTGAGTATTCAAAGTAACTTTAAAGACAATTCATCTGAAGACAGTATACCATATGGCTGACTAGAGGACATACAGGTAACTGCCAAAATAAAGCAAACACCAATGCAAAGTTTCCAAAATGTTAATAGTGTTTTGAACACCAAGAACCACCAGTACAGCTTCAGTGACCCTTGGCATAGATTGTGCAAGCACCTGGAACCCTCCTAGAAGGATTCGACACCATTCCTCCATGACGAATTCCATCATTTAATGTTTTGTTGGTGGTGGTGGAAATACTGTCTAAAGTTCCGCTTTTGAGTCTCCCATAAGTGTTCATTCGGGTTGAGACCTGGTGACTGAGATGTCCATGGCATATGATTTAAATTTGTTTGTATGCTTATCAAACCATTAAGTGACTACTTGTGGACCCTGTGGATGGAGACATTGCCATTCAGAAACCACTCCCGTCAGTATAGATGTTTCACCACAGGATGAAGGTGATCACGCAGAAATTGTATTCAATGATATTTACCCCCTAAAGGGTTGAGCAGACCTAAACCGTGCCAGGAGAATGTACTCCACACCATAACAGAGTGGCCAGAACAAGAATAAGAACTAGGGCCTGTAGATTTCTTTTGGTGTGTCCAACATGCATCTGTCTGCTTGTTGAGAGCAGGGTGAAGAATGATTCTTCTGACTATATGACTTTTTACCACAGCTTAATAGACCACTGACTGTTTTTTTTTTTTTTTGCAACTCTTTACTCACAAACGTGCCTACGAACAGTGTCTATACACTGCATCCTCACCGTATCCCTCTCTGTGACTGTTCTCAAAGAAACCTCTCACACCCTAGATTGATACTTGTGTTTAACAAATTTTTTATTTATTTAACCTTTATTTAACCAGGGAAAAAAAAAACCCCGTTGAGATATAAAGTCTCTTTTGCAAGGGTGACCTGGCCAAAACAGTTACATTACATTACATTACAAGTAAGTCATTCCAGCATTAAAATATACAGCAACATAACACCAATTAACCGATCCAGACTACTCCTCCTGCACAGCATTGTGAAGCAAGTTCAGAGTTGCTTATCCGTTTTGCCTCGCATCTCAAACCAATGCGTGGATATCATGGTTGAGGAGTATGCACTTTTGACCATAGCTAGCCCTCGCTGATGACATCTTTTCCACAGACTTCCACATCACCTTAGTCACTGTTCTTCATGAAACATGTTGAGCAGTTTTTTTTTTCCACTGAAGCTCTTGTCAAATGTGCCCCAACAATCCCTCTCTAAAAGTCACTGAGAACTCTTCTTTTAGCCATGGTAGCAAAAAAAAAAAAGAGCAAATGGGCCTTCCCAGAATTTTTATGCATCACCCTAAGCTTGATCAGTTGTTAATTGCTTAATTAACTCAGGAACCACACTTGTGTGGAAGCACCTGCTTTCGATATGATTTGTATTACTCATTTACTGAACTGACTCCTTTATTTGGCAGCTACCTGTAGGCCAAGAGGTTTTTCCTAGGCTTGTGTCCCTGGCATAGTGACTGCATTAATGGGAATACTTAAAAAAAAAAGACAATAAGGCATTATGTATCGTCACTGATGCATTCATAACGTTTTCACAATAAATCATAAGACATGCATTATGGCTAACAATAGCCTGCATAGTACATAATGACAATCTGCAAAATGTGCCAGGAAAAGAATAATTGATGCATTACGCACTCCACAGATGTGTCAGTCCACAACAGTGAGGTGTTGAGCCAAGTTAAAGGAGTCCTGTGAATATTCAAGGTGATGCCACTTTATTTGAGGCATCGAGAGAAGCATTCTATAAGTGCTGAAAGCACATGCAGCTGTTTGCTTTCCTTCATGGTTAGTTTAATGGAAATACAAACACTATGCAAAAGCATGTATTTGAATCCAGGGACTAATGGAAGTTTAATAACTGAAATTCAGGAAGACAGAAAATTCCTTCATCCATGCCTACCCTCCCCCAACAAATCCAAACCAACAAGTGATGTATATAAACCAACTACTATCCTCTCCTACCCACTGCATCAACTGTCAATGGGAGAGTCAATGCCAATCCCAATCTGTCAATCCTGCCTCCTCCCCTGTATCTGCCTTTGACTCCCCTTTTCCTACCTGTAGGTCACCGTCCTGGGTAGTGTTCAAGGGTCTTTCACCTGGCTTTGACCCTCTCCCCAATTGGATCAGTCGCCTTGGAATTTCTTGTCCTAGTGAGTTGTGAGATGTGATCTGAATTTGTATAACCTGCATGCGCAAAAGGGAGTGTTTGTGAATCCAGCTTCAAGGCAAACACTTTGTCAGAATCGGAGCAGGAGGCTTCTTAAAGCTCAAAGAGACAGCATGTGGGATTTGATCTAAAAAAATGACTACGCAGTAATGATGGCAACAGGCCTCGCAGTCCATCCTGGCTTGTCATAGTGCGTATATCAAAAATATCAATACATTTATGGGATTTCTGGTAATTATCCATATTGTGCACAAGACAATGAAATAATGACGAAATATCATGAAATAAAATGAGGTGTGAAGTTTCCTGTATCTGTACTGCTCATGTCTTGCTGTATGCACTTACAAACCTTGATTTTGGTCACACTTGACCAAAAAACAAACAAACATGGTTTTGTGCCCAGATGCATTCCATTATTTTCACACCACAGCCTTATTGAACTGCCAAGAGGACCACCTAGTGTGACTGATCAGCCTTGCATAAACAAACAAGCAACACATGTACTTAATGTGGAATCAGAAAGCAGTGCAACTTTAATGGCCGATTCCTGCTCAAGATCCATTAACAGCTCATTACACTTGAGGCATTGTACTTTCCATTGGACTGATAAAGAGCGTGTGTAACTGCTCTCCAGGAGTGAATTTAGGTAGACCTGCTGCAATGACATGACAGGACACAAAATTGACAAATAAAGATCTGAGAACCTTCTAAGACCCCCTAAAATAAGGTGGGGGTGGCAGTGTAGCATAGTGGTAAGGAGCAGGGCTTGTAACCAAAAGGCTGCTGGCTTGATTCCCCACTGGGGCACTGATGCTGTATCCTTGGGCGAGGTACTTAACCCACAATTGCCTCAGTAAATATCCAGGTGTATAGATAACATTATAAAATTGTAACCAGTGTAAGTCACTCTGGATAAGAGCATCTACTGAACTGATTTCAGACAAACATGGGTTTGGCTCCTTACCAACTGGTTCATCTCAGACTGCTTCATTTTCCTCAGGTAGGAGTTTTGTTTCAGGAAGTATTCTGACACACTATCATGAGATTGGCGGTCTCTGAAATGAACAAAAATAAGTGTAAGAACAGAGAACATGTGCATGTGCTTAAATTCTTCACTCAAAAATAGGGCAAATTACCACAACAGCTATATGGAGCACCTCCACTTCAAACATTCAGACTACCAGTTTGATTTGATCTGTCAATCAATCAGGAAGACAGCACAGTCTCAAGAACAACTGGCACAGGGTGCTAACTGATACAATTAGCAAGTCTTTGAATAGAAATTTATTCACTGTTGGGGCTCACATGTATTTAGGACAGAATGTTGCCTTGGAGACAACTGTAAATGACTAACTCTGGCTTGTATTCAGAGAACAGATGATTTTACCTGAGAAACAGAAACCACTATGGCCAACAGACATTGAATATTCGGTAAAAATTCAACTTAACCCCCTTTGTTTCTTAGTGAAACTGATTGATGAAAAGTACTTTTCCCAACTCCTGTTTCAGGAATCAAATTTTATATTTTGTTTTAAAGATTATTACAAGTACCCCCTCCCTCACCCCGTCGCCAATAAGTTATGAAATAGGGCGCTGCTTTCGGTCGTCATTCTGTGAGAAAACAAAAATCTGTGATCTGCTCTTTCTCGTAACTTACCATCTTGACTAATTAGTCCACACAAAGAGGTCTGGTCCCAGTTAATGGACCAGCTCTTTGCGTCATCACGCAGCCCCAGAGTGTGAAATACATGCAAAGGGCCACCTTCCACTAAATTAACCGAGAGACATCACCTTGTTAGAGCAACAATACCGTGAACATTTCTTATGTTCTCACACGAGGTGGCGGTGTAGCGCAGTGGCCAAGGAACTAGCCATCTAACCAATAAGGTGTAGATTCAGTTCCCACGTGGAGCATTAAGGTACATAATATTAATTGGTGCAGAAATATCCAGGTATATAGATTGATAATCTGCATAGATATGGATGATATGTACATATGTACCCTATGTCATTTGCCCTGAATGAGAATGTTTGCCAAGAAAATAACAAAAATAAGATGCTTGGGGGACTCTTTGACTGGCGTCAAAGAAATCGTAGTAGACTACACCTGACCAGTACATATTCAGATACAATTAAAACCTTCCCATATCAATCATCACTGCGAAACAATTTTAATGTGACGGAGTTGCATCTTTACCACCAGCTCTTTAGGTAATTCGCGTGATACCGGGTTTTCCGTTTCTGATAGGTTGACTAGGTTCAGATTGAATTCCTCTCTAAAACTCAACGGGCTACCTTTGATACACAACGTCCCCACTTGCAAATGTAATTTCACAATCGCGTTGTGTAAGAAACGGGACTAAGCGAGTGGGACAAATGGGACAGATGAGTAATAATAAGACTCGACTACATAAGGGCGACGAAACCATATAGAGCACAACTTCCGTTCGTTACATGAAAGTAAACAAATGCGCAAAGCATAAACCTCGCCGCGAAACCACGGAGAAATTTAAACAAAGTGCTTCGCGGAGAGACGTTGGCAAGTGTCCAGGGAGGGGGCAGTCAGGAAGTAAGCCGATTGTGTTTAAGGAGCTGGAATGTGACGTTCGCTCGGCGGGGCCTGGTTTTGTTGTTGCCAGTTACTGGGATAGGGAAATCATTTACTCTAATCCACCGTAATAAAAGCGCTGTTGCATAATGCCGTGAAACAGCTTGTTCTGGCTGCCCCGAGGATCCGTGGGATTAACCAGACTCACATGTCCCGTTCCTCCGCACGTGTTCGTTCCATTTCCCTCACTTATTTGAAGCGTACGCTATAAATTGTACTTGAGCAGCAGTGGTTGGTGTGGCTCTTTGCCTGTCTGCTAAACCCCGAGGGGTAGGATGTGAATGTAACCGCATTCTTAGAATCCGAGGTGGTACCTGTCCAATCCAAACCTTTCAGAGCCGTAAAAGTAAAATGAAAATATATAAAAAGTTAATTGGGCAAAGGTTGCACGTGGGTCACAGCAGTAAACGAAATTACCCAAAAACCTTAATGTATTCAGTAACCACGCTGGCAGAGTAATTTCGCACTTAAAAGCATCTCTGAGCTTTAGCTTAAAATTGGTCAATGCTTTAACTGCCCTAAAATAGCTTTACGAAAGCCGCCTGCACTTCGACTGTTCTGATGGAAGCATGGTGCTGTACGTCACCCCTGTGGTTTAGTCCCTTGTAATTAACCTTTCCCAGAAGAAGTCCTCACAAACCCACAACCCACAAGCGTGTTTTGGCAAGAACTCGCGAAGTACGGCAGGTCTGCATCGCTGCAAAAGTGACGAATAAGAACGCATTTCTCCTGGGTTACTTCGACATAGAGCACAGAGGCTTGGAGAAGGAGGACAGCACGCATTCGGAACCTTCTCACTTACGTTAGCCTCACCTTCACTTCACATGTACATGTGAATGTCAGCCTCAAATCAGTTGATTCAGAGAACAGAGGAGATATGAGGACATCTCAGGGAGTCTCAAAATGCCTTTGTTGAATGAAATAGCAGGCAAGGATGGACTATTGTGCACAAGAAACAACAAAACTGCAGACAGCCACAAGAGAACGTGGTGGTGGGGGGCTAGGGGCTTAATACTGTGCTCTCTCCTTTCACAAAACGTCCTGGTCAGAGGTTACTAGACTGTGGTCCAAGGGCCTCATACAACTCTTAACAGATTCAGCGTGGCATAGTGGCAAAGAACAGGGCACGTAACTGAAAAGTTGCTGGTTTGTTTCCACGCTGAGTCACTGCTGTTGTACCCTTGGGAAAGGTACTTAACCCACAATTGCCTCAGTATCTAGCTGTACAAATGGATAAAGGTGTAACCTATGAAAGTCACTCTGGATAAGAGTGTCTGCTAAATGACAATGATGTCATGTAAAAAAATGTAAAGAGGCATCATTTTACTTGCAGTCATCCAGTTTGGCTCTCTTTCTCAGCCTTTGCAATCTCATCAAAACTGCCTCATTCCTCACATTCTCATACCTCAGTGGCACAGACCTTGTTTCCTGCCTTTACATTCTTCTTACCTTAGCTGTAAACACACCATGCCATACATCTGGTTGTGTGCTTGGCATATATTGCTCAAGCTTTAGTTCAAATTAGGTTCTTCCCTGGCTTCAGTTGCATGTTTAACTGCAAAAATAATTAATGCGTTTATTAATATAGAACCAATAAAATTATCTTTCAGCACAGACAAAGCAAAAATAATTTCATCTGAATCATCTGAAAGGTATATCTGATGTTGATTCATACTTTCTTTCTTTTTGATGACCTGATACCTGTAACTATGTAGTTAGCGCACCAGATAGCGACATGTCATTCTTTATATGCATGCAACCACAAAGCAGGTATTTGTAATGCTTACTGTGTTACTGTGTTGTTTTCTTTAACAAAATTATGTTACATTACTTCATGCTGAAGACTATGCCAAGAAAACAAAAAGAGCTACAGTGCAAATGTCAATTATGCGCTTGTTCCTCTGTGATCACGTATACATGTTGACTGTTACATTTAGTGTAATTAACTAATACATTCATTACCGAACACATGCAATGACACACAACAGTACATGCAGCCAAACTCAGTTGCTTGCTAGTTATTTTAGATAGTCTGACATGCTAGCATGTGTCAATGCATGTAGTAACCAGGTAATTAATGTATCATTTTATGAATTAATCAGCTTAGTGGCCACAAAACGAATGAGGCAACTATATTCTGATGTGGTGATAATGCAAGGTTGCCGTTTAAACTAACAAGTGAGTGGTTAGTTAGCAAGTTACCTTGTTTAACCGTTGCTGGATACTCCACTAAATGTGTATTCTACAGTGCTACATTTGCACATGAGGGAGATTTTAGCCTAACACAACAAGTAAAAAATTATAACTAAAGGAAAGAGGAAACAGACTAGCTATGCAGAATAGCAAATGATGTAAAAATGTTTGAGAAAAAAGAACAGAAAACACAAAAACATAAAGAGAAAAAACAAAATAGCAAATCCCTACCTGTTGGCTCCTGTCCAAGAGCTGGTCTTTCAAATGGCTACAGTTGGCAGTCTTTGCTGTTGGCTGGACATGATAAAGTTTAGGCTATGAGGACAGGGCAGACCAACGGTGAGAAGCAAGGTTAAGACAGTGGAGGATTCTTGATGATGGCAGGAATATTAAAATGGAGAAGAAGAAAGTAAAATTATCAGCTTGGACATGCATTGTGTGAGTTGATGACATTACAAAATACCCCCATTTGTGTGTATTAGAATGAGCCTTGACAAAAGTAAGTACAAAAGTAAGACATAGACCTCTGGGTCATCTTGATTATTTCTGTAGGCAGCAATCAGGATGATATATCTACCATCCCAATGAATGTTCTTCCTTACTAAACTGTTCTGTGTTTTAATTTAATTCAGTTTCATTTAATTTAATCATACTTAATCACATTGGCTAAACCACAGTAAAAAAAAAAAAAAAAAAATGTTGTATATGCGATATCTTTATTCAGATATTGATCCACAGTGTGGTTACCTGCCAGACCTAGTTAGATCTGAATAAGAATGGGGTCAGTGGCAAACTGGTGCAAATGTGAAACACTGTAACGTGTTGAATGTGGGGCAGCTGGAGGGAGTGCGCACACATACAGTAACACTGAACCAGTTGGCCCGGGGTCGGTGCAAAAAAAAAAGCCTGTGCGCCAGGTCCACGTGAGTGGGGACATTCATGGACGCACCACCCTTCGAGGATTATGGGCCGTTGCCTGGAATCCGTCCAAGGGATCACCATTAAATTCCCGCTCCATTCAGCACAATAGTCATCTAATATCTGGGGATCAGTGTTACGCCAGCCCTGCAGCGCCCCGCCATTGATAAGCAGCTAAAATTAGGTCAGCCCCAAGCAGCTGCCTTGGAAAAACAAGTCAGATTTCAGATTTTACTCGTCTGATTGGTCCCTAATTTTTATAAGATCAGGAATTATTCAAATGCCCTTTTCCTTTTTTCTCCTCTCTAATGCAAAGAGCTATTTACTCCCAAAGCAATTTCTGTGAGTGAAATAAAATAGAAATAAGATATTAACAATGGTGAAGTCAGTGGGGTGTTTTTTTTTTGTTTTGTTTTGTTTGAAGGGGAGAGCGATCAACCAGGCATTTTCCTATAGGTGTTACAGCAGCTGTGTGCCTCGAATCAAGATGAGCTGAAATAGTGCAGGCTGTAATGGATGACTCACTGTTTACCCTTACTGACGTCAGCAGCGAGCTCTTCTGAGAGGACGAATAAAAGCCCAGAAACTGAGAAAATGATAGAGGAATTAGAGGCTGCAGTAGCTTGTTCTGCAGCCATACAGTGAAATAAAACATTCCGTGAGAGAAGCCGCGGAACACGTGCTGGTGCAGAACCACATTCGGAGGCATGCTGTCTGGGTGGGGGGGCTAATGAATCGTCAACAATCTGCAATGTTAAAAACACATCTTCTTCCAAACAGAAATATTGCCACCCACTCGCTCATGCCACGTTACAAACCCATCCCAGGGAGCAGGCAATCTGCAACCCTTAGATTGAAAAACCAGAAAGAAAGGAGAAAATCACATCTTTGCAGTGAGTTTCTTTTCCTTTCTCTCATTCTATATATCAGCATAAGAAACAACAGGCTGAAATGTAGAATCACATATTAAAGAATTGCATATGGAATATACAGTCTAAACATACTGTGTACATTGCAAAACATAAACTACCACTTCCATATTATAATGTAGTCTGAAATACACACACACAATTGTGTTAATGAAAATTGCAATAACTGACATGCAATATATACTGTATTGAGATATATGATATTAATAAATTGCTCTGGATTTAGCATCTGATAATCAAAAAAAAAAAAATGAAATGAAAATACATTTTATGCATATTTTGGAAATGTTCATATACCAATAAGCATTTCTTTTCCCAAAGAGCTATAATCTGTGGTCAAACCCACCCTCCATTTTGAACAAACTACAGCCGGCAGGTGTCTGCGCTGGTGGCCTGGCGTTAACATTCAAAGCCAGGCCTTGATTGCAGGGAGAGGAGCTGGATGTGTGAGTCTGGCCTGAATATTCCCAGCCCAGACAGTCAGACTGGTTATATAACAGCACGGGTGGAAGTTCCAGGGATCAGTGCGCGGAGGGGGAGAGACACAACAGCTGCGGTGACACCGCGACAGGTTCATTCCGCATTCCGAAGCCCCATTGTCCCTGCTGGGTGGTCGGGCATTAGCGCCCTGTGACACTTCAATGGGAGTAAGTCTGGCCCTGCCTTGTCAGCTAACTGGGGCCCGTGAAAAACAAAACCAATAAAAAATTTGACAAATACTGGCGCACAGATGGTTTTATCCCTCTAAAGACACCTGACTGGACTTCACAGTGAGATGCAGCAGTCTGTGACACACCAGCTGCAGCTCTCTTCAATGGTGGTATTAGAAAGACATATATTTTTATGCATGTAAAAATATAGCATACACATTTTAAATAATATATGAGTAGATGTGCTAGTTAGTATATTGGATATTAGCTTGGAAAATTAAATATACTATAAAAAAAGAACCGCATATATATGAAATTGGCAATAATCCAACTATTTTGCAACAAATAAAGGATGTTCTGACATACATTGCTTTTCATATCTCATCAATACAAAGCAAATTCAAGCAAAGACAATTTGGAAAAAAATGTATCTGCACAAATCAAAGGAGCAAGCTTAGACAAAGACCACCGCAGACTAATGTATGAGTCACCACCATCACCTGTTGTGTGGTGTTTTAAATCAAAAGGCAATTTGCATTCACAGAAGGATGTACTTTCTTAATTGCTTTGGTGTGTCAAGACATTCTTATTGCTAAGCTTCGCCGTGGCAACGGCGGAAGGTCAAGATGAATCTGAAATGGCACGGGCAGACAAGCAGGTCCGCACGCTTTCTGAACAGCTAGCCCCCCTTGCATAATTGGGGTTTAGCACTGTTCTCGGGTGTTGGTTGTCATGGTGACGCAAACCCAGCATCGGGGGCCTGTGTCCTTCTCAGCTAGTGAGCATGTCAGGGCTGCGGGAATCCATGTTACCTGTTCTTAAAGGCGCCGGACGTCTTCAAGAGCTTTTGCGATGCTAAGAGGATCAGCCCTTTTGGTGATGCGAATATCCATAAACTTATCGCTCAATACGCAATGATAAAACCCACCCTGCGTCATTACAGTTGTAAGACACGGCCACACATCACGTTGCTTGCTGTTAAGGATTGTTTCTCACCTGTTAGTTTAGATTCATACATACACATATGAATGTGTGTGTGTGTTTATGTATTAGAGCCAGGCTAAAATATTAAAAATACCCACAAATTAAAACAGTTAATATTGTTACCTTGGTATAGCTTCTAAATATGCAACATCTGTAGATATATACGTATACAATATGTATGTGTATTAGACAAAATAGAAAAATTCCTAAAGGCATATTATTCAGAGGTTATGAATTGAGTTGGGAAACTCTCTCCCGGCTAGGCAAACTATAGGCGCAAGGTGAGAATCATTTTGTATTTGTTCACCGGGCTGTTGTCATGGCTTGGAGCCGGAACTCTTGCGCAATAATTAAATAAATTTGCAAAATTTTGCTCTCGATGTTGTGTGCATTAAGAGAGAAATGGCCACAGAGGGCCCCTGAGCGGCTCAGTTCAGGCATTCATTGAGTCTGAGCTGTGCCATTGCCCAACAGTGACTGGCAGTGTGCAGCAGCAGAACATAACTGGTTTCGTTGCACTGGTGTATTGTGGATTTTATCAGACGGGGTTTATTCCTTTTGTCAGTATGGCGCCCTCTACCGGCTTGTGAGGACCCTGTGAGTTGCTCAGATGATGTCAGTGCGAATGCTCCAATCAGCACTCGCTTGTCTATGGTACAAGAGACTTACCACAGCGTGAAAAAAGTGAGTGTATTGGAGAAATGCATTCATTTGGGTGTTGTGAGGACTACAGCGACTGGCAAGTCCAAACTGAAAAAAAATACAGAATAGCATAAATAAACGAAAAAAAGAACTGAACACAGGCTGCAATACATATTTGTTAATTCTCCACAAAGCAATTAATGTATGAACACAGCTAAGACTTTGGCCTTGTGCCAAATGCTGCCTTCCTCCCCCACACTCTTTTATGCTGCATTAAAAGCTGAAGCAAAAATAAGAGTCATGAAGGACTCTTATATCCCATACTGCTGTAGGAAAGCTCTCATACTTCATACTGTCTACTTACAGCATAAGACAGCTGAGGCCGAAGCAAGCTTCTCCCTTTGACTTTTAAATAGATATTGGTTTTTGCACAGGGCTTAACACAGATGAAAAGCACAGACTGGTGCTCCATGTCAAACGCTTTCTCCGCACGGTGTCCACTTGGACAGAGCTGTCAATCACGGCATTTGTGTTGACAAACTCGATGACCCCTTGCCCGCCCCAGACATATCTCTGTCTGGGGGACGCCAAGTAACGAACCAGACAAATCCTCCAGGGTCACCCACGCTACTGTTGAGTGAGCGTATCACTTTGCGGGCCTACCTGAGATTCATTGCCCAGTAGCGAAACATGACAGCTGGGCTTTGAGCAGAGCAGGAGGCTGTGTGACTAATGACAAACTCACCTCTCTCACTCAGCTCATTTCCAACGGAGAGAGCAGCACTTTGCGGACACTTCAGCCGGACACATATTTCATGGCACTCCCGGTCGAGGCCTGCTTTGAAAGCCACATGTCTCTGGTTACTCAATGCTTGCAGAGTTGCTGAGTGGCTCCTCTCCGGATGATTGTTGGGGGTGGGGTGGAGCTGACAGCACGTTTTCCAAGGGGAGAGATCCTATTAATAGCCCCTCCAGCAGACCAAGAATAGCAGGCACACGTGAGGAAGGAGCAGCTGTGGGGAGAGCGAGGGGGCTCTGGGGCAGAGGAATGCGGCCGGGGAGGGTCGGGAACACTGCACCCCGATCTTGGGCTTTCATTTCCAAACCAGGCAGGAAGGCAGCTGCCATACCTCCGTCCTCCCCACCACTGCTGTCACCTGCTCGATCTGACCGTTGGCCCACTGGACAAACGCACGCATGCACACAGGCACACAATAAGTCGGAGTCAAATAAGTGATCTACATCTTTTGAAATATACATCCCATTACATTGCATTGATTTAGCAGACGCTCTTAATCAGAGCGACTTTCTGCGCAACAGAACATAAGTGTGTTGATTCAAGTTGAATGAGCAACAGTGTCAGGCCAGGTAACAACACTCCCAGACCAGTGAGAGTGAGCACAACACTATTCAAGCCCTACCCTTGTGCAAGTTAACTTGTGCAACCTGATTAGACAAGGGAAGCCAAGTATACTACCAGACACCAGTCACTAGATCACAGAATCCAAAACACATTGCAATACTACCCCAATATTGTACAAAGTGTAACTGTGGCAAAACTGTAGGTATATTCTGAATGTATGAAAAATATCTGACTACAGAGCAGGATGATGAGAATATGGCATAGAGATGGAGTACCTTCACTCTCACTTCCTCAGCTCCATGTGGAGTGGTCAGCGACTTTAGTTGCCATTGTTGTATTCACTCTGCCATGCATAAGTCTAGTAATCTGCTGAATTTGTGTGAGTATTTGTGGCTCTCTTGCCCAATCCCTCCTGCTTTTGACACAAACTTCATGTTGAGCATTAAGGTCCATTCGTCACTGCATCTCCTACACAGGACTCGTGCATTCCCGTGATTCACGCTCCCAAGGCCAATGGCGGGTTTCTTTTTCACTCTGCAAGCCACACAGTATGCGCCGCAGGACAGCTCCCGCCAACTACAGGAGTGGCACCTCTTTCACGGACGGCAACCTAGTAACTTTATGAGCACTTGACATGGCCCTGGAGGGCGCTGACGATGGGGTGAGCCAAAGAACCCTGGCTGACCTCCTGCCGGTGGGAAGAAGCCAGTTATGCCCCGCTGGTGTGTACTCCGGGTAATAGTTGGCTAATGACACATCGCAAGCTCAAGTCCAGGCTCTAGGGCTCAGTCTGCCCTTGGTGTGAGCTCCTTTAGCAGCCTTGCCGCTAAGGAGGCCTTATGAGTCGTTTGATGTAACATGAGAAGGTTAAATTGTAATCTGCCCTTCAAGAGGAAAAAAAAAATAAAGCACAGGCCAAGACCACTCCCACCTTTATCAGATTATCTGGCTTTAAAATGGAACTGTACATGCGTTTCACGTGCATGCTCACCGGCAAGGACAGAGAGGTGGAGAGTAAGGGGGAGTCACAGAGATCACGCGTCAATTACCTGTGATTACAGGGAAACTGAGGGGCGGCAGTGTAGCATAGTGGTAAGGAGCAGGGCTTGTAACCAAAAGGTTGCCGATTTGATTCCCTGCTGGGGCACTGCTGCTGTACCCTTGGACAAGGTACTTCACACACAGTTGTGTCAGTAAATATCCTGCTGTATAAATAAAATTGTAAGAATTGTAACATTTGTAAATCAATCTGGATAAGAGTGTCTGCAAAATTACAATAATGGAATGTAATCTGCATTGATATTGGGGGGGGGGTTATGGTGGGATCTCCCAGCAGAGTCATTCCAAAGGGTGGAAAATCACAACCCCAAAGCCCCTTTATCCTTGGCACACAGCGTTACAGAGATGAATTAGGATACTGGCATTGGCATACACTGGCATCATGTCAAGGGGATATACTTGCACTGTTTTCATGCCACAGAAAGGTCTGAGACAATTTACACAGGCTCAAAAACAATTTCCATATTGTTACGGCCAGACTCCTGCAAAAGGTGACTACAGGCAGTCACAGGACAATTGGCAGGATAAATATTCCGCACATAAAAGTAAAGCAACCCGGCTACTCACTCTTTGATGTTTCGTCCAGCAGGACAGACACGCTTGTGGCGAAGATTCAGAGTTTATCTGGCTAGGTAGTACTTATACAGGCCAGAGGAAAGATAGGTGGAGAGATAGTGGTGCACAAGAATTTCAGAAAGAGTGGTTTTTGAGAGGGAAGAAAGTAATGTGGAGGTAAGAAAAGATGGGTTCTGGAGATCGGTGGGCAAAAAAATGAAATAAAACGGTGGGGACCGGCCAGTCTGCAATAGACCGGCGGACCGGCTCCGCTGTTCTACCCAAAACAACCAAAACAAACACTAGAAAATAAACGCGACAAAAATGCACCACCATCTCAAGGACTTAATACATACAGTTATAATTAGACTCTATACGAGAGAATGATTAGATACACACAATAAACCACGCAGGTACTCACAGTAATCCCCGACCACCGTGCTTGCCGCCATAGACATTTAAAATACCTGAGGTGCACACCTTCGTGCACCCGTGACCCTGACGTCACATGACCCTTAACCCCTACTCTGTGCACCCTTTACCATGACGTCATGTGGCATACCCGTAACAATATGTAAAGTGCTCTATGCTTTTGTACAGAGGCTGGTCCTTTGTGTCTCTTGTAGGGGACTGAGAGTGTTTAGGAACTGTTTTAACTCCAGGGTGGTGAGTTACAAGCATTTTCATCCTTGCAAACATCCAACAAAAAGCAGAAGAGAGACATTTGATTTGATTGATTTGATTGATTATTCAGCAGAAACTGCAGCAATGCTGAAGTATGTTTCAAAGGAACTGCACTGCCCCCAAAACAGTCAGTCAGAACCAGCATGTGAAAGTGGAGAAAGCAGAGGACATCAGCTCTTTCTGAAAGCAATCCATACCTTTGGATTTAAGCTGCTAAATTATATATTCTATGTCCATTACATTCCATGCATTTAGTAGACGCTCTTATCCAGAGCAAATTCCAGCACAAATGTCCAGCTGCACCTCACTTACAGCAGTTTGAAAAAATCAAAAACTTCCACCACTGAATAAACTGTTCTCATTTATCTTCTTAAGCACATTATGCCACGTGGCCATAGAAACCAGTATTCAATAGAGCTTTGTTTTACACCCTAACGACCTTGACTCATATCCTTTTATTTTTACTACCAACTTATGTTAGTAATATTTCAAACCGCACAGACACAGAAACAGAACAAGGGTTAACTTTAAAAAGTCTTAGATAATCCTAAGCCCTGCCCCATCCCCTGCTTGCAGCACGTGTGCAGAAAAGCACGGCTGGCTCCTTCAGGACAACATTACCCCGAAACGAGTTTATCAGTAAAATCGCCCAGGACCCTGCGGCTCGCGTTTATTGCTTCTCTATTCCAGGAAGGAATGCGAGGCATTTCGTCAGCACAGATGAGGTGGTGCGAGGCCTTGCACGTAGGCCTGGGACGCGGGACCTGTAAAAAATGCCCTCCTCAGCTGGCAGCTGCTGCTTTTGTGTGCGGGGCAGTGAGTGTACTTCCCCTAAAATTCCAACAACCCCCCCCAAACCCAAAACCACCGCTCAAACAATGAGAGCCAACAGCGCGTCTCCCAGGAGCATTTAACGAGCCTTTTCCTCAGACTTCAAAGCAGCCTGCTCTCTCCCCCCCTGACCAAGATTGTCTGGGAAACAGGCTGGGGCAATGGGAACCAGTGGGTCTGTTTGCACAACTGCTTGCAGAATTCCTGACTGCACAGGGCCCAGAAACAGAAGAGGAGGAAACACGGGGCAACCAGCGGCACCGCGGACTCGGTTAAAGGGGGCTCCTTCGCATGAGAAATGATCAACCCCAAACATTTCTACAGTACTTCAGCCTCACAGAGGCAGTCCATTCGGTGCATGCACGGTATGTAGAAACAAAACATTTTACTTTCTAATATTTATCAAAGATATTCACTACAATCTGTTTCTACTTTGTGTGTTTCAGTGGAATGAGCAAGTAGGGTCTAATGCTGATATGTTCTTTGGCAAAAAAAATCATTGGCGTACTTTCCAGTTTATCAGTAATTTATGATTTTTTTTTATATGACAGATAATTCCTGTATGTCATATAAACATATTCTAATGATAGACATACTGGAAAGAAACTACATGGGTTGAAATTATACTGAAAACGGAGGCCAAGAAAGTGATGCAAGAGGTTTGAAGCTGATGGACAGAGCAGCTGTACACTATGAATGACAGCCAACCCCCTGCTCCATAGCACTGCCCAGTTCATGTATTGGCCAAGATGGGTGACTACGATGACCAGACAACTGGCACAAGAAACCAGTTCCAGTTTATCTCCCCAGAACTGACCTGAAATCAGTGGTCCAAGAGAGATTATGTCAGAAATGAATAGCATACATTTTCGTTACAAAGGGGCACCTCAGGTTGGTTTATTTCTAATAACTCATCTGTAGTTTACTTCAGAATTATCATGCACCATGAACAGGATCCCTAAGTGAAGCAATCGATTTTGTTTCCTGGCAGAGGTCACGGAGTTAAGTATTTGGAAATAAACTTCAGGAAAAGTGTTTATGTACCAAGCACACACCATATCAATGAACCTGTGACTCACCCAATCTGATACTTGCCTGGGGTTTTATTTTTTCATACAACAGTAAAGCGCATAATTATGTGCTTTAATTATGTGACAGCAACCGAAGAGATGGCTGCACATCAGTCACCATCAGCCCATCCTTTGAATGCTGAAGCAAAACGCGCTGTCATGAGCTTGACCAAATACATCGCTCAAATGTACTTCATCCTGCTGTTCAACTGACAACTCTTTTCACCCAAAATTCAGACCTAGAAATTTGACCTCAGAGAGATTACCATTATACCATCAGCTTGGCAGACACTGTTATCCAGATCGAGGGCAACTGACACATCAGATTTTTAAAGATTATTAATTTATACAGCTGGATATTCGCTGAAGCAATTCGGGTTAAGTACCCAATCTCAAGAGTACAACGGCAGCGGCCCATCTGGGAATTAAGCCTATAAACTTTGAGTTGCAGGCCCAGCTCCTTCACCAGCGAATCACACTTCCGCCAAATTAGGTTATAAAAAAAACAAAAACGAATCAGGTTATAAAACATGATTGACTACTACACAGATACACAGTAAGCAATCTTACATTCTTTGTTGAAGCGCACACTCCTGTACTGCTAAAAAACAAATTACCCATGTCTTGCCAAATGTTCTTTAGACTGCATACTGCAGTATTTTGTTCTTGCGGTTCGAATGGTGTCATCACTTTTTCAATGTTACACAGCTCATTAAGACACTCTGCTCCTTCAAGGTGTCACAGAGCAGAAACCTTCAAAGAACAATAGGTGACTTGTGGTGGCGCCAGGTAAGAGGAGAGAACAGACAGAAAGCATGAGCAGGTGCAAGAAAGCAATGATGTCAAATATAAAGGCAAGAGGGGAAAAAAAAACGCTGGATCCAGATGTTTACCTGCTGTGAGTGAATAAACCACATTGCAAACAACAAGGAAGACATCTCATATTGTGATTTAGTTTACAAGAAGGCACTGCTGATGCTATAATGAAAAGCAAACATCCTCTGACGTCAAATACCTGCCAGTCAGCATTTGGTAATCATGAAAACAAGAGGTTGTCAACATATATCGATTGTAACAGGACAGACATGTTTTCTGTAAAACCTCTACAATTTACTGACTGAACAATGTGTTTTATTATACAAGATCAAGCACATACATATTATTTCATTAAGCACGGAAATTACAGAAACTGAGGAAACGGTAAAATTCAAAGGCTCACACAGCTGGAAAACTGTCTAAAAACAGCACACATTACTGAGAGAACACCTATGTAACTGCCGAGCGCTCGGAGGGAAGTTGGCTTGGGTGGGCTGCTTTACGGCTGAGGTTAATGACTCACATGAGTAAGTGCTAAAACTGCTCCCAAGCCCTTGAGATAAACATGAATAAATAGTGAGTTATTTCCTGCTTCCTCTGTTTATTAGATAAGTATTACATCACTTTGTTAATCATTCCCAGAATTCCACAGTATTGCACCCCCATCCCCCCCAATCATTACAGTATTTGTTTTGCAGTTTTTCCTCTCAAAGGTGTTCTTCAGCCTGAAGCCTACATGTATAAAACATACTGTGGCCATTTTTATGATGTCTGTATTTAGCCCAGTAGTGTTCAAAGTTCAGAATTCAATGCAAACCAAAAAAAAAAAGAGAAGATATCTCTGGCATGCTACTTGAACGGGTAACAACTTAACCACTTCCTTTCACTTGTGTTCAGTCCAAAATCTAAATTGCCTATGAGCACTTAATTAGGCAGAAATGCAGTTCTTCTGAAAAGGAATTTAGTATAGGGAAAAGCTGCAATTACAGTCCAAAGACTTCCAAGATATTTAAAAATTGTACTGGTCAATTCTCTTCATCACTTAATTTCCATGAAGAAACCTAGTTTTTTATTGAAAGGATTATTGCTGTGTAGAGCTGTAATGAGCTGGCTGATTTAATTAGCCTACCCATAAAAGAGAAATTCCCTCCCAGTTTATCCGTTGAATGATGCAGCATTTTGTCCACAGCTGGGGACAGCCCAAGAATTTCAAAACAAGAACCGAGTCGTGTAGGACGCCACCGAAACATTCATCTTTTACTATTAAAGAAACACACCAATATATTTGAATAATGCATTAGAACTGAAAAAGATACTTGAAACGTAGTGTTCACCATACTGATTTTGACTGCAAACATGGCATTCACTTGAACCCAGTACAGTAAATATACTTATCTGACCTTCCTTCCAGCGAGGAATAACAGCCTATGTGGAAGACTATCCATGCCTAGGTACACAGTTTGCATCCTCAGGTAATTTAGCAGTTTCCTTTTCAAAATTACTTTTTATAACTACAGTTAGTGATAAAGTTTGAATGACACCAAAAACACACTTTATGGACTGCTGGTCTTGGCATGAGAAAGGTAAACATTTCTTTAGAAATGACTACAACTTCTGCTTATCATAGTACGAATTTCTTTAGAAATGACGTACAATGAAACAGATATGTTGTATTTGGCTGACACAAATGACACCAATTAAATATGAAGTAGATGTGACAAGAAGTGGATGAAGTATATACATACACAAATATTATTTAATTTTTATATAAGGATATGACATACATACTGTATATATCTTGTACAGTTATATAAGAATATGTATGTCATAGTGCGTCACATTAATTTAACTATGTAATTCACAAAGCTATGCATTACATTTTCCTTATAAACAAAATCTTCCTTTGAACTTAACCACAGTAAAATTGCCTGCTTAACATGTTTAAGAATGTACAGGGTTATGTCTCCACATAAAACCTCTGGACTGTAATTATCTTCATGTAGCTTCATTGAAAATTCTCACAAACCGGGAGTACTGAAAAACCTTGGATGAACTTTTCTGTCAGTCACAATATGTTATTTACTCTTCGGTTAACCAAAACATGTGAAACATTCATCTTTTATTAAATTCAGACACACCTGAGCATGTTCATAAATAACAGTGTGTGCTTCAATGTATTCACACTCATACATAATTCAAGATAGTATTTGAATGACATCAGCAGGCTCTTGTTGACTCTTAATAACTCTGTCAACATATGGGAAATTAGTAAGAATAATTTTGTGCCAATAGAATACATTTATTTATTATTTTTATTATGCTAATTGTGTATTACGCACTGAAAGTTATGCCAATGCATATTCAGGTGGTGAAAAGTGCACTTGGAGAAAATGAGTGTGAATACCCTAGAGAGACTGCCAGTGTTTTTAATTAATCAGCACTTAAGAGAATTACGCCATATATTTGAAAAATGCAGAGTGTGAATTCATTTGTTTCCACTATTTTGATTGTTTTTATATACCTCTGGATACCTTAATGCATTATATTGCTGTGTAAACTTTCAAAATTGTTTTGTAATGAAATTCACACACAGGTACCTTTTATCACCAAACTGAACAAAACCTATAACATGTTAGAGGATCTATTAAACTAATAACCTACACCAAACTTGATATCTCACATGCCACAATAGAACACAGAGGGCTCACTTAAATATATCTGTAATTTAGCCAAACTAAAAAAAAAACATAATAAACAAATACTAAAAGCGTATTAGACTCGCTTCAGTTTTTTTCACACCAGCTGTATAATGCCTGTTTATGCTTGTAAATTGACAGCAGAAAAAGGAAACTGTTTGAAATGACCTTTGAACTAACCTAACGGTAAATACACCATGACCAAATAGAGTTTAATGCTAACTACTGCCATCCAAGGCTTTTGATAGCGTTTTGGGATCAGTCGGCTAGAGAGTGGTTGGACCAAGAAAACAACCAACAGCCACTGAAAGGGGCTTCTGTCACCATTTATCTTTTAATACTGCACAAACAACACAGTGATGGGCCATATATACATGCGCCATTTGCTTTCCATTATTTGAAACTATCCCTGTACTGACCTTTCTTATAACGACACAAGTTGTATTTCTCAAAGCACCTATTGTTTTTGTTTGATTTCACTGACGTATTCATATAAATCTTTTTTACTGCAACTACATCACAGTGCCTGAAACAAACAGTGGTAATCAGTTTGGGACAACACTTTATTGTTACAACTCTACATTTTTTGTCTGTGATGAATGTCTTCATCTTCCAAAGATACAGTTTGTCTGAAGTGCCTTCCTTTTTAGTTCAGATGACAGCAGTCTGATTTAAAATGCACAGGAGGGGCTTTACACAGTGAAAACAGTAAGCACATGGATTTTAGTGTAATTCCCTTCAGTAAATGTGAAGCTTATTGAGCAGTCTTGTGCAAACATCTTCACCCTACTCTAATCAAAGGAGGGACTACGCATTAATATTTATCTGAGATTACACAAGCATATTTGATCAGAACAGTAATATGGCCTGGTACAATGAAGGAAAAGCCTGGCCCTTGGCATTCATATATTGCAGGATGGCTGCATGTTACAGGCAAAGAAGTAAAGGCAACTCATGAGGGAAAACTCTTTCAAACCATGCAACAGATCTGTTCTAATAGGTCAGGGACATTCTGATGTAAATGTTCCCACTTGTGACCTCTGGCCCGGTCTCCAGCATCCACAGAATCCCACTCTGATGTTAGCTCATGTTGGAATACCAAGGCCAGCACTTTTGAAAGATCCTGGACACACCAAAACTTTGCCCTCAACAGCTTCCCATAAACTAACACGTTCGCTGTGAGCATTTTGACCTTCACTGAAACTCAGTTACAGTAAGCCTGCCCCCACTGCATGTTTAAAAACTTTAAATCTTTTTTCAGTTACAAAATCAGAGAGAAGCTGTGAAAGGAAACAAAGGCAGCAACTGTTTTGATTGGCCAGAGAAGTTACTCTCCCTTGTAGCGAGGGGGTCTCTTCTCCTTGAATGCTGTAAGACCCTCAATCCTGTCTTTTGTCGGTATCACCTAGGAGATGACAGAAATGCATCAATAAAAAGTAAAAAAAGAAAACAGAGCAAAAGCATAGGAATTCATTATTGCTCACTGACTTACAGTACCAATCAAAACTCCAGCTCTTGTCTATGATAAGAATGTCTTTTGACCAAAATCCCTTCAAGACAACTCCTTTTTTCCAAAATATGACACAAATGTGACACACAGGGGAAAAAATGGCCAATAGCCAACCGTTTATGAGCTGAGTTGGAAAGGGTAGCAAAATATTATAAATGTCACTACTGAAAAAGTACAGGAATAGACATAGGAATGAGAAGGGCCAACTGGATGTCAGTAATGTAGATCACAATGGATAAATGTATATATACGCACATAAAACATATGAAAGCTAGTACACCTCAAATAAAAAGTGAACACCATTTATTACCGGTGAGCGATAGAAGCATACACTTCATGCATAAAAGTGATGGTAAAAGCAATGTAATGATCAATAAATTCTTATCAATAAATTGACATTTTTCAACATTCAGTACTTTAAATGTATAATGTCGTACCAAAAGCTGTATTTAAAACACAGCAACTTATGGATGATTATACCTATCCATGACCTTTACAACACAACTTCATATATCTAGACACTAATGTGATATGTGGGATGACAAGTGTACATATTTCTGTTGATAAAGGATGTACCTGAGCATAGCAGGCCTCTTCAATTGCTAAACCGGTTGCTAAATCCACCTAAAACACAAAAAATATGTGGTTCAACAGGAAGACATGTCATTTCTAAGGGTTACAAGGATAGTATGAAGTACTTTGGAAGGCTACTATTAAAACATTTCCCACCATTTTAAAGGCACTAAGGCATGTGGTTTACCTTGAATTATCAGTGTTGTCTAAATCCTGCAGTGAATCAAAGTTCTCCGCTTTGCAAGCGTTAGATCTACCCTTGAATCTGACAAAAATGTTCACACTTAATGCGCAGCGTGGTATGAGTCATATCCATGACAACAGAGAGGGACAAGCAACCCACTTTTCTGAGTTACCTTGGCATTTAACAGATCCAGAAATATCTATCTCAGCACACACTCAAGAAAAACAACCTCATTTTGAAGCAAGTAGTCCTTGAGCAGTGTTTTATAAGGAAACTGAGAGGAGGCTCAGAGAGATCATTAAAAAAGCGCACAAAATTATTTTTTCCTAGTGAAGGACAAGTTCAACGACAAATGATGATTTGAATATAAATATGTTATTATATTTAGGGGGTTAAGCATGACGTGTACATGTGTACCCTATTGTTTTGAGAGTTTTCCTTTCTTTCTTTCTGTTTCCACTACTATGGGAAAACTGCAATAAAATCCAGATGGTCAAATGAAAACGTGAGACCTTGTACACACCCACAGGTCAGGTCAAGCTGAGCTGCAAAATCTAATATGAAAGCCACACGTTGACATTACAAACTAGTTTACAATAAATGTAAAGCACAGAGCTCTGATGCTGTGCTCATGTATTTCCTTTGCCAATAATTACATTTTCCTAATTAGATTATCTGGTTCTGTCATGTTGGATTTTCAGCATGTTGGATTTCATTTAAAAAAAAAAACAAATTTTAGGGAAAACAACACCTCGTAAACTGTTGGACTAATTTGCGCAAACAGTGGTACACACAGTCACAGGGTTCTACATAAACAGTTTCCCTGTTGCCCAGGGAAAGTAAAAAACTTGGGGCAACAGGCATGTAAAACCGGCCAGTGATTTGCCTGATCGGGCTAGTGATGATTCAGAGCCAATTTAGCATTTCAGTTCACAAAATCCCCGGTTTCTGTGTGCCCGCTGTCAGGCATGCACATCAGCAGGTGTGTATGTGCTTTTGCATTAAAAAAAAAAGAAACGAGGTTGATCACGTTGGGTCCTGTGACCAATCATACCTGAGCTCTTAACGAATAACTAGCTAAACTACCTGTGACAGTGGAGGCATACTGAATCAACCAGCAAATGTAAAGCGCGTTTTAGTTGGTAAGTTATTTCATATCTCAGATGGCTTTCAGCAAGTTGGATTAACATATAGTCAGAGTCTGGGCTCACAGACACTGATCACTGAGGCACCTAATGCGGTTTCAAATGACGTGCAATTGTGAAGATGGATGTGGAACCAGTCACTGCCCAATCCACCTTGACTGAGTTGCCAGACATGCCTGCATTGCACTGAAATAAATTAGTGCTAACTTCACACAGCTCTGCATTCACAACAAATGAAAGCACAAGCAGTATGTATCTGAAACAGTAACTATCAAGCCAGAAAATGTAACCTCCATCGCTAACGTTAGCCATCTGCCAGTAAATTAGTTTGGAGCTAGCTACAGTGGCTAAAATTATAGTTCCTCTCTGAAAAGATGGAGTCTGTACCGTGTCTTTATTTCTCGTAACCAATGAAGTAGCACAACACAGGCAGGTCAGGCAGATCATGCCATGACAGCAGCTCAACATGGACGCTGATACAAGACTTAAGGTCTCCAGTTTTGAACCAGACACACTTACTCACATCCTATCAACTTGGAGAGGATAGGGTGAGTGCAGTGACAAATGTTTAGCTGCTTTTTAAAGAAAACAATTCAATAACATTTATCATTTTGAGTATATTGTAGAATGTATTTGAAGAGGAGGAAATATTCTAGAAATTCCTGCAAATGGGAAGTGTATGTGTACAGTACTATATTAAGACTAAAGTTATATAAGGTATGAAACTGCCTCATTTCCCCCCAAATCAACTTTACCCAGGTAATGGGTCTCCTTAAAAAGTCAATTCCGAACACAGCCAGCATCTGCGTTTTCCAGCTTTTTTTTAAACATCTAAAACTCCTGGTACACAGGAGGGAAGCTGAATTGCTCCAATCAGGTAGGTAAGTTGAATCTTAGGGTTGAAGATCCAGGCTAGGACGAAATACAGCAGATAGCTGTGCCCTCTAGGTCCAGGCCTAGAAAACAAATGCTTCTGAGATATGTTCTACATTTTGAACAAATCTCAGGAACAAGTGAGTACCGCTTATAAAAATCTTACCTCAATTCCCTGGTTGATGGCAAGCTTGGCCATTCGAATTGCAATGGGCCCCTGAAATCCAATAACAAGAAAAGAAAATGTAAACTTCAGAAGTGTTGCCATGCTTATTAAAAAAATGACCTACAAGAAAGTTCCCTCATTATTTTTGTTATTTATATGTATGTGTGTGTATATATGTAAATAACAGTAGGATGAATTTACACCCATGGCAATATCCTCTCAGTGTAGAGTCTGAGGTTGCAAACAGCTGTCCGCAGGGCAGAGAGTAGGCAATGTCTCTGAGGAGTCAGGAGCTGGTGAAAATGCTATGAATGTAGCTAGGACACGTTTGGCCCACCTCTGACTTCTGACCCATGTCAACGGCACAGTTCAAGGTACAGAAGTTCTTGGAAATTCTTGAGTTCTTTGACCTTGTCTTGTCTCCAACTCTTTCAAACAATATGCACAACAGAACACTACTCTTTCTCAGTGTAACAAACTAACTTTGCTTCGATTCACCACGTGACTTCTTTTTTTCCCCTCTCTTCTACTCTTCACATTTTTAATGGGAAAGGCATTCATCACTGTAAACAAAGTGGGTTGTGTGCCAGAAAGAACTGTCATGTGAGGAGTATCCAAGAGGTGAGGGAACAGTACTATAGATGTTTTTGATTTTAACGTCCAACATGACTCATTCTCCTTAACAGACAAATCAGATCAGTGTTCTTCAATATGTAACGATGTTATCAGACTGATCATTAACTGCATGGTTGGATAAACAATGTAACAACAAGTATTCAGCCATACAGATACTGTTGCGGTGATTCATTCCTTACTATGATTGCATAACTTAACATTTCACATATTTTCAGTTTAATCAGTGAGATGCTTGGCAGAATGAATAGACTCTCACATAGCACCCTATAGTTAACATTGTGTTCTCTGAGAAAGACTCCACTAAAACCGGAAAGGAGATGGCAGCCAAAGGTATAACAAAGACCTGGGAAGCACAAAGTGAGTCAACAGGTTTCTCAACAATTTAAACTAATCCGGTAATCCTCACCAATCATCTCCATTACATGAGAGCACTCTAGAAGCATTTACAGTAAGAGCATCAGTGATTTTGTGAAACAAGGTCAACTCCACATAAAAAACATATGCCCATCCTTCATTGAGCCACACTGACCTTTAGCACATTTACTGACAGAACTGAAATAAACAAACATGGTGGTCACCTTGGGTGTGAAATAACAGGATGTTCAATCCTCTCGCTTAGTGCTCTGTCTTTAACTGACCAAAAAAAAAAAAAAACACAACATGTTGAGCAAGTGTTCTTTCTTTTTTTTCACAGCACTTGAGGTGGAAAGGTGTGGGCGTAATCTAAAAATACCTGTTGATCATGTGAAAATATATTGCCGGTGTGAATTTGCTGTTTAAGGAGGATCCACAAAGCAAGGGGGACCAAATGTCCGCTTCACCTGAGGGAGAAATTCGCGGGCGAGGTCCAGGGCTCGTCTGTATGCAGCGTCTCCGCTCTGGTTCTGATCCACCGCGTGACTGACCAGGCCTAAGGTTCGAGCCTCCGCCCCATCTACCACTCGGGCAGCGAAGATGAGCTCTTTGGCCAGGGACACCCCAATTGCCCGGGGAAGGCGCTGGGTTCCCCCTGAAAGAAGAGGGAACAGCAGGGGTAGCCATGAAATACAGCTCAATAGCACAGAGAGGGAAAAAAAAACATGACTCACAATGTAATAGTACATTGATTACTGCCTCCCAGATCCATTGGTTATGACAGATCTGCACACAGGGCAATGTAAATCGATTTTGCTAAACTTGTGATTTTCCACAGCTGAGGATGGCTGAAACAAGCTGTCTATGCTCAATTAGCATCATATAAACAGGGTCCAACAGCATCACATCCATCCACACATCTTGTCTTGCATTAACAGATAATGGCCGAAAATCATGATGTAGATCCATAGAGTAGAGCAAATTCTACAATATTTCACCCACTTATTCTGTGTCGGCCATTATGTGGGCTAAAGTACTTATTTTATGATTGTATTTTTCTTTGGTGCAGTATCAGCATCTGCTGTGTTTATTTAATGACCTCAGTACACAGTAAACAATCTCATAGTACCCTGGCAGAACAGAAAGCACTAGAGACCCTGACGCAAGCTAATATCACTTTCTCATTGCCTCATATTAATGCAATCCTGGAAAATACAGGAATTCTCTTGGCAGGAATGCATTTGCATCCTAAACAGTGTCTTTGACAAGCACTCATCAGCGACACATGTTGAGACGCCACCGGAGCGAGGGGCCAGTCTCTTCGGCTGCCTCCGACATCATTAAACACCTCTGTTCCAAAGCCCGAATTAGCATCTGACAACAGCCTCGCGGAGAACGCCACCGTTCGGGTGTGAACGCTCCACGGTGTGACCGAGAGGCTGGTGCGACGAGGCTGTTCTCGTCAAAAAAACCCAGGGCTGCTTCCCGCGTTCGGTAACACTCATCTATTTATGCATTCTAACGAATTCCTCCCCACCTATCACTTCATCTGCGTATCCTCCCGGTGCCCAGAATGCTGTCAAGTCTCATCAGTTTAACCAGACGACCCACTTGTGTCTGCGGAGGGCTGTCAAGGCTGGTGTTGAACAAACATGAAAGAGATTATAAAATTGAGTTTCGCCCCTTTTAGCTCTTTTTTTGTGATCAAATGGGTAGAAGTTCAAAAGCATCTTCCTTCATTTCTGCCATAACACCACCAACTGAAATCACAGTGGTGTTTCAAGGTAGTACAAGAACACTGACTGCATATGTGACAAATGCCATCACTAGAAGACAAGGGTAACAGAGACATGCACAATGCAGTAAACAGACCTCCTGTAGCTGGGTATGTATGAGTGCTGAAGCATGGATCAATGTATTACTGTACAAAAATGATTATTCTTTGTGAAACATATGGAGATCCATGCTAGGAAACATACTACAGTACAGTGGATAATCACTTCAGAGCTGACTGTGAGACAGATAAGTTCCTAATTAAAAAAAGAAAAGATGCAACACATTTTCTCTCTGCCCTTACAGTAAACATGTACATTACTGTTTAGTCATCCTGTCCTGTAAACCTCCAAGCATCAACATGCTTATAGATGTATTAAACTAATGAAACTGGAGTTGACGACAGGGTAAACATATCACAAAATTGAATCTATACCATAACCATGAGAAAATAAATAGATGGATGGACAAATAAATAAATCATTGGGTCAATTTGGAGGGGATGGAGAGTAGGATTGCTCTTTAGAAAAATGTGAAAAAGTGAAAATTAACCACAGGAAAAGAAGAACAGCTGAGGAGGCAACAGCAACAAAAGTGAAGGTGATTGCAAGTCATGATAGATTTTTTTTTGGTTTAGGGAAGCCTACACTATCCCTAGACAGATGCACTGGCAGACACAGTCATTTATTTTCTGACCCATGACGGTAACTGAGACGTTGAATTCACAAGGGAAAAAAAGCTGCTATAACACTGACCACTCCCTTAACTAAAAAAAAAAAAAAATTAGTAATAATATTAACACGATGACTATAGCAACATGTGAGAACATTTAAGTCCAGCAATGTCTGGCAGGGGTAACTTTCCCTTGAATGTATTTGCTAATTTGGCCAGAAAATGTAGGTCAAGTCAGTTAATTTACAGGGCCTACTGAGTGGCACACTTACTAGTTTAATACAGCTTTTCCTGAGAGAGATCTTATTTATTTTAATCATGGACAGATTTTCTTTCCCTTATCCTCACGGATATTTAATCATTTCCAACAATTAAGTCCAGAATCAGTGACAGCAGAAATAGGCGGGCAATAATTACTGCTTCTAAGAGCGCTGAGCTGACACAGTTCTGGGCTAAAATGTGCGCACAGAAAACGTGGAACAAGTGATGGCTTTCTGAAATTAAATTACTAGCAGCCCGTAAATACTGAACAGATGATCACAATTACTGTGAATAATGAGTGTGTGGGGGTGTGTGTCTGTGGCCAGGGGTTTGAAAAGTAGAGTCAAGCCTGAATGAGGGGTCCAGCTGTCTCACCTCTGAGGTGACGAAAGTATACTAAGTTAAACCAGGCCCGATGAGAAATGCGCACTGCTGGAAAAACAAGGTCAGACCGTCTCAGGAAACCATTGCTGATTGCCTTAGCACTCTTCAAGTTCAAAGCGATCACAGAACACAGAATATACTGGAACTACAAAGTCAAGGTGTTTTCATGGCCTTCTCTCTGCCTACTTCAGCAATATAAGAAAAGTCTGTTTTTGGATAGAAAGGACTAAAAGTTCTCACTTCAAGGGTACAGTGCACACAGCCAGTCCCAGTTTTGGAATGAATGCAGGACATTTCAAAAAAGTTGAGTGGGTCAGGATGTTGCATAACACACAATAAAAATAACTTGTGTTTTAACATTCTCATGAAATTCAGCCAGGGCTGTCAGCATTTGACCCTCTTGCTCAACTGTTACGCAAGCAACTGGAGGGAAAAGTATTTACACACTGACAAGCCCAGATGGGTTGCATCACAGGGTCACGATGAAGCAATGCTTTTTTTTCCCTCTTCGCTCCATGATTATTGTGTCTGCTGTGTGTTAAAAACTGACAGGTATGAAAGCAACACATTTAATCTAAACAAAGATGCGTACTTGCTAGAATCATTTCTTTGCCCAATACTTTGCAAAGTTGATGAAACTTTTCCAAAGAGTAAAAAAAAAAAAACAGGTGGATCATTGATTGTGACTGCTTTACTTTATTCTTCCTCACTAAGCAAGCTCGGCTGAACTATTCTCCATAAAAAATAGATTGCATTTTACTTTTTAAACCCTAGGCAGTGTCATCTGTGGAGATATTTAATACGAGTTCAATTGAACAGAGGGAGAGAACGTCTCTAAATATAGCTTCCATTCCCATTTTGCATCAGACTAATTCTTGTGGTAAACCAAGGACACAGGAGCTTTTCCACAGAAAAAAAGGCTTTCTGGTAAGTTATGACATTAATGGTAAACTGTGCTCATTGCCTTGAGTAACAAGTGTATAAAATTGTGTAACAAACTTTTAACATAAGTTTTTATACAGCTGTGGTTTTGCAATCATTTCTAGGAAGCCCTTGCATCATAATTTTACGCCCTTGAAAAAAAAAAAAAAACAAAGTGTCTGATGTTCTGAGCTTATTTGCCCATTTGAAAGCAGTACAGTATCAAATTATCAAATTGCACAATGTAACAGCAGAGCATTAGTGTTTGGACATGCCTGGGGAAGGCCTGATGCACTCTGCCATGCGCTGCATATGCGTCTCCGTGTTACGGGCCCTGCCGCCAGGCGTGTTTTGAACGCAGTGAACCGGGCAGTAGATGAAGCGATTGAAATGTGCTGCATTCTCAGAACTGCCCCCCGCTTCAAATGTCGAAGTTCAGGGCAGCTAGCCGGCTTAGAGAGAGAAAAAAAAAAAAAACCCATCACGGCTGCGCACCACATAACCTCAGGATTGTCATGTTGAAATACTGATCTTCTTGGAACATCTCAGCAATTCTTATGAGAGAAAAAAAAATTGCCTACGTTTTTTTTTCTCTTCTCAGAATTACTGTCGGCATGTCTGAAGTAGTTTGTCACTCAGCATGTCCGAAGCGGTTCACGCGTGCTGGGACACTGACGGGCCTGGTCACGTTTCAGTGTGATTTACGAGGAGGCGCTGACCTGCGCCAGCCGCTCGGTCCCGGGTTGCAAACACTCGACTGTAACAGTCCGCCTGTACATGCTCATCACGTGGCTCGCGCACCCCCATCCCCCCCCCTTTTTGACCTATGCCCGTAACCTGTTACCGTAACCTGCCCGGATCTGCCAGACACGCCGCGTCACCACACCCTCCATGGAGTGTCTCAGGAGGGGATCGTCTGCAGCAGGATGAGCCGGCGAAAGCGCTGAAGGAGGGGCTGACATACTGAGAACACATGCGTGAAGTGGGGGCCGGGGTCCTGCTCTACAGGAGCTCACGGATCTCGTTTCTGCATGCGCTGCCCGACGCTCCTCCTGAAGGACTGAGGCATCTCCGTGATGTCACGCATGCTGTCAATCACAGCCTTCACGTGCAGCTGGGATAATCCACACTCCTCAGTTCCAGAGACCTAGGCGGGGGGCCTATGTGAAAGGGGCTATAATTGTCTCAAATACACTGCTCAATATCCACTCATAGCTCCTAAAGTGCTTCAAAGAGTTGTTACTCGTAGGTCCTCATACACCACATTTTTTGGGTGTTAAGCTGAAGTATAATTTCAGCATGCTAAATTTCTAGAACAATTGCAGCTAATTCTAATGAGCAATTAAGAGATGAAATGGGAGTTAAAATTGTAGTGTTTTTACTGACCTTTAAATTCGGAGGGACTTGAGGCCATCAACAAGGGATAACAATGTATAGATCACGGTTCCTTTTCATGAATTTTCGGGCCTTGTCTGACTGATGTGACAAGCTGGTTGCCAGATTTGCACATTTCTGAGGCGCAATTTGATAGTGATGATGACCATAATGTGTCATTCACCAAGTGTTTATTTTGGATTACCTGATGTACAAAACAGCTGGATAAAGTGAGGGCACATAGGCATAAACCTTGACCGCAGCTAACTTACTACCTACTGTATAGTAGCTGGCTACAAAGCTCAGCATCTAACACACTTAAATCTACTTAATGGTTTACAAATTTTATGGGCTGACCTATTTCTGCATTGGCACTGTATCAACATCACTGCCAATAATGATTGCAGTTGGAAAGTTCCACTACATATCATTTTAAAAATGAGCATTAACAGTTAGAGTTGCATGTTTTTTTAGACATAAAGTTGGCCTGCAGTCTATTCACCTACTCCAAATGATTATTTTCGCTCATTCCAAGACTTGTTTCATTAGAGATCAAAAAGTAAATGTGCTACTAAAACACTGCCTGGAAAGGCAAGCATTGTCTACTCCAGTTCAGTAAGTCTAATTACATTAAATCTGGAGGAGTACAGTGCAGTTACGAGCCAGCCAAAAACACTAAATGACCTCATGTTAAAATATATATTAATATTGAAGTTAAGGAACTGTTCAATGATGAATGTACTGAAAACAAATAGCCACTCAGAAGTGACTTTTCCAATAACATGTTCCCTCCGTAACAGAAAAAATTGAATTCCATCAAGTTTGATTAAAAAAGCTTCAATATCTGGAGGGTCAGTTGCCCCTTCAGTAGTCTGTCCCAAGTTCAAATTTCTGTTACTCAGCAAGCTGAAAAAAAACAGCTCCAATTGTAAGGTGAAAAGAAAATCACATGTTGTAAAGTAAAAACCATTTTGTCTCAAAGAAAAAAGTGGGAGAGGCGAGGGAATAGAAGAGTATAAACAGCGATTGCTGACACATCTGTCTTTAGGAGATGACAGAAGGTAAGGAACTGAAGAATGGAATGACGGATTTAGAAGGGGAAGAACAAAGACACGGAACAGTCAGCCGGTCGATGATGATGTCATTGGATTTTATTCCACTCTGTCTTTCAGGTGGAAAAAAACAGTGGCAGGAAGAGGACAATTATGTGCGCAATTGTCAAAATCACGTGACCATATACAGAGATGATAAGAACACTTTCCATAAACACAATAACAGGGAGGAAAAAACTACAAAGGGAAAAAAAGGGATTTTTATAGTGCAGCATGCAACTCAGCAACAATGGCGCTCTGGTACTTTTGTGCACAATTCTCTATAATAATACACACAGATATACGTTTACAGACTGAGATGCACTTCTTCAACAGGCTTTATGCTGCACAAGTTTGTCCCACTTTCCAAAGGTTGTGTTTAAGAGCTTGAATTACCATTGCTCATCGCTAGGCAACAGGGCCCTACTGTGCCAGGCTATTTCTAGGCCCCATTCAACCTGTATTTGTTTACACTCTGACCTCTTTCTTTCTGACCCATTTCTGTTGACCCTGCGGTTGACGACATTTGCAGTTATCCAATTTAATAATTGAATAATTGAGTTTTTTTATCTTTTTTTCCTGGTTAGTTTTCCACTGTATGAAAATCGGTCGCCATGGTTATGAGCAGTGTTTGAACAAAGATGGCACGTGCCACTTCCGTGGTCCTCCTTTCTCAGCTGTGTGCAGGGTCCACTGTGTTGGCCCAAGGTGCTTTTTACAGACCTGTCCTGATAGTTTTTTGCAGGATTCCTAAAAAAACTATCAGACAAAATTCATTGCAGTCATTTTCACAACAGTACCTGCTGAACAATAGGGAACAAGGCCTTTGAGCAACCACCCCCAAAAAACACAGCCCACAAACCTAATTTTAAGAAAAGTCAGATGACCTTGAACAGAAATGCAGCAAGATTCTGTAAACCTACAGAGGGTGAACAGAATACTTTTCTCTGAGTGAGAAACTGATTCCTTGAAGGCAGCGGTCCCACGTAAACAACAGGTTAATTGAGGTATTAAAATCCTAAAGATTTAACTTGATATAGCCTTGAATGGCTTATGTGATTGCCAGGCAACACTCTGCTCATTTCCTGAGATGAAAACACATGTCTAAAAAGCAGATGGTTCCGCAGTTTTCCATTGCTCCTTTGGGGAGTTCAGGTAGTCAGCAGCAGCTTTTGTCACGCTCTCTTCTGGCTGCCAGAGATTTATTCAAGCAAAGTACGACCAAAACAAAGAAGGGCCACCTGATTTGCATCTGCCACGGCATTGACTTTTCGTGGAAGTGCTTTCTTTGTGATCACTGCCAACTTTTAGCAATCTTGTCATTTGGTGACAAAATGATGGAGTCACTCACCAACATGTGCTGTGGAACAAAGTTCAACAAAGAACAAAGTTGAACACAGAGGAGTGAAGTTTTGTATGTCAACAAAATAAGTTAAATGTCTTCCCTTGTATTAATTTTCATGGGAATCCTTTAGGCAACTAGGTCATTTATTATGCAAAAAAAAAAAAACATTTAAAAAACCCTCAATGTGTCTATGTCACTCAAAGACATAGTTGGATAGGTTGGATAGGCATACTTAAATTATCTGAATGAGCCATTCTTCTCCTCACCCCATCCAGACAGTATAAGGATCTGTGGATCTGCAGAGGCGCAATGCAGGCTTTGTCTTTGAGTTTTGGGCTTGCACTGAGCATGCACTATAATTCCAGAATACCACTTTTGAATCGAGACACGAAAGAAGGTTGGAATAAGGGTACTAACTGTTGAAGCTAGGGGAACCACACTCAGACCTTCTGTGAGGATTCCCTTTCAGCACAAAGAGGAAATGTGTTAAATAGACCGCTCTCTTGTGCAAACAGGTGTGAGACTAGGCTACTCACTGACTCCTTTTACAAACATAGTACTGTTTCTCTGGTGTTACAAAACAGAACACATAAAATGATACTGGATACCTGGCGCTAAAAGCTAGTTAACAAAACCTGAAAGCTTGTATTTATGCCATGAAGTAGCCCTTCTGAAGGATCTAGGCTGAGCGCACACTCTCACGAGGGCATGCGAGACAGACCTGAAGTGGGTCAGTGGAACAACGTGGCGTCCCGCAGAGATGACATTTATTTTAGAGCACTTTGAAAATGTAGGGTGACACACAACATTTACAGTGGGAAGAAAAACATGTTTGGCAGGCCCTTGTAAACTTTGGTTTTCTTTGCCTCTGCCTCCGCCTTGGTTTACTCAGACTGACACAACAAACATGGCGAGCGTTGAAATATCTAAACAAAAAAAAAATCCCTCCCAAAATGTTTATTGTTAAGTGGAGAACAAAACTGGTTGATAAATGGCCCTTCAGTGGAGATGAAGACACAAAACAAGTGCACCATGAAAAACTGCACCTTAGAAATGAAAGTATTACAGTTGTTAATACCTCAAACACTACGTTACAAATGTTCCATTTTTTCTTGAGTGTGTATAACAAATCCACACACGATTAAAAACATTGTATTACTTATTTTCTTTGCCGACTCCCTGATCTAGTCTACTCAACAGCTGCATTATGAATTTATGACTGACTGAATAACTAGACTTTTTTGATGCAGCAATTGAGGTTAAGTACCTTACTGGAGGGCAAAAAAAGCCCCACTATTCTTTTCAAGAAGCAAACCTTTACATTTCCCTAGGCTGTATGCCACACTTCCATCTATTCCAAACGCATACAAAACTGTACTTATACCCCCCCAAAGAGGGATCTATGACCTCACCAAACCATTCTGTTACTCAATACTTGATTCATTTGACTCTTTGTTCCAACTTAAACAATGAGTCATGTTTCGCTTCTTAGAAAACGTCAGCCTCTTCCTGTGAAGCCATACTGGAAGGCCGAAATCAAATGTGCGACCGAGGCCTTTCTTGGCTTTTGTTCGTACAGCATCTGACTATTGTGTTGAGTAAAGTTACACAAGTATTCAAACAAGGGCAGCCTGTGTCACACCACGTTCAGGAACAAAGGCACGAAAGTAAACGTGCCAGCCTGCATCTGGCGCTGCGGACAGTGTTAAAAACTCAATGGCTGCGTGGAGTGCTGCGGACAAATTTGTGGGTTTCAATCCTGGGATATTGGTGCCAAACCCTTGTGTGCAGCACTCAGACTCTGTCACTCCAGTAAACATGTAACTATGCCCAAGTGTTACGGAACATATATTTCTCTAACTGTAACCAAAGCAAGTCACTGCGGTTAAGTGTTATCGCTAAGAAGTTAATGTACCAAAAAAAGCTCACATCACACTAACAACACATGATTTTTAGCCAAACTTGCTCTACAGGGTGGTGTGACAGCTTGTTTTGTTATCATCTGGAGATCTGGAGGGCCATGCAAAATGGTAGGCAGCTAACGCAACAGTATGTTGAAGAGTTGTTTTTTTCTCATGATTTTGAGTTCTCAAAACAAAAAAGGGGGCGGGGGGGAGTTATGACTAACAAACAGCTGCAAACCACAGACTCTTCATCACCATCCCTAAGTTCTGTTACACGATAACCCTGGACAGGGCAAAGGGTTGCTGTAAGAATGACACACAGGATATCCAAAGTTACCACAGTGCTGCAAGGACTTCATCAGAATTCTTTTGTCAGCAGTACGCTGTTTGCTGTTACATAAAATATACACGGATAACACTGGGCAAACATGGAGGCACAATCATTTAGGGATTTGTTTAGCTATAACCATGTCTTTGTTTTTATGTTTGGTAGATAAGCTATATGCCAAAAATAAAAAATAAAAAAAAAAAAAAAAACTTCCGGTTAGAATGTGTGGTTTCAGCAGGTTTGCCTCCATTGTTTTGCACAGTATTGGCATCTGAATATGTTATCCACTATAAACAAGGAAATGAGAACCAAAAACACGAGCTTGCGTTATCACCCTGCAGAGTAACCACCAATCTTATCTTATTTACAAGTTTGCACACCTCTCCCTACATGAAAATGCAGAAGTAAACAAAGTATGCGCACGGATGTGTGCTTTGAGAGTGTTGCCAAGCATCTGTTAAACCCATTAATTTCGCTACAACAGCTAGCGAGGTAAGACGAAATGCATTGATATCCCTGTTATGGACAGCACAATGCCTGTCATCTAATGTGGGTTATGACATTAAGAGAGCTCAGCCTGTTGCCTTATTAACTGGCACAACGCTGTCAGGCTTGCGCCATTGTTTTATTGGTATATTGGAAAGTTCCCGGAAAAAAAAGTTACACTTTGGCAACAGTGAGCCAAAGGGCCACAGCAAACAGCTTACTTGTGTGCTGAATTTATACTGGGACAATACTCAAAGGTTGCAGTAATGCTATTACACACAAACAGCATTTGATTACAAAGAGAAAATGAAAAGGCAAATCATTATAAGCGTGTTGAAAGAACTTGTTTGAGGACTTGAGGAATGATATAAAACGGCTTATTGCCTTGGACCCGCGGAGATTCCTGTCAGTTATATTAAATCAAAATTCTGATTAAACGAGCCGATTAAGTCTGCATCTTTTTCTGCAGATTGTTTTCTCTAGCATAGAAGTCAAAGATCAGCAGTTTGGCCACTTTGGTGAGAAGTCAGTGGGCAGCCATGATTACCTGCAAATTCACCACATGGGAAATGTGGCAGATTATGTGTACTCTTTCCATGATGCCAAAGCTGCTGTGGTTTAGCACCATCAACATCAACAATTAGATCAGTGGTCCTCAACAGAATTCACCTACGCGCACTCATCTAAGACACAGGGTGTGGGGTGTGAGGCAGGTAATATGCCATGAATGCTCCAGTGCTCTAGTTTACTCATGGCAAATACACATTTGTACACAAGATGAAGGATATATTAACATGTTTTTATGCTTTTTTTTTTGCCCTTTATCACCCCTATTTTTGGAGCTGCCAATTGGATAATTTATGCTCATCTCACCATGACAACCACTGTACTGATGCAAGAGAGCTGGAGAGCAGTGAATGCAATCCTCTGATACGCTCACTTGCCAACAATGCCTATTTTTCACATCAGAAGTCGCCCAGAGCGCCACAATGAGCTAAGCGGCAAAAGGAGAACGGGTGCGGCCTGACTGACGTCTCCCAAGCATCCTCCAGGCGCCCGATGAGTCATGGGGTGCCTGAGAGTGACGAGATGAGAAACCACTGCCACCATACCCACCCCTACCCCCAGCGGAACGTGTTTTCACACAACATGAAATGTAGGCCTATATTAGACACGTTAAACACAAAGTTTTGTGAGAAATGTTGACGGTGATGTTTGTTAGCAGTTACATCTCAATGGGAAAATTTAGCCGAGCAGCCTATTTTGGAACATACTTCACAGCCACGACAGACACCTCTCTCGCAGACACAAAACTGCCCACGGGAGTGTCTTTGAGGGCTCCTGACTATGATGATAATGACAATACAATGACACAGTGAAACAACTCCTGAGAGGCACGTGAAGCGCTTCGGTGAAAGCGGGCCGGGAAAATGTAAAACACTGAAACGAGAGCCCTAGAGCAGCAGTGGAGAGTTCATTCAGTTTTAAAGGGCTCGTATCGTAATGAGACTGACTTATTGATGCTACTTGTGCTCGGGCATGAATTAATGAGCAGCCCCTGTTCGTGCAATCAGCAAACACATTGCCAGCGCCTGGTTATGCTCTCCCCCGTCAGCATTGCACCGTGCGTTTTTCTGCAGATGCAATTGGATTTCCGAAAAACACTCCACCAGAGCCGCTCACCGGCAGCATCTTTAAGCACTGACATTTCACTCCGAATGACCAGATCCCCTATGCGCGGACATTATCAGGCCTGTCTTTTCCTCTTGTACGTCAGTTGTGTACGACAGCATTGGCAGTGACAGCATAAATAGAGCTCACCTGAAAGTGTTCTGGCTCTTTTTTTAATGCCCCGCCTTAAGGTAGTGTGGACTGAAAATGGACCTCATACGACAGAGCCTGGAAATGTAGTTTCAGTACAATCTCAAAAGATAATAACCGAAGGAAATAACTTTATTGAACGATGAATTGGTTCCTATTTTTCAAACGAGACAGGACGATAAGCAAGCGTTTTCGCAAGAATAAGGCCATAAATGTAACGCACTCTGATAATAAAACTGAATTACTTCGCGCAAACTGATGTCTTGGCTTGACCTTAGCTATGACTTCTACAGATTAAAACTGCATTATTTTTATCTTTGTGTTTAGCAGATGCCCTTGTGGAAGGCATCGGAAACCATACATGGTCAGCAACCAATGCATACGATGCGATTTTTTCTGCAGAAATGGTAATACAGTATCTTGCTCAAGGCTGTAAACCACTACCTACCACCAAGGATTCAAACCTGTGACCCTTCTGAGTCCAGTCCAATAGTCACCCCACCACAGGCTGGATGAAACGTTAAAAAATGGTTCCTCACCAAGACCCTTGCAAAAAAGACATTTGCAAATTGAATTTGTTTCCATTTGCATATGCATCAGTTTACTAAAGAAAAAAAGAAACCCCTTAAGGAAACTCGGCCAGACGCAGACGCAGTGAGGCATTTCACAACAGCGGTAAATTTCTGCCAAGCGTTTCTGCAGCGGTGTCCTCAACGGCCACCAAATAATCAAAACAGCCAGATCCTTGTCTTGGAACTAGGACTGCAGCTCACATAAAACAATCCAATAAAATACACAAAATACGTGCGTGGATGTGTGTGTGTGTGTCGGTATGATGCCATTCATCGTGTTCAAACACAGAGAGAGAAAGGGGTATGCTAAAAACCCATGTGTTCCTCCGGCTCATTTCCACAATACATTGCATTACTACAATGCATTCAACCCTGGGGCATGAGACTCCTGGCACAGATTCACTGGCTCCGGCCCCATCTGCACAGTGAAGAACGACCTGAAGAAGGGAGAGAACAGTCCTTCACGGTACATAATAGTCTTACAGCGCTTCCAGCCTCGCAAAGCCTTGTTGGTTTAATTCTGACACAGCCTGCTCATTTTTAAACATTCCTAATCCTCCGAATTTGCATATAAGTCAGTGATTTTCGAAAAGTGCAGTGATGGGTCCGCAAATGAACTCTTCCCCCTGAACAAACAGCCTGCAGCCTTATCACACAAACAGGCATCATATCCACACGCGACACCTCAATCAATCGGCAGAAGCACTCTTTCCAGACGCCATGCCACCCCCAACCCCCCGCGCCACATAGCTGTCGGATGTGTTCAAGCTGACTGGACAAAACAAATGCTTTTTGTTTTTTTTTTTTTTCTTTCACATTTTTTATTGCTTGCTTAGAGGGAGGATTAATGGTTATTTGCACTTCTTTCATGTGATGGCAATTTGCATTGCATCAGTAAGCTCTCTGACTGCCAACCTTGGTGGTGGATCTGGAGGTCAGAGAAGAAAGGAAACTGAAAAGTTTTCAGCAATCTGTGACTCTGATCAATATTATGGGTCTGGGTGGTACTTACTGTTGTCACAGCAACTGGATCAGAACCAACGGCTGCCTCCCTGCAACAATCTCTACCCACCCCACCCCCCTTATCCATCCATTTTTTCAGTTACTGTTTGTAGATTCTAAGCACCATAAACACATTAAGCTTGATCATTTCAAAAGCAATAATGAGCAATATTAAGAAGGCAATTTAACTTTATTTACCTACTTAATTTGAGAATGGTGACTTAAGAGTGAGTGAGTTTACAACGACATTTAACAGCCAAACGACAGAATTAATTAAAAGTCCTGAAATTACCTAAATCCTTCAGTCGTTAATTAGTAATTACAGAAGGAAAACAACTAAATTATTCCTATGATTGATTACAGAAATACCATAACCACAGGGCAAGTGTGTGCCCACTATCGTTTCCTTTTTCACATTATATTTATATTCTTGGTGGCTCCAGTGGCAGATACACATCAATTCGTCAGACCCCAGGGCGAACAGGAAAACTGCATTATTCAACAGCATCGGGTGAAACCCGGCCCTCGAAACCCCCCTGGCTGTCAGGACCTGAGAGAGCCAGAACTACTGATAATGCTCAGACTGTCCTTGTGTCTTGTGCTGTCTCCTCTCCCCCCGTCTCCCCCCCCTTCCCGGGTCGCAGACTGACGCGGTCACAAAAGCGGAGGTCCCGCTGGGACCCGGGCCACTTCCTGCACAGCTCTCAGATGTCACCTGTGATCCGTCAGGCGAAATGGCGCTGTCCTTTCTCATAGGTCAGTCAGGGATGTGAATACTGTGTCCCTCATGCTGCCGCCGCCAGCCCAGGCCGAAGCAATACGGCTGGGTGCCGCTTACTGGAACGGGCAAGCGGGCAGCCAGGAGACTGGCAGGGGGGAGTGCCAGGGTTGGGAAACCTCAGCCAAAGCAGCCTTTCATTTTCACAAACTTTTCAGGTTTCATTTCCTTTTTGTAGTGGACTGGACAGTAACCTTTTTATAAACCTTCATCACATCACTTGTTCACTTGGAACAACCTGTGAGTGAGACTTATGTTTCAAATGACATACATTCCTATTCTTATAGTGTAGTCGCAAGGCAACACGTCATCTAGCCAGAAGCTACATCAAACACCTAACTATAAATACCTCTGACGTTATACCTAAACCCACTGCAAATGAGATTAAAAACCTTAAACTCATCGATTTGTAGGATCTACACCTAATTAGCCTTGTAGTGGAGAAGCACCCATGCATGCACTTAAAACGACAGCCTTGATGAGAATCAATACCAAAGCCCACATCCAATCCAGCCTCAACGCATTTCTGTCCTAATCTGACAACATTAAGCAACCGTTACTATTTTTGTCACTTGCCCAACATTTTTTTTTTTGTTGTTCATTTCAGTGACCGTCAAACCCCGAGTTGCGCAAAACGTGAAACCTTTGGCACCGCAGTAAAGGGTGGTAGCTGCTTACTGGCAGGACATGTTTAGCCACCGTGGCCTGGGGCAAAGGCTATAAGCGCGGTAAGTAAACACAGGCCACTCCTCTGTAGGATTGGCAAAATAAACAAACAGTTGCTCCCGCAGCCACGGCGCACGGCGTTTGTGTGTCTCTCTCTCTCTGTGCTGTGGGGAAATGAGTCACGTAAAAAAATAAGCGGCGTCTGAAATGATGGGAGAGATTGGTCATGGTGGCAAAGTAAGAGGAGAGAAGCCAGAGAGTTCCCTCTCTGTACCAGGGAGGCCGGAGCTGGCACTGGGTAACCCTTGACCCCGGAGTGGTAGAGATGCTTCCTGTTTCCACCCCATCCTGAATATAAATTGCTTAATTGGACCAGCTGCTAGGCCGCATTAACATAGGTGGCCATCTTCTCAAGGTGTTTAGAATGTTGCGGTTTAGACTTCTAAAGTACATGCAGGGTTGTGAAACTCCAGCAACAGGTTGTCTACTCTAGTACTGAAATATTGTGCTGGTTATTTTTCTCTGGCTGCCTTTTCAAATTACAGCTGATATGTAAGATCATTAAATGCTATGAAATGCAAGACAAATAAATGACAGTTGCCTGTTGTGTGTGTAGTTCTTGTCTGGAGGTAGTAAATGACTTAATGTCAAAGGCTGACATATTAGGCCCTTACCAATTTCAATAACTTTCAGAATTGGGCCTTGAGTCTTTGAATCACTACACCATTACAGTAGACACCTTTACCCAGTACTGAATCCATTTTGGTCCCTCACACTTTTGACAATTTTCATATACATCTGAGAGAAGGATGAACCCTAGACCCACTTCCTTTCGTTTTTTGTATCCACGAGGATGTCACAATATGCCAATCAATACCACACAACACATCTGCATCTTGACTGGCTACTTGTCCAGTTCTATTGAACTGCACATACAGCCCAACACTCATTCAGCATTGCTCCAAAGCTTACTTATACGTTAACCTTGAAACAACATATACAAGCATCAATCAAAAATATTGTATGGAAACCCTTCATCCTTTTTCTCTAAAAGCTTCTCTCTTTTTTATCCACTGCCTAGACATGGCCCGTCCTTCGGATTTTTCACTCTCCATTAAAAAAGTGTTTCAAAGGAGAGTGGTCTTAAGTGCTGTCCATAATAATTAAAATGCTGTATTACCCAAACTGATGGCTAAATTGGTTTCTTTTATTTGACTGAACACAGGCATTATCGTTTCACAAGAGCACAAGACATCCTCTATCACCTACATGCACTGTCTGAACAGCTCCTGGCTTAAAGGACGATTCCCAGATGATCCTTCAAACTCTGTGAGTGGGAGGCCACCCAAATCCAATCTGGCGACGCATTACTGTTTCAGGACAAGGGCATCAATCCCAGACATGTTTTTGTAACACTTTTTTTCCTCCCCTTTATGGAATCCTGTTTGGAATCAACAATTGTACATTAGGATTGTCTCACCACAAGAATCTCTGGACTCACACAGGAGAGCTGAGGTGAGACAAATGCAATCCTGCAATACACTTGCATGCTGCCAATGACTATGTTTCTGCTTGCCTCCCAGGCATGAGAAGAGCAACACAGTGTATGGTGCAGTAAAGCGGGTGCCAACTGGAGGGTAGCTGCTATTCCACTTGATGTCCTTTGAACGTTGTGTCTGACAGTGGTGAGATGAGGAGGGCCCTACCCACCCCCTATCCTTGGCGGATGACAGGGCCAGATTCGTAGGGCTCAGTCTGCACTCAGGACAAAGGCCTTATTGGCTGAGCCACTCGAGAACCCCCCCCCCCCATTAAAAAAGGAAATCCACTTCATCCAACACCTTTTGTGTATTGTCTGACACTCTAAGAGCTGCTCTATTGGACTACGCTGCCCTGCTTAGTGAGTTTTTGACTCCTGATAGTAAAAATAAAAAAGTGCCACTCTTTCCTGGAAAAACCCTGAGGACGTGCCTTGGTCTTTATTCCTGCAGAGCTGAAAAGGTTTGACCTCAATAGAGGGCGAAGGAGCAGTCAACATCACGCACAGACCGCTCGCAGCATGTATCGTGTCTAAGTAACAGGTCAGAGACTGAATTTGATCCAGGGTGCCAGACCGCTCGCCTCGCAGAAAGGAATAATGTCTTTTGCTGATGTCGCGGAACCCAGCGCCCAGTGGCCGAGGCACTCTGAATAAATCTCAAAGGCCTGGACGGGAGCCAGGGATCCGGTGACCTATTTTCATGCAGGAGAGAAACTGACAACAACAGGCTGAGTACCCCCCTGCCCCCCCCCCCACCACTCGAATCAAGTCCCCTCCTCTGGCTTGTGTTCTGCAAACAACACTTTAAATAGAATGCTCACACACTGACCGAAAGCAACCATGCTCCTTGGTTTTCTAAATGATAACTGCTCTACTTTTGTCGTAAAAATGGGTTGCAGTGAAATCCTGAAAGCGGACAAACACCCTGTTTTCTGGTGTGATTAGAGCTATAAACAGACCTCAAGGTACAGGTACACCTGACACCTGTGCCAGCTTATTCTGATAGATTACCAGCCCCGAATCGAGTAAGCCTTCTCAAAAAATCATTTACGAATAAAAAATATGCAAACAAACTATAACGTGTCTGTAAAGCATGAATCAGTTCCATAAATGTATGAGGGTTATCATATACTTTATTGCAAACCCGTAGATCTATGATTTATTTCATGAGTACTGGCGTCATAGCCTGTATATAACTGTATTTGTCGTTGATTAATGCAGTTGAGACTTTCAACGTGCAGTGTAACAATCCATCTACCGAGCGGGAATCAGCAGAACAGAGCACTCCAAGGGAAATGTCAGGAGCGAAGAACTCCCTAGAGCTGCATGCGTGAGAGGGAAACCAAAGGTCACCTGAACCCCGCTCACGCTCTGAAACGTGTGGACGGATGCAAAGCGCTGACGTCAGTGGGAATGAATCACTGCTCACACAATGTCCTAAACGACAGGAAATTGGGAGAAAAGGCAGAAACATCCAGAATCATAAAACTTCTTCGGTGACTGCGGTGAATGAAGCAGGGTGCCGGGTATTGGCGGAGGATTACTGGTCAATCGTCCGATCGTGAGAGGGGACAAGAGCGATTGGGTTTGTGCTCTGTGGGACTTAATGATGGCACAGATCCACGTAAACATGGTGCTGTTTCTCTTCAGCACAGCCTGGCTCAGACTACATTAAGCTCCATTCACATGATTTACACTTCTGCCCTAGTGGTTATTAGGGAAATGATATCACTGACATCACAGACCTACAAATACACACACACACACAAACACGCACACATGCACACTCACACTCACACACGCAAGCGCACGACACACATAAACACACAGACAAACATGCACACACACACACACACACACACACACACACACACACACACACACACACTATGAGCTATCCACCTGGAGCAAACACTGTCATGCAGATAGATTACTTGTGGTAATAGAGAGTCCCATATGGCCTAATAAGTCAAGTTTTTTTCCCTGAATAGTGCCTCTTTACGTTGGCTCTTCTCTCTCTCTCGAAGATGTGGCCAGCAAAACAGAAAGGTCTCTGCTGGTAGCTTGAGCGCTGCCTTTATATTTAGACTGAGGTAATGAGTGCAGTAATCTTATTTCATTAAATTCTTTGGATGTGGCTCAACAATCACATCAGCAAAGCTCAGACAGGAATGCACTGACCTATTTACCTCCTCCCCAGCCCCCAGATTGCTGAGGGAACCGGATACCCAGACGGAGCAGGCTGAGAAAAGCCAAACTTCACTGTACCATGACAAAGAGAGAGCTACGAGCTGAGATCACCTGTTCCTGGGAGACAAACACAAATAGAGCAGGATGTCTTCTCTCCATTACATGGCCATATGACAAAGGATGCATACGCAATATTGGATATGCACAGGAAATGAATATTGATTAAGTAATCCAGACAGATATTACTGTGATGACACAGAGGTGCTGGGTGGAATGTGTGTGTAAGTGCATCCATATTTAACATACACTCTACAAGTCCCTGTTCAGAACACCATAGGACACTACGGACACCATCTTCACCCAGTACCATGAATGGTCTCTCAAAATCAGAACAGAAGCTGGTGGTTAAGGAGGATTTTGATCTGAACAGTTCTCTCAGAGCTGCAAATACCACAGCTACACATGGGCCATTTATTAACGGCTTCACACCGTAGTTCTTAAACATATATTGGTAGGTGTTCATTAGAAGTTTTCTGGTAGTGTCTGAAAACCACTTTGATGGGCATAAGGAGCAAATTAAGCAGACATCTGTGACAAGATGAACTAATAACATTCAACCAAACATCCACCCGTGGGTTTCATCTCTCAATTCCTAATGACTGTTCACAGAGCAGTCGCTCCAATTAGCCTCTATGTGAAATGCTAACAGGACGGTTGAGCACTGATTTACTAAACATCACAAAATGTATCGTTATATATTTATGTACAGTACCAGTTAAAAGTTTCGACACTCCTGATTAAGATAATGGGAAAGACATTTTGAGCTAAAGACTTATGTTTAAATGCTTGAAATTTGTTTCTTAGACAAATATAAATTGTGAAGTTGATGCCTATGTATGAATGTCTTTCAAAAATATTTTTTGGCTATTTTGAAGAATATTGAAAAATATAAGATAGTTTTGATTTATTTATAACCCTTTTTGGTCCCTGTATGATTCTATTTGAGTTATTTCATAGTTTTGATGTCTTTACTATTATTCTAAAATGTGAAAAAGTCTAAATAAAGAAAGGAAAGTATGTCCAAATGTTTGACTGATACTGTATGTTTTTAGAAAAATTAAGTATACTGATTAAATATAATGACTCTTTGGATATTGATTAATTGTATTATGTTAAGCTGATTGACAGAACAGTCATGACTGACTGCGTTACACCGGTGGTATTCATAACCGTTGCACAAATAGTGCATCACCTCATTAGTCAGAGACTTGATGGTGCACAGGCCTTGACCTGTTGAATATCAAACTTGGTGCAAATGAAGAGAGAAACACAGAGAAAAGAACTGACACTACCTGTTTATCAAGAGCAAGGCCTACAGTCTGCATTTTACAGGCTACACTGTCAGCAAAGTACACTGTGGGATGTCTTGTATGGCAGCAATGTCTAACTTGACAAGATGTTGCTCAAACACAGTCTGTTAAAGACAGAGCATGATCTGAGAGACCAGGAGTCATAACATCATGCTAAGATCGAGACGCCAATATACCTCATTTTTATGATTGCTTTTACACTGCCATCCGAGCCACGCTCCCCTATCCCTGGCAGAACGGAGCCAATTTGTTACACTGCTGTGGGATCCCGGTCACTGTTGGCAAATGAAATAGCGGGCGGTAAACCTGCGCTGTGCAGCTCAGCCTGTTCTCAAAGCAAAGGCCTTGCCAACTGAGCTGATCCCGGCCCCCCACAAGCACATTATTGCCAAAAAATCCACAACTACAACTTAAAATGATTATGAAACAAAGCATTCGGGGGTGCTAGTTCGAGGGTTTGTTTACAAAAATGTTTCAGGATAGCACAGAAGTATTACTTTCTACAGAACCTAAATACAAACAGACGTAGCTTTTGTACTGCGCGGTGACCTCCAACTGTATTCACGCCCATTCTTTGATAAGTGTGCAAGTTTGCGACAAACATTTTGGCACGAATAAATGAGAATATTTACATTTTAATCATCAAAACTGCACAGAGGAACAGAATAAGATTAAAAATACCATATCATATCAAAATATCACGTTTCTTGGACCAGGGGTCATTAGTCAAAAGTTTCTTTTTCCATTCCCAGTAGCCCACTGCTGTTTTACCCTTAGGCAAGGCACTTCACTTGAATTGCCTTGGCAAATATCCATATGTATAAACGGACAGTATGTAAAAATTGCATGCTATGCAAGTCACTCTGCATAAAGAGCATCTGCTAAGCAACCTAATGTAATGGAGATCAAAGTGAAGAGTTCAGGTGTCACAGTAGAACAATACATTTTGTTTTCAAACACTGGTATCAAATCTGCCTTACCTGCACCAGGAATGATCGCTAATTTGGTTTCAACCAATCCCATTTTCGCAGATGTAGCTGTAAGAACAAACACAAACCAGGGCATTGAAGACATGCCACTGAACACAAACTGGACCAAACCTTTTACACAACTTCACAATTCTGAACAGATTTCATGACAGATGAGCTTTATTTTATTTATTTAACACTATGTACAGAGCACAAAATAAACAAGCAAGAGCTTTGTTCAAATCAAAACAAGAAAATAAATGAACGAAGGCATGAATGAATGCACTGAAGACAACCGTTCACCTACGTAATGTATTAAGCAGAAGCAAAAAGCAGTTTATGAACACAAACAGATAATAATACCACTACATAACTTCAAATGCACACAGCTCACATACAGATATGCCCACTACTGATGCAGTGTTGTAGGTATTTTTAATAGTATGTCTCCTTTCACGACTTTGTCAAAAAACCTGGCTGCTGTGATTTCTCAGAAACCATGGCAACGCCCGTAGAAATTATCAGCTAAAATCCACTTCTTGAAGGTTTTAACTACTTGACACTGTTAATCTTTAATATTCACAAAAATACACAGGATGTCAAGATAATTTTATGCACTTGAAGTGACATAAAACATGTCTTTTTTTAATCCAACAAATCCAACACTCAATGATAATGCAGCTGAATCTGTACTTGTGATAGTACAGGCTATATTTGGATGTCAAACATATCACTTCTTTCATTCATCTTTTTTATGTTTCAAGTATGTTTTCTGACACATGCCATGCCATGATGGAAAAATACTCTTCAGTTTGTGTGTAAAAGGGCAGTCTTCTCATAATAAAGATGCATGTTTAGGTGCAATTGCTTAATTTGCGATTTGGTAAGAACCAAGGTCCAGGCTAAATCAGGAATATGACAGGTTTTAGTACTGATCAAGCAGACACACAAAACCGCTGCCATAAATGTACACACAACAAAGAATAAAGCCTCTTTTTCCTCTTCCTCTCTGCTGTGGAAGGCACCTAAAATAGCTTGACGTTTTGCGCGTTGCCTTGAAGCGTGTTTTTAATAGCATCGGTGGCGTGTGTGAGAGTGCTGGGAACGTCACCTCAGTCACCGAGAGCCAGAAAATATGGTGAAAACTGCGAACAGATTCCTGAATCAAAAACTTGTGAGTGAGGGGTGAGAAATAAATGCAAAACACAGACATCTGCTCCTTCACAGACACAGAGGGGCTGTTGATTCACAGCCAAATCTGAATGTGAGCAAAAGAGTGAGTCACTTCATTGAGAAACCTAGCACATTCGTCACACGCATCCGAGTCTGCGGAGAATGCCGTACCGACTTCGTCGATACAGTATTTCGCTCTTGCCTGAAACTCATGCCCACCACACCCCCCATCATAAAAAAAACACACAAATACAAACACTAAAGGCTGTTCATTCCACACCTGTACTCACACGAGGAATACAGGTTATCGCTCTGACGTAAGGATGGGTGTCATTTTCTTCATTAAAAAAAGTTTTATTTATCCTTTTACGTGATTAAGTCCAATCTGCCTGCTGTGTGTACATCTTGAACGTGTGCTCTACCCTTATGAGGAAACTCACTCATCATACCGCATGCGGTTTTGGTGTGACACGCAAAGCACCTGCCTTTACCTGCCACTCTGATGTCACAAGCCAGGGCCATCTCCAGCCCGCCTCCCAGGGCTGCCCCGTCGATGGCGGCGATCGTCGGCATGGGAAGGTTACCTGCGCACAGAAGGGAGCGTGTGTTCTCTCACGGTTAACACCGACGGCTGTCAAAACCGTCTCAGCCCCACGCGGGGTCTGTCAGCAGACAGCAACTTCTCCTCATCGTGCGAGGGCTCGAGTCAAAACGGCAACAATTCATTTTCCATGACAGACTTTCACTGTATGACAGTTCTCTTCCCAATCACTGCACAGACCTGTTATAAAACATCTATATTTATATGTGTCACCATCTCTATTCTGTGAAAAAAAACAACCAAAAAAACCCCATAAAACTCAATTCTAATGTTTCATATGCAAATAATGTTTTTAAACATTTGCATATGTGGCACTGCATCCAAATAGCATAATGCATGCTACTGAGACAGAGTAGTGTCCTTCTTGCATTATCAATTTTCATTGTTTTCCTTTGCAAAATTCACCAACAAGCAGCAAACTGAACCAGCTAATATTTAAGTCCAGCTTGTGTCAGTGTCGTAGCGGAGAAAGATGTCATCTACAGTGTGCTTTTGATCAGTGCACAATATTTACATTTGTTTCTTTTAAGTGCTAGGATAGAATCTGACAGAACTTGTTGGTCATAAAACACTCATAAATAAAAGAGAAAGGAGACTGGCAGAAAAGCACTTTGGCAGGGGTAAACAAAAGACAAGAAGATGAATCACATCAGGACAGATTCTTGGCACAAATATTTAATAGGTTTAAAACTTAATGCCATATTAAAAACAGGAATGTAATTTTGAGCCATCTATAACTCATGTCCTCACAATTTTATTACAGCCTATCACTGTAATAAGCCAAAAAGCAGCTATACCCCTCTCACTGGGGCAGAAATTTCAAACTGAATACCAGCATACCATTATTGTTATATTATTACTTAAACATGTATAAAACCTTGCAGACTACTGCACATAAGACTCCAAGAGACTAGCCAATGGGGCTTCACTTATCTCCTCATATCATATGGGAAAATAGGGCCTTATACTGCTAATGCTGAAAACTCAACAGCAAATGCTTCCAGGTTCATCTGCCATATGCCAGCAAAGCTAGGGAAGAAAAATTAAATTAGTTTGAACCGTCTGCCCCATGACACTCGCTGAATTTTGGCTTTGGGGGTGATTAACATTGTTTGCTGTGTTATCAAATGAGAATCTCTAAAAATGATGGAGGAATGAAACCAAGGACTTCTCACTGCTTTGCCACCAATAGTTCTGACATCTGTCCTCCACAGACAAATCTGACAATTTTTGTCAAGGAAATTTATAGGTAATCATCCATTCCCTGTCAAACTGAAATATTAAAGTTGCAATGGCCATATTTTTTGTGTCTCTATCATTTTAACAGGCATGGAAATTTCACATGAGTGGACACAACAGGAAATACAGTTTCTAGGGAGTAGTTATCTCAATGAATCAAGTGCACCTTGATTCAGGGCCTGGATCGTGATATGCGCACAAACTGTAAACTGAAAACTGTAATTGCTTAATGTGCATAAAAATCAATAACCATTTAAACCAATTGCAGTGCATGCCTGAGTTACGGTCAGAAGGGATAAGACTGCTTAGGGTGAATTTGACAGACCTGCCACTCACCAAGTTCAGTAATAAGTGCTCTTGCTTTCGAAACAAAAGGTCCAACTTCACTCTGGTGCATTTTGGCTCTTTCTTTCAGGTCGGCCCCTGTTCAGACAAACAACAGAAGACTGTCATGTTGTATTAGTGCACAGTTACTCGAACAGGTTGAACAGTTGAGCTTTAATGGAATTGTACTTTTGCTTTAAGATGACAAACTACTGCTCCTATACTGTTGGCTCTAATTATGTTCTTCTTATAAATATTCTGGAGTGGGACGTGTAACACTATCTGAATTACTCCCCAAAAATGGCACGTAGAGGGGTGTGTTGATAACAACCGCATGGGAAAGCATTTTAGTTCTCATGGCCCGCTCATACTTTCCTTTTACTTAATTGGAAATCGGATACACCAATATCTAGCTAATATTCTAGTAGCGTTTCCCAAACCTCTCCTGGAGGATCGCTTGTCCTGCATGTTTTAGATCTCTTCCTGCTCCAACACAGCTGATTTAAACGATCAGTTTGTTATTAAGGGTTCGTAACGAGTTGATCATTTGAATCAGCTGTGTTGGAGCAGGGAGAGATCCAAAACATGCAGGACCAGTGGTCCTCCAGGAGAGGTTTGGGAAACGCTGTTCTAGTGTCTAGTCTGCATTTTAAATCCATTGTCACAAAATGCCCATGTTGCTATGAACACAACAGCAGTGGACAGCAGTCTGGTGTAGTGGTAAGAGCAGGGCACGTAACCAAAAGGTTGCTGGTTCAATTCCCTGCTGGTGCACAGCTGTTGTACCCTTGGGCCAGGTAGTAAACGCACAATTGCCTCAGTAAACATCCAGCTGTATAAATGGATAAAATTGTAACCTACTGTGTGTAAGTTGCTCTGGATAAGAGCGTCTACTAAAAGACAATAATGTAAAGTAGCACTTTTGAGTGTCTTGATCTCAGCTAGTTATTCCCCTATGGGATCAGCTTCAGGGCTCATACTACACTATTAAAGAGCAATACAGAGGAAACTGCTCTACATTTAACCTGAGAAGCTAACATTAGCTACAAGACTGACCCCACCAAGGTAAGATTTAATTGCCTAATTTGAATTCAGTGTCACTGACTGCAAAGATTGCCACAAACGCTTCTAGTTCTTTAGCTTCCCTGACATTGGGAACTCTTTTTTCTAATTTTATACCTTGCAGCAATAAAGAACATAAAAAAATCAAACACACATACACACACTAATCATTTACTTGTTGTTACTGGCATTATGGTGAGAACAATCCTGGGCCCACAGTCAGCTCAATAAGAGGGACTTCCTTTGAGGCTCATGACAGTCACACCTTTGTTGCCATAGCAAACTGGTGCAATCCACAGTAAAGACTGTGTTCATGCACTACAACCACAGTGAACCAACTACAGTTGTACTTAACTCCAGCGAGATACATTATTTTGATACAAATAACACAATAATACATAATATGTTTTCATACTTAGGCTGAGGTGTGGAATGTTTTATTACTCAATAGTAGTATCATTCTGATAAAAAACAAGGTCATTTCATACACTTAATAGTGGCAATAAAGATGTTATGTCAATTCCAAGCACACTGCTCCCTCAGCTTTAAGTCAATTGGACTTTCTCTTTCTCTTATATCAACATTCGCACACTTCCCAGTTGTTAAAAACACTGACCCTACCTGCACAGAATATCCCTGGTACCATACTGCACACGACGACAGTGCGCACTTTGTTATTGACTTTGACAGCATCTACAGCTTCAGACATCTGAAAACAAAAGAGCAAAATCAGAGGCTGACTAAACCTGAAAAGGCGACAATCGATTCAGAGCTATAGAGCCTGTCTCTGCTTCCACTTACCATTTTCACAAGGTTCTTGCTAATGGCATTTTTGGCCTTTGGCCGATTGATCCCAAAAACGACAATACCTAAAATACAGCAAACAAGCATCACACAATAGCACAGGTCTAGGGGTTTGATTGTTTATAAAGTATGTTTGTTTACAAAGTGGTGGCAAAAGTTGACTGTGTATTTTCAACAACAGTAACTTACTACATCATTAGCTGTATTGATACTAAGGGCAGGTTTTCCATATATAAAGGATAATTAACAAACCAGGTCATTGATGACATCATAGTTTGTTTTTTTTTTCCCTCAATCCAGGTATTTTATAGAAGACGTCACGTCACACAGCATAAATACAGAAGGGTAGATGTAAAATTGTTTTGGCAATACTGATCTTGACGCCTCCTTTCATTTCTGATGACAAAAACTTAGTGAAATCAAATTGTAATTTTAGTAATGTTACTTGATGTTGACTACGCACCTGTTGCGTAAGATTGGGTTTGCCCTGTCAGAATCGGTTCCCCCAGGTCTAAACGTTTTGGATAGGGGTCGGGTTAGGGTTCAGATTAGGGATTGGTTTGGGGATGGTTTATGGTTCGGGCTTGGGTTAATGCTAGGTGAAGCCTTTAGGAGCTGCCGAAAGAACGACATAACTCGCATGGGAATGCGCGTGAGCAAGAATCCCGATTTGCTGAAAGCTGAAGGGAACCAAATCTGACAGGGGAAACCAAATCTAATGCAACACCGATACCCACTGGGACTGCTGGGGCTTACTTTGACGTAAATGATGACACTGAAATGACTGCTGCCATTGACATTGGAGGGAACCCTGACTGAGGCAATTCAACATTCCCCTAGGACTATAATTTAATGCTACGATGTATTGTCTTGTGATATGTTGTTGTAAAACACTGCCCAGTATTGAGTCACTGTTTTGTATGCAAGGCAGTGAGTACCTTCTCGAATTTTGACCAATGACGCTTTCACAATTTCAAAGATAGCTATTTGCATACGTTAACGTGAATGTTTCACCACTATTTCCTTTCCTGCGAGAGATCCGCAATTATTGGCATTTTAGCATGATTGTAAAAAATCGATAGCTACTTCCCTGTTACGAGAATATAGAGCTTATTATCAGGTTAGCTGCATGTTAGCTAGCTAGCTGTCTTCCTACACTAATCTGCAAATGTCAATACTATAACTATATTAGCATGCTAGCTAACGTTAGGTACTGTAACTAGGTAGCGAGCTAGCTAGATTGCCTAGGTACTTTTCAAGTTCGCCCTTCATTTGTGTAAGTTGGAGCACTGTGATATTCACTGGCTTGCTACCTAGTGGATATAGCTAGCTACCATCAAAATATACGTGTTACCAACATTATACGCGACCAGTTACTCCGTAACAAAATTGCGCAGCACATTCAATGTTACGCGTTCAGGTTGTTTGATGGTTTGCACCAATAGCTACCTGAGTCACCTCCGTCCAAATACCTAACGCACAGGTCATCCCCCGACTTCGCATCAGAGCTGAAATGACGCCTCGCTCCGTATGTCCCCGATCGGACATACTGCAGTTCATTTGTGTGGAGGACGAGGTGCGAAGACCTAGCGTGCCCCTGCAATCTGAATGCTCCGTCAAGGTTGGCTGCAAGGGGTCGAAAAGCCTGAGCAAGAACTCTATAACCCGCGAGAATCGCCATGCTGATCCGTACAATTGCGTTAGCAACTGTATTTTGACTTTCAACTTTGAACCATTTGATGACGCAGTGTTTGATCACGTGTCTCACTGCAATCGCTGCAGAAAGGAGTTCCCCCAGCCGCTCTGCGCACCAGAGACGTTGTCCGTGCCGTCTCGCCCCTTTTGTTTCCAATACGTGCGGTCGTACGTAACGTTATGTACACAAAACCCCGTAATGTAACGGACAGCAGGTATCTGAGAAACCTGGAATCTCACAGTATGCAAGACGCGCTTTACATCATTTCAACTGCTCACCCACAGACGTAATTATTTTAATAGGTCCTCAGCGAGTATTTGAAGTTAATCACTTGCATACTAAATGTGTCCTGGCGTCGCAATATACATCCCCGCTTTTGCATGTAAGGGCCTGTATATTATTTAATACAAGTAGCTGACTGCATGTGCCCTGAGGCTTTTTTGTAATTGTCGCTCCAGCCAACCTGAAGAATGACAATATTTGAAACGTAGTAGGGTAGCTAGGCAACTAATACGGCAGAATGATGGTTACAGAACGGTACCGCTAACCAGAAGGTTAGAGGTTTGAATGCCAGGTGACACACTGCTGTTTTATGTCTTAAAAAAGGTAACTGGAGCTTGAATGGCCATTCACCCATATCTGGCTTTATGAAAGGATAACATGCGAAATTCAAGCTGTGTTGGTTGCACTGTGAAAGGTCAACAGCTAAGCAAAGGATAACATGCAAATGTACTTTTATGCTGTGCGTAAAGAGATCTGTTTTCTGTATGTACAGTCGTTCCTGTGACCTTATCTGACACACTTTTGTACCCTTGCTCTGGAAGTTGCTCTGGGTGAAAGCATCTACAAAAGGACAAAGTGTCAATGTAAACGTGATGTAGGAAAAAAAAAAACACTTGTCAACTTCTAACTTAGTCCCTCTGTCCACTGACATAGGTGCCCAGGGAAAGTCTTTGCAGCTTTGCAGCAGTTACAGCACAGTCCTAGGAACAGGCATCAATCCCTCTGTCACAGGTAACATACAAGAAAACCTGAATAGTATGGTCGGGCTGTCAGGGGGAAAGTAATCAGAAAGCACATTCACGCTTCACTGGTCAGTTATTATGTTGTGGAATCGTCTCGCTCTCACTCTGTCTCTCATTGATCCTCAATTCATGTGCCAGTCAAAACTTAATTCTTTACATTGGCATGGTAGTATTTACCAGCATAATCTCTAAAGTTTATTGTACTTGGCACTATTGTAGGAGACCTTACTCCCCAGTGTTAGAATCTTTCACCTCACATAATGGAACTGTTAATCTATCAAAAATATATCCTTTAATAAAAATGAAAAATCTGCCATACTGCAAAATCATACTCTTCACAGTAAATACATGGACATATGTGTCCCCGGGAGCAAAGATCTGAATAGGTGTGCAAAAGTACAATGGTCACACTGTTTCTAGGATCCGTAGGTTGGACACTAAAGGTTCTGAAGAATTAAGAAGAGAGCTGACAACTATAGGTTAACCATGCAGTTGTCATGTCCTCTTACAGAGACTTTTTTTCATTCACAGGTTGACTAAATGTGGTGCTTGCATATGTGGTATTAAAGTAAGGCCATTTCATGCATGCACAGTACATGATTTCAGTTATCAAAGTTACGCTTTCTATAAATAAAACTTAATAATAACTCTAGGGCAGCAGTGTAGCATAGTGGTTAAGGAGCAGTTGCCAGGTCAAATTTCCCACTGGGGCACTGCCGTTGTACCCTTGGGCAAGGTGCTTAACCTGGAATTGCCTCAGTAAATATCCAGCTGTATAAATTGATCACATGTAAAAATTGTAAAATACGTAAGTCGCTCTGGATAAGAGTGTCTCCTAAGAAATAAAATTTTTAAAGAAAGATAAGTTGAAAGCATTTAGAAACATGCAGATATGAATCAATGACCAAAGATCCAGAATGACTCACACATACATGGCAGTGAGCTGTAATAACACAAGATAAGCAGTTGTGTTTTTCCGAAAAGACAAAGACAAAACCATCTTATCTGGGGTCAAGGGCTTCAGAAAATGTACGGAAGCTAGGGTAGGTGAGTCCACATGGCACAGTCCAACTGGCAGCGCTGGCCACACAGTCAGGTAATAAATGTCTCTTTTTGTGTTGAGGATTAACAGGAAGGCCTTCTGGAGCATTGGCAAGTGGACTGTGTGAGGTTGATTAAACAATACTGCAATGTCATCCAGTTCATTGTGTTGTTCCCAGCATAGCAAGTTGTACATAATTCACAGGCGCAAGTGACAGAATTCCAGGTTTCTTACAACCCCTTGATTTTCCTTGAATTTTGAGTACCTTTGTGTTCAGATACCACAGTTTATCTAGTGTATTAATTTCATTAATTTTTTGGGTTTCTACAGCATGTTTCTCAACCCTTTTTTATACTTTGGACAGATATGGCTATGCAACTATCTTTAGGTCTGTCCACATGTCTATATTTACACAATAAGACACCAATTCTGGTATATTAGTTGATCACATAATGGATGATATCAAAGAAAACATCGATAAAAATTCTAATCAAGGGTAAATTCACTGGAATATCTGACTTAATGTGTGTAGCTATCCTGATAATGACATTATAAACCATTAGTCATCTCAGTGGAGTGGCAAATTTACATAGGTTGTTTAAATGGTCCAAATTTACATGGTCTTGTTGTTGATATTTGAATTTATAATTGTCCAATGTACTTTATATGAATACTGTATCATATGTGATTTTTCATTTTTGCATTTCATAACTGCTTTTTAATTACTTGCACTTTTGCCAAAACTTGATGTTCACACCACATTTAAAAACAAACAAAAAGCATGTGTTCAGTGCTTACGTACATTTATTGTAAACAAAAAACCTTACAATTTACACAAAAAAATGGAGAAAACTTTTTACATTTATTTTGCATGTAGCCTGACATTTGGCTGCTGGACTAGAGATGGAGCAATCAATAAGACACGCCGACTACATTAATAAGTGCACAGCACACCATCCATTTAAATGAACTGCATTATTTTGACACGATATTGACCGTACAGTGCAATAACAAACACGGTGGAGAGAACAGGCGTTGCGCAAACATGAAGGACTCACTTTGAGTAACATCCTTTCGATAACGTGTCGTGATCAGTAGTGGTTTTGGCCGACTCTACGACGGACCCTTGCCGCGTCGTAATCAGTCTTTTCAAGGAGGCCACTTCTGCCGAGAGGTCAGCGATGCCCCGCTTTAAATACAAGTTCTCTGTGTCGGCGTAAGAGCTGTCCTTTAGGTCGACGATGAGTTTGTTTGTCACGGGGCCTGGGGAGCCGGGGCAGAGGCGGTTCTTGCATCCGTTCTGGAGCGTCTCTGGGTGGTCCTTGTGCCAGTGCTCGGGCCGGTGAGTCCAGTCCTGGACGTTAGTCACTTGGAGGGACAAGGGGCTCAGGGAGGACTGTATGTAATCAGACGCGGCGTGTTTCGCCACCTGATAGCAGCCCTTCACAGACATGTCGATGGGGGAGGGTGGCTTCCCAGAGGAGTCGTACTCGGGATCGATGGCCTCCACTTTGATCTGGATGGCCCTGGCTTTGATCCTGAGTTTGTGCGGCAGAGCCGAGGAGCTTGCCTCTGGCACCTTAACAGTCGAGACAATGACGCTCTTTGGGTCCCGGGCAGAGGGCATCGGGCCTTTCGGAACCTGCTGCTCGTCTTCCCCGTCTGAGGACTTGCTTATGGCCCCCTCGTCCCCGTCCGAGGTTCTGGGAGAGTTGCTGGATGACCTTGTGATCTGTAAGAAGGGGGAAGGCTGCGAGTAGTTTCCCGGGAACGGGCTGGCCAAGTAGTTCCGGTAGAGTTCGTACGGGCTGCTCCTCTCCCTGGCCTCCCTGGCGTAGCTGCCCACCTCCACCGGCTCCTGCTTGATGACCTCGGGGGTTCTGCACATGCCGGCCAAGGGGCTGCCCTGAGTTGTGGCGGAGGTCTCGGACGCGTCGGAGAGCGTGCTGTGGGGCGAGTGCTTGATAACCGAGATGCAGCTGCTGCCCAGCTCCCGGGGGAAAGAGGCCTGGCTGGCAGCGGGCGAGAGGAAGTCCTGGTACAGAGACGCCGTGGAGCTGGAGATTTTCTGCACCTCCTGGGCATAGGCCGAGGAGCTGACCAGGCCGAATTTGAGCTTGAGGGACAGCAGCTCGGCTTTGAGGGTGGCGTTCTCCTCTCCCAGGGCCATCAGCTTGTTCTCCAGCACCATGTCGTTGAGTCTGCGCTTCTCCCGCGAGCGCTTGGCCGCCTCGTTGTTCTTCCGCCTCCTCTCCCAGTACAGGTTATCCTTCTTCTCCTCGGGGATGAACTCCCGTTTCCTGCGGCAGGTGGAGTTTTTGGCCTTGAAGGGCAGGTTGGAGAGCTTCGGGCTTATCAGCTCACTGTCCGCTCCCTGCAAAGCCACTGCTAGGACCAGGGCGTCCTCTCCATTGTAGGAGCCACTGGAGGGTAGTTCTTTCTTGATCGCTTGCATATTTCTCAGTGTTGAAAATCAAAGTTGGGCTCGAGCTCACAAGTGACGAGTCATGGTGGTTTGATTTCTCTTCATATAAAACCCCTGACAAGCCAGTATCATCAGTTTGCAGTCAGCACTGGTAATTCCAAAAGGATTCCTTTGTGGCTTTTGAAGTATCTGATGAGAAAACAAGAAATAAAGATTTTAGAAATCAGTCATTTCCACTAGTTTATACTAGCCTGCAAGCCATCTCTTCTTGATCATCAATCTAGCACTAGGCCCAGCATTACTTTCTCTGATATTTCCCATGTACTGCAAGAGACATCTATAGCTCAACCAATTTACAAGTTTCAGATGGCATGCAATGTTTTACCCGGGGTCATGTTACTTCAATCTTCATTAGAAAACAAAAAATTGTATAATAGTTTTTTTTTTTGACTAACCGTTTTCACTGAACAAAAAAGAATTTGCCAAGGGTTTCTTAAAAAAAATGGAAAAAATAGGCAAGCATAGGATGTGTGTTTCACACTGCAGACATTATAATGACAATCCAACTGCTTGCTCTGTAGACACAACCCCCTCCAACCGAACATGACCAAACATGCCCTTTGAGAAAGCATCTCGAAAGAAAAAAAATCACAGATTTTCATTGGCTAAGGACACAGCTTCGTCTGGTCTAACCTTAGCTGGTAATTTAATGGTAATGTGGCAGAAATGTCAGAAAGAAAAGTGTAGGATTCCTGCACATTGATTAATGAAAATTATGTTTGAAATGATATGTTGATTAGTTGCTGTGGCAATCTTAAATAATCAGTCAAACAACAATCAAAGATCCAACTTCTCAGTGACATCTAAACGTATCAAGGGCATTCATCTAGAAAGTTTTTTTCCCCACAACATATTTGTAATCATAACTTATGTAAGAGGAAAGATCTAAAAGGTATAATTTCATGGTTTAGGAATAAATTGCATCTTAGTCGTCACTGTAATCAGCACATAGCAGCGGCCTTTGTTCTCTGAAAGGTGCCTGAATTCCACAATGCCTTTGATTGGTGACATATCCTCCACTGCCGCCACACAAACATTCTAGTTCTTGACTCATCGCATTGTTGTACCATGCAGTCATGTCTATTTCACCACAAAGCAGGGTGTACATTTCTGCACTGTTCAAAGCACTTTAGTCATAGGAATTAAGCTGAATAAATAAGCACTGTTGTTCATATTTAAAATCACAGAACATAACTTGAATAATTTAACAAGCTGAATGTGAATATAAACAGTAAGTAAATAAATGAGACATCCTAAATATTAGTATATTATCACTGTTTACATAACTGTCTGCTACTAAACTTCTTAAAACCTATTTTTCACTGAAAACATTTATTAAATTACACTTATATAACTGCTCTGACTGAAGAACACAAGAGGAAATGCTATATCTCTACACTTTGCTACATCTGCATCTCCAGATGCACAGAAAACTCACACACATACACAAATATTATGACTGTATGTGCTCCATACTGTGCAGAGGTCAGTACACTGAACACTACAGGTTTACCTCTGTTGCACTCGCACAAAGACGTAAATGAGTCAGATGCAGAGTTCTAATCGCTGTTAGTTGCTCAGGATAAGCATTCCTGCTAAGTAATAAAATAGAACCATTATAGTTAATATACCAATTGTCCCAAACAAATACTGGAACCAGGGGAACTTCCCGGTCATATGCCACATGACTAGAGATAAGAGGAGATTAGCTTGCCCTGTGCAAGACCCAGGTGTCGCGCATTAGTGAGATGGCCAAAAGAAATTCTTATCTTGACAATTTGGGTTGATGCACTCTGGTAGCGCACCCGAGTGCATAATGAGCTCTGCTGTATAAATACTACTAACACTGCTGTCAGGCAACATACCATAACTTTGTATGACAGGTAGCAAGACAGAAAATTTTCCCTTTGTTGTTCTCCTGTCTCTGTCTGAGCAGGCCTGAGGCAGGGGCAGGCAGGTATTGACTAATGCTCTGTCCCAATGCGTATGCTAAAGAAAACAATATTACATTTAAGCTATGTTTTATATCTACCCATCTTTTGGACATGTTAAACTGAGGCCCTGACTCCCTGGGGTTATAAAATCCCATGGCACCTGTGGCAAAGAATTAGGGGTTCTCCAGTGCCCTGGCTAAATTCCCAGTGAGGCTCTTTCTATTTGGCCAGCTATTCATCTGCAGGCTTGCTTGGCTAATTCAATAACTCCCTCACCACCTTATTAGGTGTTCTGCATATATGGAGTTACATACTGGTGGTAGCTGAAAGCCCCCTGCTCCCCTTTACTATAAAGAACTTCATGATCCTTGCTGTATTAATGCAATCCACTGTAATAATCATTATTGTTGTTACTATTAAGTAGAGAGGTTTTACACATTCTGCTAGTGCCATTTACCATCCCGTTACTATAACTGATCTAAGGTCTCTACAATCATGATTTTTCAAGATTTAGCATATTTAGTAGTATGTGTTGATGAGAACTCATCACAACAGAAAAACTGCCCTATATCACTACTTGGCACTGCTTTTAAATTGCATTTTTTAAGATCCAACTTTAACAAGCATTCATAATTGGTACAGGCCAAATGGCATGTCTCTCTTTCACATCAAAGTGGGCGTTCAGACTCCTTTACAGTGAGCTTCAGGCAAATGACAAATTAGAGAGAGATTTGTCTGGATGTACATCTAATTCAAAAAGACTTCTTAGGAATGATATGATGGCATGACTGACGTTTATATCCATCTCTTGACTTACACCAGTGATAACATGTTCGGAGAAAACGTTTAAAATTACAGGCTGATGCTCTACTCTGTGACAAATAGGAAGATGCGGACATTGCCAAACTGATTAGGCAATGACGGGCAGGCACTCTTTCCCTCTTATACAGTACCAGGCAGGTACCATTTTGGACACAACTGATTAAGAAAACTAGAAACATTGATTCAAAGACATTTTCATTTAAAGACTTATGCTTAAATGCTTGAAATGTCTGTTATGCAAATAACAAACATTTCAAGCATTTAAGCATAAGTCTTTCAATCAAAATGTTTTTTTCTTAAATATTTTTTGGCTACTTTAAAATATAAGATATAAAATATAAGATCTAAAATAAGATAATTTTGATTTAACACTTTTGGTCACTGCATAATTCCATTTGTGTTATTTCGTTGTTTTGACATCTTTACTATTACTCGAAAATGTGGAAAAAAGGGTGGCAGTGTAGCATAGTGGTTAAAGAGCAGGACTCGTAACCGAAAGGTTGCAGGTTTGATTCCCTGCTGGGCCACTGCTGCTGTACCCTTGGGCAAGGTACCTAACCCACAATTGCCTCAGTAAATATCCAGCTGTATAAATGGACAACATTGTAAAAACCTGTAACCAATGTAAGTCGCTCTGGATAAGAGCTTCTGCTAAATACCAATAATGTAAAGTAATGAAAATAGCAAGTATAAAGAAAAACCATTCTCTGAGTAGGTGTAACACTGGAGTAGCACTGTATATAAAACCAAAAGCAGTGGATTCTTCCACCACAATGCCGTTCTAAATTCAAATTAAAGAACAGTGCAGTTAGCATTGTCTCTGTGGCACCCTCTAGCAGTTCCTGAGAGCGCTGTAGGTCACACGAATGTTGTCAGCGGAGATGTACATATCCTCAAGCTTCTATTTGCTTGCTGTTGTGGACTGTGGGAGTTGTAGTGTAAAAAGCAATGCTAGCATACCAGTGTATAGGAAGATTTTATTTGTCTGGCTCCTGCACGAGCACAGAGAGCATAGTTTTGGAGAGGCAAGCTTATTCTACTATAGTTCAATTGCCCATTCCAAATTGAGTGAAAAAGGGGGAGCAAGCATCAAAAAAAAAAAAAATCTAACAAAAAACTTGGTTGAAACCATAAAGATCTTAACAGTGAAAAGGCTTAAACACCTGGCTATGCAGCAACCATCTGACTGTTGTTCAGCAGTGCATGACAATCGCACACTTTTATCATCTTGAAGGGAAGAGGTTCTTTGAAATGAAGAGATGACTCAGAATGGAAAGGAATGTAATGGCAATAGCACTTGGCCGGGGAACTGAAAAAAAAAGACCACCACAGAATTAAACTAGAAACAAGCTGCAGCTGTATTTTGTTATACCTGTTGAACTAATGGAACCTGTAAGTATATTGTAGGCAGGATCGTTTCAATTCTGTTTAATTACATTTGCTGACCAGACACTCTTATCCGGAGTGACTTAACATGGATAACTTGTAAAAATGTAAGATACTTATACAGCTGGATATACTAAAGCAATCTGGGATTGGTGTCTTGCCTTTCTTCTACACTTTCAGCTGCAACCAGACAATGTATACTCAGGTATACCCCTGAGAAAAATAATCATTTATTATATATGACTTAACAAGGCCAAATGTTTCCCATTTCTGTGGGCTCAGTGAATTTTATTATGATCAGTATTCACAATACAGCCACCTTCCACAGGAAGTGCAGAGGCAAGAAGTAAAATACATTTTCTAAAGCATTGGCATGTGAATCTGGTCTGACCAAACAGAATCTTCTGGTTTCTATTCAGTCCAAACAATTGTACAAAAGTGTTCAGCCTGTCAAATATGAAAAGTCATGTGCGTAAAGCAGTGATGGTCCAATTTAAAACCAATAAAACAGGCAGGATTACAAAGCTCCGGGAACAAAGCTTCTCGGGCGTTTTCAAAAGGATCAAAATTCAGTTTGAATGATATATTGTGTCTTCAAGGTCGTCTGAGGACAGCTGTACACGACCAAAAATAACCACATGTAAGTCGGGCTTTTTTCAAGACAAGTGTAGAAACCGGCCTTACAGTGCAAATGCTTAACAAGACATGCGATTCGTGGAAATTTAAGAAAATGTGACACGCCCAAATTGCACTGAGCTCATGTGCTCAACTGCAAATTATGCAACTGGCTCCGTGCGGGACCCAGAGTCAAGTTCTCCCGGATTCATATGATGATGTCATTGTCAGAATTTAGGCCCTGCTACTGTAAAACAGGATACTGTACACAAAACACAGGACAATTCGATCGTGACACAAAAAGACGCTTTTTAACAGACAAAACACGCAGAGATGAAAAACACGCGTCAAATCGTTCACGAGCTTGAGAAGAGCCGGCGAAATGAAAACATCAGATCGGAAAAAAGGAACTGCAAATGACCTTCAGTCTGAAATCAAATACGTCTGGTCTAAAACAAGTACAAAGAGCAACACAAAATACGTGGTCATACGACGAATTATTGTTTGATTTCATTCATACCAAGCTACAAGCTACCAATATTCGATTTGACTGTTTCGGCCGAAACGGAAAAAACGTACAATACACGACGGCCACATTCTCCCCGTTCCCGGACTACAGTGAATGCAACCCCAACGCTGGAGCAAGCAGACTACCCAGTCTAGCAATGAGTGTCAGGAACAAAGGAATGCGGTCTGCCACCCTCATCACACGTGGTTGAACAAACAACGTAAAAACAAAGCAAAAAAAAAAAAAAACTATGGTATAATCGGGGCGCGCACACCCAGACAATGAGGTTACGTATAAAGACCGGGCACGTGCTTAAAATGGCAAATGAGAGCATTATTTGCGCTCTACCCAATGAGACTGAGAAGAGATGCTTTTGTAAGTGACTGAATCAATGTTACAGAGAGAAAAAACTAACTGGAGCTTTCTATGATTTGTTACATTAAAAGGCTTGTATACCTAGACTACCCAGCTAACTATTTCCAGAGAAACAGAACGAGAACGTTAACGCCTTAGCCCGCACATAGCCAGCTAACGTTACTCGAACACTGCACATAAATCCAGCGCGGACCATGGAGTACATAGAGAAAACTATTCGTTTTAAACATTGTACAATTAGCCGTTTAACCGATAAGGCGTAGCTATATGTCACACAACTATACACTGAGGCATCAGCGGTTTACTTCTCCTCCAATAACTATGTTTGGTAATCACGATACGCCAAGACATCAGCCACATTTTGCAACTCGTGCACTTCGGTTACAAAACGCAAATGGAAAAGTTTCAATTTTGTTCAACGGCTAGCAAGCCAGGACTCTTTAGAAAGACTCAGGGTGGCTAACGTTCGCATGACTGAATTTAACACCGTCACGTCAATGCCCCAGATTCCTTCATTGTGTCAGGATTATAAAATAAGCGTGATCAGCTTTCCCCCTCCCTGCTTCACTGCCAGCAAATTCTGAGGCTGCGGACGTTATGCAATATTACAGGAATGGCCATCAACTCCCTGTTAAAAACACTGTCTCGTTAACGTTAACACGCTGTAAAACCAGCTAAAGAAATTCCCAAATATATCGATACGAATTAAATATATTTTAAATCCAAAAGGTTAATTGGGTATCTCAGCCAAACAAGCTAGATCTATCTTATCTGTGGCCACCATAGAAAACTCTTACCGACGCTGTGTGCAAAAATAGACACAAAGTAACACGCTATTAATACGGACCGCGTAATAATCGGACTTTTGTGTCCTGTCTACATATCGTCAACAGTACTAAGACAAGCTCCCTCACCTATTTCTGGGTCACTATGCCATCCACCGCTAGCTTTTTACAATGTTTACACTGTCTGGAAATATCTGATGCTACAGTACAAAGATAGCTGGCTACACGCATCGCTATCAACCTAGCTAGCTATCCAAGTTAGCTAAATGATCTCTTTGAGTGTGTCAACATATTGCACCACAGCCATATTTAACTATTAGTAAGCTACCTAGCAATCTTCAATACACATGTGAACTCAAAATATAATAAACAACGCATAACTCTGTTGTAGGGTAGCTAATGGCTAACCATTGATAAGCAGCCAGCTAGCTAACAGCCTTAATTAAACTAGCGAGAGCAAGCCCATTCAGACTATCAACAAAATTAGCGAAGTGGCTAGTAGGCTATCTAAAAAAACATTACATTTTCTGCAAATTCGGTGTTTTACCTTAATGAAACGCCAGCTCAATGCTCAGGTTGCGGTTGTCCCTGACATTGTATAATTCAAAATCATAAGTCGTTATACAGACAAACAAGTTTCAGTCGCACCAAATCCAATTGCATTGAGGACGTGAACGTCGCTCCCTGGTTTTTTCCTCCCGGAGAGACTGCTGTTTCACGGATCTGTGTTAGTAGGTCACTGAAGAAATGTATTGGCAGCGCTCAGTCATTGACAGCCAGAGTAACCAATAGGAAAGCAGCATTTTCTGATTTCGACCAATGATTCGTTATTCCAGAGGACATCTCAGTCTAATGTAAAAGTGAGTAGCAGTCTACAGTACTACCAATCCCGGACACAACAGTGTTTTTCAATTGCATAACCAGGCAGAGAGGGGCTGTTGTTAAGCCGCGCGTGGAGAATGCGATGTTTCATAATTGTCCGACACAGTTACCAAGATCGATTTTATCTGAAATATCAGAACGTAGACTAAATAATTAAACAAATAGCCAACATTTTTACTTGTTTTCATTTAGCTCGTTAATCTTGGCTTTAAGTGACAGGTACTTTGAGGTGGGCCTACAGCTGTGCTTATAAAAGGAAATAATTACAGGCAAGCAAGCACCGTCTCCGTATTAACAAAAACCGTTTGTGTGGTGGAATTAATGAAATGTTGAAAAAAACCTTGTCATACTGCACTAAGTCACTGAATACATGTGGCAGAGACCTTTGTCGGCCTACTATTGGAATACTTTCTCTTCCACGTGTATCAGACTAACCTTGCTACAAAAATCTTACAGCAAAAATAAAAACTGACAGACAATGGGCTGCACATAAACCTGTATGAAACATTGTAATACCGACCCAAATTCATTGTTAGAACTGTTTCCCCAAAGGGGTTCATAAACTGTTAGAAGCCTTGGTCCTACCAACACTTGACCCCCTCAGATAGGCCTAACTCAAAGGGTATTTAAAATTCCATTGGATTTGTCATCCCGCAGTCAAACTAACAAGCCGAGAACAAAACACAGAACTTGAAATAAAAACCAATGGTTTGACACAAACATGCATTTCTCAGTTAGCGCAATATACACGCTGATTTCCCAACGGATTAACGGGGCAAGCCCTGCTCAACTCAAAGCAAACTGCCTGAATAGTAATACTGACACAGCGAAAAGAGTAACAGCGGCCTCTACTGATACTGTTTTAAAACATTTTTTCGTTTATTTATTTATACATTGTACATTACATATACGCTTAAAAATCATAGATACTAGTACACCATAGACTGTAGTACATGCAACAAATTATTAGTCAATATCTTGTAGACTTACCTTTCCATTTATGGTCTTCACACCTTCATGGCATCGCTAGTTTGTCAAGAGGCATTGCTCGACTTGCACATCCCATGTAGGGCACTTTATAAAGCGGTTGTTATGGCTGTACACATGTACCTCGGATAGTTGGTCTGAAAGGTTGTCAGTGGGATTTAAGCCGGACTCTGATGGCCAGCTCATAACTTCAGTCACCTTCCACAGTTCCATTAATGCATTTGATCTGAGATTTCCTTGTTTTATTTGGGAGATTACAATGCTCAGGGGTTTATGATTTTATAGAGGATAATTTGCACTCATCTGAAGTCACTTTTTGGGTTTCATAAAGTATGTGTTATCTACCTATATGCATGGGCTGACTCGTCTTTTGTAAGAAAAAAAAAATTCAAAACAATCTGTATCCGCATTCATTTTACTGGTTTGCTTCAGTGTGTGCAATTTTAACCGTGGATTATTAGTGAATTTAAGTAGTCTACTAAAAATTGCACATTACAAACCTTTAAATTAGCACTACAATTCAGACATTTTTTCTTTTCACAACATTTGGCAGCTGTTTCAGCAGCAAAATGTTTTCGATCAAACAGCCATATGTCTTTTATATTCCCGCCTTTTATTTAGTCCAATTATATAGGGCTACAGGAAAATACGGAAAGACACCGAAAAACAGCGTCTACTCTGTCGTTTTATTGACATGATGATATTTTTAACTCATGTCCCATTTTAATTAACTAATAGTCCTTAATCATATCATCATAATAACATATAATTGGTGTTAAGAATAATAATAATTAAGAAAAATAATAACATGAGGGGTGCAACGAACGTTGTTTTATTTTTATTTATTTATTTTTGTATGTGGCACCTCTTTTATGACATCACGATGGTTTCAAGCGCATGACAAGGCTGCGATTACTGTCTGGAGAACAGCGTCATCTAGTGGACAAAATATACTTAACGTTGGCACTGAATCCAGTAGGCTGGTTTGTAAAGTAAAAATGTTTTTCACCTGAAACGTTTTCTTCAGGTAAAATGAAGTGGCGTTTCCGTAAACTAATCGCAATTAAGATAATGTGTTGCATGCTTAGACGGTTAAACTTTAATCTGATCTCTCAAAACTATATTTGGTCACAGAGACTAAAAAACATCTGAAAAACGTAATCATATTGGCTTCGGAAAAACGCTCAGATCTATATTCTTCATACAAAACGTCGTGCGTTTTCCAAACAGGCACCATATGTTTCAAGTGAGTGCAATTCATTCCGTGTGCAGTCATTTGTCATTTTGACTTTCCAGTTCATGCATTGTGTGAACTTATTTTGCCATTTGAACATGACGTTCCCATTTCTTAAAATCTATTAAACGCGTAGTTTGTAAAACGGTCATTATTTTACGCCAATATCAGAAATGCCGCATATAATTTGGTAAAGTATCATGACAGCATGAGCAAAAATACGAGTTTGAAAAACACAACTGCTTGGAAACGTGAGGAATAGTGTTTAAGGCATTGACAAAAGTACAATAGAACGTGTTTTGGTTAGATGGACATTGCATTAGTTATTTCCCATATTGTTAAATTGAAAATAACTTCACTATATTGTTAGGATTAGGGCAACAAAAACTGGAAAATAAACAAGAAAGAACGTGCGAAACTGTGTTTGATATCAAATCTTACGTCATACACTCAGAACTGACCGATATTTTTATTAACATTTGACAATTATCCACACGTTAAAGTATCGGCATTCACGTTAAGAAACCGCTTCAAAAACACTAATATAGCCTAAAACGTGCTAACAATATAAACAGTTTTGATTGCCCCGTGTGCCATCTGAGCTAAAAGCGAACACATAATGCAATTTTAAGTGACATTCAAACATAAAACTAATTATCAGTATACAAAAACAACTAAAATCGTTTCCGCTGGCGTACTATAAACAAACAAATAAACAAACATTTTTACAGAAATAGGGCAAAAACCTCCAAGTGCACGGATGCTAAAGAAACCCCATGTCGGAAGAGACGGGGTAGTTGTTAAACGAGAACAAGGCTGTGTTTTAACATTCACAGAATTAAAATGTATTTTTCCAAGCATTCGACGAATATGGGGCCATTTCTGATATAATATTAAACCCACCAGTAGCACGTGTCATGAACTATCAAAACAACGTTACCTAAAATGTGGTGAAAACAACAGATTGTAAAAGGCCATCCTATAAAAAGCCATCTTGTATAATTATGCAGATGATTTTGCCAATACTATTTGTTTTAAATACTTCACTTCGGCACAGAGGGACGCTAACTGATTCCTCAGTCCACGCTCATTCAGTTCTGCTGTGTGTTCCGGGGGGTACGCGCTTTGTGTTCTCGGCCACGGTTTTCCTGCAATTTCATTGACGTTATTGGCAATTTTTCCAAAAATAGGAAACGCAAAGGGGCCGCTCTTGTGGGATGTGCAGGTCGTAGTTTCTTCTAATGTCTCGACTTCCTCTCTGGGCGAAACGGTGTTACCAGAGCTTGACCAAACGAAGTTCAGACATTTTGCTGTTTTGTGTTGGCTGTTTTCTTGGATATCTGTCTTTCCTGAACTCTGTATATTTATTCCGCTATGTACCGTCTCGCTACCATCTCTTGGACACAAAACGTTAGCGTCAGAGTTCGAAGAGACTTCGCTGATCGTTTCATCCTTTCCCCTTGTAGAATTGTGAGTTATCAAGTGTTGGTCATTGTATAATTTGGTACCGATGGCCTTGAATCTCAATTTATGAGGTAAAAACGGCACATGTATACCAGAATCCAGCGTCTTCTTGCTGTGCGGACTGTCCTTAACGTTGTTTTCGCGGGAGCTAGCGTCAAGTGCACTGCATTCCTGGTTAGAGTGTGTCAGTTGATTTGCGAGATCGTGGGACTCCCGTCGCTCTTGCATCATGGTATTTACCACATCATTCTTGCATGGGTACGTATCCATGTAGCTGACAGACACAGGTTCTTGATTAAAGGAACAGTGTGTTTCCTTATCTAGAACTGTATTGCATCTTACCGGGATATCGAAAGTGCCGGGGGCATAATTCCTTACTTGCAGATTGGTGTCCTCCTCACGGGCGATGGTATTACCGTGACACACGTATTCATTATTTTGACCTGCCGTGTAAGGACTAAGCTCTAAAGTTGTGAAAGTATTCACATTGGCTGGGGAGCTGCCATCCGGCTCAATTCTCGATGCAGTATTTACAGAAAATGTGCGACATGCGTCAAAGTTTGAAGGGACAAGACAGTTCATCGACCCGGCGCAATTTGTAAATCTGTCCTGGAACAATGCTTTGGAAACCCCATAGTAAGGGCCGAATGACGGATTTGTTGTAGGGTAATGGAAGCAGGGGTCAGAGCAGTCCTGGCCATTCAGTATTTTTGGAGCGATTTCACAGTTATCTCGCACTGCAGTGAAACGATAATTTACAGCCGACAGCGTCGCTTTCAACTTCTCATTCTCTCGGAGAAGTTCGACTGCGCGCGTTTCTAAAAGAAACTCTTCCATTCGCCTGCGCTGTCTCGATCTTCTTGCCGCCTCGTTATTTCTTTTCCTTTTAACCCAGTAATTGCTGTCTTTTTGCTCATCCGGTGTAAACTCTCTTTTTCTCCGGGATCCACCATTGCCCTCACAAGTGGGAGTCGATCTTAATCCAAAAAAACTTTTCGCACACAGCCGAAATGGGTTTCGTGGACTTTCTCCGCTGTGTAATTCTTGAGATGTAATGGGGTAGCAAGGGGAAGACGACATACTTCGAAAAGCAGAACTCTCGTTGCCCCTGTAAGTTCCAGAATCGTTACGTGTCCCTGTCATCCCACGAGGAAGTCCGTATTCAATTCCAGAGGGTTGTGAGTGCAGATCTGTGTCCATCCTTTATAGTCAATACAAACACTTGACACTTGACGTGTGACACTAAGAAATTCCTTTGGTCTTAGGTCACGCCTATACCTTCGCAGAACTGGCAGATGGCTGCACTACGATCATTGTTATTCTGTGATTGGTTTAGGTAAATCTGTATTTGATTGGTTCAGCTTTTGATTGGTTTAGTTAATTGTATTAAGACACCAAAAACATCAGCGTAGACGCAGAATAGACGAAGACAAAATATCGTATGTTTCAACATCGGGGAAGTCAACCTTAGCATGGATTTAAAGACATTTTCACACCAATTCACCTGTTTCGTTTTCAAACCGACTTAACATTGTCCAACTTAAACTCGATTTCTTCAAAATACAACCGAATTTGATTTCACATGCAGACAAATTCAGTTTCACATGGTGCCACAGGCGGACCAAAATTTTATTGGTTTCCACTTTCAGTTGTGCTCAGCTTGCTTGACGTTTTCCTGCAGCGGAAATTCTTTGTTGAATCTACAGGTATGAAACTGTGAGGATGACGGTTCCCCTGGTGCTGCACTCTTGCTTTCCCCATATGTCTCGCCAGTTAACTGCATATTTGCGGAAGACTTGTCTTTTTTGAAACAACTCAGGAGCAGTATACACAACATGCAGTAGAGGCAAAATAACCGTATTTTCTCAGTAAGAGTACAATTTTATGCGCAATATGAGTGGTTACTTTCCAGTTGCACCTGTTTGCTTGTTTGCTTTCACCCTGCACACATTTTTGGTGGACCGAAATTGTAAGATGAGGAAGTCTTGGTTCAGCTATGTTATTTTGCATCCTTGCACAATTGTCAAGACTACGTATATAGCTCTAAACAAACCCAACGGCCCCTCTAGTTGAATCAAATAAAATGAACCAAGTGTAAAGCCCTTAAATTCGAATTTACAGTATAAGACAATCAAACTGTGAACTGGAAGGACATCCTTAATGGGAGTTCATAGTGGTCTGCGTTTTAACACCTGCCTTAGGCGACCTCACATTCGTTCTTATAGTCTGGGGTTGTTTATTTATAGTTTGAATGAGGAGAAAAAAAAATCAAGACAATGCGCATGGCATCAATAGATAAATGTATCTCACATTTTCCCTAATTATCCAGCTGAATATTGCCTACGCAGCTCTGATAACGTACCTTGCTAAGGATTACTGCACTTTTGAGATTCAAATTTAATTGGGTAAAATCAACTAAACACAATGCACATCAGTGTCGAGGGGTTAGGCATTTTGTGACGTAATTACTGTAAGCTCTTTTGTCTTTGATTTGCCAACTATTACGCAAGTTTGTCTTGCAGAAGCCTTGCAATTTGACCCTTCCTGAACTGTACAATTAGGAACCTGGAAGGATACGCATAAGTATCATCTAACAGCATACTGTAATGTCACAAAAATTCTTTTTAAAATATTCTGAATTGTACATCAAGATATCGTGGTAAATCTAAATTGCACATAGCAAACAAACTGTGTAATACAGTAGTTGTTTTGGTTGAGAGTTACACCCAGAGCAGCCTTACTGAAACTAATGTGAATTAATGTAAACTACTTTTGATAAAAGACTATATGAGAATATATCAGTGATTACATTTGGCTTGAAGAGAAATAGTGACAGTATTCTGTAAAGTAATTATGAGAGAAAAATCCCAACATTGTATTCGACAAATTGAGGTATTTTCCAGTTACCGACTTCTGATTTAGGATATATGTAAAAACATGTATGAAAGAAATATATTTTTAATTGTTCTTGTGTTTAATGTTGACTGTTCTGTGTATTCCATTTTTATGATGAGTTCTGAAAGACTTATAACTGAAAATAAAAATGTCAATAAAGGGAATCACAGCAGATTTAGGCAGTGCCACTTTTCAAACAATAATGCCTTTGTCACCAGTTGTGGTTTAGTGTATTTGGATTGCTTGTTGAAGGTACACTCAGACAGGAGTTGAGAGGGTACTAATTTGAAGATCTGCTTAGCAGATGCCCTTATCATAGGTGACTTGGATGATTTATTCACTGAAGCAATTCAGGTTGAGTACCTTTGCTATAAGTTCCAACAGCAGTGCCCCAACTTGGAAATTTAACCTGTAACTTTCAGGTGATATGGCCATCTCCTTAACCACTACACCACCCCATCTCCCTCACTGGCTCCTATTCATCTCTTGAATCACATTACCTAGCTTGGCTTGTATGCTTACATTGTCCATTCCAAGTTCGTTTCAAGCTGTCTTAAGGGGTGTAATTGACTTAAGACCTTAATAAGCGCTAATCTATAAGGTCAATAAGGGTGCACAAAACAAGATAACCAGCCATAAATTTGTGTAAGCCTGTTCTGTGGAGCTTTCCAATCTTTCAACACATTGGGTCATTTTATGTAATTGAATCTGGTCAGACCATATGATTTTAGTATGTTTTTATGGTATTCCATATGCAGAAGTGTTGAGTTTTATTGAGTTATCTGTGTATTTTTTATAGACTTGGCGCTTGTCTCACATATAGTTGATGTTCCTTGTCCATCAACATATTTGTCATCTGTTATATTGAAATGAAATGGGTGGTAAACTTGTTTGTTTCTGTAATTCCAGGAAAACATTACAGAACTCAGTGTGTAAATGGGATTGCCAACAACTTCAGTTGTTCCTGGAACACAACAGGACTGAACATACTACAGGGTTTTTTTTTTAATAATGTTTCATTTTATTGGATACTCCACGTGGCTGGATGTACACAATATACGGGTAACGTCCATTATAATTATAAAAGATGATGATCACTTTCGTGAGCTTTACAAAAAATCATCTTTGAAACAAAAAGCAAGTACCTGGATGCTAGGACACAAAGAGAGGTAATACCACTGGCTAAACAAACCCCTCCGAGGACGGAAGGTGAAAGACACATTACGAGCTGGGTTCTTAAAAAAAATCTGTATTTCAGAAGGACAGCTATTTTAAAACATCATAAACATAAATTATAAATCTGTACAACAGGGCTTTCAGAAATTAACAATGAGCATTAAAGAGGGATAAAATCAGATAATAGTGATGGAAGATTAACCTCTAAGGGTAGCCAAAACACAAGAGTATCCTTACCTCCCCAATGTCTCTCAGTGTGGTTTGAATATTCTGTGTAGGTACTGCCTTGCACATTAAAAGTCATGCAGAGAAATCACATGTACATGTTCAGAGAAGTTGTTCAGCAGAAAAACTCAATGCACGTTAACAGTTATCGCGGTCTCTTCACCAATAATATCGTTAGCAGTATGTCCGTAGACATTGAAATAGCTGTGCCTCAATACTCAAGTCATGTTCACTGTCTACTTAGTCAGGGTTCAGCCAACTTAAAAATTTCCAGCACTGATGTATCAGCCTATACCCTGAGGCTGAATAACTCTCGGGGTAATTTCTCCCTAAAAGTGAGCATGTGTACAAAAACAACATTTTTTTAATCTCTCTCACTATAAACCACAGCATGATCATTTTTTTGCACATACCAAGAAATTTAACTCAGGAACATCAAAAGAAGGCAACTTCAGAAATCCTAGGCATAAAAGTCTTGCTTGATGTTGCACAGCAACAGTAAGAAAACAACTTCTTCTGAATGGCTTTGCAACACTTCTGATAAGAAAAAAACACTGTCCACCCTTCGTGCTAGCACTCTCTCCCAGAACAGAGGGGTGATAAACTTGATTCTTCATCGCAAATCAACGACAAGCAGCTTTCGGGATCCAGTTCCCAAAGCCAAGAGGCCAGGCTCCAGAGGAATGGCCTTGAGCACTGCTGGCGTGCAAATGCACCAGCAACCGCAAAGGAACCTATAAATAACATTCAGTTATTGGTCTTTTTTTCAATTGCATTCCCTTCACTTTTTTTTTCAGCTGTCGTACTCTTTATTACAAATGAACATCTCTTGTTTCGAAGGCGGGCTTGGCTCTTGTTTTAAGGTCCGAGTTCTCGGAGGGCGCCTCCCCCTCTTACGCCTCCGTGTGAATTTCGGGGTCCTCCATCAGAGGGGTGTCGTTGTCCCCCAGCAGCTCCGTCTCGGGGACGGACGGGTCCTCGCCGTGCAGGCCGGCCTGGGACGCCCCGTCGGCCGCGTCGTCGTCGGCCGCCGCCTTGGCGTCCTCCGTCAGCAGGGCGGCGCGCTCCGTCCCCGAGGCGTTGGAGGGCGCCGTGGTGACGTAGCCCGTGCTGGTGGAGCCGCTGCCGCTGTGGTGCGAGCCGGCCTTGGGCGCGGCCGACGGGTGCATCTGCTGGGGCGGCATCTGCATGGGGATCTGCATGGGGTAGAAGTTCTGCAGGTAGGGGTAGGCCGGCATGGGCTGGTAGCCGTTGACGGGGATGTAGAGCTGTGGCGGCACCATGGGCCGCATCTGGCCCTTCATGGGCATGAACTGGGCCTGCGGGAAGGGCGAGGCCTTGGGCTTGGGGCTGACGTAGCGGGCGGTGCTCATGTTGCTGATGGGGCTGGTGCTGAGGGAACTGGTCTGCGTGGTGTTGCTGGCCCCCGAGGCCTGGGCCGAGCTGTTGTAGTTGGACAGGCTCTCCCAGGTGCGCAGCCTGGTGTGGATCTCCTTGAAGCGGGGCCGGCGGGCCGGGAACTCGTTCCAGCACTCCAGCATCAGCGTGTAGATCCAGGCGGGGCAGTCGTCCGGGCAGGAGAGCACCTGCCTGTTCCTCACCATCTCCATCACGTCCTGGTTGGAGTAGCCGCAGTAGGGCTGGAGCCCGTAGCTGAAGATCTCCCACAGCACCACGCCGTAGGACCAGATGTCCGAGTCGGTGGAGAACTTGCCGTAGACGATGGCCTCTGGGGACATCCAGCGGATGGGGAAGGGGTTGGTCCCGGTCAGCTTGTAGTAGTCGGCTGAGTAGACCTCCCGGTACAGGCCCAGGTCCAGGATCTTGACGTTGAGCTTGTCGCAGACCAGGATGTTGCGTGTGGCCAGGTCCTTGTGCACCACGTGGTGGCTGGACAGGTACTCCATCCCGGCGGCCACCTGCGTGACGATGTGCAGGAAGTCGGCCTGCTCCAGGGTGGACTTGACCGTCTTGTCGTCGTCGGAGCTGCCCACGTCCGAGTGGGGCGAGCGCATGACCAGGAACTCGTGCAGGTCGCCGTGGCCCGAGTAGCTGAAGATCATGCTGATTGGCTGCTCCTTGGTGACCACGCCCAGGAGGCAGACGATGTTGGGGTGCTGGAGGCGGGACCGGAGCATCGCCTCGTGGCGGAACTCCTCGCGCAGGGTCCCCTCGTCCTTGTCCTTAACGGTCTTGATGGCCACCACCTGGGTCTGCTCGCCGGGGGCGGTGCCGTACAGGTGACCCTTGTACACCTTCCCAAAGCGGTCCTCCCCGAGCTCCTCCATGAAGCGCACTGCCGACAGGTTGATCTCTCTCAGCTTCGTCTGAGGATGAGAGGACAGTCACAGAATGAGTTGAACCTTTAAGAATGGATTCATACTGAGATTGCTTTAAGCAAATTATTGCAGTCAGGTGGAATTGTATTCCAAATGATCTAGGTTTTGAAGAAACAGGCAAACTGAGAAACAAACATTGACATGGACATTGCCCTCCATTATTAGTGTGTTAGTTTAGGGTTCTGGTTAATGAATAGGTATGGCTATTTTGTGACATATTGGTGTGTTTAGGATATGGGTGGGGATAGACAGAGGGTGTGATCAGTGTATAGGTGTGGTTGTGTTTAGCCTGTGAAGTAGAGGTTGTGTCCAGTTAACTGGGTGGGGCTGTATTCAATGTATGCAGCTGGGGTTGTATTTAGTGTATTGGGTGCGGTTGTGCTGTGTTTAGTCTATTGGGCAGTTAATATGTCCAGTTGTGATTAGTGTTTATCACTGGGACCCACTTTGAGTTTTCTGCAGTTGTGTTTGTGGTTAGCCTATGTGACCAGGAGTGTGCTCAATGTGTTGGGTGTGTTGTGATTAGCGTGTATGACTGAAGAGCACGGAAGTTGCAGTTCGTGTGTGGTCTTAGGGGCAGGTACCTGGTGCTTGTGCTGGTTGAGCAGGGGCAGCTCCATGTCCTGGCTGGGCGAGGCCGTTAGCTGCCGGCGTGGGGGCGTGTCCGAGGACTCCTTCTGCTTGTTCCGGCACATGCAGACCAGGAAGAAGAGGCAGGCGATGACCAGCGGGATGGCGATACTGGGAATGAGGATGAACAGGATCTCCTTCTTCAGGTTCTCAGGGGGTTCTGGGAACGCAAACGACACATCTTGACTTACTACATCATTACATCCCGTTACGTTACATTATTCTCATTTAGAAGTACTCTCATCCAGAGCGACTTACATAGGTTACAATTTTTTAGATGTTATCCATTTATACAGCTGGATATTTAGGTAATTATGGGTTAAGTACCTTGCCCAAGAGTACTGCAGCAGTGGATGCTCTTTACCATCACATTACACTGCTGCCTTACATTAAGACATATATACATTTGATACAAATGGACCAAGGATATAGCATCCCTTTGCTATGAAATTGCTTCAGAAGTTGCTTGGGGAGCTAATTATGAGGTATTCTGTGGGAATGCTTAAGTACAGCATTTTGCGCTGTTCCAGTGTTTACAAGCCCTAGTGCTGAGGGCACAATGTGCATATGCAGGCTTTTGTTCCAACTGATTCAGATTAATCTGGTTTGATTGGCACATTTATGCTCACAGAATTCACCATATCTGTTAATATGCAGCCATTCAACAAAGTCACAGCAGCTCAGTCAGTCTTGATCAGTTGTTCAAAATATTGCCCTGGGCACTAAAACTTTTAATTAGACATCAAATTAATCTTAATTATTTCAGTTCAATACTAATCTGTATCAGTAACATGGTTGAGAGGGATAAGACTTAACAGGAATATACTACTACTAGTTCCTTTTATAAATACAGAAAACACACACTGAGGCACTGAAGTGATATCAAACACAGAGCAGTACATTACATTACATTACATTATTGGCATTTGGCAGACGCTCTTCTCCAGAGCGACCTGCATCAGTTAGTTTTTACAATTCTATCCATTTATACAGCTGGATATTTTACTGAGGCAATTGTGGGCTAAGTCCCTTGCCCAAGGGTACAACATTCATTGGACGACCAGGGCTGAGAGGTACTCACTGCAGGGCCTGACGTCACACAGGTCCACCCGCACGTGCTTATCCATGGTGAAGCACCAGGGTCCCTCCATCTGGCCCCCGGGGTTTCGGCAAAAGTTGTGGCCGCCCCTTAGCTCTGGGTACTCCATGGGCGTCAGGTGGTGGCTGTGGGGGTACTGTGTGTTCCAGGGCTGGCACCGGTAGCCCAGTTTGGTGACACTCACCGTGCCTCTGTAGTCGGCTCCGCTGCCGTTGTAGCAGCTGTGATCTGGGGGAGAATCTTTCACAGGCGTTGAAAATTAGCATGGGTGCACGCTCCACTGGCTTTACACATATCACTCACAACAATGTACACAGCACATTTCAGAAAGTATTAATACTTGAAAGAGCACTGCTGTGTTAGCTACTGTGCTCAATTCGTGTGACCGTCAACAATTTGTAACCATGGCGTACCACTAGAGGGCGCACTAGACAAGGAAGTCACCAGAAGAAATGTTCCAAGATCACAAGTAAAGAAAAAGCAAAGTAGTACAGAGGGGGAAACTCAGAACCAAAGCACATTAAATGAGGAATGTTTTCAGCTCACATAAACTACAATAAAAATCTTAAAATGAAAGCCTCTGTTCAATATAACTGCCATGCTCATCCTCTGAGAAATGGATGCAAGAAAGTTTTACTTTTTTCCCCCCACTTGCTCAAAGGTAAAGTGCATAGCCATGAGATTGATCAGCACAGTGCCTTACTTTTTTTCTTATTTTACAAAAGGCTTTTTTAATGTATATGTTATCAACCCACATTCCAGAACTGTACAAAAGATCTGGCACTGTGATGGCAAACGTGCAGGCACAATTCAGCCCATGCTCAGAGCATTTTTGGAACATCATTTCAATTCATTCAACACTTTTAATTCAAACTTAGGAAAAGTGAGGTACAGGAAACGTTGCTTTAAATTCACCATTTGTCTCCCCCCGACTGACTACTACACTCCTCCCTGCATGCTCCTTGTAATGCAACAGACTGCAAAACAACCTCCCTCTACATGAACAAGTCTCATTCCATTCTATTCCACTGAATTCAGCACAGAGGGTCAAAAAATGGGCTGGCACATTCCTTGTTCCTTTTTAATGGGCACCTCAATGCCCATGAAATAAAGTTTTACTGTATTCTATTTTCAATTCAATTTTATTTGTATAACGCTCTTTACGACACAAGTTGTCACAAAGCAGCTTTACATTGTTACCAGGCCTGAGACCCCCTGAGAGCAAGCCTAAGGCAACAGCGGCAAGGAAAAACTCCCTAACTAACAGGAAGAAACCTTGAGCAGAACCTGGCTCAGAGGGGGAGCCCATCTGCTCCTGGCCGGCACTGGCAATTTTATGTTGTACTTGGAGGGTGAGGAAGCGGGGTGGCGGGAGCACCTACATTTCTCCAGCTTCTCGACGGGCACCCCGATGCGCATGCAGGTGGCGGCCTCCGGCGAGCCGGGGTGGGGCAGCAGGTGGCAGCTGGGCAGCTCCAGCTGCATGAGGATGAGTGGGTTGGAGCGGGCGATGGTGTACTCGGTGTGGCACAGGTCGTTCTCCAGCGCCTCGCACTCGTCCCGGCAGAGCTGGCGCCGGCGGGGGCCCCGGGCGCCCTCGTCGCACAGCGGGAAGACGTAGTGGCAGAAGGACGGGATGGCGAACTGGGAGCACTGGTCCGACAGGTGCGTGGACGTGCCGATCATGGTGAACGCGGCTGCGGGGACACGGAGAGGAGGCTGTCAGCGCCGAGGGCAGGTTACCGCGGAGACGAGGGTAAGAAGAACACGCTTAAACGGTCTTGGTTAAGAAGAACACACTTAAAACACTGAGACCCAATCAGGAGCAGAACAGAACGATACCAAACAACTGGACCCTGAACCGTCTTGTAATTTAGCACAGGGACAAAACAAAGACCTTCTGTACCTTGCCAGTCAGAATGAGTTAACACATGTCAGATGCTCTGAAAACCCATGAGAACATTTTTTTAACTCTCCTCTAATTGTTACACTAGCTCAAACACTGGACACACAGGGCCGGCAAACCCCTGATCATGTCTTCCGGGGTCTTTCTAGTCCAAACTCTTAATCAGTCTAATGTCCCTTGATAAATGACCACACACTCCAAGAATTCTACTGCTGGAGATTTGATCACTGGGAGGAAATTATGCAGAACTGCTGCTCTGTCACCCCTAGTTACATGGCAGCCCACCTGTTTGATTTAATGTTCTGTCTACGTTGAATTTTAGGATGGAAATTACAGTGCCATTACACAGCAGTCTGAACTACTCCAGATCTTTGCAGCTAATGGTTCATATTATGCAAGACACTATGTAAATACTTCAAGTATTCCTTAACGCAACTGCAGCTACAGTCATAAAGCACTGAACCTCTACATTGTTCTAACTTAAACACTAGTTCTCTTTGCTTTATCATATTACTGTGCTTGAGAACTTCAAACCAAATTTAGACATTCATACATAAATGTGAATATATTTTTGATAAGAGAACAAGCACATATTAAACCATCAACAACATCTGCAGAATTTTGAATGAAGTACATTTAGCAAGGTAGAACAGATCTCTTTTTCCATAAATGTGTAATTTCTCTTCCTACGGTTTCCGCTGGAGATAAGGACAATCTGTTCTCTGTTGAAATATTACATATGAATATAAGGTAATGAAATTAAATAAACTCAATTTCCTGAGAGAAACTAAGCCAAATATTGCCTCAGTAGAATGACTGACTTTGAGCTGACAGATTGTGTGGCGTTATGTATCCACAGTTTTGTGAGTACTGCTTGTGCTCCAAGACTTTGTGATATCATTGAACTTCAAAGTTTTATTGTAATGTCTTCATTGCACGATATCTTTCTGTGAATCGTTATGCAATTCCAGCTGAACCTGACATCTGTTGTCATTTCTTACAGTTCTGTGTTCCAAATGTTCCAAGCAAGCAGTTTGAAGCAGTCATGATTTTACAGATCAGATGTGCAACACAAAAAAAATCCACCAGTCACATTTAGTTGCATTACAAATCCATTCCCATATGTTTTCCTTGCGAAAACATAGTATCTCAGTGCAGCAATCTACAAACCTTTACTACTGTTCCTACCAATTCATAGAAAACGTACATGAAAGGACATGAAAGGAGACCTCTAAAGAGTGATCGAATGCAATCTGAAGGGCTGGAGCTACAAAAAGCAGTCTCAGTGAGTGAGCGCAGACTCGACAGTTATCTTGCTTGACAAAGTCCTTGTTTTCATTTTTTTTGTTAAAGGTGGTTGAGACATTTCTGTTTCTGCAGGGTTTGCAATTTTGTTTTGACACATTGAGGCGGTGTTTGATGAAGAATCTGATGAGAGACATGCACCTGAAGCTTAATCCAGGAGTTTGGCGGCGGGTGGTACGCAAAGACAGTGTACGAATGGAAATTGCTGTCATTCCCAGAGCCGACACCTCTGATCCAAGTAATCATATCGACAAAGCAACACAAAAACAAACATGAACTAACTTATTCAGTCTATTCAGTCTAACCTCAAAGGGACACGCCCTTTACTTTGAGTAATAAATTTAAGTGAAAGTTTTTTTTTTTTTTTGGTTTGTTTCTTACATCACATTATTGGCATTTAGCAGACACTTTTATCCAGGGTGACTTACATAGGTTACAGCTTTTACATGTTATCCATTTATACAGATGGATATTTACTGAGTCAATTCTGGGTTAAGTACTTTTCTCAGGGGTACAGCAGCAGTGCCCCAGTGGAGAATCAAAGCAGGAGCCATTTGGTTACAAGCCCTGCTCCTTATCACTGTGTTATACTGCCATCCAAAACTGTTCTTAACAAAACATTGTGTTTAAAGGTCAGCAAACTGAGCACAAACATTGAGTGAGTGATGTAAAACTTAACACTTGCTGAAATCCCTTCCTCAAAGCTAAGGACAAAGCATGTTGGCCTTTGAATCTGACTTACAAGAAGTGGCACTGTGGCAAAAGAACCTTTCACAGTGACAATACTGAAACGTGTAGTGTTGTAATGTATTTTGGATTCTGTGTTCTAGGGACTGTTGTATCGTAGTATACTTGGCTTCCGTCAGATTGCATAAGTTAACTTGTGGTAAGGCGTCAATAGTGTTGTTCTCACACTCGCTGGTCTGGGAGTGTTGTTATCCTGGTCTGACACCGTTGCTCATTCAACTTCAATGGATACACTTATGTTCTATTGTGCTAGAAGTCGCTCTGGATAAGAGCGTCTGCTAAATGAAATTTAATGTAATGTAATGTAATCCAGGTGACGTCACTCACCTGTGATGCGGTTCTCGCTCTCCCCCTGCATCTGCAGGGACTCCACGTAGATGCTGCGGTTCCCGATGAACCGGGCGCAGGCGATGCCACGGTACGGCTGGCAGAAGCCCTTCTCGTGGGACCTGCCGGAACACAGACCGCTCATAAGCCCAGAGTCCATTTCCCGTTCCGTAATTAACCAATGCCCATAGGACCCTGCAGAGGCCTGCTGTCTAATTGGACACTGGCAGCGCGTTCCCTTACCCCTCTCATAGAGGCTGTGGGTTCTACAGACATGCTCATTTATTTTGCACTCTATGTGAAAATGTTACATCCCCATGATCAGGGTTCGTATGCCAGCTCACTGTTGATACTTTGAGGATGATTAATTACAAAGGAAACATTTTATGTAAATCTGTGATGTCTTCCTCTAACTTTATGTAACTTTATGTAGAAATGCTGTTTGCACTTCCAACAGCACAATAAAACTAAGCATTTCTTCTCCACATAACGTCTGCTCTCCAGTCAAATCTTTCCCAACACTGCCATGTTTGAGTTCAGAATCCGTTTCCAAAGCAAGTGATCTGTGCCATGACTGGTGACACACTTCTCATGGAGGTTTGTAATGCAAAACTTCCCAGTTTCATGCACTACGGAAGGGGGTTTTCGGCACTGCACCCAAAAGAGAAAACTTTACGCTTCTCCTGTAATGTAATATCCCCTTTCTGAGCAGCTGCCATCAAATTGGCACCAGGTTGGTATTTTAATTAGATTGCTTGCTCTGGAAGAGGTACTTTATTTCCCCTGTGCAACAGGACCCATATGTCAGCCTCTTTCCCATAGGTCAGCTTGAAAGGGGAGGGTCACATACCGACCAATACATGACGATAACCTGACACAAAGTGTTTGAGCCTCAGTGAATTATGTCATGAGAAAAAAAGCAAAACCCAAGCAACCATTAACTTGAATTTGCATTTCTGGAAATAAAGACATTCATTAAATAATAATAATTCATAAATAATAAACATTCTGCATTTTTAGCAGGGAATGAGGTGTAACACTGGAAAAATGGGGGAAGTAGTCTGTAGGAAAGATCTTACACCGCAAAACACCAACAGCCAATGCTTGTGGGTACTTATATATGTGCTGATGAAAACAGGACTGAAGAGTGTTACTTTGGAGCACTCACTCCATGAACTTTACAATGAACTTTTAACTCATCACTTTTGACTGTAATGTGACTGAGAATACTGAAAATACAACTGTGTTTATGACAATCCACAAGTAAGATTCAGCACTGCGATAAGAAGAGAAACAACCGTAAGGGTTACAGAGTGTCACATGCTATGCATCTTCCACACTATCTGTGCAGAATCCTGCTACTTAACCGGGAAAACAAACAAACCGCTGAATTTAACATGCAGTCTGAGGCACAGAGAAGTTGCTTATATGGGCAAAATGCTATTAACTGATTAGCACTTTCAGCAGCCCTGCCTGTTGCAGAGGTGTGAAGGGGGGGAAGCTGAGGTGAACGGCTTTTTTTGTGCCATCTGCTCTAGGGGAACTGAATTGCAGTGTGCTACCTGAAGCCAGGGGCACCACTTGCTCTAGTTCCACCGTGCAACATTTTAACAGGACTGAATGAACTGTAAGTAATGCATAATAAACACATTCTAAATATTCACTGCTGAAGCCTTTGAAATGGCAATTTACACTAGAGAGGGACTGGTCCCTTTCAGTGTGTGCCAAACAATTTTTCACACATTTGTCCAGAAGGCAAATCAAATCTGTTTTTCTTCTCAACTTCAGACTAAAATCTGTTTTTGAGACACAAAGAATCATCTGAGCTAGTTTCACTTCAATCTGGAGAGAAACTACTCCAGGAAGAGTGTTTTTTTCCTCTTTGAGCCCTTTGAATTACAGTTACAAGGATACATCTCTTAACTGCCTACAGTACATTAATTACAGCCCTGTGAGAAATCCCCTGGGCAGACATGAAGTTGAATTTTCCTTTACCCATCTTTCAGACATCTCTGGCCTTGTTTGTGTCTCCCTGTCTGACTCTACTCAGGGGAAAAACAAAGCACAGAGGGCAACCGTGACAAGACGCTCCGGAGACAGGGCTGAGATTCCGAGTGACAGCTCCGGAGGAGTTTTACGGGCTGTGAGAGAGTCGAGGAACACGGGGTTCGGAGGCCTGAGGGTCGGCGAGGGGCAGCAAAGGCCTGAATTCTCCATAAGTGTCGGACCGGCGTTCCCCACGGGCGGCGCGCTGGAGGCGGTCCCCATCCCTCGGATCCGGGAGGAGAGGAACGTCTGGCAGGCTGTAATTTATGTCACCACGACATTATCCCTTTCAACAACGACGGGGAGCGGGACGGGAAATACAGTGAACTCGAAAACTGTCTGCGCTGGGAAGGCGTTTCAGTGACCTTTCAGCCGGCCACTTTGCACGCATAAAAATGTCTCGCGGCACCGGGGGAAGCCGCAATGCTGTACGGGTTGTCTACACCATAGTGTTACCTTTGACATATGCAGCAGGGACAAAAAAAGGGAAAAACTGGAAAAAGCATGGCAATAACGTGGCTTGGTGGTGAGCACGATGGACTGTGGAGCTGAGGATTATGGGATTGAACTCTCAGCGGGACACTGCCGTTTTCCTCACAGCGAAGCTCTTTCCCTGACATGTTCAAATTAACTCAACACAACTATCAGCGACCAACACTGCAGATGAGAGCTAACAAATGACCGATCCGCTGCAAAATACCAGCACTGCTCATGAACGACAGCCCAGGGGGCAAGGCCGCAATGACTCGCAGGCCGAACGTGGTGCTGCATTCAGACCGATGATAAGTCTGATGGAGTGCTGTGCCGTGACTGAGGACGCTGGTGTTGAGATGCTCGGGGGAATATGGGCCACTCCTCTGGTGAACACTGGCTTCACAACACACACACACACACACACACACACACACACACACACTGGGGATGTTACACGTGATCTGAGAACTGAACGAGGTCAGGAAAAGAACAGGCCTGACTCACTGCTGTGAGGAAAACAGCCTGTGTTTGCTGGCGGCCCCCTCCGCCAGCACGGCTTAATCAGCTACAGACCTTTTCAAAGCAAATCCAGCGCTTCAGAGACACGTTTGGTCGTACGTTAATCTGTGTTTGTACTCCAAGTTAGTTTGCTCAATTTTTTCGCGTACACATGTTGAATACTTTTTTGAGTCCATCTGACATTGTAGTCGCTGTCATCGTCATTAACAAAGCAATCAACACCTTGATGCCCCATTAGTTCTAGGTGTCTGGAGTCCTATCACAGATCATGCTGTCAGGACTACCCAAGACGCTTTGCTTACAAAAGACACACTGGCAGCTGAGCTCTGTGCCCTGTCAAGCGTGTATGAGGGATCAAACACAAGGACGCACTATTCAAGACACAAAGACTACAGACAAGGACAATTTTCTTCCTCTGAACTACTTTGGTGGCTTACATGTGAACATGATACATTAATTGCAAACATTCGGTGAATTTCCACTGCAAGACAAAAACACTCAATGGCTGAAAGCTGTGAGGAAAAGCAACGCAACTCACCAGCGAAGGCAGAACTCATCCGAATAAAAGCGCAAAAAAAAAAAAAAAAAAAAAAACGACCTGAGAAGTTGCTGCTTTGCCTTAATATGGATTCAACAAAAGGGCTGGTTAAGATCAGATGATGACAATCATCTGGCGAAGCAGCAAAAGGAACTTTCTGTAAAACATCCTTCCCCGAGCATTCAATATTCTCAGCTCTGCCCACCCATACCGTAAACAAAAACAGAGTGATCAGTACCAGACAACCCTGTGCTCACACTCGAGACCTCAGACTGTGGCAGCGCACAGACCCCACCAGATACCTCCCGAATCACTGAGGAGGGGTTCACTGTCACCTCTCAAAGCTCAAGGCTGTCTTACATCTATAAATCAGGCCCACGGTTTCGCTGCCAATTCAGAGAACACGTCAGGCCTCTACTATACCTTTCGCTTGTTTCAACCTCACGACTCTGTGAGTGGACATGGCACAGAAGCTAGAATCGCCCAGCGTTTTTCATTTTTCATTTTCTTCAAGCAACGCACCACTATTTCCCAAAGGAGCTGTCAATGCCTAAACCCGCAGTTCTTACGGAGTCAATAACACATATGGTTATAATTTCTGTGCAGTTTGGATTGACTGCAGGGGATTGTTTTTTTTTTCAAGCTCATGTTTGAAAAGAGGGGGCTTAACAAGAATTAGATTTACTTCCCTCTTAGCCAAAATATGGAAGAAGGTAGAACAAATAAATACATAAATAAATAAGGGACGTAGGAAAACAAATGGAAACTGGGGCGAGGGCCGCTGATGTTGCTGCAGCCTAAACCTGCTTATGAGAGTTCATGGGATTTCAATGGCTGACGGTGGTTTCAAAACCAGAGCAGAGCTTACAACAGCTTGAAGTGGGGAGTCATGGGTAAACACCTAACATCTGACAGCAAGTATTCTCAAACACAGTCCCAGGGATCAACAAGGATGGGGGGGTGCATTGCATTCATGTTTCTGTGTTTTCACAGGTGTACATAAAAACACATTATGTTCTCCCAGATGCACACATGCAATTCCAGCATCTAGAACTACAGTACTTGCACACATGCCGATGTGCTTGATAACTGCTTCTATGGCATGGTCAACATCTTTTGAGTGTGAAAATGTGAGACTGTTAAAGTGCTATTGTTTGCTGTCCTTCTCAATAATGTATTTCTCCATGCAAAGTACAGCAGTGGCACTGACAAACATGAGTGTTTTCTAACCCAGATGTGATGTCTTGCGGTATTGCTTTTTTATTGTTGCCTCTGTTCCTTAACTTGTAGCATGTCCACTCTTGAAAACATCCTTTCATTCACATTTTGAACTGCTGATTATCCATGCAATTGCACAAAACAGAAGAAGCCTGCAAACTGTATTTATGTAAAAAGGCCTTAGGACTGTACAACTTCAAAGCAACTGCAGTCATGATGTGGTTTTCTAAACCCCACAGAAGGGAAAACTAATTTATCTACAACTTCCAAGGCTGGCTGTGCTAAAACTGGCATGGCTGGTTATGCTTTATTTGTTTCCTTTTTTTTTTTTTTTTTACAAAGGATGGGAAAGGCCGCAGGAGAACAGGTCGGACAGTGGTGACCGTTAAGTTTGTATCCTCCCCTGCGCGTGTTATAAAAACATGTTGACTTCATTTACCATCAAACGTCCACTTTGTACGTCACTGAAACGTCGCACACTTGAATGTCTTCCTTTCGGATGCTAGGAGCAAGGCAACTCGGAATATGAAATACCCTCCCTTGAAATTCAATCCTCAGAAATGCCAGTCTGAGATTTCACAGAGGGATCCAAACTCCCGACTTGTGGAGAGGCCCTGAACAGAGGACTGTTTGTGCGACTCCAAATAGGGCACGTAAGCAGGTCGCGTAAAAAGAGGCGGAGAAACAGAGGAACCTATTTTAGGAACATTTTACCTGCAGAAAGTTAAAGTGCATATTACTTTCGGTCGGAAACGCACGGACAATGCTTTAGAAAATAAAAAGTATGTTCTAGAGTCATAAAACACTTTTTGGTTTGCGACAGACCGTGTTCAGGGGTCTTTTTCTTCGGCCAAGACGATCCCACACAGATATGCTGCGTAATTGAATTACCGATAAAAGATGTTGCTTGGAAACAGCACGTGAGTAGACAGTTTTGTTAAAAAATACAGCACAACAAAAGCAGTGTGCTCCGTCTGAGAAAGCCCCCATTGGACAAGATGTCGTTTTCTCGGTCCTCAGCCAGCGCGTGTCTGATGTTCTCCACATGGCTCCACTCCAATTCGGTATACTGTGAAGATGCTGAATAAAGGCCTATGGCCTCATAGAGTTGTCTCTGTTTTAAAATATTCCAGCCTTTACAGTTTTATTAGTTCAGGAAAACACACGGCATTAATCTGTCCAATGAACACAAGGCCATACAATCGGCGTTTAAAAATGAGAAGGACACACTTTTTCCCTTACGAACAATCAGACATTATCTCTGAAGGAATGAGATAATAAAGCCACGCTTACAAGAACTCACACGGGCAGGTTTTGAATATTTTGATGCTTTGTGAGATATTTTTGAGAAATCAAAGTACACAGGAATAACGAACTGGGAGGATCAATTAAACCCTGCACAAATAAACAAGCTAATTGCTGGGAAGTTATATAAAAGATCGCATTTTTCTGGGAAAGCAGAACAAAAACGTTGCGTAATTGAGAACGCAGACTGTACGCGGTTCAGAAATATAGGACAGAATGGCTACAATTGTATCCGTTCAGGGCACGGCGCTGACAGCGAATAATCGTGTAAATATATTAGATTTACCTTAGAAAAATATTTTTCCCAGTCACCAAATCACCTTTAATTGTATTCATATGCGACACCGATTTAGTGCTGGCAGAAATGATCGGTTTAAATAACGTCTTCATAGATAATGCTCTTGAGATATGCCATTCCGTTCTAAATGCCATTCAGATGAAAAGCGCGGAATTTTAAACTATCACTTGTGTGATCAGAGAAACAAAACCATCTGGTAGGCTACAAAAAGAAGTTGGGATAAAATCATCATGAGGGTTGAGGTCGTTCTTTAAATGTTAGAAATATAATGGAGATATTTATTTTTATCTTCATTTTGGCTATCTTTGTTTCACAACATTTCAACAAGAATACTACAGTCAATCATTAAAAGGCTCAACAGTCTGGTCCAAGATGCATGCAACCGCAAGGTGGCGACACTTCACCCACAAGAGTGAAAGGGGGACTGGCAAAAAAGTACTCATCAATGCCTTCCATAATACGGACACAAGGGTTAACAGGCGAACGTTATTCTTTATCATACAAATAGTACCGACACAGCATTGGGAATCCCATAGAACTATGTCTGCCCAATAAAATGGGAGACAAATGCCTATGACATCTTTACTACAGCTCAGTTAAACCTGCACTGACGTCTTTTCCCCCTGGCGGAATCGGGAAAGGACGCGGGGCTCGTCTCTTTCCTTTCATGGGCAGCGTGTCTCTCGAACTCGCTCGCGGCACCGGGGCGGGAGGCCAAAACCGCGAGCGCTGGAGGGCTCTGATTCAGAGATACAAAGGCATTCCTGCAGTCTGGAATTTATGACAGCGGACTAATCCGCCTGTGACCTGCGTCTGAAGAAAGCATTAGCACCCCGTTATATTACTGCAGGGGCCTGCGGGAGCATCCTCGCGCGGACCCAGTCATCGCAAGCCTCACGACTACCTCTGAGCAGCGTTGCAGCGCAGGAGCGCGAGGGTCACAGGGTGTTTTCTTGACGGACCGCGTTTGGGAACTAAATGAGATCTAAACTTGCTGCTAATCAAATTCGCAAACAGGCCAAGGACTGATTCTGTTACGTGTTCTGTCGTTCTACACATATATAACTTTTTATGCGTCATTTGACACAATCTGCACAGATAAGTAGAAAAAAAATCACGCAGTACCATTTGAAACAAAGACTCTCCCTCCCTGAAAATGCCAAAGCTACCAACGTTGAGCACAAAGAAATGAAACATAACCAAGTGATGATGCATCTTGACCAAGTTAAACATTCCCTGGCTGCAAATGCAATGAGGCTGTAAGGACAGTTAAGTGGTCCAAGAATCTGGTGCCAGCAGACCTGTTACATTACCTCTTTATAGAGCTCTTTATACGCTCAGAGCTGGAGTACAATTTGGCTTTAAAATACCGCCCAAAGAGCTGGGACATGCCGCGAGTTTCCTTTTAAAAAAATGGACCCAAAATGTTCATGTTCTGGGTTCCTGTTCCCCAAACGTTTCCTGTTTTACTTGTTTTATTCGCTTCTGTGAGAGCTGCTTTTCATTCAGACATTGTGCTATTTATTTTAACGTATGTAGGGACAATTAGGACCCTGCCTCACGTTTTCTTTCCTAAACAGAGAGTGACTGCTGGCTTTCTTCGCTCTCAGATAAATTAGGCAGAGCCGGGCCCATGACAGAATGGCCCTTTTGTTCTGTCTAAAAGGGTCCCAAACAACCCTCCACTACACCTTTGCAAGGTTCTCGGGTCTGTCCCTTCCCATTAACCCCCTCCCCCCCCCCCACCACCACCCCCAAGGTAGGCTTTGTTAGACTCTGAATCCAATAAGAGATCTCAGAAGGGGACACTCTAGAAGCACTGCAGGGGTTTGTGTCCACGGGTTCAACCGTGGGATCCAAAGGGATTGTCGGTCTGTTTGGTTAAGCATGTCCTTGAGGTCAGCGGAGTGAAATTATAGCCCGTAACACCAGGTCTTGCTGTGCAGGGGAGGCCAGTGAACCATGAGACAGACACATTTCCTATATAGTCCCAATTATATCATTTGTTAGTTAAGAGTATTGAAAAGTCAGATGTGCAAGGACTGGTGTTTGGTTTGGCCTAGAAACACATTTACAGTAGGTTTACGGCTCTTCTTGACCTGTTACCTATATAGAATTGGTGAATACTAAACTTACTGTCAGTGTTGTGGAGGCCATATATTCAACAATGTGGCAGGGTTGGGGTAGACGACACTATAGATGGGGTGACTGGAGTACAGAATAGTTGAGCTACAAACATCTGTAACCTTTAGATTTAACAGGCCTACCCTTAACATGAATCAATGTTCTTTCCCATTCGGAGCAACCCACTGCTGTCTGACTTCCTTTGATGAAATCTGTGGTTTAATTCGCGCAATAAAGTCACAGTCTTTTTGTCTGTAGTACACTCACCACAAAAGTGCCACGAATTCTATGTTAAGGCAAGTCTGCAGGAGTATGTAGATTTTAGATGGATGATTAGTTAGTCTAGATGCTGCTGTTAGTGTGCTGTAAGGCTGTGATGTGGTGTCACACAAATGCATGCACGTGCACGTGCACATGCACGCACGCACGCACGCACACACACACACACACACACACACACACACACACACACACACACACACACAAAAAAAAAAAAAAGAGCTACTCACGGGTCATCTGGGCCGTGTGTCGGAGACTGCCCTGTAGAATGGAAGGAGGAGAGGAGTGAGACGGAGGGGGGGGGGGGGAGAGGTGGAGGAGTGTGCCTAACATTGTCCAGTCACTTCCTCTACACACCACTGCCTCAGCTGCAGGCTTTTGCCTTTCCGTTCCAAACACATAATCACAGTCCAAGAGACAAGCTGTAGGCACAGTGCGACTTTTTTTTTTTTTTTTTTGTAGAAGAATTAGTGCTGTGAGACAGCAGGGAGACCCCAGCAGTGACATCTTGCTTTTTGGCATGGTTGTCAACCTACCATCGGTGTTCAGAGTGGGTATTCTACCACATCATAATGGTGTGGTGTATTGTAACAAAATAATAATAATAATAATAATAATAATGATAATAATAATAATAACAACAACAAGCCATCATCATCTGATATATGTTTACAAAACCACAATAATCATATTTAAAATACTATGTAATTCAAACCATTGTGTAAACCAGTAATTACAATGTTTGCTTTACACATTATAAGTGAATAGATTTTTAAATTGTATATGTAAGGCAGATGTGATCAATATACTTTGCAGTGCTCAGATTACACACTATAGATGAATCTCCAGAAGACAGGTTCATGTACGAAGAAAACACAGCTGGGAAAAGACAACACAGGTGGTGTCTGGGAAGTTTGTAATTAGCATGTGGCTTTAGTTCTCAATGTGGAACTCCTTTATCATGCGGTCTGTATGAAACATACTGTCTTCTGACCAACTCTTACAGACACTTTCCAGCACTTGGACGAAGAGCAGTTTATATTTCTCCCTGTGACACTGTTTACGTCAAGTGGTTTTGTCCGTTTCCCTCAAAGAGACAGACTCTGACTGTCCATTCTTTCATCTAAGTTACTTCAGTATTGAGAGACTGGAACTTTGTGGAGTCTTGTTTAAAACAAAAAAAAAACATTCTTACAAAGATGACTTTGTGGACTAGAAAGTCTTGTTCTTTACAAAGCTCTTTACTTTGTAGACAAGCAGCTTCCCTGAATACACTTGTAAAAATATTCATGGATGCACTTTAGAATGCCACTGGGACAACTGGAAATGTTGCCATCTGAATACAATCATAACGTAAGCGTTTTGTTAAAAAAACATTGTAGATTTGTCAGAATCCAGCAAAATGGTAGATTGTACTTGGATGTAAATGGGGAGATTTATACTGGTGCCCTCAAATAAATCAATACCAATGCCAAGGTAAGATTTTCTACAGATGGCCCTTGTTTAAATACTGACATGGTACTGTTCCAGCCCTCTCTGACACATGATTTTCCCAAATAATGACCGCAAATAACCGGGCAGGAAAGAAAATATAATAAGTGCTATGATGGAATAAAGATTGGTTATATAAAAGTTAACCAGTAGTGCCTGACTGAATGCATGGATTCATCCTTATATCCACTAGAGAGCAGATCTATGTTAAGTGAAAAACTTAATTATAACAAATCTCATGTTTTGTATTTCAATAAGATTTTTTGTCTTTTCACGTTTGATGGACACCAAGCTGCATATGTCCATGAAACACAATTTTTAATGTTTTGAGTGGAAGATTCTGATATAATTTAAAGGCATGAAATCTGTAAAAACCATTTGCTGTAATTTTTACCCTGTGTTACAGACTTTACTGAAATTCTGGTTTCTTCTTCTCATTCAAGTCATGGCCATATTTCAATTCAGTTACAGTTTACAGTTGCTGGAGCAAATATTTGGCATGAATACGAATATGCACTTTATGCAACTGTAAATTACATTTGCTCTTCTTTCAGGTGGTAAAATTATTTGTTAAATGGTGAAAGAGACTAAGCAAAGATTGAAAAAGCAGAGGAAAAAGCAAAAGAGAGAGAGACAGCACAAATGAGTGTGAGACAGACTGTGTGAAAGAGCTAGCATAATAGAAAGAGTGTAAGGGTTTGAAAGAGCCAGAGAGAGGGGGAGTGTGTGTGTGTGAGAAAGAGAGAGAGAGGGGGTGTGTGAGTGAGAGAGGGAGAGAAAGAGTGTGAGAGGGAGTAAGAGAGTGTGTGACAGTGTGAGAGACAGGAGGAGGGAGGAAACCTCAGTCTCTTACCAAGTCTGACATAGAGAACCCCCGTGGCAGAGATGACCTTCACAGAGTTGGAGGCCACACACTGGTAGTACCCCGTGTCGGTGGTGTCCAGGTCCTGGATCCGCAGCTTGGACCCGGACTCAGTCTTCCTGATGGAGATCCGGCCCTGCTCTGGCACCACCGGGGCGTCATTTTTCAGCCACTTGATGTTGGGCTTGGGGTTCCCCATCACCTTGCAGTGCAGCGTGGCCGTCTGGCCCTGCACTATGGTGATATTGTTCAGCGGCTCCAGAAACTCCAGGTAGTACCCTGGTGGGGGGAGAGGGTCAGAAGGGGTCAGAGGTCAGGGCCCAGAACATGAATGTAGGCTTTAATAGCCCCCCACCCCCACCCCTTTCCCCCAGCCTCAGTTCACTCTGCCGGTTTGGAAATTGCTGCCTGGAATGAGCCGCTGAAAGAGCCTCACTCCGAGCCAGAGGAGCAAATTGCCTTCCTGTTCGTGTTGGATCCGGGCACCGCGTTCCCGTTCCAGATACCTCTCCTCTCAGAGAACAGGATAAACAAGACATGACCGGTCAGCATCTGTTCGCCACAGCGCTGACCTCCCCGTCTGATGGGCTAATCCTGCCCCGAACGGGTGAACTCTGGACCACGCAAGCGGTGACATCTGGATGAAGTAACTTTTCAGCGAGACAAACTTCTTCCAGCAAAAAGGACCACCCCAACCCCAACCCTTCACCACCACCACCCCCCCACGGACCCGCTGAGGATTAACGTGAAATGTTGCATTACAGTTCAGCTTAATTTCGCAACGGACAAGTTTCATAATTCAAGTAGCTGTTATTTTGCTATTCTATCACGCAGCAATTTGTCCTGTCTGCAGGCGAGGATGTTCCGTAGTGTTGATTCCCCTGGCTCAAACCTCTTAAAAATACATGGCCTGTAAAAGAGTGGCCATTATTCAATTACTCAAAAAAAGAGAAAACTATTCAAAGCATTAACCACATCCTCTTATGCTAGAGGGGGGATTCAAATGTCTTATTCTTTCAGTAGATCTCTTCCAACAATGCTACATTGTGTTGAATAAAAGATCTCCGTACCTGCAAGATGTTTGCTCACATGCCTTTCAAACCAAGGGGAAATTTCAAGGGGTTGAAAAAATTTGTCACATTCCATTATAGCCAGTGGTATCTTCTATACCCCCACCCCCACCCCCATCCCCACAATTCACATTTTGAGTAATCTGTTAAAACCCCCAGGCTCATCCTTAAAGATCTGATAACTGCAGCTATCATAAACCATAAACTGTCGCAGTTTGATTTATGAGACCGGTCACTTGCTGCTGTCAACCCTCCCGAAGTCTTGCACACAAACCCACAGCCCCACTGCAAAGTCCAACCTGATATGTGGCTCTGGTAAGGAGATGCTATGCCACAATTCAAGGTATCACAGATGAATAACTGCAGGCGATCTTTGGTTTGGGTGCCCCGTGCCTCAAAGCTTCATCCTGCATGTCTGTTCTTTTGTTCAGCGGACCTGAACGGCGTTGACTTTTCCCAGCTGCCCGTGGAGATGTGACGGTGAAACCAACACATCTGAGAGGTGAGGAGTGGCACAGTTGTGGGCTTTGTCACCTCCCTTTTTACCGACTACAAAGGGTAAAGGACGGAGGTGACAGGTACTGCCCACACGCCAGAGATCTTAGAGCTCGTCATGTGACCAGTATGGCCAATCACAAACCAATGGGCCTTCGTGGGACTGGCGGGCAGGCCTTTAAAGTTCAAACCCCTGGCTGCCCTTCTAACAATCTATCCCAGCATGCCTCCTTCACTTCCTCCAGTCATGTGACTTACAACAACAATAAGGTGGCGGTCACTAACAAGCAGGCAACTAATAGCAACACTCTGGCAAAGACCAGGTGGTGGAGCCTAATACCAAACGAGGTAACCTGACCTTAAGTCACCACCACTCCAAGTAGCTGCGCAGCTGTGAGCTGAACGCACAAGGCTAGAGAAAGCAGAAAAAAAAACCCTAAACAAAAACAAACCGAAACCCACTACACTTAAAATGATGAAAGCCGCCACACCATGCAGAAAGTATTACTGTTCTCTGCCACTGAAGTAGAAACAACCATTCCGAGAGCGCCGTCGTTATCGGGGGGGGTGTAATGACAGGATGTGCATCACTCCAGTGAAGGGGTGGCTGGCAGATTCTGATCTCTGACTAGAGGAGACGAGTCTGCATCTGCGTATTGAGATCCTGGCTCAGGGGGGCAGGTTCAAACAGGCTCGTCGGAGCAGCGGGCGTGACTGAGATCTCGGCCCACTCCTGTGGGCACGGTCCGTTAACTTTCAGCGTGAAGAGGAGCCGGTGAGCACGCGAGCCTCCGGTAGCCCCCCCTACTGCGCCCCCCATGCCTGGTGGGAAGGACAGCGCAGGACTGGACCCAGAAAACACATCCAAGGCAGGAGATTCTTATCTTAATGTTCCGACAGATTTCTTGAAGAGGAGGACAGTGGGGCTGTTCTCTGTAAAGATATTTGAAGGAAGGCAGTTTTCTCTTATCCCCTGCCCCCTCAGCATGTGCATATAACTGGAATTTGTAAGTAATGTTAACTCTTTTCTGCAAGAGTTTAGTGGACGCACAATGCCTACACACTAAATTGATGTGCATACAGCACAGACAGACTCAAATAATCAAGTGCTTTGTGCTTAACCAGTGAGTGTTAGCTCCCTCCACCTTTGCGACAGGGATGTTTCATGTCTGGTTGTCACAGACTAAGGCATATACCTATATATACTCTTATATATACTCTCACTGTTTGTAATAGTGTACATCCACACACATTTGGCATTAAACCAATACTAACAACAAAGTATCTCCTAGCTTGCATTTTTAGCCCTACACTTTGTGACCAAGAACTCCCTGAGAGACTGTTGTAATTTCAATAATTGGATTGATTAACCTCAATTAAGAGTGCAGCACAACACATTCTAATCAAATTTTAAACCAATCTTAAAATGTCAGGGTTTATAGTCTCAAATCTCCTCCAAATAATCGTACATATAACAGCGCAGGCAGAACGCCATTGCTGCAGTAAGGAAATAAACCCTTACCAATGTGTGACACAGTGGGTATGTTCACATCACTGACTGCAGCCAAAGATGGTGGGCGTCCTGACATTTTTTTATAATGTGTAATGCCAGGAGATTACTAAGAATGAATACCCATGTTGTTATTCTATGGTCCTTGTTGAAGTAACACAAACCGATGCATGTTTTATCCTTGGACATAAAACACAGGCATAACCCACAGGTCATGGCTTCAAAGAAATGCGATCTGCTGATCCGATATGGCAGATCTGAAAATACAATTCAATTCAACAATTAGCCTTTTCACAAAGGGCTCAATGTTAACTCAAGCAGCCAAAACGTAACTCAAATGTCAACCTCCCACATTAACCAACAGGAGCATACTAGATTAGTGGGCCAAACAGAGGGCAAGGAAAATGTGAACACTCCAAATTGACAATAATTTAATCGCTATGGTGTTTCTTTAATTTTTTTCTTTTTATCCTGGAGGGCATGAGGGTGTTGGCTGCCTTACAGCTGCTGATTCAGGCAAATCCACAAGAAAGCTCTCTTAGAAGAAGGGCAGAGGGACAATCGCTACTTGGCATTTGAATCTCAAGTTCAGACAGCTGACCTGGAGTTCAAAAGTCACCTGTAGGTCCTGTAATGTGATTATTTTATCACCATAATCCCTGTTACACACAGGGCGTGATGGAGACACAAATAGCTCCACAGTGCTGGGCCAAAGGTTTTCCCATGATTCTCGGTGACATTTCAGGATATCCACACTGGACAAGTTTACCTGACACCTTTTAAGCAGTTGTTTATCTAACTCAAATGCTGATCAAATTTTGTCAACCAATTCAAGTGGACAAAATGCCTTTAAAAGACTTAGGTAGGTGTAATGACCTAAGGCATGACTCTGAGGGGGAAAAAGTGTGGGAATACTTAACAATGTAGGCAAGAGAACAAAAGAGTAGAATGTCACTTTTTCTGGGAAGTGATGACTAAGGATTCAACTCAGACTTCATCCGAATGGCTAAAGTAGTCATGAACACTGCCACTAAGTCTATTCTCACTGGAAAGCACAATGTTGACCATATATCACTACTAATCTTCCACATGAATAATCACCACCTTTGTAGGAAGACGGATGGCAGGTGATGCCCAGCAAGACCAGGGCTTTAAATGCAGAAGTGCTACCGGTGATCTTATGCAAAGTTGGACCTTAATTGGTTGTGTGTGTGATGCTTACACTGGTGAAACATTTTTAGGGGGCTTTACTTGTGTTTGCCCCTCTTAAAGCTAAGCTTTATTCTACTGTGTTGTCAGTGTACCGGGTCAGGGCATGTAGCCTGGCAAATGGTTGGGGGAGGAGGGGTGGAGAGACAGGGGAAAGGATGCCAGATACTGTGCTGAGTCACACCCATTCTCCATTTCATGCTGCGGTAGGGGAGGCCTTATCCCCAGTCTTGCCTCACTTGGAGCTGCCTTCGCTTCAGTGCATGAGTCTGCCTGGCACCTGGCTGCTTTTCTGAAGCCAGCTTTCATATCATCTCTGAGGTGGTTTAAAGCCAGGTCTGAACTGACAACTGTGCAGTGACAACGGAGCTAGCGAAGTGCTGGCATTAATATGCATTTGCGCGCATTTTACGCTCCGATGACTCATTTTATATTGGTTAATCAGCACTCCAGAACACTATACTCCCTTAGCTAGCAGTGCATCCCATGTGTTTGTTCAAAAGCGCACTTAGTGGTCTGCTTTGGACCTCACCCATCCAGCAGGTTCACACATTCCCCATCTTCTTTATTTATCCTCAGAAGAGGTCTCTGCATTTCCTGCACTTGGAACATCAACTGTTCCTGTCCCAGCGTGCTCGATAACACACCACATGCAAAACGTCACACTGGGTTTTCCCCCTGATGTATATGCTAGTGACAGAGTTGGAAAAAGTTCTGTTTACCTCTGTTTTGGGTCACAATGGTGTCAGAAAGCGCCTTTTTAGCTTGTGTGGTTTTAATTTTGTTAGCAATAAATATTAATGAAGGCATCTGATTCTTTTCCAAATGTTAAGATCAAGAACTGACTCAGACGGGTGTGTGGAAAAGGCTCACATTCATGTAATTAGCTGTCATCATTAATAACAACACAATATTTATTGAGGGACTCTCTGAACACAACATAACATCAAATATGTTCACATGTGATGAAAAGATGTGAAAAGAGGAAAGCAATATATAATCAAAAGGTTCAGAGGATTTGAAAATAAACTATAAATCATACATAAATATATACAAAGACATCAAGATATAAGAGTTTTGAAGGTGGTATTTTTTCCTGATGCAGTGTGAATAGTACCACAGCAGCAATTTGCCATCATTTTGCCAACATCAGTCCCTAGTGTGAATAGTAACCACTGGGTAAAGACAGCTTTTCAACACCTACAAACCACCTATATGTCTGATGTGGGAGGCTCTTTCATGCCTCTTTACTGACCCCAGGTCAGCGTTAATTAGGAATTTCTTGAAGGCACATGCCCCCCCTTTGATGGACTGCAGAGTCTACTTAATTTGCTTTCTCCAAAGGTATGCTCACCTCATCTTACTGATTACAGCTCAGTAGAGAAACAAGGGAATACTGCAGCAAACACAAACCAGAGCCTGGTTTCCAACCAACTAATGCACCAGAAATGTGGTTGTCGAATGGGTCATACACGGCCTGATGAAAAACGCAATGGAAACAAATCTGAAGGGGCCAATCACCGCAGACCTCTTTGTGGTGATGTCACTGTCTCTAGGTTTAATTAGAGCTGCTCCCCCCACCACCAGCACTATTTGAAATGCAGCCATTTTTGAAGCAACAGCAGCTGGCTCACAGATACAAAAATGTTTGCCTGCTTTTTCAGCAGTTGCTGGGATGATGAGCAAAACCAGGGGTGATGACATGAGATCGGGGACTTGAAAAATTACTTGAAAAGAGTTTTTTTCTCCCTATTGGCCAAAGCTCAGCCAAAAAAACTGACAGCGTTATGAGGGAATAGAGACACAAGAGGGTCTTTGTTGGACAGGCATTTACAATATGGGGCAACACATTGCACAGCAGTTGTTTTGATGTAAATGTACTCCCGGATTTTAAAAAAAACCAAATTTAGATAAGAAATATGTTATACATATGACCAGATGACACCAACAGAGCCCTTTTATTTACAACTGAAAGGCAATGAGAAGATAAATTTCCAGATGCTGTGGCCTATGGGCTTGAAACTGTGCCTAATTCATAAATCCCTAGGCGAACTTCTTCATCAAAACTGGCCAGAAGCTAAACCCCTTTATGACCGGGCCATCTCCATATCAAATATCAATGGGACACACTTTATTGGTTCAGCTCTCCCAAGGGAATAACGAGAGGAGGGGAAGGAGGGTGGGGAAAGCCACGGGGAGCGCTGAGTTTCTCGGCGGTTAGCCCAGGCGGTCACCCCCACACAGCTAACGCAGTCTGACCACGCAGAGCAATAAACACTGAATGTTGTCTTCACAAGGCCACCCTCTGCAAACAGGCCCACCGGCACGAATATCCGACGTTTATCTCTCGGTGCCCCCGGGAAACCAACAGCAGAGCTGCCTGAACCAAGTACAGTATCTGCAATGACCCTGAATACGGGCAAACTGAAAATCATTTCAAGATGACTGACGGGTAAGTACAGGTAGGATGGGAGTTTTGGACATGGCACTGAGTTACCTGCTACTGTAGAGTAGTCACATATGAACTTTCAACACTTTTCACATACTACACTGAAATGTTAGGTATAAGAAGACTGTTACACTAAAAAATTATACACTGAAGAGAACAAGATGGTGGTGGAGTTATTAAAAAAGAGAAAAAAACTCCTCAGTGGATGTGGTCCATTACATCATTTAATTGCCATTTCCCCATCAGACAGAGAATCTTAACTCAGCAACTGGGCTGTATTTTTGTAGCCTGACCAAGAAGACACTGTTGATGAGGACCAATCAGGAGCCAGAATGAGTGAAAAAACCTCTAAAACACACCCCTTCCCATGTTAAACCCATAGTGCAGAAAGAAGACACATGATGGGAGGTTAAATCCACTGTGATTAAAAGTCTGAATTGGCTGCTTTCCTAAAACATACCTATAAATCCAGGACCGGCATAGCTCTCGAGAGCATGAGCTGCCTTCTGTTGATATGTCCAATTAAGCCGATCATTTAATCAAAGTAACTGTGCCAAACACTGCCACAACAGTGCTTAATAAAGCCAGACAAATGACGACATTAAAACATAGTACCAAGCTTGTACCAGTGAATCATTTGTCAGTCACAACGGAGGAGGCTGGAGAGCCTTTGAAGCTTCAGAAAAGCAGAGAAAACGTGCAGGAATCCCCACAATGCAATTCTTCCTCATAACAGTGTAATCGCACTGCATGCCAACAAAATCAAATGCAAAAAATAATGTACAATAACTCACCCTGTGCATAACCAGTCACTGACACAAGCCATGTAATTTTTATTTCACAGACTCAGAAACAAGAAGAAAAAGAAAAAGGGGAAGAAAAAAAAAAACATTTCCAAAACAAGCTGACCCACAAAGGTAGCTTCATATCAAGAGGACTTGCACTGACCCTACAAGACTAGTCAGCTGTGGGGAAATCGTGACCAGATATAATTTGATAAAAGGGCCATGACATGCTATGCCAAATCAAACTGACATGTCTTGGGTTAGCACACACATAGTACTTCAGAGTTTGAGTAGTAAACCCAAAACAAGAAATGGATGACAGTAATTCAGACGTTATACTGAATGCGATATTCCCTAAAGGTATGGTCGATGTGTCATTAGGGGAAAAAAATGGAGACCCAAAGTCTGATTGCAGAGCACGTGATACCAAAGAGACTGCCGACCACAACTCATCACGCTGACTCCCTCTGACGTGACAAATCTTGACCCAGCAATCACGTCACAACAACCTGATTTTCCCCCAGAACTGTCTTGTTGGAAGGAATATTCTTACTGTGAGCCCGGCTTAAAATTCCACTGCTTGGGGATGTCTCAGGACACAGACCCTTTCAGATTCTCAGTGGAATCCGCTTCTGTGGGAAAATTCAACTCCTTGGTGCACAAACACCTCAGAGCAATACACCAGAACAGCACGTACACCAATCAGGCTCCATTTCCTCCTTGAACTAGCAGCTTCAAAAAGCAAAATAACATTTCCATGTCAAGATTTCTTTCATATTTTAAGGGTATTAGGCTATACACAAAAGACTCAGAGCAGAGCCATTGATTCTTCTGCTACTTAGGTCAGTTATTGGATACTTTTGACTATTTTACTTCCGAGAGATTTTACTTCAGAGAAATACACAGCCTTTCATTGTGGAAAAAGCGCACTTTTAACATGACATCAGACTTTAAAATATCATACTAAGACTTAAAATAAGCCCCTGAAATGACCATAAGTGGTTATATAACGGTTTTGAGCGACTGCGCTTTATGTGCAGACTGACCGGGGTCGGCTCTCAAAAACATCGGCCTCTGGTCATTTCCCCCCTCACCCAGAGCCATCACAGCCGTGAGGGCGGAGGAGCTCGATTTCTCTCAGAGGGCTGGGGTTCATTTCGAAACGAACGTCTCTCAAAACGCCGCGCCTGCACGCCACCGCCGCCTTCAAAAACTATTACTGCTTACTCTAGTCCTGAGCCTCTAGACGGGTGGCCAACGCAAACAGTCTCCTTGGTGCAGCATTCTATTTTCCCCTCCCTGGTATTAAACAGACCTGCCAAGGCGAAGTGGTAGGTTTTCCTGAAATTACGCCGTGATTTATGCGCGCTGCACATGCAGGCGCGTGAAACGCACACAGAGCCACACACACCCCCAAACAAATATTAAAGCCCTGCAGATCAAGGGCGCGATCTTCAAACCCCTGACGGTAATATACAGTTTGACATCCGTGTAATTACCCAGAACGCTGTAAACGTTCATAGAGTCATTAATTACGCTAATACGCAGTGCTGTGTGGCTGCGGCCCTGTCTGCCATCACGCAGTTTGTTTCGACTCGGGGGCATGTGGAGTGGGGCACTGCAAGGGTCCTGCCATGCAGGCCAGGTTACCAGTCTACAATATTTGGATGAGAGGGAAGGGGGGAGAGGGAGGAAAAAATTTTTTAAAAAGGCTATCGGGACAAATGTTTTATTCCACCGTAATTGCTTCCTTGGTCTGCAATCACAGAGAGTTAGTGAAGCGTGTGGGGAAGCGTGTGGGGAGGCCTAGGTTTGGTTTTTGTATGCCCTACTTGCCTCAAGCTCTAATTGCAGAGTCCCCTTAAAGGGAAATGTAATCCATACTCCATTGAAACGGCAGTGAAATAGCTGGCCGGTTTCAGTAAGGAGAGAGCATGACAAAGGAGAACAGAGGACACCGGGGGCAGAGGAACAGAGGGACTTTTCCCCCGGCTGGAGTTTTAGAGAGAATGGGCCAAGCCTGGGAGCAAATCAAAGGCCCATCCTTTCTTCCCTCCTGATACGAAAAAGGCCCGAAACATCGCACAAGCCCGGCCGTAATGCAAACTGTTATTCTTCAGAGGGAGATAAGAGAGCACATCCATCACTGGGTTTGTCCTGCTGATGGCACACAGCTGCGGAGCTGGTTTACTCCACCCATTCGAGGTTCACGGCTTCCTCTTCTAAGGGCCCCGGTTTGTGCGTTGACAGAGGGAGAGAAGGGGGTCGAGTTACCTTGGGACGTTGGCAGGCCTCCGCTCTGTGCTTCAGCCAGGCCCTCGCTGTCTCCGGGCTGGGACAGGTTCACATCCGCTACAGAGGCAGGAGACAGAACACACAAACACATTAGTGTGAGCTTTCCACTCACATTACACAGAACACAGAGACACATTAGTGTGGACTCTCCACTTGCATTAAAGAAAACCTTAATGTCTGTTATTGTGGGCTTTCCACTTGCATTACACAGAACACAGAGACACATTACTGTGAGCGTTCAACTCGCGTTACCCAGAACATTACACAAGACACATGTGTGAGATTTCTATTCGTGCTACACAGAAGACAAAGGCATGCTAGTGTGAGCTTTGCACTTGCACCCTCTCCTGCTTTTCTTGGGATTTGTTCTAATTATTTTCATACCTTAAACACACAGATGATAACAAAAGACCAGAGGGACGACAACAGGAAGTGAGGTCCAGCTGTAGTTTAAAGGTACCATATATATTCTAGCCATGAACTTCATTTCCCATAAGCACCATCCCAAAGCGCTGCATAACATTTTGACTATTAAACTCAGTCTCACTTAGTGAATAGAGGGCAGGGCAGTGCTTCTGATCTGTTGCTGCACAGTTTCAGCCTCCTTTAAGTGTAAAGGGAGCTTGGTTTGATAAAACGGAAATTGCACTTGGAGCACTCATCTCCAGACAACCCCCACTGTGGTTCATCCCTGGGCAGAAACGCTGTTTCTGAAAATTAATCGCGCGATTAACGATTAAGCTATTTGATGACTGAGTCGTGGTTAACCAGATCAGCTGGCAGGACTCTGGATAGCCGCGTGTGTGCAGCCCGAGCGTGCCTGATGAAAAGAGCACGGAGAGGAGCATCCAGAAACGCTGCGATGGGACGAGGTGAACTCACAACGAGGACTTAATTTGATACAGCTGCTTCGAGAAAGGACAAAAAAAAAAAAAACTATAGGAGGAGTCTAAAGGGATCTGACATTTACTGAGAAACTACAATTGCCAACAGCATAAGGAGACAGAGACTTAATGAAACAAAAGATATTTCATCCTTACAACATCCATGACCAATAAAGTTATCGTTCATTCTCACAAAAAAAAAAAAAAAAAAATGGGATGCAGTTCAACTGTTTCTGAGAGTTGGGGGGAGATCATGATAACTCACGTAGTCCTGACAAATTTAAACATAAAAAATATCAGCTTTGGGCTTTGATTCAAAGGGAAAAAAAGACTGAATAAGAATTCCTGAGGGAAGAGAATACCAGATACTTCAAATTCACAGGCTTTTTTTTTTGAACCAAAAAAGCTAAGGGGCTACAATGATACAACATTGGTAAGAGCTCCATCTTCACACATGTCCATGGATAATTACATCATTAAATGGCTGTTCTGCTGATGTTTAAGAAGCATACCAGATGTAATCACAGCCTAATTACATACTTAGTTAATACCAAAATGACTTCCTTTCTACAATAAATGCTATGTGAAAAAAAAATTATAGACGTGCTAGGTGAGGGATAACTTATGTCTTCTGGGCAAAGGTAGGAATGATGAGTTATTTCTCCGAACAATAATAAAAAAATAATATCAAACACTCCTTTCTCCCCACGCAGATCTTTTTCACCCAAACCTGAAGAGATCTCTCTCCTTTTCAGACGGCTATTCTCTTTCATCCGGCCCAAAAGACACCAGAAAGATCAACACTGCAGTCAGAATTATGTAACCGTAAATGTCTGCCCCCTCCCCCCCTTGCTACACTTTACGGCGGTTCAGTTTCTCTTGTTTAACGTGCCTCTGAGACCATATGTATAAAACCGCATTCGGCGTTCCGTTAGCAGCTGGACAGGCTGAGGTCATCCATATAATTACCCAGCGCCGCTTTCCTGCGGCCCGGCCGGGAATGCGCGGCGGGGCGGGCGATTAGCGCATTAATGAGCGTGTGGCTATGGCGACGCTCCTACTCTGCCCCCGTCTCCTCCGATTCAGCCCCCATCCAACCACCCACCCCGAGCCTTGCACGAGAGAAGCCGTCACCGCCACCGCCACCAGGGACGGGCGGAGCTTAAGACCGCAACACGTCCTAAATGACCTAACACGCAATTCCGTTACCGCTAGCGTGCGCCCCTCAGATGCGATCACTGCTGCTCGGGGTCTGCTCCCAACCATACCTCTGAAACTTAAATATTTCAAATACTTTCCTCCAAGACCTCTGGCAGGCCTTAAAAGATGTCCTGCCTTTGATTGAACCGGGACTGGGAATTCCTGCATGGGAGTTGGAACGCTGACCCCGGTGTCCTAGACTGATCGCACAGTAAGCTGTGCTGGAAGAGAGCGTCCTATTGTGAGCGCTGACCACCTCAGGCACACTTCCCCAGTTATCACGGTCTGTCAACTTCATAAAAGACACCATATTCGATCCTAAAAGGCCACAGATACGCAAGAGTCCCTTTAATGAAATTGATTCAATTTGATTACCTCAATCACAATATTTTGCATTGTTCTAAAATCTTTCGGAGAGGGACATGGTATTGCAGCAGAGTCAACTTCCTCTTCAACACCTGCACCTGCTCTACTACCTGAAACTGGGCAAAAATGTCCAGAGCTACGGCATTTCTATGAACTGGCTACTACGATAAGCAGCGAAAGAAAGTACCTTTTTTCCCCTACAGCTATTAATGTCTGTATCTGTTCCGGTTACCATTTCTGCATTTCTGCATCAAAGCACATTTATCACCAGGCTGTTTGGCAGATGTGATCACAGGCCTGCTATGCCAGGATAAATCATTGTACAGCCTCTGCTTACAAAATGTAAAAACTAATCAAACACTGCGCCCTGGGAGTGTTATTTCTGGACGGAAGACACTGGTTGGCTGGCGGCAGGCAGAGCCAACGGTATCAGTAGTCAGTCGAGAGGGATACGCCGGGCTGCGACCAGACTTATCCATATGTTGTGAAGTGGGAGGATAAGTAATGGGTCTGCCCGTGGCCAAAACAAACAGGGAGAGGAGTTTCCATGTCAAATTATCATTCCTTTGTCACGGTAATACCACTGGGGTTTGTTTTACAATGTATGCGTAGCCTTTCTTTGAGCGTTCAAAGCTGATAAAAAAAAGAACAGCAGATTCCTTTGTACAGTTTAAATGCTGAGAGGAGAAAATTAGGCATACCTTGTTTGCCTTTAAAGTGTGTGTAACCGTGTAGGAGTATGTTACTAGCATCTGCGAAATGCTAAAGGCTGGAGCTGGAATGAGAGCGCTGAGTGCGTGGTAGAGTATTCAGCTTCCCAGGGGAAAATAGCAGGATGAATGAGCCCTTCTGCTAAACGGCCAGCAATCAAAGTCATTTAGCTCCAGCCTCGATTCGACAAATTAAGACAAAAAAAAAAAAAAAAAGCTGATAATTGGTTCAATGTTAACAAATAAAACCGGGCAACTTCCTCTTGAACTAGGGTTCAGGCTGCCCTCTAAAGAGGAAGCGACTGTCACAAAAGCTCACCAAGCACATGGGCCCGTAACCAACACTAATATGTTCACAGCCCAGCATTCAAGCATTTTTCACCTTTTCGTCCCTCAAGTGGATACAACATTCCCTACTGCGTGTCATAAAAAACAGTCAGAAGCTTCAAACATGGCAATCAAAGAGCCTAACATGTCTATTCTTACAGCAGCAAAAAAAGTATTGTTTATTCATAATTTGTCATAATCTGGTACTGTCACACTCCACCGCCTGGATTGACTGAGTAAACAGTGCTTTGAGACGTCAGCTTTACATCAAACATACACTTTAAGTCAGTCTCTCCCCCCCATTAGCTGTTGTTACTCATTAAATCAAGCTCGCCTCTACAATTAAAACCCCACCCTGATAATACACCTTTTTTTCTGCATGAACACCATGTTTAAACATTCTACCCCCCACCTCCCACCTCACCCCTCACCCCGCACCCCTTCCCAACCTGAGACTGAGCACTGCGGGCCGTGCTGAGAGCCCCGGGGCAGAGGGTGCTTCACCCCCAACAAAAGGGCCAGTGTGGAGGCCAGGACCGGGCCGCTGATCTGATTACTTTGGCTCCGCCAGCCCCTGTGCTTCCGGGCCCTCTGAATCGCGGCCTTTCAGGGAACGTTCTCCTTTTTCAACATCCGGCGCTCCTGGCAACCGGGCCAAGCGGGACGCCCCGCATGCTCGTAAAGGAGGGATGGCAAACAACACAGGCCGCTGCCCCCAGCCAGCCACCCCCACACCCCTCAACCCCCAAAAAACCCATACCAGGGGCGCCAGGGCCCCGAAACGAGGGGAGAGAACCCTTGGCCCATCCGAATGTAGGAGCTTGTTAACACTCCGTTTCCCTCCTCCCCATGAGAGCCATTGTGGGGAGGACCGTTTGCCAGGGTGATAAAACGAAGAAATGAACATTTTTGGAGCCGACGGGTCCCTCGCCTGGAGTTGGAAAAACAGGTCATGCCATGTCAACAACAAAAGCCCCAGGACGCTTCTTAAAAACGGCGCCTGTGCAATTGCAGCACTGTTTTGGGCCTTGATCCCATGGATCTTTTTCCCCTGTGGCCACGAGAAGTTGTATCCTTGGGCACCATGTGACTCGAGACTTCAAGTCCAGTTTCCATGCTATTATTAAGCTTCTGTAAGTAGTCAATGAAACTCCCTTTATTAGTGCTCTGCTGGAAGTTGTCTATGCAAGAAGCTTACATGACGAGAACTTTCCCTCTGTGCAACAGCATCGTCTTTTTAAGATTTGCTGGTGTAACCGCTCAACACAAATGGTATCGCTCAGGCAAAAGTGAGCAAACATGCGAATACCTTCTCAAGTCTGCAAATGTACTTAAAATAAGGTGACAGACCTGAAAAAAAACAGCTGCCGCTCGAGGTGAACACCATACAGTGCAATAACATACAGATAGTTTGACCTAGAAGAGCTGAGTGAGAAGCTTATAGAAAAGTTTGGAAATAACAAACACAGCTGTTCAATTCATTTCTGCAAAGCCAAAATGACAAACAAAACCACAACAGCTAGATTTACCTTGATGGAGCCCAGCCACCTTCAGATCATACGCAGACAAGCCAGCATATTCCAGTACCTCGAGGTGGCTTGTACACTTTGAGTTACTGTGATGGAACTGGGCAAACGAACATAATATTTTCTAAAACATACTAGAATAGTACAAATTTCAATAATAGCCAAAGTACCCCAGTACAATCCCAGGTTACAAATTAACCCACAGTAGAGCATCAAGTGTGCCATGTGGCGTCATATTGACAGACACACTAGAAGAAAATGTCTTTTTTACGGACCTAATTTCAAAAACATTCCAACAAAATAAAATTAAGGAAATGGTGTGGTGCGGTGGCCAAGGAGCTTGGCACACATTTGGAAGCAGGTTTGAATACCAGGTGGAGTACTGCTGTCTTTCCCTAGCACAAGGTATCCAACCTGAACTGACTGCTTCAGTAAGTATGAAATTGCATCTACAAAAACATAAAATACGCATATTGTCCTGGACAGGACAGGATAGGATTGTATTAAATAATAATAAAAAACATTTACAAATGGAAGAACCTGCAACTGCTCTGAGAAAAGAGTAGGGTCCTATTAAGTGCGTCTATTACTTCTGTGTCTCATTACCCAGAATCCCTTGGGGGTGACAGCCCTGGAGAAGCAGGTGGGGTGGCTGCCACCCCGTATGGATGTGCTTGTGCTCTCTTCATCTTCATGCACAACACACAGCCACCAAGGACTTGCCAATGAAGTGAGCTGCGTGGGGCTTCAAGACCAATCAGAGGAGAGTGAGCACTGTGTACGGGGAGTAAAGCAACATGACACCAGTTAGTCTCGCAGGCAGTTTTACAGGCTACCTGTCAGCATGAGGGGCCTGCCCACCCTGCCAGGTCTGCCAACAGCTCCTGTTATCACCCTGTAATCCTCTCACATCTCCTCTACCATCAGGCCAGGGCATTGGCAGACATCTGCCCAATCTCAACAAACAAAAGGGCTTCACAGTTGACCTGAACACACTTCTCTCTTTCTCCCTTTCTCTTTCTCAGTCTCTCTCTCCCTCTCTCTCTTGCTGTCTCTCTCTCTTTCTCTCTATTTGACTCCTACAAAGTTCACTGACATGGTACGTTCAATTCAAATGGACATTAAAATGTAACGCTCAAATCCATCGCCAGCAAACTAATATGAACATGCAACAGCATGTCTGGCCCTGAGCACAATCTTATCTCAGTGATCAAAATGTGCCTGTGATCAATGACGAATTATGAATTCAGTACCGTGACCTGAAAAGGAATTCAAACCAGGGAAGCCCACCCCATAAATGCTGGCGATTTTCTAAGCAAAATAAACTGAACTGAGTCAATCCCGCCAACCCATGCATTTATGACAGATAACTTATAGAACAAAATATACAGTAAGGAGCGAACTAATGAGGAAATATATCAGTTTTACATCAGGTCGTGGTAGACCCAACTGTGTCTTTGCTGGCGAAAAATACATTTTTGCCTTTTTCAAGCTACCACATTTGTTATATAAAAAAATAAATCTGCAGTAATTATGCATCCACTTAAATTTGAGTCAAAATCTGCAACACAGTAATGGTTGTAAATTGTCCTTCACATAGCACAGCCATTTATCAGCTTGAGTGGATCAGACCGCTGTGGGAAAAAAAAGTTCATGAAGTCAAAAATATGGTTAAAGTATTTTAAATGCTTACGAGGAAAACGTAATTATGAATGTCAATTCATGGAAGTGCCATGAAAAATAATATTTGGTCAGCCACCCAATGAACCTCTACAATGTATGTCTGCACGGTCTCACAGGGTTAAAAACGACGCAAAGCGGCAAGTCAATGACCAGATTTCTGGAAAAGGCGAATGCGTAAATCAGTTAATTCCACGGTCACTGCCAGAAAACGCAGACCACCGCTGAAGACTGTTCTTCCTTAACAGATTGTGTCTTGGCCTGGGTGGTGGAAAAAGACAACGATCGCACAGTTGTGTTTGGTTGAGCATGTTTGGTTGAGGGGAGGAACATCAGCAACACTTCATTATGGCCGGGCGATTGTTAACACTGAAGGTCATTACACGAGGTGCTGGCTATGCAGGCACTGTTATCCGGGTTACGTTAAAGTGCTTTAGATTTTTGTTTACGCAATAGATTTTTCTACTAGGCCATTAAGAAAAAGCACGTTGCTCAAGGCTGCAACAACACTGTCCCCAGCTGGGATTCAAACCGGCAACTCCCCTCACAAGCCAGTGTCTTAATCATTATACCACATGCTGTCTCTGTAGGCTCCACATGACAGCTCACGCAAACCGATCCTCATCAGGGCCGGTCCTTTAACTGACGTGTGCAGGCTCTTAATATGACATCTAAGCCCTCATCTGACAGGAAGCGGTGAGAGCAGTTGTGGAGGAACTGACTTCAGCTATTTGCACACAATGCAGTTCAGAATAGCTCAGATCTCTGGATCACTGCTTCTGAGTTGTGACAAATTTACATCCATGCAATGCCACAAGAGCCCCCCCCAAATGGAATGTGATGAGCATCCACTGAAACATCCTTTTTTTTTGCTCTTGTGTAACATGACATAGCTGCCACGCTAAAAATACGGCAGAAAACGTTGATGCCAGGCACAAACTCCTCGGAGCTGCGCGTTTCTGGCCAGGCGTAATTACACAGCAGCGCGCAGAACGCAGCCCCTCAGATCCTCCACACAAATTACAGGATAATGACAGCGCTCTCCACAGACATAAACTCCACTCCGAGGAACTCTTGAGGTTCTGTGTTTATCGTCAGGAATTCTGGTAGTCATAACAAGGCCTCTATATTTAAAAGTGCAACAGGTCATTAGACAAATGGAGAACACGGAACAAAAAAGTGTTAACACCACGGCTGGGTATAGTGCCTGCCACTGCGTACCCCCTACCCTTCTTCATTAGGGCTGCGCTATGCAGTACGGTTTGGGGGATATTGAACTATTAAATGGCGGAGGTTATGGACTAAATCTGAGGCTGGGGCCATTTTGATAACGTACAAGAACAAAAAAACTGCCCCGATCAATCTCATCAAATATCAGGAGCAGAAAACCAAGAAAAATGCTAGTTATTCCTACTGTAAATGAAAACGAAGTGTTTAACAGTACATTGCATCAAATACATACATGTGTTTGAAGCTCTTTTAGCATGGACAAACACTGCCCATAGTGACCATGACCATACAATGCTGTGCCACACTCACCACTTTCAACTACAAGATGAATGGCTTCATGTAGCCAGTGAAGTAATTCAATAAAAATGTTCATCCGTGAGTAAGAATTATGTTCTGCTGTGGTTTTCTGAAGCGAAAAGAGTGTTTGGCCTCCGCTCAAAAAAAGACAACACAATTACCAGCGCATTACTTTGCATTCTGTCATGAGCACAACGGAATTCCTGCAATCCAATTACACCATTGCTCTTCTGACCACTGAAGCTGCCATGAAACTGTGCTGCTGAATTACAGAGCTTCATCCTTTCCGCAGTTGGAAAATGAAGGCCGGGGTGCTCGGTGCCAGTGGCCTCGTCCGAATCTGACCCACAGACGAGCCAAATTCCTGGGGTCTGAACATTTCTGGTGTCCAGCCTTACAAACATCATCTTTTAATGCAAAGGTTTCATTTTTGGCGGGGGGTGGTGGGGTGAGAGAGTCTAACTGCCAAGTCTTGGACGCGCATTCATTGACCAGACTAATTTCTTTTCTGCATGTTCATCAGTGTGAGAGAAGGCTGGTGGTGAGGGGTTGGAAATGGTCCCGCCTCCCGATTGGACGCCATCCTGAGCGTTTCCTCCACAACCCAGAGGACTACCAGCCAGATTCATCTAACACTCGAACAGCTAATGCTGTCTTCCTATGTCACAATGTTCTCTCTCTCCCTCACTCTGGCTCTCTCTGTTTCTCTCTCTCGCTCTTTCTCAAACCTTCCAGACAGATCAAAAGGCTATTAGGATGTTTTCCATGAGAACATATGCAATTTCTCAGAAAAAATAAATTGGGGTCACATTTAACCCTTAAACCGCCAAGACATACAATTATACATTTATATTTCAATAAAACGGGAGGGGAAAAACTGCCAGAGTGATAATTCAGTGATTTCGAGTGTTAAAATTTCGACTGAATTGCGACCAGTGTGTATACGTAGTGAGAAACATTTCGAATCTTATGACTGCTTGTCGCCATTACTTGTAATAAATAACCATACGCATTTATTTACATTCAATCTAATTAATAATTAGGCCTCAGGAGTTAGTAAGCTAAATAACAGCATGTTCCCCGTGTGCCATTTATAGAGGATCTTTGACTGAATATACAGTAAGCACATTCAACATCAGCAGCATCAGAGATAAATGCATGTCAGCTATGGTTTGTCAAGACGCAAGTTAAAACCCTAAATTACAGATCTCACATTTATTTTTCCAGCCCCTCGCCTGTCAGTGGGACAAGGTGAACAAACATGATGAACGCTGTGGGTAAACAGTTTAAAACCTGATTACAGAAAATTACAGCAGAGGTTTTTATGGGCTGGCAGTTAAGATTTTTTTGTTTTTCTTTCTTTTTTCCTTTCCTTTTTTTTTTTTTTTTTTTTTTTACAAACAATTAAGTCAACATCAATTCATAAGTCAACATAATTTAATCTCTTGAAGTTCCTGCAGTGGGGGGAAAAAAAAGCTGTCAGCTTTTGCCAGTGAAAACATTAAGGACATGAGTTATCTCTGCAGGCGCGCTCAGATCAAAGCGCGTCGCCGCCTTGGGAGTCTCAGAGGAACACTCCCTATGGGCAGCAAAGGCCGGGACGGCGTCAGGGCCCTGTCTGAAGGGCCCAGCTCAGAGGCTGCTAATGCCCTCTAAGATTATATATTTCCACCCCTGAACCGTGGGCCGTGGGCCAAGGTGCGTCCGGGACGCCCGGCCAGGGTCACTCTTCTGAGCGTGGACGTCGCTGATTGGACGGCGTCTGGGCAGGGAGGGGTTACAGCCGAGTCATTCAGAGAGACAGTTGCTCTTTCCACTCCGTCAAACGGAAGGGCTGAATGTTTGTGTAAGAATTCTCATGCCTGCATGTTCTGTTCATTGTAAGGATGAGATCGGACCATGGTGCATGGGACATGGGGTGATCTGTCACTGTCCATGGTTTAGCAGGGCTAGCTTTTTGAGGATCTGGGAACACAAGATACATCTGTGGCTCATTTCAGAGTATTAAAAAAATACTGAACTTGAAAGAGTGTGTCACTCTCTACATACCCAGCTTTTTTTCAAAACACAAGAGGATGACTGAGGATCTACAAGGACACAGTACATTCTAATAAATGACCATACCCCACTTCAACAATCTGACCACTGTAACTTGCTGACACACATTCAGCACATACCAGGAACACCACACAACTTGCAATAAGCGGCTAAAATGACCGTAACTGTCATTTTAAACGTGTGCGTTCCAGCAGCCTGGCACGCTAATGGCGTACGTTCCTGCAGATTTCCAGAAGATTCAGTAAACATCAAGCCCTGCCACTGAGCTGCCTTTACTCCATCTTCCTCCGCTACCCATATAAGGTTACATCGGGGGCCATGAAACAAAAGCAGCTTATTCCTCAGATCCATGACGACAGGGGAGGGAGGCTGCAAGCAGGGGTGCTCAGGAGCACCGGAGGTTTGCAGAACGTATGCCCCACAGTGTTGTTCTGTCCTATCACTTTAACTGCGGTTTCCAAAGCAACATGTTCGCGTTTTTTTTGTTTTTTTTTTAATGCAGGTGAGTATTAAGCCTATGGGAAGACGGGCGCATAGCCGGGGTCTGGTGTGCCTTCATCGCTGAGGAATGCACAGCACACAGCTCGTAAACATCTGCGCAGCGCCACATAAACAGGGCGAGGAGTCCACATCGACTAATTACAAAAAGACAAACCGTCGCTTTGAACTGGCGCCGAGTTACGCGAGAGGGAACGGAAAGAACCGCCAAAAAGAAAGCTGGTGACCGTTTGGAGAGCACAGGCACGAGCCGGGCTAGGGGAGAGGGGGCGTGACAGTGACTGTAGGATTACGAAGGGTTAACTTGGGGGAAAAGGGGGGGTGTGGAACACAAACTTTTCTCAGGGGATCATGAAAAAAAGCCATGTGAACCTTTCTGGTTGGAAAGTCAGGATAAATAAACATGTCCAGGAAAATGTGCCTAAGGCAAAGACTCCAACGAGTTAATCTCCTCATGCTGGAAACTGTTTATCGGCATGGGAGCAGCCAGTAAACGCCGAAGAGCATCTTTTCACTGAGTCACAAATGGGCCATTTCCAATGGGGCCTTTTTTTGGTCTTACGTACCGGAATTTTATTTGTGTAAGATTTGTATACCCTCTTCCTTTTACAGCTCAGTAATGACAGCGCTAAGAAAATAGCTCCTTCCTCCAGTGACCTATTTTGGGTTAGCCAATAGGCTCTCTGCCATGTTAGACGAGACCTGCATTTATGAGGATTGTCAGGTTACCAGACAGACTCCAAGAGCTAAGCTGAGCTGGGGCAGCTGAAAATTGGCTCACGCATTTTTGGGATAGAAAAAAAAGTTTTACTTCCCTTGCTTTCCATTGATTTAGACCCCGCCCCTTTCGGTGACCTCAACAGGAAGGAAAGGACTGGTCTACTCAAGCCACGCCCCCAAAGCTACGCCTCACGCCTTCCTCTGGTTTTCTCTGCATTTTTCAAAACTCTGATTCATCAAAATAGGCTCCATAATCACCAGGTTGCTCGTTTTGCAACCACTGTGAAACTACATGTATGGGGAGGGGGCAATCAAATCAGAGTCTTGCGATATCAAGGCCTGCGCTCTGGGAGGCCGAAGTGAATGCTTGTGCAGTGACATGGTCTGCCCTTCACCCTCCACCTCACGCAAATGTTGTCCGACAGCAAAGCCCCTTATCATTCAATCATACTGGCAGACAGCAGCTGGTCATGACCTAGTTGTGAACCCTCACATCTTTCATCCAACGCATTTCCAAAAGTCCCCCATGAAAAAAAGCATCTTTCTCCTGCTAGATTGGACTGTCCCATTCTCTCCGCAAACCCAGTTCCTTTTTTTAAAACATCGGCTGCAATTAAGTATTGCCATATAAAACTGAGTGCAACAGGCTGTATGGTAAAACTTCAAGAATGAAAACAAATACATATCCACCAATACACATGTTATATTAATAAAATACATCTGTCCCCGTTAAACCCAACACAGAAAAATATAGGTTAGCAGTTTATGATTATCTGACTCCATTTAAGTTTCCATGGTTTTCATAGCTTTGGCAGAGCTCTGGCCTCTAAAAAACCAACAGGCATATTTCCTCCTTTTGAATGGTAGGGGAAAAAAACTAACTGGCATTCTAAGCATTTACAACACTTGAGCGTGCCTACTAAAATCTAGCCTATACCACCATTAGGGGGTCAGTTGCATTTTTATGGTTTTAAATCTGTAGTGGTCTATCCACAATCACTTACCTTCCACAAAAATGTATAAAAAAAAAACAAGCATTTTGAAAACTATGGAGAGTGTAATGCTCACAGTTAGCCTATGAAAAAAATCCCTGGACTTCAATCATCACACGCATATATCACCACAGAATAATTATAAAATCCAGAAACTACAACATGGACAAAGTCACATCAACAAAGGTGAGAGAAAGCTGGCAATGCAATATACTGAAACTAGCAAACACTCAATAGTTTGTTGGTCAAAGGTGAAATCTAAGCTTGTCAGAGGTGTGTAACAGTGCCTATTTACCCCTGTGTGACCATGAGGAAGCATCCAGGGTCCTTTTATTGAATCCTTGTGAAGACAACTGGATGTCTGCAGCACATATAGATTAAGATGATGAAGAACACATTTTGTGCTTTGTGTGTGCTAAATACTCACCCTAGGGTTGATTTCCAGACATTTCCTAACGTCATGGAAAGTTCATTTCAGGCTCCACTTAGACAGACATGTTCATTGAGAATGATAAGGTAAACATCTAGTAAATGTTTTGGTGAATGCCTGCAGAGAACTATTTCAAGGGGGAGAAAGCAATGGGCACATTAGTATAACTGAGCTATGGGATGAACCCATGTGTCTACCTCCAGCTTGCAGCGTGAAGGCTGGGTGTGAGAAAGTTTACTCAAACTCCTCCACTTGTTTGTGTCTTGAGGGGAGGCCTGACCATCTTTCTGCTTGAAGATGTGTTGTTCCTCATATAATATCAGATTAAACACAAGAAGACCGGCATGCTTTCAAAAACTCCTCTGGAGAGAAACAGTCTTTTGTTTGATGTAATAAACCAGGAGGAAAAAAAGCCTGCAGATTTTTACAAGATCATTACAACAACCTACAACATACACTGAATCTTTCATCCGAATGATGCTCTGTTAACTGACACCAGCACAGTTCCACTGTGTGTCCATACCAGGATCACATAATGCAAAGTACTTTTAAGCAGGCACACGAATTAGTCAAAGAACCTTGATGAACTTTCACCCTTGCGGTAAGGCAGAAATCGGTAAAGGAAGTGACTGAAATGAAATCAAGCTCGGTGATCATACAGCAGGGAACACATCACGTGGCATTAGCAGGGTGGGGACTGTGTGGAGAACACAAATGACAATACCGTCAATTGTATTTACAGAAAAAAATCTAAATTTTCCTTTAAACCCCGTGAAAAACACCCAAGTACATGGTGCCCTGCAAGCCTTCAGGCATGGCAATCCAAACCCAAAATTGTGCGCCAGACTCGAGCTGCCTCTGGCCTGGGTTGCTAACATGCAGCTAGACAGGCAGAAATGAATCGGCTTCTTGTCTTTTGGGTGGCGAGCTTCACCACCGGAGCAAACCGACGGCTCCGGCCCATTCCACCACCCCACGCTACTCAGCGACTGTGAACGAACGGACTCTATAAACACCCTTCTCGGTTTTTTTTTCCCCCGAGCCAGACAGATGGTCTAATGTCACGAACCACTGAGAACGATTCATGTCCGTCTCCAGCAAAGCAGAGCTTTACACTTTTTTTTCCGCGTTGCGCGCGTGTGAAGTATGTGTTGGCATCGCATGTTCTGCGCTCCTGTCTGAGGGCCTGCCGTCTCTATGGCCACTGGAACAGGAGGCACCAGCGCTGCGGTTTGAGTCCGCCAACATCTTCAAAATGGAGGAGAGATGAAAAGAGAAATTACAGGGCTTGTGACTTGCATTGCTACGGAAACATGTGGGAACATTTAATGCGATATTTTAAAAACCCCCAATAACTGTCCTTTTGAACCCTCCCTTTTCAAAGAGCTACCAATTTCCTTTCACTCGCCATTGATGGCTAAATTATTCTTAGATGTTCTGCTGGAGCTGGGGAGACTGTCCAATGAACGTCCTTTTTTGGGCGAGGCGAGACGGCAGAAGGTGATCGCCAGTGTAGCAGGAGGGCGCTAACGCACACATGCGTTTCCCCCTGTGCGAATTTAGCGTTACCAGCTGGTCTCGGAGGGCAGGGCCGGTTCCACCGAAAGCCATTCTACGGTCTTTAATGCCGTTTCTGCTGCTGTTTGCTGGAAGGGTGACAAAACACACATTTACCAAATGTCAGCTCGCTGCAGCCCATCTCCCCAGAACACTTCAGGCTGCGAGGAGCCATAAATTAAAGCCGCTGACACTTGCATAACCTAAACTTTCCACCCAGGAGAACGGCCTCTGCTGTCCATTACTGCCCCGCGTGCAGATGAGTAATCTAATGTTTGCAATAGTGCCAGGAGCAGGACAGCGCCTCAGAGGGCAGGCGCAATTTCGGTTGGCCCCGGTGGGGTACCTGGGGGTCTTTGGGGAACTTTGGGCCAGGTTTCAGAAGTGAGACACCGCAGAGCAGAACTTCAGCCATCTGTCACATGTGACATTGTCCATCGGCAATTGCTTACTTAGAGGAAACCGTCCCCTGAACCGCTTAAGCTGAATGTAAACTCCTCTGACACAAGGCGGTCTCTCTCCGGTTATTTATACATCTCATAGTCTTTGTGAGCCACCTCCTTACTTCCCCTTTACACACAGGAAGCAGCAGTACAGACCAATGCATGTGAACACATTTCAGCACATATCATCGCCTTATTTAAAAAAAAAAAAAAGGCTTGACTTGTCATTCATCAAAAGTAAGATTCCCTTCCGGTGACTGATCAAGTGCACCCTGGTTAAAAAAAAAAAAAACAAGGGATGGGCACAGTGAACATTCTCTAGGCAGGGCTAAACTTGCTCAGGCCAGCCTTTGCTTCCCAGGTGGGTCTTATAAGGCAGCTTCCTGGTCTTTATCGCTTCAAAGGTGTTGAAGGCAAACTATTGCCCTCTAGGCCCTGGCCCAACAACACGATGCAGAGACGACTTGTGATGTGCAACTTCCAAAACACAGCTGCAGTGATCAGGACATGCGTCTTGTTGCTCACATGTTGTGCAAGCGATCGTTGCAGCACGTCAAGTGCAGTTGGAATGACACTGATCTTCCAGCAGTCAGTGTAGGTGCTATGACACTGCAACCAGCACAATCTCCGAAAAGGTAGCAGGCACGATGAGCAGGAAAAAAAAGGTTACAGTTATATCCATTTATACATCTGGATATTTACTGAGACAGTTGTGGATTAAGTACCTTGCCCAAGAGTACAGCAGCAGTGCCTCAGTTGGGAATCAAACCAGCAACCCTTCAGTTACAAGTCCTGCTCCTTACCACCACACCACACTGCTGCCACTGCTGCTGACTGTTCCCCACACAAGGGAATGAGGAAATGAGAGAGGGAGAGAGACGGGTAATGTACACGGCATCGCTATACTGGTAGAGGTGGACCTGCTTTCAAAGCTTTCAGTGTTTAACTTTTGATCACCAGGAATATTTCCACTGAGGCACTCAAATGACAGCCAGATGAGGCTCACATTATGGGGAGGACTACAGACCCTCGGCCTGGCAGCGACAGGCCATTCGGGCTCCATGAGATTGTATACATCTTCCTCTGTGTGCCGTTCTTTACCCCCACTGGGTATAAACATTCCCCCTCTCATAATCTCAGCAGAAGAGAGCGGCCAAAAATTCCCTCACTGTGACGTTCCCCTCGATTTCTGCACATCCTATGGTAAACAGAGAGAAGCCAAATGGCCTGTCTTCCAGACACACCGACCAAGATTCTACTTGTTGCATGCAAAAAAATAAAATAAAAAAAATAAAATAAAATAAAAGCTTGGGAAACAAAGCAGCCTACATTCATAAACGCAGTTGCTTAGCAGATGCCCCGTATCCAGAGCGACTTACGAGTTACATATTTATACAGCTGGATATTTACTGAAACAAATCCAGGCTGAGTACCCTGCTCAAGGCTACAGCCGTACTGTCCCACCTGGGAAGTGAACCAGCAACGTTTTTAGGTTTCAAGGCCCAATCCTTACCACTAAGCCACCCAGCTGCAGGTCCTCTGGGACGCTTAACGCGGAAATACGCTTTATTTCGGAACTTAAGGAAACAGCAAAAGGTGCAAGTCTGTGCCTCTGGATGAAGCGTGGCTGGGTAGGGCCCGCTGGCTCCATAGCAGCGCATAGGTAATAATTCTTTTCGTGTTTCCTTTATGGACTGTGCTCGTCCCCCTCGGGGGATCCCCCTCCATCTGTTCCCGGCCAATCGGCCGAGCTGTAAATCACATGCTGTTCCGCGGCATTCGCATTGAAAAATGGATACAAGGCGGGGTGTGGGGGGGACACACAAACCTGTTTTTTTTGGTCTCAGTTGGCATACCCCTCAAAACACTGCATCACAGAACCACACTCGTTACACGGTCATCTGACTCCGAATAAAGTCCCCGGGATGATGACTTGTCACAAGGCGTCAGGCTGTATTGCCAAGTCAAATGTTTCATCTTAAAACATCCATTAAAAAAAAAAAAAAAAAAAAAAACTTTCATGGATTCGAACAAGGGGTTAATTCTTTGCGTCAATACCAATACAGGATAAAGTGATTCAGTTGCAAACTCACTTTTCTCATTTAAACAGATAACCGAATGCAGCGGGGGTTAAGTACAGGCTCCAGAAAAATAGCTTTTAATGACGTGGAATGTGTCTTTATTACTTCTAAATTGAGGGCTAATCTCCGCATTTGGGATTAGTTGAAACTCCACAAGTAAAGCAGTAATATATTTACACGGGGGACAAAAAGAGCTTAAAAAGGGTTTGAGCAAAATGTGGGAAGGAGTATTCGCTATAAGCAAAGCTGGAACAATTAACTTCTGCAGGAATGCAGGTTAAAAAAAAACCCAAACAAAACATAAAGCAAACACCCAGCATCCAGTCAACTTAAATCAGAACCATCTCAGTAAGTGGAAAGCTAATTTATGCATGAATTAATAAAGTCCATTGTTGGGCAAGTCAGAAGCTGGTCCCTATGAGACAACTGGTCCCCCCAGGTCACCTGGGGACACCATTGTGAAGGGGTGCAAAATGCCAGCTCAAAATTGAATTTCTAGGCTGTAAATTACAAGACAAATTGTATAACTTTGTTTTCCTTTTTTTGAGCACTTTCCTCTTTTAGCATTCTTGGAAGGGGGAGGGGGGTAGGTGGATCGGTGGGTGTGGGGTGGAGAGGCACTAAAAGCTAATGGGGGTGTTGTGTCATACCCAGGAAGCGTAGAGGTAATTTGCCTCAGACAGCGTCGACAATGCCTCGGGGGGGGAGGCCCTCTCGCTTTTAGGGCCCTGAAATGACAACGACTTCACTGTACAGCTGCGGGAGACACGTCTCGAGTCTGAAGGGGGTCAGACTGGGAACTCAGCGGGCACAAACATCATTCTTCAACCACTTCCTCTGGCCTTTCCCAAAACATGCTTCCAGACAAACCCCACCCCCACACACACCCCCCACCTCCCAGCATTAAAAGCGAAGCTTGCCACGCACAGAGAAATCAAGCCATTTTTTACAAAAAAGCCGTTTTTTTATTGCTCTCTCTGCAGCAGAAGCATGCCTCGCACGTGGGACGGCTTACTTGTAACGAGTCACGACACGCGGGGCCCGCCAAATTTTTTGCGGTCATTTTTGATGACCTGCTTATTTTTTTCCTCATCTCATTTCTCTAAGTGGTGACTGAATTTACCGAAGCAAAAGAGGAGAGAATCTTCAGTTGGTCACAAGGACACAAGGACATGGTAGTGATGGTAGTTATCTCAGCAAATTGTCTCAACACAGGAGTCTGCTTTTTCAGTGTATTTCAGGAACAGCGAGGGACCGATGGCATTTACAACGTAAAGACAGATTTATGGCTTTAAGCGCTGTAGGCTAAACAAGCATAAGCACACAGCTTCTTGGCGTTAGCGTAAGTACACAGCTTAGTGCTCCTCAAGGCCTTGATTACGCTCCCGGTTCTATTTGATCACAACACTGAAATCAGCTGCCAAAAATTCTGTTTGCTTTCAGTAGCAAAAAAAAAGAGAAAAGAGTCAACAAAATGCAAGCATTTAATCTGTTAATCACATCCTCTGGTGACAGAGGAAGGAGGAAACCACTAGTTTGGCCAACATTAAGGAAAAGCCACTGAGCATTAATTGTCCCCTTGAGGGGACTACTCATAGAAACTTGATAATCCAATGTGCAGTAAATAAGCAGTGCAAGACGCAGCCTACTTTGTGATATAAATCTGGCCCACGACATCAAAGCTCCAATAAACTTTAATGGCATCATGAGTTGGCCTATGCATTGCATACGCAAGAGGGTGAGGCAGTCTCGGCCGGGTTCATGACCTGTTTCTTAAAACAATTACATATGTAATTGAAATGCCACCACAATGGGGTGCATTGTACATCCCTGCATTCGTAACAAAATCCAAGACACTGTGTTGGGTCCAATCCAAACATCAACTGAATCGGAGTGCTTTTACGATATTCGGCGTACGCTTCCTCAGGTTCCAGGAACAAGAATGGAGACTTTGGCCGGGTCTTCTGAATGTCACACAGCTGACTTCACCTAAGAACAGAGCGAAATGGGGCTGACTGACCCCGTCCACCCCAGCCCCCCCCCCCCCCAGCTGATAAGGAATTTAAACCCAACTCATTTCATGATTAACTGGCTTTTACTCAAGACTTTAAAAAAGGGTTATAATCTGTTCTGAGACTGCTTCTCGGGCTGCTCCATGCAAATCTTTGATGTTCACCACAGGATTAGGTGGCAAGAAATAAGCCAAAACGAAATAATACTTTTCAGCTGCGACAGGGCGGCTCTCTGTAAACCCCACTCCGCAGAGCAGAAATGAAAGATTCGAGGGGGGCAGACGAACGCCGCAATGTTAATAAAATGTCCGCAAGGTTTACGTTTGATGGCGTGACTGAAGACTCCAGAATGGCTTATGTATAGAGAAGCAGTGAGGCTTTAGCCACCCCCCACTCACAAACCAAACAGTTGTGTTGATTTAAGGACCCCACACTATCCAGCGCTGTATATCACCCAAGAGGTCCTGCACCACTACAGGTCACTGGAAAATGAAATGGGACTAAACAAAACTTCACCCACCAGAGACTCAACCCTACACTTCATATATGTGGGGGGGGGAGCTGGGGTCTTGACCGCTCAGCAGCCTAGGAAATGAGCTGTAGCTCCAGTTGTATACATTTCGAGGAGGATAGCATGTAGCTTCCACAAACCTCCAACCAGGCCAGAGTGCAGCTCCTCCAGGACTAGAGAGTCTGTCTGAGTCTGAGGGCTTAACTCCATGCAGCCACAGATCAATGTCGCAGAATCCCTGTGACAATCCCCCTCTGGACGTATGAGTCTCGCAGTCTGCTTTATGCAGGTGAAAGGAGGAACCACGAAACGCAATGAAGTTTTGTAGCAACCCACCTGATATCCTTTAAACAAGAGGGCAGAGTTTTTGTGCTTGGGGGGACTTGTTGTGGTGTAGTACTAAAAACTTTTAAGAGGCACTGTTCTGACTCTAGATTCTTGAGTCCTTTGGAAAAAGGGTTTACAAAATGCAGTACACGTCAGAGCACTGGTATTCATGCGGTGCTGGCACCCTTAGAATTAATAAGTAGCTCAACTGAAAATTCCTAAACGATTCTCATAAGCTCATCACTTCTCCTGTAATAAATCTTTGAAATAAGTCATTCCTCAACAATAAAAAAGAAGAAAACCAGGCGTTGGAGGCCCCAGTGTTAAAAATCATCACTGAAGTTCTGATGTCTAAAGTAAGCTGAAAGGACTGGAAAGGAAAACATATGATCATTTTCATGCATGAACATTTTAACTGAGTGACTGAGCACTTGATTATTCTTGACACTGCATGAAGGTTCCTCTGGCACACTACAATGGAACAACATTCAAAGGCAATTCAACAGTATGGTCTCTGAGCCCGCATCCCGTTAAAGTAGAAATAAACCTGGGTTCGAGGCTGTACCATGGGATGAAAGAAACCAAAATCAACATGGAATAACCCATCTGTAAACAGAATACGCGAAGACCAACATCCAGGAAAACAGGAAAACATGATCCCTCTGACCACAGCATAGCCCAGACTCCTTAACAGATGAAGGACTTTGGCAACAAAATGGAGACACTAGAGAACAGAAGAGGCTCCCTGGTAGACTGAAATTATACACTTATATATACACACATATGTGTGTGCAAACACACACATATGTGTGTGCAAACACACACATACATGCACACACACTCAGAAAGTTTCGACTAGGCTTTGACCCTAAAAAAATAATGCTTTTCAAAGCCTTAGGAGGAAACGTGTCCTCACAGCACCTGCGGGGGCCAGATATGTTGCTTACTCCAACTCAAGGACGAAAATGCAGAAACGGCCCTATAAGGTAACAGATGACTGAAGCTGCGGCTCTACTGGAGGTTGTCCACTGCCTGTGAGGGTCCTGGAAAGCCACATCGTCTGCTGGCTTTTATATCCCTCAAACACTTAACAACTTCTGACTCTCTCCATTCACTGAACCAATCAAAGCACTCGTACGTATTCCGAGGAAGCTGGTGACTGGAAGAAAATCAAAAAAAAAAACCATAACAAGGCTACAGGAGCCCGGGCTTCTTTCTTGCGACTTGGAATCCTGTAGCGATTGCTGACAGATGGTTGAGAAGTTGTCACATGGGGAAATTTCACGAATTTTGGATCCAGAAGGCCTAAGCGAGCAGAGAGCATGTGCTGTCTGACGTGGTGTCCAATGCGGAGGCTGCGGCCTACCATGGCCCTGGTTAAGCAGCTTTGCTACAGAGCGACTATTCTTGTCTTGTGAGGCCTCTGTTAGCCGCAGTGCAACATCGTACATGGGAGATGACTTCCCCCCCCAGCTCTGTCCTCTGGTTGACCTGCAGAGCCAACAAAATACCCACAGCACGAGCCCTGTATTTCTTTAAAAAAAAAAAAAAAAAAAAGTGTAAATGTGCTCTGGGCCCTTGTGTTAGGCTGCTACTGTGGTTGGAATCTTTGCAGTGATGGGAACATGCGGAGTTTCACTTATGGTGTGCTTAGCCTCACACTGCAGCATGTGAACCGTGCCCCCCCCTTGGCAGTGTGCGAAGATGGTGGTCTGGATTTCCACTGATGCACTCAACTTCAGCCTGGAAACACACGTACGTGCAAATTTCTCAGTGGGGTCATCATATAATCCTTGAGGTTAAGAGGTATTGAGCTCTTTCTCTCCTGGGGAACGTTTCAGCTTTCCATTCTTTCTTAATTTCGGATTCAAAACCCTCCTAATTTTCATTCTGATTCTCCCTACCACACTTTTTCCCCCACATTTAACCAATGACAAGCAATGTGAATCCCTGAATGGGTGGAGCTACCCTAATGCCACCAATCATGAACTGCGAACCCATCAGAAAACTTTGTCTATTACAACTTTGTCTATCATGCTATCATTGGTTCAGATAAGTGAGACAGTGACAACACATGATTGCACTATCATTTTCAGTCTCCCATCACTACTTTTACCAAGTGCAGTCTACCCTGAAAGTAAGCATCAGGAACAGGTACCCCATGTGGGCACACAGTGCGGGAAGCCTTCCAACTGCATTTCCACTGGAGTCCTGCCAGTTGAAATGCTGCTTCTGTCTCAGAAGGATGACTGCGCAAACCAGAGTTAATCAAGTTATGCATCAGTTATGGATGCAACCGTCATACCATGTGAGAGAGACATCAGAATGCAAATGATATTCAAGCGTCATTCAAGTGAAATGAAGACACAATGAACTGAAAAAACCTGTTGCTCTGTAAGCAAAGTACAATTGTGGCCAACTTCTATAATACTGTGAACATATAAATTTCACTCTGGCACTGACTTTTGAATTCAAGGTCATTTCCAGGAACCTCCACTAAAAAAGCTAACTGTCAAGGTTTTTGGGGACTTAAATAACTCTTTTTGAAATTCAAGCACTTACAAGCACTTCAAAGATCTGCACAAACCCTCATTATATTAGGACTGATGTTGAGTTCATTTGTTAAGGTCAATCCAATGAATCCCTTTGTGGTGTACTGTAATGTGTCACAATACATTTTATATAAAACTTATTTGCACCTATTTAAAATGCATAGTTAAAGCTGGTTTTAATTTGGAGGCACCTTTCATCGTGAGAAAAACATATACCCCCCCCCTTAAAAACAAAGGCTAATGGTGTATATTCCAGGCAGGAAACAACTCTTGTTCCCCCAGGAAGTAACTACTTTCAAAGCCCAATGTATGCATAGGGTATGGACATCACTGGCAAGGTCTTTGGTTACAGATCACCTATGACTGGAAGGAATCTATAAAATGAAAGCCAAGGTTCTGGCTCATTAAAACTGCAAGGACTGGGACTTCACTGGAACCAAGACCAGCGACGAAATAAAATTTCTGATCCAATACACTGCGCATCAACGTCCAATGAAACCATAAAGATCGATCGTTACTTTCTTTTATTTCCAGACTCAGAGTCCTTTTCATGTGCTGACAAGTTCTATAAACTTCAGTTCAGTGGACCTAATATGGGATTCAGAACATATGAGAAAACACAAATGACTTGTGCTGGTGGTATTGAATTAACTCTCCGACTCATTAATGCCACCCCCATACTCCTTTAATTTAGATATATTTTGTGTCATTTCTTCCTGGAATGTTGCACATGTGCTGTGTTCCTTTGTACTCTGCACTATTGATGGGAAACATATCGCAGAGAGAGAGAGAAAGAGGGAGAGAGAGACATCAAACGGGATTCTGGGATTCAGAGGAAGAGGAACTGATCAAAGTCTCTGTACAGAAGGCTTCTGTTTGAGATTGTCTGCTTCAGTTTAGACGAATCTGTTGTTTCTGAGAAGAGAAGGGAGCGGGGTAAAAATAACAGAATCGCGCAGGCACATATCCCGTCAGTTGCACAGATGAGCGGGAAAGCTTCCCAGCCACTTTTTTGGGAATGGCATCTCAAAAAATCTTGTTCCTACTTCTTAGTTTAACTTTTGCTCCTTGGGTGCGAGACAAGCCTCTTACACAGAGGTCAAAAAGCGCCCTCATGCCCCAGTGAGGTGGTCTGTGTTTCCAGGTTGTAAAACATTGAAAATTTTAAAGTGCAAAAGGGAGTTTATTGCTTTTACCAGCCCTGGCACACATATTTATGGAATTAAGAAACTGTGGCAGCATGACATCATTTACCTGTTGTGAGATGGACCTGCATGGGAAGCTGTAGTTTTTTTTTTTACAATCTAGGTACACGACCATTGCGTGTTTAGTTTATTCAATACAGCCGATGGATTTAGATCCAGTATTAACCACTGGAGAAAATGTTATCATTCGAGAATCTATCAAACCACAAAACTACTATCAAAATGCAAGATTGAAAAAGCTTGAAAACCTATTCAATCACCTGGGACCAGGATGGGTGATGCAAGGTTTGAAGTGCACAAACAATACCCTGTTCTATCTCCATGCCCTATTTATGAAGGGGAGAGGAGATTTCACCGTCAGAGGTCCAGCACATGAATATCAGATTTAATCTTTGCCACTTGTTTCTAATGAGTAACAGGGGTGCCCAGCCATATTGGTACCTTTATCAGCAAGACTCCAGTCCCCATTTTCTGGTCTTGCACGACCATGTGCTCAGCAGATGTGGGGGGAAGGGGGTAAAGGGGGGAGATTTAACAAAGCGCATGCTTTCCTTTTGTACTCCCAGCTCTTCTTTCTGTCCTGTGGTTTTGCCCCCGCAACATTCTGACAGTGACGTCATAAATGTTCGTTAATGAAACATTGATTTCAATTTGCTCAGCTACGAAGTTACTTCCAGGCCGAGCCTGGAGATCACCCGTTTTTGAACAAACCTTAAAATTTATTTTGATCTTCTGGAGTGAAAAATGGGAGTTCTGCTCTTCAAGACTCTGCCTCTCCCCCTCTCTCCTAAAACAGTGCAAACCCATAAATGACAGAATGCATGTCTAAATTTACTTTAGAATCAATGACTACATCCAAAGCACTGACTGTACATAAACTTACTGCTAACCAAATAAGTCCTCACAAGAACAAGCAAAGATAGTGACAATGATGGTCTTATTCAGCCAAATTACTGAGGATTACCAATCCACAAAAAGCTGGCAGTACGTTTAATAATAAAACCATTTTTGTCCCAGGCATATCATTTCTTGCCTTGGTACATAAACCACACCCCAACAGCATAACCTGAATGCAAATCTTAGAATCTCCATCTCTGGAACTCACACGCCCGATTTACCATTTCGGAAAGAGTTGTGGCTTCCCTTAAATCCGATGCAGTACATCACAAACCTCACATTCAGGGCCCAATTTAAAAAACTCCAGTGTCCACTTGTGTGTACGTGTCAAGCACAGGAAAAATAAAAAAAACAACATTTCCTTCTCCTCAGTCTGTGTGCTATCGCTATTCGCCACTTCATAATCTTGTATTTCTGATCAGATAGGCTCGATTTCCTCTGATTTGTTCCCAGCTGAGTAGGACCCCCAATAGACCGTGTTTTGTTTTTTTTTCTCTTCCTTGTAAGTCACTGAATAACAAATGCAAAACAAACCAACCGAGAGTGAATCACAGAAAAGCATTTATGGTTTAGGAGTCACGAGAGGAAGTCTTTACTGTCTGCGAACAACTGCAATTAAACTTAAAAGGACCTAAGCCTCCTGGCAAATGAATGTTTCTCTTTCCTCCAACGAACCAAAATAGCCCCTCAAGTGAATGTTATAACACAGAAAATAGAATAGTTTTTTTTTTTTTTTAAATGAACACCATCTTTAAAAATGGTCTTTTCTTACATCAGCAATTGGTGGGACAACTGTCAATCAACAAGGTAAATGGAGTATTTACCAAAGCCCTACTCATTCAACCTCCTGAATAACGGCATCATTTGCTATGTTATCCTACTGTAAACAGGTGAAGAAACAGCAAATATTGGGCTGTTAGTCAGCCTATTATTCCTCTTTGGAGAGAACACAGAATCCCAGCACGAGCAGGAGCCCACAGCAGTGAATCTGCTCCAACTGCATTCCATTTGCCCGCTACCCCGGCAATGAAAGAGCCCATTCAGAGAGGAGGACTACACTGCTCCATCTACTGGGGCATCAGAGAGAGCCATCTGGTCATCCATAGCCCCATTCGCGCTCTCTCTCTCTCTCTATTACTGGAGTCTATGCCCTACTCTTTTTTAAGTGTACCCTTTAATCCTTTTGTTTGCTCCAATTAGTGAAGGGAGAATGATGTTTCATGCCCCCCAGCTGGGAATAATCATGTGTTATCAGTGACTCCCCATTTTGACAAAATCATAGTATTTCACCGTGGAAAACAAAATCTTGATTGGTTGACACAGGTCAGTGATTGACAGCAGACGGTAGCCCCACCCATTATGCAGGTCATGAAGGCTCACTCTCTCATTGGTCGTTCTGACCTTCCACCAGCTGTTGTCATTAGAGACAAGCCTTTGATGAGCCCTTGTAAACTGCACAGAGCCTGCCTTCTGTGTCACTTTCAGTGGTAAATACCAGCTGACCTTAAGTAACAGAGGGCTCTACCAATGAGCCTCAGACTTTAGCCACTATGATGACAGAGTGGTTAATAAGTGAGGAAACCTTGGGTATTTAAGTACAGCTGACTCCACCCTAACACTGGTCAGTGGCATGAAGTAACTGCGGCCAAAAATGTATGCCTCCATTTTTTGTCCACAAAGACTGCATACATTAAACTGTAAAACATTTAGCCACAGCTGTAACGGCAACACCTGTATTAGACCACTTCAAATCAGGCATCCTGTAATTACATTATACAGAGGCTGAACACTTAGAGACTTGAAACAGGAATTTAGGCTGTTATTTGAGATCCTTCTCCCTCATGATCTTTTTATAAAATCTCAGATTTGCAAAAAAAAAAAAAAAAAATGGGCTCATGGGTATTGTCAATCTTTAAAAGAAAATCCAAATGAAAAGTGAATGTAAATAAAAATATGACTTCAAATGTATAATTTATGAAGGATAACATCAGTGGGTCAACTTAGCAGAAGTAATTCCATTTGGGCAAGTGCATGATAAGAATGCTTGTGAAACTAACACAGCTGCTTAGAAAGGCAGCTACAGCAGTAAGTTCAAAACCCTTATTGCTGCTTGTAGCCTTCTTATTGGTTGGACCCTGAATAAATAAACTTCTCACGAGACTGCTTCCTTAAAGAGCCTTGCAGGTATGAAATACTGCTAAGATAATATTATAATAAAGATATGATAAAATGATATTATCATGCACTTTCAAATGTATTTTCATTTCATAATCTGAAAAAAACTGAAAGAGTTTACATCAGACTGACATGGCAGACCACACACCGTTTCTTATGAATCTCTGGAAATATAAATGGTTTGCGTCCTGCCCCCTTGGCCACTCTGAGGCCTACCACAACACGGCAATGAACAATTTCTGAACAATGTGATTTTTACGTGCGATCTCATAATCATTTCATTCTCCACACACGGTCCGCGACTCGGCCCGCATATGCTTCAGGGGTCTTTAATGGCTTCATTTGTGTATCTCCCGGCACCTTCGCCAAGTATACAGTCATTCCAAACCTCCTCGGAGATCGAGCTGTTCTCTCGTGTTTAGCTTTGCGTAAACACTGCGGGATTTGGGCCAGGCGATGTGGGGGTTAGTGTACACCCTTGCCCACCTGCGGCCGAACGCCAGAGCTCCCTACACGCCACTGTCACACGTCCGTGACAGCACTGCGGCGGCGCCCGGCTTTCACTATAACCCCCCTGCCCGTGTCAGCACGAGATCCTACCATAAGGCCAATCAAAAAGAGGCGACAAGCCACAGCTTTGAAACTGAGACCCCCACAAGTCGAGCGTGAGGGGAGTCGGGTTTCGCACGGTGACTGAAAAATGCGACAAGAGACGATGATGTTGCCTTTGATCGTTCTCGTGCCTAACGCGCACGGCCAAACCGCATCATAAGAGGCTCCCAATAAAATCTGGTTAGCGTCTCTCGGAGATCACACTGGATTGCTCCCAGGGCCGGCTTTGCGTGGAGCTCTGGTACACATTGTTCTTGTGCAAAATGTCTTTATTCTTAACTTGGCCTGTAAAACATAATAAAACAGTTTACATGGTCTGGATCCAGTAAAGAAATCATCTCATCTAACAGAAACAAAGTTGCCACTCTCTGAACACAAAAGGCTGAGGAATGTAAAATCCTGACAACCATGAACATATGATTGAAGTCGGCACCTTTACGGCTATCAAATAAAGATGAGCCCGAAACACAGTTCAGCATTTGCAAATAGTGGGTTGGCTATGGATAAGGCCGTGTGAGGTTCGGGTAGAGTCTGAAGGTTTATAACACCAACCACTTTCTAACAATAAACAATTTGTCAGGCCATAACTCAAAAGCAACAGTTTTTGTAACACTGAAGACAGACATAGTTCATTTTAACAGCAGGACTGTAACCATGACATAAAACATTCCACTGAGGTTCTCTTCCATGGAAAAGATGGTAGGTTACCCATTTGCTCCTGAGAATGAGACTTTTTGTTCAAATTCCAGATGTGTACTACATAGGACTCTGACATTAGATATAAAAGAAAGCTACATGCCTAAATGATGGTCTCACATGGCAGTGAATGGCTTCTCCTGTGCTGCCCACACTTCAAAATAAACATGCTCGAGATTCATTCCTGGAGCAGGACCTTTTAGGTCTACCTTGAAAATGTAATTTGTCCCCAGCTCTCCTCATTAGGACATCTGGTTGCCATTTCCACCTTTGCAAAATGGTTTTTAATTGCTGCATTAATCAGATGTCTGTGTCACTGCAGGGGTCACAGCATAAACCTGGTGTTTATTTGATGAACGCTTGTCATAACAAGTCAGAATGGTCAAGCCCTGCTGAAAAAACCTCACTAATTCTGGCTCACTGCATATTAAGTAATTAGTATCGTTCAACAGGAAAAAAAGGTTAAAATACCCTTACTGTCACCATCCTGAATTAGATACCTATTTATGTGTAAATGACCCTAATACCTACTTAAAACTTTTTTTTGCACACAGATGTTTGCATGAGCGAAACTTGTTCAGGCAAGCCAAACGCTGTAGGACTCTTGCAATGAAATAAGAAGTGAGGAAAAATTCAAAACCAAGATTCACATACCCACCAATTTTTCCACATGGTTAGAAAAGTTGCCATTTTATAAAAATTGCATTTCCTCATATCAAGAGCTAAGCCAGAACATAAAGAGAGCATGGATTTATTCCATCTTGGGGAACAACCTTGGCACACAGGCAAGCTTTACTCTTTAACCACTGGAGAAATGAGGTCTATCAGACCTAGCACTCCCCTGGTCACAAGCTGGTGTGCTCCAAGGCCCAGCTGGAGAGGAAAGTAGACTGATTCACACCATTGGGGAATACTGAAACTACACAGGAAAAGGAGGTGGTGGTGGTGGGGGGTGTACACCCACCAAAGACCGATTCCTCAGCACAAAACACCACGGCAACCTTAAAACAGGTGTGCACCAGCAGCGGCCTTCTGATTTAGTGCAGCCTCGTTTAACGGCCACGCTGCTCGGAGCCCGGAGAGCGTGGCCGCCAGCGTTTACGGCCGCACCGTTCCCCCACTTGGCCCATTGGCCGTTCTTTATAAATACCTGTAAAATAAACAGGGCAAAGTTAAATCGTCCAAGTACCTTAGCAGACGCTATAAATAGAACGAGCCAGGGGGCTGGCCTCCTTTTTGGACATGCAAGGGGTGGTCTGCGATGCTGGAAACACTGATGGGGGTTAGCCCCCGTGCCTAGACTTGGGAGGTTGTGCCGAGTCTTTTCCCGATTAGCTCAGAGGGCATTAAGTATCAGGCAAAGCAGTGAGGCCAACGCAGGTGCGGTCAAGAGCGAGGGCCTTATTCCTCCACGGACATGAGAGGCAGCGTGTGCAGATATCCCCGGGTCTGGTTCTCGTTGGCCGCGTGCGTGCATTCCCCCTCGGAAGCATTGCTCTTTAATTACGATGAAAGGTGGTAACTCGATATCGCGCAAATCCGGGTGTTGCACAGCGATAATGAAAAGGCGAGTTATTTTCTTGGAAAGCGGAGTCACACATGGTCTCTCGTGCCCCGGTTTGAGCCCCGGCTTCCTGTTGGGTTTAGCCAAAAAGCTCAGAGGGGCTTTGGGTCGCGTTTGCGGAGCCTTGCAGCGATTTAGCCCCAACACGGATCGACCAGGGGGTACCTCCGGGTCATATTTGCCCAAACGTCTGCGTGGGCCCCCGGGTCAGGCCCCGATCACAGCTGCTTTGCGTTATCTTTTGGGCTCGGGCGGCCAATCATGGCACTCCATCGCGGGGGAAGGGGGGTTGGGCTAATCTCAGGCCGCTTTCAGCCGAGCACATCAGCTCAGCGACTTTCTCCAGGATCTGGGAGAAACGGAGCGCAGTTGGCACCGATCCCCAAATACCTCAGAACAGTTTCATATCTGTCCATCTGCTGCCGGCCCGCTTTGAAAAGGTAGGGACCCCGTGGTGCTCGCATACCAAGCGTCTGCGTTAGACACATCTTCTCTTTCACGGACCCTATGCTGTGGGACAAGGCACTGCTTTTACTGAGAGGGGGGGGAAAAAAAAGCGGTGAGCGAAGTAATGAATTAATACCCAGCACGTCAGAACACAACTTATGTCTATGGATGGGAATTCTAAAAATTCAGATGGGGGAAAAAAAAGGGCCACAGGAATGGGTGGGGAGGGGGGCTTTTTTCATACTGCGAATCAAAGAAATGCCCTGACTGCAGTCCTACACTTTCAAAATGTCACCCTGAGGTGTGCCAGCTCGTCTGCCCTGAACTACTCATGAAAACACCTGCTTGACCTGCAGGCCAGGTATTCCAGTTGACATTTCCACAATGGTTTTAAGCACCCGAGAGCATCAGGAAATACTATATATTGGGTCAAGATATGAGCCTTGCTTTTGAACAAGGCCTTCTCCAGATTAAATCTCAGTCTGTCTACAGGCAGCTCTTGGTGAATGACCACTATTACTGCATGGAAACTTACATGCAGAGTCACAGATTTGACATACAGAGTTTATGGCACTGCTGACTTTAATGTAGAGGATGAAGCAGTCAGGAGTCAAATTCTGTGCAGCACTAATCAGGTGTACCCAGAGGAACCAGAGCTGCGTGCAAAGCAGACTCCGCATTTTGTCATGAGATTGGCCACGGACCACCTGTACCTTCAAACGGTCGAAAGGACCTCATTACTCATTCGTAAAATCTGGTCTACACGTCATCCACTCTCTGCACAGACCCCCGACCCCTGACGTCTGCGTTGCCACGGATGGCAGGTGTCGCCCAGAACATCCCCGAATGCGGAGCGTTCATCTTCAGAGCTACTGCTCTGAATCCCACTATGAGCCGCAGAAGAGGCGGCAAACCACAGGCACGTGCCTTGGTCCCGGCAAAAGAGGAAATTTACAAATCGTTAAAAAGCACAATCCCAAAGCTCCAGAACGTTTCGGGTGGTCGAAAAAAAAAGGGGAGAGAAAAGGGGTCAGGCTTGGACTCGGATGCAAATGAGGAAATGGATATGTAATCACATCCTGCTTCTGAAGGCCCCAAACCATCCATAAATCATTTAGTTCTGCCAGTGAAAGACTGCAAGTGCTATAAACCTTGTTTCATGTTCAGCTATTTGCTAATTGCTACGTTTGATCAGCTACAACCTGTGACTGAATGTGTCCGAGGGTGACAGCTGTGCACATGTGTGTGAGTGTGTGTGTGCACGCAATCTGTCAAAAAAGAAAAAAGTATTCTATTTAAGAGCAATTTCCCCAAATCTGGGCTAATGGGGAATTATCCAGTAACCATAGGAGGTTTTAATTCATTGAGGACACTGCTGTACTGGGATCAGTATTATCATTGGATAATTGCTAATTGTCTTGATATTGGCCAAGGCCTCAGCCAGTAAACAGACATCAGTATGAAGCAGGCTATTAATTGATATGAAAGTATGAGACAGGGCCTTGTGCCCCGTAATTAATCCATAATATTAAAAAATGAATAAGACTAAAGAATAAGTCTAAAAAATGACCAAGAACTACTATTCTACCATAAATTATAACACAGATGTAACTTAATACACTATCCTATTGGTATAAAAAAATGAAATGTGATGTACTGTAACATCAATCTGAATATAGACTGAAGCTGGGGAGAGATAAATCTGCAGTTCCTCCTTTTCCGAGACTTGTGGTCGAGAGGCATTTCGGAGGTGTTTAAACGGGACACGGAACTGTAAAACGTGCACAGCTAAAACCCTGGGAATCCAACACCGGTTTTTCTTCTCCCCAAGAATGTGATGGGTTCACAAAGTGTTTTATTAATTTCTTTAGATTTATGAGAAGTTATGATGTACATCCAGGGCGCTGATACCCTTCCAACATTAACATCACGGGAATATTAAACTTGGACAAACGGCAGAACTGACAGGAATGGCGGGCTCTGGTATTGTTCAGGCCCTAAATGAGAAAAGCATGTCTGTTCACTGGCTAAACATAAAATAAAAATGATCTAACCTCTACAGCTTTCCTGGCTGTCCCATAAGGTTCCTCCCACCATAGGGTCAATACTCCTGTCAGTGCCCCTGACCAAGGCACTGGCAAAAGAACTGGAGCACTGTGGCTGCCCACTGCTCCTGGCTCCTGGTGTGTGTGCTCACTGCTGGTGTGTGTGTGTGTTCACAGCTCACTGTGTGTGTAGGATGGGTCAAATGCAGAGGATGAATTTCCCCATGAGGGATCAATAAAGTATATGATTATTAAACAGCTATATACAGTATATTTATAAATAAAATGAATTTACTACTATCTAAAATGTTGCATGCTTAAATGAACAACAGAACATTTCCCCAATGGCTTTGCATTGTATGCTTCTTACTTAAGTACTACGATGTTTTACTCAGGAACTAAAACTCTGTTCGGTTGTTCTGCCTCTCCTTTATGACATGCACCTGGCCAACCACACCCTCACTCTCGCTTTCAGGTGGCCATCAGCAGACCCCATCCCAGGGGCCACCTGTCCCAGGTGAATTTTCTCACTGGTTCTTTTCAATTTCACCAAACAGACAACACCTCTCAAAAACTACACATGGCTGCACACACAGCTTTCTTCAATATTCTAAACAGAAGGTCACCTGACCACCACATCATTCATTTTCCCTAACATCATACCTGGCTATCATCTCTGGAGAGGAAAAATGATACATCTGGTGTAGCAGTAAACATAGCCAGCCATTGATTCTTCTGGTTTTTAATCAAGTTTGCCTGGCACATGCCAGACAGCACACTGTAGGAAAACACATGCAGAGACACATTCACAAGATGTTAAATCACCAGCTCCAAAATGCTTGTGCAATATACATACACCATCCAGTATATCCTACAAGCTACTATTCTTACTGTACACTTTATGATTCATCCTGTGCACTACTAAACACATTCCACAATTATCCACATTATCCAACATGTTTTCAAGTTCAGGGTGCACAAGACATGAAAATGGTGTAGTCGGACAGGTGATTGAGTAAAACTGTTATTGCAGAAATATGTTCTGTGCATACAGATGTAAAGCCTTGGAGTATCCTGGTCTGAACTAGCAGACTGATTGTGTCATTTGTTATCCTCTATAATATTTAACTTTCTCCATGTGTTCGCATTTTTCTTCTTTTGCAGTTTGGTCAACGCTTACTATGACTCTCAATTTGTCCTTCAGCGCGGCCATTCTCACTCAAGACATGTTTATTCTACAATGACATCACCATTCCTCTCATCTTGAGGCAACTCAACATACCCAGTTTACAAATGTGATTAACTAATAGCCTAATTAGTGAGAAGCTGTTTATAAATAATGGTTAATATATGGGGCCACACCCAAAGGAAGGCTGTTCAAATCCACTACACATGGGTGATAGCATTCTTTGTCTTTTTAGTACTTCCCTTTTTGGACATGCCAACAAAATAATCCTTTTTAAGCTTTTGCAGTCAACCCTCAAGAGTGCCTTGGACTTGTGGGATGAGCGAGTTTTTCCAGACTTTAAATTTGGACTTGTGATCACCAGACCATTCCTCATCCTGCTTTTGTTTATTGAAGTACCTTGGATCTTGGAATGTGCTGCCTATTTTTAATATTTTTTTTATCATTCATTTTATCTTTATTTGTACCCCAAAGAGCACTTCATTTTCTTATCTAATCTAACATCACATCCTAGCCATTTTTCACTTAAGATCTAATCACAAACCATGACAAATCGCTGGGAAACGTCACACTGGAGAAGGCTGTGTGAAGCTCTTTTCTCAGAGAGCAACTATGAGCAACAATCAAATTAGGCCACTTCCACATGAATTAACACATACCAAATGGTTTTGATTTGTAGTACTCAAAGGAATCTATACAAAGAATTTGTCTTTAATATTTACAGCCCCCTATATGAGTTCAGACATAGAAAACAGAAAAAGATTTTTCACTTTCTGCGGGGGATAATAACCAGGTGGGTGGCCTGAAACCAAATGTTTTTGGCATCACCTGAAAGACTGTTTCATACCGTTTTTGAAGCAGTTCTTACTTTTCCTTCAAATTCCCTACAAGATTAACTGGAGCTAAATATGCTAACTTCACTCTCATCCTGCAACCTACATGTGAGTAGGGTATGACACATTCTTTTCTGCAAAACACATGTGATGCCTCCAAGAGAAACCGGTGCAAGACACTTTTTTTTTTTTTTTTTTTTGCTTTTGGTTCACCTCTGACACAGCATGAAGATGAAATTAAAAACAAAAACAGATATTAACTTTGAATTTGCCACCCTTTCACAACCCCTCCAAGACATTTTGAACAAAATCTGAGATGGGCAATGAATTCTCTTTATCTGTAATGCAATGACCCTAAATGCAGCAAGGGACTGCACAATGCACCCCATATACCTCACACAGCCAGCATACCAGACAATAGCACTTTGTGCCCGATGTATCATACAGACAGTGGCACAGTATAGGCAGTGCTCATGCCCGGAGGACTGGAACCAGCACAGACCATGCTCTGTTGTTTTAGCATGGCCTGACACCACTCGAGATGAATGTGGTGGACTGGCAGCCCTGGCCTCTCTCTCTGGGCTGCGGGTGCCCATTCCCCTGGCATCGTGGGGCACGCATCTGTGCCAACAGCTACACCAGGGGCGGGTCTCCAGTGAACCCCCCCCGTTTCCACTCCTGTCATTCAGATTTATCGCTTCCTTCTTTCCGCCCCGCCCCGCTTTAAAACCAACCACAGCCCATAAAGGGCTCTTTAATTCTCTTTGGTAATGTTATTTCCATTTTAACAAAAACCCGTCAGAGACCATATGGACAGATAAGACATAGTAATCGTGGAAGATGCCATTACAAGTTTTCAGCAGACGAGTGAAACCCTAATTCACTGTCACTTGACATTTACATGTATTCACTTGACTCAAGGTTGAATATGGAGAACTTATTTAATCTTGCAACCTTCAGTTAGCGGTACGCTAAAACATTTTTTTTTCTTTAGAAGACACATTTCTTTCCTCCAGGGTCTGCGCATCATCACTTATTAATATTCGGATCAGAAATTGTGGCCCTTGGGGAGCTATGAAATATGTCATGAACATGAAGCCAAAAATAAACACTGCTCAGATGATGGTCTTTCATTTCAAGGACTAAATCATAGCCGTTCTTCATTCTCCAGATATGTTGATCAGGGAACCCAATCTCTCTGACCTCCTCTGCCTTCCCGTCTTATGGCTTTCAAAAGTAGGAATGGAAAAAAATATATATATATTCACTTCAACTTCCTGGCTAAAGGATGCCCGGTCTAGACTGCTCAACCATCCGACTGACATAGCTGCGGCATTATGTCTCCCCACCGCTGAAATCCATCAGGACATCTTGCAGAGTTCTCAGTGATGTCATACACAGGTGCAGCCATGGCAACACTTCCATCAGCCCGTGTTTGAGTGATTGAGATGGACTGTGCATGGTTGTCTTCTTATGACCAAAGCAGATACAGCCTGGGGAACTCCATTACATACAGAAAAGAAGAACACACAACAATGGAGCCATCATGCAAAGTCCAGCTGAGAGTAACATGGTAAAAATCTTGTACTTAATTCCCCTTTTGCCCTTCCTTTAATACTTTGTTACTTTCAGCCGATTACCCTTACAATTCACAGGCAAAGCTGTCAATTGCAAAGCCTCTGTAATGCTGGCTGCTATGGATCCAAGCAACCATGTACACAAAGAAGTATATAAAAGCGCCAACAACTGTAATTAGTTAAAACAGGTAAAAATTTAACCATAATAAGTTGTTTCTGTCACCCCACAGAGCCAAGCCAGGAGCAATCAGCTGGAAAAAGTGGTCTGCAGTAGGCAAAAAATAGCCACTGCAATCAGGAGGCCCCCGAGATAAGAGCCCCTTCACAACAGTGGCGAAGCTCTCCAAAATGCCTTTTGTTAGAGTAATCCAATAAGTCTGCAGCGCATCGCACAGAAAGGAAACAGCGAGCCGAGTGAGGGGACAGAGGGGAGGCACTTGGGGGGAACAATGGCCGCCCGTTTCGGGTTACAGCGGCCGTAAGGGGAGAGCCTGACGGGGGAATTCGCCGGGACGCGCCGTTAATGCGGCCCCCTCGGCTGCGAGGCCCGTCGCTGCAGATTGCAGCACAAAGGGATTCCTTTGAGAGCCCCCGACATCTTTAAGTATCGCCTGGCAAAGCCTGCGCGCTCCGACGGGCCGCGGGTCAAGTGGCAACTTAACGGCATCAATGCGCCCGTTCCCTCAGATGGCTTAGGAAAGAGGTGGGCGGCGCTCCGGCAATGCGTGTCCCCCATGCACTTCCTGTTGGTTTGCCAATGAATTTAGTTCCAGACAAGACAGCTGAGGAAAAAAATTACTGCAAGTTCAAATGAATACAGCTGTCAATCCAATGCCAAAGTGATGACTTTAATTTTTTTTTTTGTACATGTCTGGATAGAAAATTAAACAAACACTTCAAACTGAAGTTTTTTTTCCTATTATTCATGCATAAATACTAACTTATTTTATATGCCATCATGACAGTAAGCTGAGGACTCTGAAAATGAAAAACAAATGTAAATGAAGGGACAAGCAATAACGTTTTGCTCAGTGGTCATCTTATTAAAATAACATGTCACTCTTCTGTGGGAAAGAGCAAAAACAAGCAGCAAATGCTGTTTGGGAAAATTGTAGTTGGATGACACTGTGGTGGCAATTCTGTTTCAAATAAGAGATTTAATAACATTAACATAAACCAAGCTTGTCAATTGTCTAACAAGTCCCATGGGGGTGGGCTGTTTAAGCATTTTCTCAAGCATGAAGTTCAATGACTCAAGGATCAACCAATCTTGAATGAAATGGACTTACAAACTGTGCTAATGACAAAAAAATGATCAACTCAAAAACAGACAACAGGTGTCAAGCAACTACCTTTATATACAACTAATTATACATTTACCCAAAACGCATGTCTTCCTATTTTCCCAGAGCATAAAACGGATTATAAGGAGTTCATGTCTGAATCAAATAAAAATTCCTTGATGTTGCAGCAACATTAAAAAGCAATTGAGTGAGTATAAATTGCTTTCACCCTCAATCAAACAGGTCACGCCTGTATTTTTATAATAGTTAATCATTCCTGGACACTGAAACAGAGCATTTTTATATTCCCCTTGGATATCACTCTTAACCCAATAATGTATCTTTCAGTAACAAAACACACTAAAGTGTTTTATTATAATAATGCCTTTTGAAAGAATTCACCTTGGCTTTTGCAGGATTAAGGAAAAAAAATCTGGTTTCGCATTCACCGCGAAACCACATCAAAGGCTCATCTTTTGGGAAACTCATTTACACTCCGCCGTCTTCCTCCTGACAGTATTGCCTGGCTGCCAGAACCAGAGGGACTCCTCTGAAAACCCAAAAACAGCTGAAAGCCACAAATCTTCGCCTCTACCTGAAGAATAACCTCAGCAGCAAGTCCAAAAAGAAAGCCAGGAGCGCTGCTTCTATGCTCCTACACCATACAAAGCAAACACGCAAGGGCTGCACGGTTCCCGTCAGGATTCACCTGAAGGCACGACCCATTAAACCCATCCTGCAAAGTGCAGCAAACAGTTAACACCGCACACACTGTGAAAACCAGGCGTCATTAGAAGCACTGAAAGCGTGCCATCTGGAAAAATCATTTTTGCGATTCAACAATCCCTATCCTTTTTCCAGAAGATACTGTACAGTAAGGTGATATCACCACCAGGGGCTGGTGGTGTCTTTAAGGGGGCCTTTGTGCCCCAATGTTTAATAACAAACAGGCTCGGGTTTAACATGCCGAGGCCATTTATTTTTAATAGGTCAAAATATGCATTTTTCGATCCAGCTCCAGTTCCACGGCTTTCAAATTCATCATAATTTTCAAAAAAAAAATCATATTCAAATCTAATTGAAAATGGATACCTCAGCTGCGCTGTTCAAATAACTTGAATTTGATTAACCTAAATTGACTTTGAGGGTATGTTACTTTCCGCCTACGAGAAAATAAAAGGAAAAATCGTCTCGCACGTCAGAGGTATTTGGCAAACGGCCGGTTTGGACAGGTGGATAAAGAATACAAGTGCTGGTGGCTTAAGGTGCCAAATAAAGCTGGAACACGGCCTGAGGACATGTTGAGAAAGGGAGAAATTAATGAACAGAACTGAGTGAGAACTTAGCCAGTCCTCCCACCTTTTCCCCCTGCCCTGCTCTGCTCTTCCCCCGAGAAACAGTGAGGCCTTCGAGACCGGGGTCTACGCTCGCTCCAGAGCTCTGCAGTTTCCCTGCCATAGCCATCCTACGTCATCCTGCTTCACCTGACATAACCCCTCAAAGGTGAGGCCAAATGACAGATGGGGAAGAACGCTTGAGGAGGGGTCCCAGAAAACCCTGGTTAACCACATTTCCAAAACAAAATTTTTCCTCAACGCTAGCCCCACTTCTGCAGCATAGGACAAACAGCGTTCGCCTCAAGACAGTTCACATTCCATTGGTAGAAGGCAGGACTGACAATAGGAAAACCCACACTCATCCTGCCCATCAAACCAGTGTTTCACAAAGAAAATCAACTGTGTGGGTTTCCCCAGAGGAGTCTCACACACACAGAACTGCAAAAAGACTAAGTCTTTGGCTGCACAAAATATTCTTAATTCCCAAGTGAGAGAGAACACAAACCAGAGTAGTCCACTCCAAAATGAGAAAAACTATGAAGTATCAATCATCAGCACACATGATGTATGCACACATGCATGTCCTCACAATGTGATTACTGTACTTAAAAGATTACATGGGAGAATTTATCATAAGATGCACAATTTGCATTTTTCACCAAAATAATTTTAAAAGGTAGTATCACTTGGATTTCATATCCGTGTGTTTAGGGTTACTTGTTTTCTTTCCAATTCTAATTCCAAAATCCTCCTTCCCCTTATTACAGTACTAATCCTTTGTGTACTGACAACTAATAGGTTGGGACCAACTGACCTAAAACAATGATGACCTTTGGTGTGGCAATCATAGTTATAACCATACACATATTGCCCTGGCTCTCCTCTTTATAGTTGGGATACAGAGCTGTGGTGAATTTTTTTTAGTTATTTTCACTGCTTGTGCCAACATTAAGCAACACTACTTCTGCTGCAGACTTTGACTGCCAGCATAATTTTAATCTAATTGGCAAACAAACCCTTAAGCCATTGAAAACAAGTTCCACAGAGGATTGAGTAGCCCTCCATTGAGATGAAGTGAATTTCTCCTTTTAAGAGCGGAGTAAATCCCAGGATCAGAGATGTCATGTTAAGACTGGGGTTAGGGAGGAACTTTTTAATGTATACACTCTGGCTCCACAGTCCTCTGTTTGTAAAATGCCCCCTTTTCCTGTTTGATTGGTGGATTTGCTGTGCAAAACCCTGCACCTACCCCACTTCTCCAGAGAGATCACCAAGGGCCCGGTCAGAGATTAATGCATTCTTTAGCATCACATGTCAGCTGGATCGCAGCGCATTTCACAGGAGTGTGCAAATTGCACTGACTCCAGATAATCCCTTTATTTACACACAACCACACCGGACACGCATGTTTGGCCATGGTCAATCTTTTCCTTATTTTAACAAACAGAGATTCTGTGACCCCAGCATAAAAATAAAGCCCATAGCTGTGGATTGCTTCTGCTGCCACAGAATGCCTTTGTGCCTTTGCTGAGTTTTCCAATTAACTACGGCAGTCATTTTGAAAACCAGCACACGAACCATGCTGTCTTAACAGTGAGGAGTGCAAGCAATGCAGAAAGCATTCCAACACAATCAATACACTCAGAAAATCAATGATTTTGCCATTTACACTGTGCATTCTATTTTACGTCATTTCGGCACATGAACGTTTGCCGTACACAATAACCTTGGTTCACTTCGGGAACGAAGCAGACTAAATTGCTTCAGTGTGAAAGGTGCCTGACAATTCAATCAGGTACCATGTTAACACCCAATCATCCATGCAAAGAAATCAGGGCCTGAGTTCCCCGAGCAAAAACTTGAATTTCACATCTGTTTGAGTCATATAAACAGCAGCTAATACATTCTTTCACTGTTTAGAGCACTCAAATACCTAAACTATGAACTATAGCCTGCAACAGATAATTTTTGACCATTACTGCAAGTATTACATTCATGATAAATATATGGATATATTTATCCATATAAATATAGGGTTGTGACTCTTCCTATTCCTATATTCCACAAAGTTTTCTGCACAACAAATAAAGTATGTCTTCACATATAGCTATGTGTTGCATTATGATCCGTTTTTCCCCCCACTGGATTGTTTTAATATACTCTAACAGACACATAGTGGAAACTACAGCTTACTGAACACTGAAAATTTAAACACTGAGATACAACTGTTAACCATTTCCTAGTCATCTCTGGTCCACAAGTTGTGATTTCACTGTGGGAATTTGGCAGGAAATAATGGAAAGTTTTTGGTCTTTTTTTTTTGTAAACCGTGAGCGAGCAGAGCACTGATTCTAATCACAGGGGGGAGCTGTAAACATCATGACATCAGAGTCTTGCAGACCCTGACATCGGGTACGGAGTGATTGCAGAGCGTGGGTAATTAAAAGCAGATGCCACCCACAGGATTCTTTCCCCCCTCTGCCTCCGCGTTAATGAAAGGATCTGTCTTTCCTTTTTCTCCCTACTGACTTCACGCAGAACCAGGAAAACAAAAGCACAATTCACCATTACAAGTCAATTTGTGCAACAAAAGGTATGCTGCAAACTGGGCGTGCATGTGTGGTTTATTTTCACAATGTTTCTCCAGTTTAATTACTTGCATAGGAACAACAGAGAGGCCAAAACTGTCATATTTTATTGATTAACACATAAGGCATTGGGCTACACCAGAAGTTTACAACAGTCATTTCCAAGATGTAAGCCATTGTCAAACCATTGTTGTTTTGAAATAGGAGTCCTCTGGAAGTCTTATTTAACTTAAATGCATACAATTCTGTTGTGCTGGAAATCAATCTGGATAAGGGCGTCTGCCAAATGCATGTAATGTAATGAATCTCACCTCTGGTCCATCATCAGTTCTACAGCTTCTACAACCTAGTGTTTCTAGTTACATCAAATGGTCTCCACCATATTCAAAATGCACCTTGGGTGGGTTATACTAAAACAATGATCTTTGCTGAAGTGTCTGTTTGGCTGTCCTAAGGGAATATCTATCAGTTTTGCCAGGGCCAATGATGGGTGAGTACGGTATGTCTGTCTAAACAATCTCCCTCAGATTCATGATCACATGACTTAATAAAAATTAATTTTAAGTCTCCTTACACCTTCGAGTGAAATTAAAACTACAGAAAATGACTGATCATTGTTTCCAGAGAATGTCCCTAAGTGACATTTCAAAGCGTATCAAGCCAACCCGATTCTGTGAAATCCTATTGACATCTCCATCAACGACAGATACTTCCAGCCCTTGACAGACCTGCCACACTCTATCTTGCCCAACAAATCACATGGCACTGCTATTTTGGAACAGTCACTGGTCCTCAGCCACAACAGAAGTACTTACTGTCTGTAAGTGGTCTCTCTGCCATTTCAAGGCTCTCACCCTAAATGGCCACAGTGTGGACACAGTATTTATCAGGTTTTGGCTGTAGCTTGACTGTAGTTTTCCACTTGCAGTAAGATGCTATCAGCCGCCGGCGTACAAATGGTATTCGCCCCACCCTCCACAAATTCAGATCTTATCTCCAACCAGCAACATGGCTAACCCTCATCTTCAAGGTAGCTTACGAGCGGTAATTTCATCCGAGTGGCTGGGTTAAAACAACAAAGCCCATCTCATAAATGGAGGCCCTGCCCTTTGAAGCTCCTGCCACTTAGAAGCTAAAAGACAAAGGCTTTAATGAGGCGAGGAGCAAGAGTTGTGAAAGCGCCGATCATTCCTCCCTTTGTGGCGCACACTTGTGTTTCATCACTGCTCGTAGTATAGTCTGAGTGACTAAGACTTAATCAGCGGTCTGTCAGTGGCATAAAAAAAACAATTTCATATTTACATTCACATCTTTTATAATAAACAAACTCAGGCCAAGTAACCTCCAACCTACTTCATAGCAGGGAGAAAACAGTTCCAACCAAGGAAAGCCTGACTGACTACTTTAACCGGGGTTCAACTTTAAAAAGCAATGAAAGATCTGTTCTGCCTGGGTCCTATAACTTATTCATGTGGGGGAGCTTGAGAACGCTAAATAAAATAACTGGTATTGAATCCTTATTATTTATTTTCCTTCCACTAAGTCTGAGTGAATGCAGACTTAAGTCCACAGGGAGCCATTATTTACAGAGAAACAGCTTGTGGAGTACTTGTAGGGGGGGGATATGTGAAGGGCCACCTATTTAAATATTCAGCCTGCTCTCTGTAAAATGTTTCAATGTTGAATTAATCGAAATGTACATCTCCACCACATAAACACGTTGGAATATACTGGCAGGAGCGGGTTAGCGGGGTAACGTTTCCTCAGCGAATATTTTGTGTCCTAACCAAACACATTTTGACATACTCCCCTCAGTCAGCCTTCCGCTGGCTCCCACCCCCAAAACCATGATTTACAAAGCAGGGGCAGACAGAGCTTATCTGAAAGCTTGTTAAACTGCTGCTATGTGCATGTCATTTTTCTGCTCCACCAGAGACAATTTAAACTCTTCCGTGAAAGAAAAACACCAGGAGCGAATGGAGCAGGACAGGTTGGTCTGGAGGGCCCTCCCGGCTCCAGCATCTGTTGGGCGATGGAAGTTTCGCCCGCCCTACACGGCAAAAGGCAGATGGTTTTAAACACTGATGACCTCTCTCTCCCCCCCTCCCTTTTGCGAAGTTGCTAAACTTCCTGGTTTTGGAAGTACATTCAATCAAGTGTTTTTTTTTCACCACTTTTTGGATACACTTTCTTTTCACTTCAGAGAGGGCTGAGATCAAAAGGAAGCCATGAGAACAGGCACGTGTTTGGAGCGGTTCCCATTCGCTTTAATTACGTTAAGGAGGAAGCAAAAAAGAGCCAGGGGCTTGCGGAGAAAATATACATAAATACATAAAACAGGCGGTTTATTTTAAACAAGGTTACACAGTTGTGGAAATATGTGCTATCAAACATTAGACAACGTCCTGTGGCTGTTTAGGGGGGAGATTGGAAACAGATTCAAGCACTCTGCCTAATGGCTTATTACAGACCAAAACGGCCCAGCAATCTAAACAGAGACATTTCATTAAATCCCTAAGCAGAGATTGTGAACGCAATTGATGAATACATATCTTTCCGCACAGAAGTGGATATCAATCTCATACATTCACGCCGAATGGAAACAGTGATATATCATAATCAATGAAACAAAAGGACTGCAACCAAGCTTTATTTCCTGTGAAACGCTGTTGAAATCGATTATCCATGCACATGACAAACATTTTGAAAACCGATTAATCCACAGCTTTTCAAAGTCCGATAATCAGTTAACTGGCCACATATTTTACACTGCGAGTTTTCATCGATTTTCTGTGTATTTCCACACACATTTTTCTTTCTCTGAAGATTCTGCCTTAAACTTTCCAAGGCACTCATCAGCTTTGCCAACAGTACACGCAAGAGCTAACAAATCCTTCCTTCCTGTCAATCTTTAATTTTGCTACTTATGGTCAAGGCAGGAGAGCAGGAATGTATAAAAAGAAAACACTTTCGCATGAATAAAATGATTAGTGCCCTCCATTAGTGCAGTCTGAATAATGGACTCATTTTTGGTCAGTGAGACTTAAAGGAATGCTCAAAAGAAATGCACTCTCCTTTATGATGTCATCAGGGAAAAAAAACACAAAAAGGAAACTGGAAATGAACAATGGGCAAAAATCTATTTAAGCTGATGATTTGCAAGTTTACCTCAACTTTATTCACTTAACTTTTTTACCTAACATTTTGCAGTCCTGACAGTTTGAAATGAATTTTTCAAAAATGCAACAGCTTCATTGAAATATGTGCCATTGAACAGAGAAACAGCTGTTGAGTGAAGCAGATAAAAGGTTTCTAAATTGTCAGCCAAAGGTTTAAACCATTTTCACTGCTTTTAAATTAAAGCTAGACAGCTACATTAGAGACAAAACAGCACTATCATTAATATAACAAAATTATCACTGTTTCAGTAAATCAAAGATAATCTCTTTGATGTTGCTAAGCTAGTAGTCAGCATATGCAATGGATGATCTACAATAAGAGCAGATGTCTACACTGTCAGGTCAAGTCAGGAGTGCGGTCCACACTTCCTGCTGTTGTAGTATTCCAACTTGTGCGTTCAGCCATACTGTAGTAAGAGACTTTCTGACGCTCTCGTCCTCCTGTTCTTCACAAGCGGACAAAAGCAAGCAACTTGACAAATGACTTCCTGTGACACATTTAAACCCAGGATGGAATGCCAAAAAATAAACAGTTGAAAGTCAACTGAAGAAAAAAAAATATCACCAACATTTCAGACTGGGGAATTTCCCGAAGGCTGGAGGAATTTCTAGGACAGATGCAGAGAGTGGGGCTACTGTGCTGGAGAACACGACCAGGCACAGTGCTGAGAATACATTTAAACTTCCAGTTAACGGGACAAGAGTAACCACTGAGACTGTGTTCCTCTCCCCCGCCTCCTCTTTCTTCCTTCTCCATTTGCCCCCAGCCCCAGCCTGAAGTCTCTAGTGGCTTCCAATGTAGTTCACAAGGAACAGTGAATGGCACATGTTAAAAAAAATGCCTTACAGCTGTCAAAGGGGAAGAAAGTGACAAGGGGGGAAAAAAAAACTTGCTGTGGTTGAAAAAAAATGTCGTTGAAAAAAAATGCCCCTTTTTGCAACCAGGGTCCAGAGCGCGGAACATTCTGAGACATCTGGGGAAATTCCTCACCAGAAACGAGGAGCTGAAAGAATGTAATCTTTCTGCTATCGCTTTCGAGACTTTATTACATTCCTGCATGTTAATTCCCTTTCAAGTTTATTACAGGGCCGCCAGGGAGCTGGCTGGAACGGCAGGACACCTGGCGTACCTAGTCTTAATGAGGCCCCCCGGTGCAGTGCGGACAGGTATGTGACGGACATGATCGAAATCTTACCTGCCTTACCTTTTCTTATCAGTTGAAGCCCCGGATTCATCCAAAATGAAAGCGCTCGGCTCACCCTCATAGGCACGGTAGATAATTTTAGGTGAGACAGCAAAAAGCTTACCAGACGTCAGGCGGGATGGGTCAACAAACAGAATTCATGTGCAAATAAAAACGTTCCGCTAATCAAAAGTCGCTAAGCAGGAATGAGAAACTAGGCACACAATGGTTACTCTTAACATCCACCTGGCAGCGCCTTACAGTCAGGCACTGTCCATTCTCCTTGATTCCTGTCACACACTTGTAATCTCCTCGCTTGGCATAACATGCCCCTTCATAGTCAATAAAAATATACTGCAGCCAACCTCAACTATCCTTTCCCCTTCAGACCATTCTAAATGACACGTACTGAGGGTGAAAATTCTTGACTCCCGCCCAACGCCCAAAGCATGCCATTTTGCTTCCGCTCAGCAGGCTCATCGTAATGCTCCAGCATGACTCACGACACTCACGACACTGTCAGTACTGCGGTCGTGCCTGAAGCGCCACAAATGTTGCCGCAACATTTCAGAAACAGTGAAAGAACATTCTGTGTTAGCTGGGATTCCACCTTTATGACCACATAGGTTCGAGCCCTCTCCTTCTTCTGCTTATCCACTGTGCCCTGCATTGGCTTACTGACCTTTTAAAAAGTGCTGGAGATCGGCCATTCTTTACCTAAATCCACGCCTCAATCCTTGCATTTAATCTTTGAGAAACAATTGTTCTGTCGAGTGCCTTTTACCAGCCATTTGCATTACTGGTGAACGAATTACACAAGCATATTCTGCTACAAAATGTACATACATTTTTAACCCAAGGATGCTAGAACACTTTCCCTTGCTTTATCTGATGTGTTATTTTGCTTTTTAACTGGAGCCACTCAACAGTTTACAATGGACATTGCACCAGCTCTCAGCAGAGTTACAAGTAGGCAACCACTGCCTGTTTTGAGACCATTTCTTTTTCATGAAGTAACACTCAGAACTAAAGAGGTTATGTTGTTCCTCTCAAATTCTGCAGCACTCTTTTCCCCCTTCATGTCCTTCACAATCTAGCCAAGACACTCCTTGCCAAATCTCTCGACCAGACTGTCCTCTTTTTCTTGCCCAACTCCCTTTTCTTTTCAACTTTTGAATCATCCCTTATCTTTAGGGGGCAGGTTACACCCTTTCCCTTCTTTTCTCCAACATTCCATATCTTCTTCCTCTCTCCCTCTATCACCAGCAGAGGAGCCACAGCACCCCCACCACCACCCCCAACCCCCAAATCGCACCCCCCATCCCCCTTTGAGTGTGCTGCTCTTGTTGGTGCAATCTCCAACAGAACAGCATGAGCTCTTGATTGGAGACCTTCTAGGTGCTGTGTTAAAGCGACCGTATAGGCACTGAACACTCTCCAACTGCAGAATTGGGCATTTCCTCCACAAAACACTCACAGCAGTATTTACTGCGGAGCACTGCTGGTTTTCTGTGTACCTCTCCCAGCAGGAAGGGGTCTCCTTCAATCCAGTACTACAGGCAATTAGCTGGACGTCTTTGTATTTTAAGCAAGCATGCAAGCTTCAGTGTTACATGCAATCAAGATTCCTTTTCCCCTTCCAAGGCGTCAACATGTGTTCCTGCCAGAAAAATAAAATAAAAGCCCTGCAGTTTAAGGACTAAGACTAATTATGTTTAAGTATGTAGCCATTACAATTGCCGAATTTTTTTGGCAAGGCAATCGCACTGGGGGAGCCCGGCTTTGACTTCAATTCAGCATATGATTTTACTATCTGTGTCACGAGAACAGTCAAAAGCACACAAATTGAGGACTTTATAAAGAACAGCTTTTATCTGACCTCAAAGCAAATAATCACTGAATACTGTAAAAATCAGATGTGTCTGCATTTCACAGAGTTTCTTCCCATGCATGAATTTAAGGCAAAAATAATTTGTGGCATCACGGGTAGTTTGGTCATTGATGACACCAGGGACGACTGGATTGGGTTATGGTCAAAAATGTTTCAGAATAATATCACTTATGTGCAAAAGTAAATAAATGTATTTTTCCAGGTCCTTAGACAGATACAGTTACAACAAAAACTAAACAAAACAGGGATTCAACAACATGAAACACAGAACTTCTGCTGCTAAATAAACACAATTAATCATATGTCCTATGCAATTCAGTGCAATTTAAATTGTACAATCGAAATATAATCCGCTCTCAGAGAACGAAACAGTTTGAGGTGGCAGCTAGCCTAATATCTGAGAACTTTTAATAACTTCAGATTTGCATTTGTTTGTCTTTCTGTACCTCAGGCTAAAATCTCAGGAAGGAGAGTGGGGAAAATCGCTCTGAAAACATTTTGCATTACCTTCGCATTAGCGTGGCACCAGGGACCACAGACCCGGTCCAACTTTCCAACTGAAGGCAACCGCACTAATGTTCCTTTCCACTGAAAACACGGCGCACTTACTGATGGACCTGGACCGCTTTGTCTACGAAACCACCGCGTCAGCTCCTCTCGCTGTTCGGGCAGCACAGAAACTGGAACCCTCTTCATGTTCCTTACCACTGTATCAGAGCACTTCCTACGCTAAACACGGGCCATGGCAATATGACTTGCACATGTTACCGTCAAGGGCTCTTCTATCTAACTGCAATGCGCTCTGTCCTTAACTGTTCAGTGCAAATTTAATTGTGTCTTTTTAACAGCAGGAAATTCTGTCAACTCTAAAGAGTAAACTCTAATGTGAACACTGAAATCAGTGAAAACTGTAAACGTTATGAAGATAACACAGGGCCAAGTACCAAGCGCACAGTGGTTACACTGAATGCAACCTCCTCTATAAACAGAACTGCCTTCTGCCATCTGACATTATAGCCTTCCCCAACAAAAGCCTTCAGGGTACTGTGGTCTAGACAAATGAGTAATCCAAACAGCAAGACAACGTATATTGTTTGAAAGCATTGCTTCAGACTAATTAGTGGCACTCCGTCATTTTTTTCAGTGTCTGCACTTCTGTTAGACGTACTAGACTCACTTCTCAAGTGTCAGTGTGGAAACATAGTGCAGCCAGGTGAACAGAAATAGGTATAGTTCACATTTAATTCTTGATGCTTTGACTTCCTACATTCTGCTCTACCATCTGCGTGCCTTTATGCATAGTTAGCGCAATGGAAACGTGGCCAATGAGAATATTTGCAACCTGACTCTAAGCAGACTCCGCATTCGCAAAGGACAGCTCCATCACAGTGCTCGTCTTTCATCCAAGAGCGCTTTTAAAACTCAACCGTGAATTCTGCAGGGTCCCTATTATGCAAACCCAGAAAAGCGCTAACAAGATTGTTAATGTTCCTCTAACTGAGAAGTGCACCAACCCCCCACCTCTGCCTGTTGGCACAGATTACAGTATCCAGTAACGGCCCTGGAAGGCTCCCTCTTGGAAAGTCTCGACTCAAACCACTAGGGTCGGACCCAGTGCGTGGTAAAAGAAAAAAAAAAAAGTAAGTCGAATCGCAACAAGCGCGCCTTCAAGGAGGAAGGGCTCGCAGTCCAAATTACAAAACATGCATTTGTGCCCCCCAACATGTACGCCTTCCAGACAAGACGTTTTCGATGTCACCATAAATGTGTTCTTTCAGATCTTGTGAAAAGATACCCTTTTGTGAGGGAAGGAAGGGAAACCGTGGAACACTACAGGGCTGTTATTCATTTGTGTTGATCCCTGGCTATGCTCCGCTTCGTAGCCACAGGTTTTTTTTTGGGGGGGATCTATTTCTGAACTCTTGATTTGGGTGGCCATTGGAAAACTGTCACTTTTGGTGGTTTAATGTGGTGCGCAGAGGGGTTAGGGCCAGTTTCTGCCAAAGGAAATCAGAATGAGTTTGGGAGTCAGCGAAATTCCTCGGTCGACAGCCATCCAACAACAGGCAGTAAAAAATAAAAAAACACAAAAACTCAAGTTCAGAACATGTTTGGCACAGAGGGCCCAAACTGTCAAAATGTAAAAGTTATCCCTGGCGGATCATGTTGGGTGCTACATGTGTATTGACTGACATAAATGTAGAATGATTTTGGCATTCACATTTCACGCTAAACTGTACAACAGTACAGGATGTGGATTGCAGCACACTTAACAATGGCAGAAGTAGCCAAAGAACCCGTGCCTCTTAAGACAGTGCTGTTACACACACACATTTTTCAGACTTACTGTTTAGCAGTATTTAATTTCTGAGCAGAAGCTTGGGCAAATACAATGTCTTTCCTTCCCCCAGAGGAACAACGTTATGCTGGTACCAGTTAAAAACAAGCTGACATGCTTTTATCTGAATTCCAGCTCTGGACAATGACTCACTGGAATGGATCTTAACATAAAAAAGTCATGTTTGGACCTGAATCTTTTGGAGTCCCAATCAGCCACCTCTCCTGCCCCATGCAGATGAGTTATATTTACACATAGGCCTCTCAGGGTCCATTAACACACCGTGTTTGGCCTCACAATGGTTGTAACAAACAGCCCTCAATGCTTTGTGCGTTTGTTACCACACAGGCACACACAGAGTACAGGAGCATGGCCAGTTCCTATGTGTCCAAGGAACAGAAATGCTGTAAATTTCATACAGCCACGAGAACTACTAACGTGAGATCACAGCTGTGCATCACTTGCCAGCTTGCCATTGATGACAAACATGCTCATGAAATACAGAATTTGCAATGCTTCACAAGACAACATAGCACACCATGTGCCACATCTTGGGAAGGCAACCTACATAATGCTTTTTCATTCATTTCTACCACCACTGAATTCATTCAGTCTAAAAATGAAACATGGCAACAGACTTGATTAAATGTGTTGTTTGAAGTTAAGGAGAGAGAGCATTGCAGTAGGGGTGATCGAAGTTTCTACTCTACTTACACATCGGACTTTAGATACAGCTCACAGTCCTGCCATCTGCAGAAGTTCTTGGACGACTAAGCCATTGTGGGCTGTATCAGCAGGGAACATGAAGCTGAGTACAGAGGGGCAGTGGACAGCTTTGTGGGGTGGTTTGAGCAGAATCACCTGGAACTCAACATCAAAAAGACTAAGGAGCTGGTGTTGGATTTCAGGAAGCAGAAGACCCCTCCGAACCTGGTCAGCATCAATGGTTCAGAGGTGGATGTTGTACATTGTGTAGGATTACAAATACCTGGGTATCCACATTGACAACAAACTTGACTGGACCAAGAACACTGATGCTCTGTACAGGAAGGGTCAGAGCCGCTTGTATTTTCTCAAGAGGTTCAGATCTTTCAATGTGTGCAGAACCATGCTGCAGATGTTTTACCACTCGCGGTGGCGGCCAGTGTGATCTTTTATGCTGTAGTGTGCTGGGGTAGCAGGGTGAAGGCAGCTGATGCCAGCAGACTCAACAAGATCATCAGGAAAGCTGCATCTGTCCTGAGAGTGGAACTGGAGTCTCTGGTGGAGGTGTCGGAGAGGAGGGTGCTGCAGAAACTATGCAGGATCATGGACAATGCCTCTCACCTCCTGTATGCCACACTGCACTCATATCAGGGCACCTTCAGCCGCAGGCTGAGAAAACCGAGGTGCACTACGGAACGCCACAGGAAGTCATTTCTTCCTGTGGCCATCAAACTGTACAACTCCTCCCCCTTCTGCAAGGAGAACAGCTGAACCAATGAAAAGTGGACAGTACATGCTACCATAACCATTCCCCAACCGTTTGCCAATATGTTCAATATGTATATGTTCATATCAACATCTTCTTTGTGCAATATGTACATGCCCATCAACATCTACCTCGTGCAATATAAATACCTCAATAGAAACATATACTGTGCAATATGCGAGGCAATATTAGTAAAACACCTAATGGTTATGCAATACCCTACCTGTTACATGAATATTTCATTCTGTTACTGTGTCATTCTTACTTATTTATATATTACTTTACCCTCTTGTTCTTTATTTATTGCATTGCTTTCCTACTTTATTTTTATTTCTGTTCTTATTTTAGATTTTTCTTCATTGTTTCTGATACTGTAATGTGACCAATCTCAGGCACAATAATGTCCTTCGGGAGCAATAAAGTCTTATCTCTTATCTTTCTCAAGTCTCAAAGGACTGTGAGGTCAAAAGGTCAGCCTACAGACAGTTCTATGGCTTACTGTCACACATGCACATACAGAAATCCCATCATGCATCTCTTGGTGTTCTCCTTTTCCCATCCATCCTCCACCTCTCCTCCTCTCTTCCACTGGCCATCCTCCAGATTTCACCACATGTGTCAAATTATCTAGTGACGTGATGCTGAAAACTCATTTCCAGCAGAGACTTCTGGATTACTGGGGATTTTTTCTCCCCCTAACCTCAGGTATGCCCAAAAGCCAGGCCTCCACAATCTGATCCCACCACTTTTTTGCCGCCTTGTCTACCCAACAAACACTCATCGGGGTGTCTTTTTCTGAGGCTTTCCCGTTTTCATTTCGCATGCATTTGACAAACACGGGGAAAGCCAAGAATGTTTTTAAATAACCTAATTTCAGTCTTGCACACAACCACTGACCAAGGCCTAGTCTGACCGACGTCCTCAACTACGACGGGCCAGTGAAGTCTCTGAAATGCTGCTGCCCCTACCCACACTTATAGCTCTTCCTTTGCAGGGAATGCCTAACGTGGCAATCCTCCAACAGCTCCCATCAAAAAAATCCCGCACTAAATCAAAGGTGGTACTAAAACAGCATTAAGCCAGCGCTGTTATCAAACAGGCTGGGGGTGCGAGCTGCAGTTCGCAAGCACACTTTTGCCCTTCCCTTGTACAGTTTCACTCCGCTTGCCCGAGAACACCCCGAACATTTCGACAACAGGCATCTCTTATCAACCTCACTACACTTGCCGCGTTTGTCACCGGCTGGTAATTACGTTTAAAACTGGGAACAAAGCTTCGGCTAATGTTCGTCATACCGCGCATACGCACAAAGAACAACTCCCTTGGGCTTCTCGGGAGGCACTTTGATAAGTAACCCCCCGCAACGGTCTCAGCTTCGTTTTGTCGGAGAGACAAAACGTATTGTAGGCTTTAAGATATTACGTTTTGCTTAAATGTGTCAATATGTAAAACACAACAAACACTGTGAACGTACACCAAATTACAACGGTAGCAAAATATCCATCCTTTAACCTAATCTTCACAATCTGAAAAACCAGACACAAATGACGTGAATTAATGATAAGGATCAGTTTTTATGTAGATACTTGTAGGAGTACATTTTGCTGAACTCAGAACGCTGGCGGCTTATAAGATTTTTCCCACCGCCTCGGTCAACACCAGATTAACAGACTGAACTCTGGCTAACTTTTCAACCACGTCCGGTCATACTACGCTCGCCTCATTAGCTACACGACGTTGCAGCAAGAAGTGGGCGGCCTTGCACATGGCATTACTAAGCTTACCTTATACGTGTCTGTCTTCTCGTTCCTATCATCCCCGTCACTTTACAAATTACACTCTAACAAGTCACACACGCTGATCTGGTATGGTGAAGGCTGTCCCCGGGTGCACAGAAATTGAATTTTAACAAGTATGGGTAGGTACATAAACCACAGCTGTGGTCAGGCTAACCATGACAGATCTGTTTTTGAGCCCTTAATCTCATTTGATTATCACATTAGAAAGGACTTCTATGCAAGCAAGGCTGGTATAATCCACACAGACAGAAACCTGGCATCATTCATACCGGGTGTCTTATTTTCATTTTCTTGTCTGTATTACAATTATGTATTACGAGAACAAAGGATAGTCTGTCGGCCAGACTTTTCATAAATACTTGAGGTCTTCACGTGAACATCCATTCTGTGGAGGGACCAAATCCTGAATTAGCATTGCTGAGTACCTGCAAAATAGGTCGTACACCAGTGATACCCCTTCCCTCTACACGCTTTTAAACGTCCACGAACTGACGATCAATATATCAAAGGGAAAATAAGCGGAGAGCTGACAGCATAACTTAGTTTCCTAAAACGCAGGCAACAATTTTGTACTAGGTAAAGTTAGTGTTGAACTACGGTGGAAAAAATATATAACCTCCACATTCTCGGCGAAACAATTACATTTTCAGATTAATGCCTCTTTAGAAATCCCCCATTGTTTGGTGCCAACACAATACACTGTAGGTTCAAGGACTGTTATTAGCAAGTGAATCAATTACCATGTCAATGCACTGACTGAATAGCCCCCCAACACCTTTTGATAGGGGGTTACCGCTGTGCAAAAAAGCGCACCTCCTGCGGACAGCCAAAAGCGCATTCTTACAAGAGGAGGCAAACCGTAAGCCCCTTTCCCCTCTGGAACGTCTGTGTACGTAACTTGGTTTGCAAAACCACACGAAATTTGCACAGTAGAAATCCTTAGCACTAAACACAAAGTTAGTGGCCAATTTTCGGTGACGGAGGAGTTACCAAATAATTAGATATATTTGCTAATTCCCTCCAGGGGCCGGATGTTTATTTGTTTGTTTGTGGTTTTTGCCTTGCCAACCGTTGATGGCACGGTTCTAAATTGTCCTTATCCCATCCCCCTAGTCCTGATACCAAATGGCAAAACCCCAGCACCCTAAACCGAAAACAGGAAATCTCGACATCTGTCACCCCCTGTAGAGAGATAAATGGATTAGCAAGACCGTCAAAGGCTAGAGATCACTTTCAAATATGCATCTAATTAACACGTCCACAAGTTTAGGCCTATACAATTCTGTAACTGTAGAATTGTATAAGCGCCTATAGAGCGCTTTTTTCGTTTTGAGCTTGCATGTGCTTCTCAATAGCCATTCAGGCCACGGTGTTGAACTGTATAGATTTATTTTAGGCAAACATTCCATACGCCTCAATAGCGCGTGAATGGCAACCTGATGCAACAAGACTGCGCACGAAGGCTTAGTCCTCGCTTTCCAGCCTTCCTGCTTAGGACAAAACGCTTTAGCTATAAATAATGGACAGGAAAACGCCCTCTCGCCTCCAGAGTCCATGGACCCTTTTCAGAAAGATGCTAACTGAAGCTCTTCAAACGACCCCGGGTCAGATGTTAACAACCTGAGTTTATCTAGCTCTAAAAACAATTGCAGTGCTTGTTGAACCGAATCATAAGGTTTCCTGGATACCAAAACTAGTTTTAGCTCTATTCAGTCAAAATGCAATAAACAGAGCTTCTAAATCATCTTGAGCCTGTATGGCTTGCTATGATTTTGGAAAAGTTCCAAAAATCCCCATGTATGAAAAACATGTGAATATAGTAAAAATCCAGACTTTCATTTACATTCCGTTATTTCAATTCAGCGGAACCCAATGCCCACATACGTTTCAAACTCATCTAACAAGAAACTGAGCATTTCATACAATTCGTTTACTCTATCCAATGAAGTAACATTTGCGTGGCTTGGCAAAGTAACGATTCCACAACAAACGCAAAGCAAAGTAAACTTACCTGCGCATCTCAGGCTCGGGACCAAAAAACCCAACAGCATCAGAGTTTTAAATAACCTGAATAAAACACCCGACGTTATCCTTGATTTGTACATCGTTCCTCCGTCCAGGGCTCCCGTCTTGCAATCGTACGGAACGAGAACGAGCCTATGGAAATCGCATCCGATATGCAGAGATTAGCCTCAAATCACTTTCTTGCCAGGCAAGCTATTTTGTAAAAAAAAAAAAACGTCTCTCGCACGCTGCACAGTATAAGTTTGGAAGAACAGACCATTCAACGTGTTTCAGAATTTCAGGTGTGTGATAAATGAAAGACCCTTTTTTGATATTTTGTTTGCAAAATAACGGCGCATTTCATCCCGCAAAATCAAAGGGAGACCATATGCAGTCGGTATCGCTTCCCAGTGTTTTCTGAAGTATCTACTTCAGAAAAAAAAACCGAACCAAGAAACTCTCCAACCACCCATGACGTAGCGCAGAACTCTCCCAGGGGAGGGTAGCACGTTTCTGGACGTTGTTTCTGCTGTGGCGCACACGCCACCTACGGGCGAGATCCCCATACGCATGGCACTAAAAATCAATTTACACCGCTGTATCTCGGCCTCGCTTCTGGCAGACCGCTGTGCTTGCCAGATTTACCTGCAAACCGCCACTTATCAACCCGTCCTGTTAACGCACATTGGATGTTTGTTTTCATTCCACCTGAGCTACCAAGTAATTCGTTTTGAACGATATATCGATACAGCATCTCACGATTTAGTCTGCTAAATATTATTTGTGAAATAAATTTGACTTGTTTGCAAACATGAAGAAAATGTAAACTTCATAAATATATTGTGGTGAATATCTGCCTCTTACAAATTTCACAAACAGCGCAGCTGTCTCAATAAAGTGTACTTATTTGTTCGATTTGTTCTTGGATCCATTCAACAACTATCCTTCAAAAATTAACATGAATGCTAGTTTGTATGGCTAATGTAAAAAAGGAATCGTGAATAAAATAATTTACAGAAACATCCCACTATCCCACATCTGTAAAACAGAACTAACAGAGTATATTTAAATGATGTCAAATGGAGTTAAAAGCTAACTCAGCTAAAAGCTTGATTGAACCTAATCATTGAGGGCTCAGCGGGAATTCAAACCAGCTTGCAGGGCGGATCCTCAGGGACAGCGTTGCGTAACACTGCGCTATACTGCGCTGTAAATTTAGTGTAAGAAATGGCTACTCAGGGCTATAAAATAATACAATGAATTAGAGAAGCACGTTTCAAATAAACTGGATTCACAGAAAGCCACAGAACTAAGTTTTCACCGAGATCTCAGGTACCATCCAAGATAACAGTGTACAAAGCTGTTATTCTTGAAAATACTGTAAAATATTAATAAATGATTGTCGATTGATTTAATATATGAATTGTGATCCATGTCCCTTAGGCAATAAATATGATTTTGAAAGTCTGACATTATCAGAACATATTTCCATTATTTAGAGTCGAGGATAAAACAAGAGGTGCATTTGTCTCTATAAGTTCATTTACTTTCAATCCCGTCTCAAAAGCAATACATGCACAGAGCTGACATTGCGCCGTGGCCTACGAACTTGTAGTTTTATTGCAGACAGACATCACAACATGTTTCTTTCCCCCGTTTATTTGATCAGTATTATCTGAAACAAACAGTACAGTCAGCAGCAACAAAAAAGGCACATTATAACCTGCATATTGAGAAGTGTTGAGGGAAGATGGCAAACAACACCGTTCCAGTACAAAACAGATCTTAAGAAAGCAATTTGTAATAAAGATGCATAAAGACATGACACTCAAAGGGCAAATGGGGTGGATATGTACTATAATGCTTGTGCAAATATATTCATTTTCTATTAAAGCTTACATAATCTGTAGTAATAAAATATGTAAAATTCTATTTAATGAGTTGAATGTGAATTTAAAAGTGCATGTGAGCACGTAACATTCATTATAGCGAAAACATCACTGTACAGTGAAATTAACTGCTGAAATAGTTTTGAAAATATTATTTTAGTGATCATTAGCAAAGCGTTATGTAAAATACCATATTTAATTTCATCATATGTAAAAAAAAAAAAAACTTTTCAATTAACTTAAATATTAATTTGCATATAATAGCACAATCAGACCTTGAGAAAATATTCTCCCTCACGAGTACAATGGTTGCATCAAGGTAAGGTGACAAATATCTTCTCAAGTGGAGTGGGGTTGGGGGCGGGGGAAGGGGGCTTTAAAATATTTTCCTTATAGTTATTAAAAAGTGTGTTCCCTTGAACTAGATATAGTAGTTTATAAGAAAAAAATACAATGTGCACTACACCACAGTGCAAGAATGTAATCAGTGAAATTATTTTTTAAACAAAATCTGAACTTTGGTCAAAAGAACAGCAAAAGAAATTATACACCAGCAATTTGGTTTCTGTAGCTCATGTGAAATAAATAACTTAGTGAAGAAATAAGTCAAATCCAACAACACATTTATAAAAGTCATTTGACGTATAAAATTCTCTTAGCTCTACAGTGTTTATAGACATTTATTTGAAGTGATATCTCGAGACCATCGATTGAGGCAGAGGGTAACTAAACAGCAGATGCATAACAAGGGGATCGATACAGATAATGAAATGGTGAGTGCAGGTCTACAAGCCCACTCTGATATGAGACAGGCATTTTATACCGTGGTTGAATGCTAAACCAATTGAACGGGGAAAGAAAACAAACCACAGGTGCAACAATGATGTTCCTCTTGTTAATCTGCTGAAGTTCTGCGTGGCTTGATGTGACATGTGGTGAACACTCATTCTTCCTTTAGCTCGTGGATGATGGAGAACTGTACAGTGGCACAATCATCCCCCTTAATGGCTGGTCATGTCAGCCCATAGTACGGTACAGGCGGACTCCGTGAACGACTGGATGTTTGGAGTGTTCCAGGTCTCGTTCTGACCGGGGAAGCTACTTCAGGATGGCCACTGCTGCTTCTCGGATGAGGGCTGCGGCTTTCTCGATCTCCTCCCCGGTCTGCTCAACGGTCACCACCACCCGGATTCTGGGGGAAAATTCCGCCATTAGCGACAGACACGGCACACGTTGTTTACAGAAAATCCGCCACAGCTGGTTTCATTTAGCGATTACGCAGAGATATTTGGCCAGAAACATGATATACCAAAACTAGAACCCCCGACGAAATCAATCCACACAATAATGACATTTACGAAGTGTATCCTTAAACTTAGTCTTACTTTTATTCCACAGCAAATAATTGAAAATTATATGGATAAAGGAAACCCTGCATTAAGATTCCAAAGATTAACTTATTCGCACTCCTGGAACAATTTTTGGAAACAAAGTTTTCTACAGCTATTTTGAAAGATTGTACACCTTCCTAATTATTTGCGACCGATGAGACAAGACAAAATGCTGAAAGACTAACAAACTGTACAACAATCTCTTCATTAAGGCTTTCATTAGAACACAAAAAAGGAAAGGTGTGGGGTCCTTACGTTGGTGGCGGGAGAAACCGTTCCTCTTTCTCCAAGTAGCGGGCCTGGGTGAGTGCTATCTGTCGGTCCAAACACTGATCCACCCCAAACACACAAACAAGCACAAACAAGCTGAAGTTAACAACTTAGAGCACAACACTGACTATTCTTCTTCGGGTGGACTCTACATAAAAGGCTACGTCAGAGGAGGGTAAATACGACTGAAGTGTCCCTCTTTTTCAGGCTTAGCCTTTAGTGAGTTGGATATCATACAGTACATATAAAAACACAGCCATAAAAATTGAACAGCCATAAAACATACAGGGATGGTTTGAAAACTCTGACCCCAACCACAGTCCTCTAGACACATAACTGTCAATGGCTCCATATCTTGAAAATTAGGAGACAAAGGGGGAAATGTTTCTGCACCTCTTACTTTTCAGTTTCCTCCATTTTTCACACTGGTCCTCACACTGTCAGCTAATTTAGTAATGACCCCGACCATTGAGATATCATGCCATCACCAGATGCTTCGGTGCACTATGTGACAGTTTATGCACAACCATTTCAAACTGCCACGAGAAGACGGATTTCTGGGCGAGGCACAGGAACCTTTTGATCCGCCCTCGTAAACTAAGCCACGCTCGGCATCTGCGCACGCCTGAGCGGTTTCTTCGTGACTCACATATTCTACAATGCTCCGCAGTGTCTTCACATCGGTGTCCCGGGATCCAGAGCTTTTCTCCAGCTGGAGGTGCAGCGCTGGAGTGAAAGACTCCCCTACCACTCTCAGGCCAGGAATTCTACAGGGGGAAGCACGTTCATATCATACATACATTTCAGGACCATCTTTTATTTGTGTGCATGGCTCCCAGATCACCACTTTATACTGTCTTTACTTGTTTAGTCTTTACTCTTCATTTGCCTGGGTTGGCAAAGGTTTGAGGAATCGCATTCCTTTTTTGAGCATATATCAAACAATGCCAGCTTGCCAATGTGGTGGATAATATATCGTAAAGTCATTGTCCAAAGCATCCTGGAGACATACTGAATTATTCCAGATCTAAACTTAACATACAGGAAGTGTAAGAAGCATGTGTGTTCAAACTAGGTACAGGGAAACAGGGAGCAGAGATAAAGGCTCTTAAAAGGGCATTGCAAACATACAATCAAAATACTGGAGAGCATACGTATGTATAAAAAAAAAACGTATTAAGTAGTTAGCGCATACCTAGTGAGCTTTGCCAGACAATGCTAAAGTGCTCTAGAAAAATCAAAGCCAAAATTAGGCAGTATACACAATCAGGTCTGGTTTTTAAATGCAATCATATAACTGAACTGCATTGATGGATTTTTAAATGTTACTGGCTACAGCCAAACTCTACAATACTGTGACTCAAGATGTAGAACTGTCTGTTTAAAAGCACACTAGACAATCTATTCAGTTCTGACACACCCACTTTGTTCTATCTTTCACTGTGGGAACGAGCCCATTCCAGAACATTGCCTATCACTGACGAACTGTGTTTGACTAACGTCTTGCCAAGTTAGAAATTGCTGGCTGTGAGGAGCTCGCCAGACAGCTAGCGACAGCGTCCTGACATAGTCCAGCCTCCAACATACCAGTGGCACAGAGGTATTGTTCCCTTGATAACCAGGTTATGCTGTATTGGCATATTCCCCTGTGTATTCCTCTATGTTTCTTTACTGAATTTTACCAGGTATGACATTCACCAGGTTAAATCTCTCCATTTCTTGTCCCTGACCACCTTTCTGAATAACAAAGTGATCTGTTTATGAAAAAACACACTGAAGACACTGAAACATACCATGATGAGTCATGTAAAATCAATTAACTAAAACTGAAACTAAAAATGATCAACATCAAGAATTGGTATATTTATTGGAAATCATACATGCATAAATAGAGTAAAAGATTTATTTTGATGCTCATTATAATAAAAAAGCTTAAGTTAAAAAATAAAAAAACACTACTGGATCAGTAGTTTGACCATGTTAACCGGTGTTCACTTAGAATGGCTACGTCTGCCCATTAAGTGGCATTCCTCCACCATCTAGTGAAAGCAAATAACGGATCCATCTTGAAAACTAAAAAGTACATTAAAGTCTCAGAAAGTGCTGAAAGTAAAATTGCAAAAGTGCAAGTGCATTACATGAATGAGACATTTCTGCAAGAGCCAAGTCACTTTTTCAGAAGGCCAATTCAAAGCTGAGCTGTGCACTGAAGCTGACTGCCAAAGGACTCCCAACATAAGACTGAATGCATCAATTTTGACAGAAAAAGACCACAAAGAAATCTTAATGCAGTGACGCCCAAACTGTAATGAATAAATTGACTTGCTGGAGACATTTCAGGCTGTTCTTTGGAGCACAATTGCATATTGTAAAACACGGGCCCTCAGCTGGGCCTGAAAGCACAGGGTGTTATATATGAAATATTTTCAACACCTCTCTTCAGGACAGGGTGTCATTATTCACATCTGACTCTACACTCTGGGGTGCAGGAGATTTACTGAGTCTCACAGGTGTGCTAACACCCAGTAAAAATAGACCTTGTGATTTAAAGCCCTGATAGGTACATACAAGGCAACAGCAGCAACACAAGTATGGATATGACTGCTACTGCATACTACCTCAATTAAACCTGTTTCTCCTTTAATGAAGGCATAATAACCATTAGCATATTTCCAATGTGTTATCTTAAAGGCAAGCAACAGCCAAGTTAGAATGATGTGTCCTAATGCAGACATCATTCTAACAGGGTGATATAGTGTGAGCTGGTGAATTTAACAAACTACCTTCCCTGGAGAGCACTGTAACATATGCTCTTTTTCTTTTTGTCGAAAGAGAAATAATATTTCCATTTTGCTTCGCAAACCAATGCTAAAATGGAACATTTCCACTGAATTTTCCCATGGTCTGATATGAGCTCACCATTCAGATTAATCTGCTCTGAAGGACAACTGCCAAGTTTTGCTGGACTTGCATGAATAGGGTAAAAGGCATTGTTTTGCATTCTCATAATTAGATTCAGCAGTCAGTTTGTACACTTGGGGTGGAATCTTTTAGGATCAGAACATGCCAGCATGGATAAGTGAAGACTTAAAGGCCACTTTGTTCTTTGAAAAATTTAGTAATCTAAATAACAAGTAGCCATTAGCTAATAATTTAACATGTTTATATAATTGGAGCTTTAAATTACTGTCAGCACTTGCAGAAAAACAATATGAGACAATGCTGAAAACCCATCCCCAGGGAAAGAGCTTTGTTGAAGGTACCAAGCACTTAACAAGTCAACGGCCCCAGAGAATGCAAATTTGTATGTTCTTGGCACATCCAAACAAGCCCTTTCCCTAACTTTTATTTACTCAACCCCAGCTTTCGAGCCCAGACATAATTCTTTGCGGCCGATTTGTTGATTAAGCGGCAAACAGTATAATAATGGCCAGGAACTATAACTGTCTGGGATGTGGGAAGGGGTTCCAAATCATTTCAATGGAACACTGGAGCAAAGCAGCTTCAACACAATAAATGCTTATCCTTAGAGGATGGTGCCATTATTTACACCATAACGGCAAGACATTGCCAATTCCTTAGTCTCAAAATACAATAATTTTCTCCATTTATTGAGCACACATGTGAAACGCTTAGATTTTATGCTGAGACTATTGGCCTTACTGCAAGCGCTGGAAATTACAGACGTTCGAGCCAACATCACGACTCTTTCCATGGAAAAATATATTAACTTACCCTTGCAGGGCTTTGTGGACGTGTTTGCATTTTTCCCTCAGGAGGGTAAAAATCTCTGCAAGAAACAAAGAGGGGTAAAACTATCTGCAGCATTTTAATCCTCTTATTCTCAGTTTGAGGACCCTCTCCAGTGGACTTCCAGCTGGTGGGCGGTAATTAGTTTACCTTGGCCAGCCCAAGTCTAGGGGCCCAATCAGCACAAGTCTGCTGTGACTTAGTAAGAGGGACTGGCCTCCTCCCACCCCACGCTGCGAGACCCCCAATGCTAACCGAGCCGCTAACCAGCCCTGATCGCTGCACAGGGGAGGGTCACCTCTGCCAATCACCCTCATTGTCATTAAGGCTTAAAGGCGCTAAAACTACGGGTCGTCTTTGGACGGAGGCCCGTGAGCCAAGCCCACTGTTTTCCTAATGTCTGGAGGAATCTTCCCCATGCATGCCAAAATATAAAGGAGTAAAAAAAATGTAATAACATACAGACAATGCCCAGGTTGGGAGCAGTGCATATGGTCTGAATAAACAGCGTTGTGTGCCGTTTCACTGAAGCCTTGCCAATTCACTTGAGAGCGTCGAAAGGACTCCTTCAGATATACGATACTTTTGAAATCTATGAGCTCTATTCTGTTTGAACAGATCTTGCAAGGTAGGTTATGTAAAGAAAATTAAGAATTTATGTATGGTCAACATTGCATCCATATGTGTGAGAGAGTGCTGTGTATTTGTACGGGTGTACGTCAGAGTATGAGAGAGTTTACTTGTGTGTGTGTGTGTGTGTGTGTGTGTGTGTGTGTGTGTTTGTGTTTGTCTCTGCACAAATAAAAGATTTCTGTTCCTTACCTGGGTCTTCCTCCATGATGTTGAGCGCCTCTATAGCAGCAGCTGCCAACATTGGTGGCAGGGAGGCAGAGAAGCAGTAGCCTTGCCCAGACAGACGCTGTAAGACAAACAAAAAATTTACCACTTTTGATTAAGTGTTTTATTACATTATGACATTTTGTGTGCAACAGCCACCACAGTTCTGAGAACTCAAAATTCACTTGACAAATATGAAATGTGTATATGACACTACTACTGAAAATAAATGTTTTTTTTTTAATATTTTCCTGTACAGACATTGAGGCTTATGATTTAACACAATTGTGGTGAGATTACTCATGTCTCATTAGGCAGGCTAGCTGTAGCTGTTTATGTTAGTCTTTCCACATCTTCATGACTGAGACTGGCTCCGCAAAGAACTGCGGATGACTTTCCATCTCTGCCTGCCCTTCAAAAACTTTTCAAAAACATGTGGAACCTAACACGGGTATTATTTTGTCATTTTAGGAACTGTAAGCCTTGTGTGCCTTTCCTAAATTATTTAGGAAGTCTATTTGTGGAGGTTAATACTTGTTATGTTAAAGTACATGAATCAACAAACATAATTTGAAATGCCCTCTTGAAAGGCTGTACAGAAAGTTTTATATAGCTTTATATAAACAGCTGAGCAAGTTATTCCTGCTCAACACATTGATTAAGCAATCTTTTTTTTTTTTACCACAGAACAACTGCAAAAGGCACTACCTACATGTTAATACAACATAGGCATTCTGCCACTACAAACATAATAATGAAATTATTATCATGAAAAAGCCATTGATGGATACTTAAATTCTAAGTGTAAATAAATGTTACAGTTTAAAGAAATCAAAAGCCACTCTGACATTCTGTAAGACAAATTGGACATACAGTAGGATAACCTAAGAGCAAATTTGTCAATAGCTAGCAAGTCACATCTCTTGTAAATATTGTATTGTAATTTCATAACATTTCATATACATGACAAGTACAGAATCAGACAGGCTCACTAAGTTTTTAAGCTGTTTTCAGTTTCAAATGGTGAATGGGTTAACCTAAATCTGAGAATTTTGTGAGATCTGGATTCAACGGGAAAGCATTCGTTGTAATGAAACCATAGTTTTCTACCCAGCAGCTGACCTTAAGAAAGGAAAAAAAAAGGTATGAAATTTGTCACTCAGAGGAAATACCTGATGGTCTATAACGAAGGATCGTCCGCAGCAGAAGCCGCCGATAGAGGCCACTGCGTTCTCCATGTTTGCACTAATGAGGTCGATATCATCAATCTGACAGAAAAGGAAGATCAAAGTCAAACAAGGAATACATTTTTTTTAAAAAGCCATATTCAGAGATTCGTACCCATCTGTCACAGGACAGGCTACCAATACGAAGGGCCAGTTTAACTGATACGCGAGAGGCTACTCACGTTGACCCCAAAGTGCTCTGTGACCCCTCGCCCGTGCTCTCCCAGCACGCCGAAGGACATGCTCTCCTCCAGGAAGATTCGAACCTTGTACTTGTACTTTAGCTTCACCTGTTGGTGATGGGGAGAGTATTTCAGACATGCAGCACTGCAGTGGCTGTTGAACACATGAACTTTCCAAAATATGAATAATGGTAGAGGAGACCCTCACTCCTTGTTACCAGCTTCTTTCTCTCTGTGATCCCAGGCAACAGAGTGCCGTGCCACCCACACTCTTCTACATTTATTTTACATGGTACATACATTTGTAGCATTGTTCCAAATATATACAGTACATTTTAATCACAGCTCTTGCATTATTTTTACATTTTTAATCTGAAACTGTGGTTGCTTTATGTCAGGAACAAATCCTCAAGTCTGTAGCGTCAACACAGTACATGGCAATGTATATCAGTAACTATATCAGAGTCAACTATAATCAGGTTTCATTTTTTAGTAAACATTCAGGGGTACAGTGCTGGTGAAGGCACAGTCAGTCATACCTGTCAATCATAATAACTGTGTTCATTTTTCTGTAAACTTAAAATGATGTGTATCAATGCTTGGTGAGCCAAATACATGCCCAAAAGTCTACACCTCAGCATTCCAAATCTCAGGCATCACTTTATATAAAAATATGAAAGAATATGAATGGGCTAGAGCTGTGCACTAAATGAGAAAGTTATGACAAAAAAAACTTCTGAGGCATCACAAAAGAAATGACCTTACTTCCAATATGAATTTAAATTAATCCAAATCATTGTTGTGTTTCTGTACACAAACCACCAAGCATTTTTAAATTCTCCAAAACTTCTAATATGAAGCTATACACATGCATTTCAACATTCTTTGGTGACCAATAGCTGAGCAGAAGGAATTATTTTATGTACATTTTCCAGTGCTGTATTACAACTACACACAGAAGGCATGTATAAGTTATTAAATGCATTACAGAATGTAAATAAAGAAGATAAAGCAGACTTCTAGATACTGCGGTTTGTTCTTTATCAAGAATGACAAATTACAGTTACACATGAATACTCCAATTAGAGAGAATTATCTTAATTAGCTCAGAATGCTGCCTGCTCCCATATTGAGAATTGATTACCATGTGTGGGAAAACTGAAGTGCAAGGAACCACCATCTGTGACTAAAACAAAACAATGCACTCTTCTGACAACACTTGATGAATTGCTTTCTGCGAGCTGTTTTTCACCATGATCCTAATTCTTTCCATGATTCTATACCACAAACCGGGCAAAGTTTTCAAACTGAAGAATACACAAGCCCAGTGTGAATTCAGGTCATGAATTCAAGAACTGTATACAATAAAAGAATGTACAGTGCGGGGGGGGGGATCTTACCAGCTCTGGAAGGGGACAAACATCTCCAGTGTTTATGTACAGACCCTCCACAACAATGAACCTCCTGGTGACACGAGCCTTCCGAGGATTCTACAACAGAGAGCACAAGTCTATCACCATGTTCTAGAACTGGGTACAGTTTGCTATGGCAGAATTCCAGCCCACTGTTCTCACCTTCTGGTCCTCGAGTTCTTGCTCTTTGAGTAACCTCTCCAGGTCTTCCATGTCATTGTGTTTGAAGTACTTGATAAAACTTCGGGAGGCCTGGAGTCCCTTCTGGATGGAGAAACACGCCGCCTCGTCTCTGGGTACGCAAGAAATTCACAGCCTCCTCAGAAACGATGAATCACTTTTCACATAGTCTCATGTGGCTTTTTAAGTCAATGCAGAATAAAACAGGCTTTGAGGAAGGTTCAGTACTCACACAAATACAATGTCCCCCCTCTTGGAGTATGCAGGGATAGCGCTAGCTATTGTTGCAAAACCATATGAGTAGATAATGGCTTCCTCTGTTCTCATGAATTTTGCCAAGCGATCCTCCAACTCCAAGTGAACATCTAGGTGAGCATAAGTCTCAGGTCAGAGCTACATCCAGGTTAAGAGCGAAATAAAATCCAGCTCTGTGAAAATACAGGACTAGGTATATAAGGCTGATATATTTAAAAACATTTGTTTTTTACAGTACCAAATACCAAACAGAGTACCAAAACTGAACATATTTCATATTTGCCAGAAATTCTCAAAAAAAAAAAAAAAAGTCGGTCTACTTTGTTACTAACCAAAAGTTCCGTAAAATCCTCTTGGGCCACAGGTACCGACACCATACTTTTTTAGAGACGCTAATGCTTTTTTCTGTGAAGAAGGGGAAAACAAACAAGTATGAGCATCAGATGACTTTTCCTCCCCTTACACTGGCATTTCAGTCAAATATGAACTCAAGAACAGGGATGCATTCACCACAGTTAGAAGTCACCTGAAGATCTCACCGCACTGATTTCTGCATGGTCACCCTCCAACTGTCGTTTCAAACCAGTTTAATCATTAGAGCAGAGGTTCTTTGTCCCGGAATTGTTTCAGCCCAGGGCTTTAAACCAAGTACCCCTTTATGATGTCTGTCCCCTCGGTTTTACTACATGTGATTATTAACCTTGATCCCAATTACCTGCTACAACCCTTTGAAGTACCCCTGGGGGCACGGGTACCCCTGGCTGGAAACCTCTGCATTACTGCATTTAGATTGCATACACTGAATAAATAACCATACTGAGAGAGAGGAAAAAGAAGGAGAGGAAGGGAGAGGGAGAGAGAGGGGGAGGGAAGGCACAAAGAGATTTATCTGTAAATAAAATGCCAGTTTTTCTTTCAGAATGACCCCGCTGGCGTTTTGATGTCTCCTGCAAATGCAATCATTCCCCAGTCTGCAGAACATGAGTAATTTCTATCCTAATCCAAAAACAACTTGGTTACATGGTGCAATCAGTCATGCAAATTAAATCCACAGGCAAAACTCCCTATTAGCTTGGAAAACAAATTAGGCTGGTGTCTGTGCTAAAAACAAATACCAACCTTCACTCGCTCATTGTCTAGGAGACCCAAGAAGTTAAACGAGGCAAAGTTAATGCACTCTTTTCCATTGACAACGATCTTGTGGCTTGGCGGCCTGTCAAAGTAAAACAGTGTAATTAGCTAAAACAAACACTGCTCACTGGATGGGCTTCGTTTCATATTCCATCTCCAAAATACAGATCCTCTTTGTGCTGCTAATCCACTGATTTGACAGCCTAACGAGAAAATAAATATTGCATGACCTTACAGTATATCATAAATATAAAGCATGTTTACTTGGATGAAATATTAAATTTGGGACACGTAACTGTAGCCTTTTGTTCAGAAATGTTTTTACAATAAGAAGGCAGGTGGTCTTCAACCAGTAAAAATACCGCCATTGAAAGGCAGATTTCTGTATGACATTGTTGGAATTGGGGGGATGGTTGGTCAATAGCACCAAACCATGTCTTAATCAATAAATGGCCACTCCTTCACAATATGGGGTCAATATGGGGAGGCACATGGTACATACCCAGTAACAATGTCATAATTGAGGGACGGGTGGTCCTTGGACACAGGCGGGACAAGGGGTTCTGGCTGCCACTCTTCAATCAGTTCCTCCTTTTCCTGTAACACAGGAAGCCACAACATAAAGTTGGCTTTCCATCTCCCTACGTCCCTTGGATGTTTCCACATTTTGATCATGATTTTTTTTAATCAGTAACCAAAACAAGTACTCAATCCATCAATCAAGCTTTCTACTGTTAAACAAATGTTACCATTTCAAACCCATAGGAAGGGATGACCAGACACCCCTCACCACAGCTGCCCTGCTTTACCTTCTCTGTGAGGTCCGACCGCTCCTGTAGCTTGTACGTCTTTGAAAAGAGAAGCCGGATAATCCATAAAATGAGGATCCCCTCCAAGATCAAATGGTACGCAGGTGCCTGAAGAAGGAAAAGAACAATGTAAACGTCGACATGGCAGTTCTTAGCAGACCCCTTTGACCAGTTCAACTTACTTGTTATTTTTGCTTTTCCCCCTTTATGCACCTGTCTTTTTTGGGAATCACCCACTGAACACTGCAGTCTGTCACTCTGACATCCTCTGGAATCATGCAGGAGTGCAAGGCTAGTGAATGCAATCCTCCAATCACTCATACCAATGGGACTGTTTTTCACACTGCAAGTTACCCAGTAAACCATAATGAAGAACAACCCCTGCCAACATATCCACCCCTAACCCTGGCAAAATGAAGCCAGATTATTCCACCTCTGTGGGCTCCCAGACATTGTCACAGGGGCCCACGACCTAATTTTTTTTTATAGCTGGATACTAACTAAAGAAATTCAGGTTCAGCAAATTGCTCAAGGGTACAAGAGTGGTTCCATAGCTGTGCATTGAACATGCAACCTTTGGCTTATGAGGCCAGCTCCTTAACCAACGTACTACAATTGTGTTAAATTAAACTGCAGAATGTAGAATCTAGATCATGTCATTCACTGGCCCTGATCCAGCTCTGCTCTCACCTCACTGGAACAGCCTGACATATGGACGAAGAAAAAAACCGTAATGATGAAGAACTATACTGCAACAATGTGTAGATCTAAAGTACCCTGTCTGGTCCTCAGCCCCCTCCACATTTTAAAAATGAAAAATACCCAAAAATCAGTTAGAAGAGTGTGCTGTACTGATTGGATTAGGGAACTCAACACCAGGCCCCATACTGCCAGTCTGATCACAACACAAGTTTCAAAGGCACCAAGGACTATCCCCTTAAACACCTCAAAATATTACAATGCTAAACGTATTCCATTTAGAGTCCTTAAAGCTTTCATGTTCATACTTGTGTATGAAACCGAAACACAGGAAATTTAGTTGGTCCTACCAGGCACACATCAAGCCAATGACCCGTACAGGGCTTACTTAAGGGGATCCAGAGATGTTTCTAGTTTTCCTTCCATCCTTAACCAGCGGGTTGGATCTATCATTATTCAGAATGAATGCAGGTGACCAAACGCACGTGATCACCTGTATATATTTTAACACCTGACACAATCATGCGACTAAGAGCTTGGTTGGGAAAAAAAGGTGAAACATCAGCAGCACACTGTTTGGGTTGAATTATAGCAGTGAACAACCCAAGGTGTCTTTCACACATGACAGGTAACAGATCTGGAACTTGTGTTTTACGTTTTAATTTCAGAAGATAAGTGATAGTGTGCTTACACTATCACTTACTGAGACACTTTCAGGCAGTTACATGGCTGTTGACCTAAAAAAAAAAGACAATCTTCATGTGTTTTCTTAAGTACTTGAAGTAACACCAAATGTGCCCACCAAAGTGTTATGAAGGGTCAATGTATTTTTGAGTGTGTGAAACAAGAAAGAAAATCTCATGAACAACAATCCAAAACAAGTGTTTTAATGTTACTGTCTATGTGTACCAGAGCTGAAGTAGCAGCTCGTGTGAGCCCTGCGTAAAAGCCTTAGGTAGCGGGTAGCAGGTAGCCGAGCGGTAGCAGCGATTACGTCACTCCCTGGGAGACCTGGCTAACTAGCGTTGTTGCCGACAGGCTACCAGCAATTTGCCTTTAGCTCAACTGGCAACGTCGCTGGCCGTAAGGGGTTGGCAGCAAGCAGTAAGAACCTTGGTTCGAAACTCGCTCGCTCGCTGACCCCCGTAACATCTAGTTAAACACAACGCAGTCTGACCATACCCGTTACAAATGCTCTTTACACCGACCTTTCTTTTAATTTTGGATCTAATTTGATTAGACATTTAAGGATCAAGCATGACACTTTTTTTTTATTGAGTCAACCCTTAAATTTGGTTGCTATCTGGTTTTATTGGTATATCAGTCAGCATACCAAAGATGGGAAGATTAACCTTGAAAAACGAATCTTAACCTCACTGTTTTCTTCCATCTTCTTATAATGATGCGTTCAGAGACCAAGGTTGTGTCCTCAATTCTGAAGCCTTCAATTAGGCCATATTTGAATAGCAGTTCAGAGGAACTGGAAATACTTGCTGGTAACCAAAATACCACTAGCCACAATATTCAACCCCATTTATCTTTCCACGAATATTTAGAAGGTCTAGGGTACAGAGATTCCTTTCTAATTCATCGTTCTTCCTTAATGAAATCATGCCATTGTAGCAATTGATGTTAATTTAATACACATAACCGATCAGCTCTTCACGCTCATGCAGAGAGATTTAGATCATTTAAAATCTTTCCAATTGAGCAATCTTACTGAACACGTTCGGATGGAACTACATATCTGTATGAATGCAGCCAATAGTAAAATGGAAGTTTCTGGTTGCAGCAGCAAATTTGTATGTAATCATATTTAAGTAAATTCACGAGATTTGTCCATCTATTCCAAATTCCCAAATCTTAAAAAGTTGTAGTCATTGTCATGGAAACGATGCAAAACAGTGTCCTACATGTAGCTACAGCTGTTTATTGTCACACTTGTTCTCTTTGACGGTTATGCCAATGGTGGCTAGCTACCTAGCTAACTAACGTTTCGGAAGTCACTTGTGTCTTCTTCTTTAAGAAGCATAGCGAAAGGTCTTTTGCGATTATATTTAACGATCTATCGAGAGTGGTACCCCAGATAACTGGACTCACACGTTAAGCAAAATAATGAGTCTTAGTAACAAAGAGGGAAGCTAGTCTTGTTAGCTAGCTTGTTACCTGCTTGCTAGTTTGGTAAGGTAATTTGATTGTAGCAAGACCAAGCCTGCCATGAATATCACTGTCTAATAACCTAACAACAACTGGTTACTAACGTCGAGCTGGAACCAAAGACACTGAGCTGGCGAACGTTACACCGGGGTATTCTAGTTAAGGGCATTAAGTAATAAGAGTTATTGAATAAAGTCAAATCGATTACAAAACGGACTTGCGTGTTCCAACACCGCACTAGCTTCCTGCTTGTTTTAAAGCACACCTTTCTTTATTCGCTATTGGTCTATTGTGAGAGTACTTTCCAATGATAGGACCGTCAAAACCCTTCTTCGAAAGACTATTGGTTCACTTTTTGCCCCCGGGTTTTGGTGATGCCAACAAGACTTCCTGATTGAACGCACGAGTTTCACAAATTAACTTATTTCTGTTGTCCTTGCTCTGTTTTACTTAAACACAACAGGCAAACGTTACTGTGTTCAGATAATCAAACTCCGTACTTTTACATGAACAACATAAATATGGTACATAGTTACCTCGTAAAAAGCCTGCACCATCTCAACTAACACCCACTGTTGCCCGGACGCCATCTTGGTAACAAAGCCACGTGATCTTTCACGATAACGTCATCGACTCTGAAGAACCGACATTGCGCGTGCGTCACTAGTAGGTTAGTGGAGTGTAGCGCATTATTCGCACTCTCCTTTTATTAGTTCAAGTTTACCACGTGACACATTTTGACGAATCAAAGCCGAGAACTCACTACATGCGATGATAAATGCAACGCGCCTGTATAAGTAAACCTGGATTTCGCAAAATCTGGGCTTTCAATTAGTTTGCAGAAGTTACATCATTCTAAAAAATCAGCGACTTGTTCCTCAGTAAAAAATAAAGAAAAGGGACACTATAACATGATGAAAGCATGTCATTACTGTGGTCAGCGAGGGTGGTGACACATGACTTCTCTAAATGTACAGTTGGACACTTTTAAATTCAGATTTTGTCTCCCTACAGCTCTGAAAATTTATATTTCATTGAAGGGTGTCCCCTCGAGAAAGAAAACACTTATATTTGTATTTTGTGGGCTATCCTGACCTCATCAATAACATGAAATTTGTCATGGATTAATTTGATTGCTTTCTGTTAATTGCTGATCTATATAAGACGAAATTCAAGGAAAGAATCAGAAAATGACGTTACCCTCAGTCGTTCGCCTTTAATATTTACAGTATTTAGCAGAAGTCGTGTGGGTCACTGTTTTTGAAGGACGCCTCTAAACTGTCTTGTTTTTAATTAGCATGACTTTCGTTGCTTCTAGTACAACGAGCTACACCACCGGTGTCTCGGTTTACCCAAACCTATTGCTGACATAGTACTCTGACGTCACGTGGCTTGTTACAAGACTTTCTAGTTTCCACTTGAAATTATACAATAGATACAGCAATTCAATGTAAGGACATAAGTGTCCACGGGGTGCCCTTGGTGAAGTTACTGTTGATGCACATTGATCTTGGATTGAATATTCATATTTTAGCCAAGCAAAATCCCATTGAGTTGTTAGGAATCTTGAATGGGCCAATTTTTTTTTCTCTTTTGGCTTGGCCGTCTCGACTTCATTAGAGAGAAGGGCTGTGGCAGTCACCAGAGCTGAAACCTTCCTATATGAAAGCTAAACTCCCTGAATTATGGTAAACCATAATGTATGACGAGGTGGATTAGATTTCACTTCAAGAACTTCAGTTGAGACTCCTATATTAACACCTTGAAACATGAAAAGACTCACTGTAAAGACAAACACAACAAAGGAAAAGGCATCGTATCAGTAAATCCCTTCAGATTCCTTCAGAGTAAACTGCTTAATTTTGTTTCGGGGAGTTTAATATACCATTAAAATAAAATAAAAGATTCATTCTTTGGACTAGTCTCTGATGGAGTCATTATGAAGTGATTCTGCTGTGCCCCTGGTTTTGGAAAATGCTGGTATAATGATTTATTCCACTTTCTCCTACTTTATGTTTCCCTTCAGCCTTAATGTGCACAATGTGTGCACTCTTGATTAAGAACAGAAACCTTTTTTTGCAATAGGGGTTTGATGTCCTAGGATATTTTTTGAACACACTTCAGATTAAAAACAGATATTCCATCATGTGATTAAAAAATGGAGACAAGAAGTATTTTTGAGCTTCCCTTTTCCTTTAAGTCATAGTTAAACTGTCAGAGCTGTGGTTATGGAATGAAGATTGCAAATTGTTGCCAGAATTTGTAGCCAATCGAGGTTTTACAGTAGAGAACATTCGATAATTGACGGATTTCCCTGAAAATGAGGCTGGTTTAGTTGTTGTTGTTATTGCCAATCTAGAGTTAACCAAATGGGGGGGGGGCAATATTGCCACCAAAGGATATTCCACTGGAAAATGTAGAACATTCATTTCAAGATAAAAACAAGGTCCTTGCTCATTTCTATACAGTGATACAAGAATCGGCAATATCATGAATAGAAAATCTCACATGGAAGCCTCACTAATGACATTGAGTCGTATTCCAAACTCTTGATGGGTTTAACAACAAGAAGAATAATTATAATCAAAATGCATAAATATGCTTTGGAGTTCCTCAGGAAAAAATCTTTGTCATTGAATTTCCATGAACTTTAAATCAAGCAAAAGTGGAAAAAAGACCTTGAGCACTTTTTCCTTCCGTGAGCAGGCATGCAGTTTTTTATTCAGGCCCTAGAAGACATTGAAAAATAATATAATTTGATCATATGGATGTAAGGCATCTTGGCAGCATTTAAACGTTTCTGCTGGAATTGGAACACTGTTGTAAATTGTGCAGTGGAACTCTTCTTATTGCCATAATCCTCCACCAGGGAAATCCCTACAATGACAAATCCATATAACAGCTTTGTCTTGGCTACTCAATCCAAATAATTTAAATAAATATTTGTGTGAACTTGTAGTTTACAGTGTGGATTTATTTAGGAAATACATTTTTACTTGATTGAAAATCATCCATTTGGAGGCGGAGTAACTTATTCTGTGGTTTTTTGACAGAAAAAAACTAAATTCAGAGCATTCATGGGAAACAGGCCAATTTCTGTTGTGGCAAAAAGCATAAATTAAACTATGGATGAATTATTTTACAACAAAAGGATTAAAGTTTGATTGGAGGAGCTAAATGTAAACTAATACGTAATTGAAGATTACTTTGCAGCAGACACTGCAATTTTAAGAATCATTTACTCACATTTACTCAGAGCTGTTATTATGGTGATGATTCTTATGATGACACTTTGTGAGGAATGGAAAAGATAAAAGGGCGGCACTATACTGACAGTTAAAACATAGCAGTACCCGTAGGATTTCATTCAGTTACTTTTTGGAGAACGTGATACAGAGTTAGCCACTAGATGGGAGTGTTGCACCTTACATCAGTGATGCACCAATTTAAGTGACATTATTTCCTCGTGGTCTCCAGCAGCCACCATGGGGCCTCATGTTTGCACCATATGTTAAAGGCATGAGATGAAAGCTTTGTGAAAGCTAAACAATGAGAGGAAATTCCACAGAGGAAGTCCTCACTGTACTTATGATATTATAATAGGATGAAAGTACCTTTTAGTATCAGGATACCACATATATTCTATTTATTATGGCCCTATATTCATCTCTGTGTGTTTCACATTTGAAGTATCTCTCTGTCATCATGGAGGCTATAACTGCTCTGATTTTACGGCTTGTTATGAACATTCTTGAAGGAGCATGGTCTAAAGCAAGAGATCCACAGTTAACACATGAGAGCAAACAGCACCAGAACCTCCTGTTACCAACTGGAACCTTAAAATGGAAGAATGGAAGGAATGCAGGAACTGAACATCTGGTCATAAGTCATAGAATATCTATGAGGATACCATCACAAGCTACCTCTCCCTCCGAGGGCTATGGAATTGAGAACATTTTTTTCAGACAAAGCTCCTGTGATACAAATAGAGAGAAATTCTGAGTAGTTAGATGAGAGGTTGTAAATCTGTCAAGCCAAAACCCCATAAGCATGAGGCTGATGACGTCCCCAGTAAGCTGTCAGGACCAGGCGTGTCCTTGAATACCCCGGGTGTGGCCGGGAGAGAGCCGCGGCTCATTTTGTCAGCGAAAACATTTCTCTCATGAGGAAGGTGACTAAAATGCCTGGCACGTAGTGTGCAATCAGGCTTGTGCCAAAGCGCTTCTGTTCCACCACCGTTTCTGTTGCTCTGCCCGGGTAAATCAATTTTGCCATTAAGGACTCCTGCTTGAGGTTAAAGTCCCAAAGCAATTGGGTAATTCAATGTCCTTGTCTGGGACCCCAGGGCTGGCAGTAAAGCACTTGCACCGTCTCTCTTCTACCAATGCATTGCTTATGTGTTTGGCAGACACTCCTCGCTGGGGCATTTTACATAACTTACATTTTAGGCTGTCACCCATTTATTCAGCTGGAAGCTGGCTGAGGTGATTCTGGTTAAGTAACTTGCCTTACCTTACCTTGCAGCAGCTGAGCTGTAATTGGGTATTGAACCTGCAACATACAGAATACAAGCCTGGCTGCACCACACTACAATGGCATACCAACAGAATCAGAACAGGAGTACTTGTTTAGATGGCCCAATTAGGATTAGGAACAGTTTAATTCAGTATTTTAGTGTTATGCCTGTACATATTGGACCTGGTTGGCCTGGTTTGAGAGTGTTATTTTATATCCTGTTATGCACATTCAAGCAAATTGTTTTTTCGTGCATGCCCCAGCACTGACTGACAGCACTACATTGATGGCTACTTTTTAAGGCAGTCAAGTAGCCAGATATGAATCTGCGTCCAGCAGAAAACAAAACACATATCCTCAGTCAGTCACCAAACAGAGGTGCCTCAGTGCATCCTCGGATACACCTTGATAACAATGAGTGTCTCTATCCCTGTGTTCCCAAAGAGATTGTATATCCCCTTTTCTGACTGCTCAACCGCAGCCTGCGTTGAAGGTCTCCGTGAAATACTACTGCAGTGTCTCTCCACACTTCTGCAAAGTTCTGAGGCCGTTTGCCCAACGGAGGTCAGGAAGTTCAGGTTTCATTGGTGGTGCACTTAAATAATGAATTAAGTCATATCATGCAGCCAAACTGTCATTCTCGAGCACACATTCAAGGTGGGTGGCATTCCAAATGAGCAATAAAGCACTGGTCCGTTCTCTCTGTTGCTGTTTGAATGTCTTCTGTGGCATCTGGGTGGTTTCTAGGCTGTAAGAAACCAAAAAGAATCACCATTTATATCATGCAATAAACACGTATGGATTAAAAAAGAGTGAAAGAGGCTGATGTGTAATCGATAGCCTCTTAGCATGAATCTAATTTCTCAAAGAGGCAGCATTTAGGCCCATTGGTAAAAAAAAAAAAAAAAGAAAGCTGAGCATAGTGTCTAGTGATTAATTTGCATCTTAAATGGCCTCTTTTTTCCAGACAGAATGGATTGGTCTGACACATTGGCCAAGCTATTTCTGTTGATCAAGTGATGCAAGGGGAACTTTTATTTTGGCAGGAAAGTGCAACATTAAAAAGTTTAATTTCACTAATTGAATGCTCAATACTTTTATTGCAAAGTTTCTATGAAAGTCAATGATAAAACTGGAGTATTTAATGTCACTGACCTACAATATGTATGTAAAAGAGTGTCCAGGGATGTCTTTTAAAATTTGGCAGTGAAACCCCAGCAGATCAGAACACTGCCTGACACAAATAATCATCTAAGCTCTTTGCCACAAATATATTGTATGATTCTCCATCACTGCAACTAGTCATTTTGATGTGCCACTAAAATCAATCCTCTAAGAGCACAGCTCTTCCGCTGAATTGTGCTGGTTGGATGGACCCCTTCCTCTGTTTGTTTAACTTGTGGGATGGTACCTCTACCTCCTTCACTAAAACAGACAGTTGATAAATGAAATTGCGGTTTGGCAGTTAGAAAAGCCCTGCGGCGTGACTCGAGAAGGGATTCATGGCATTGGGTTACCCAATGGACATGGTGCTACACACCATGGGAATAACTGGCCTCACCGATTTAATTCATTTCTTTTTTAACCTCTGTTGCTCCATTTGTATATATTGTATGTCAAGATATATTAGGTATCCTAGGAAGCCATCCATAAAATTACACAGGTCAGACTAAACAAATTGCTGAGGTAAAATGAACCAGCCTGTATGTGAGGTCTGGGCAGCCTTTGTTGGAAGACAGCTGGCAAAGATTGCTCAGCATATAGATGTACAATCTTGCTAGAAGGTGAAGGATAAGAGGAGTGAAAAGAAGACTGGCTAGATTTAATTGGGTAGATCTTTTTATACCTTCATCTTTCAAGCTTAAATATGATCCATTTATTCTATTCTGTCTACTGTAATGTTTTACAGCTTGATTTGATGAATGTGTGTGCATCTGTGCACGTGTCGCAGAGTTTGTTCATTTTACGGAAACTGGTCCCAGCTGGTAGATGCAATGACATTTTTTACCACCAGGTGGTAAAGGAGAGACACTTGAGCAATTCAAGCATAGCCTTCGTCTCCCGCTGCTATACCCTCGGCTGTCAGAGAGATGACCCATCAAGCAAACTGCAGAGGTTTGCCCTCCTGACCAGCATTTTTGGGAAGGGAGCCGGAAGTCCATCCTCAAAGTGCATGTTCTGTGAACCTGCAACCAACAATCAGTGTATCTCACAATCATAACATTTAAAGCTGTAATGAGGTTAAATCACAACCTTTCAGAAAACTCTACACGACTGCTTTATATCTATTTCAAGGCTTTTTTTGCATGAATTTGCTTTTCAAATTGAGCCACCATTGTGTTTTATTTCCATCCTTTCCGGTATGTAAAAAAGCAGCACTCTAAAGTCAGAGTGCAAGCTCGCGCTGTTTCAGGAGGGCAGGAAAAAAGGTCAGTGATTAGTCATTGGAACAGCTGTGAGAAGCCAGGGAGCCCAAGAGACCCGCTCACCCGACTGGTGGTGGTCACCGAGATTAACAAAAAATGTTCCTGGAAATAACAAGAGCAAAGCATGCATGATTACAGATGTATACCCTATACTATGGCACCAGTATATGCAGAGAGTATCTCTTTAATTCACATCATACTGTGTGTGTGTGTGTATACAGTGTATACAGTATGTGTGTGTATCTATGTATATATACATATGCATATACACACACACACACACACACACACACACACACACACACACACACACACACATACATACATCATTGATGTGAGACCTAGGATTTGTCAGATTTGTCCTTATTTTAAACAATATTACATTTCATAAGGCCGCTTCTTCAGTCCATTCCTTTGATAAGAGCTCAGATAGACCCCAATAGGCGGAAGCAGGAGCTGCTTGCAGTGGCTCTCTCTCCCAGATCTCCAGGCTGCTGACATGTGACGTCCGTAAATGTTTCAGAGAGTCCTTTAACTCGTAGCACATGCTCCGCAATGAATCACAGCTAACGCCTAGTTCCACAGGCTGCACGGCTAAGGGCACAGAATGCAGATTACTGAGCAAGACATTCTAGCGTAGTGTTTCTGGAAATCCCACTTGAAGGAGGCAGAACTGGAGGCAGAACTTCTGATTGTTTGCATTCAGACTTCCCTGTTGAGTTGTGAGCTTTGAAATAACCCAGTTGTCTTTAGCAATGAATGAACAAGAGTTTTATAATATCCAGGGGATGATTAAAAGTCAGTGGTCCACAGTATTGAGGTCTGCAATTATTTAAAATGATGTCACCTCTGAGGGCCCTGGACTATTACTGTACATTACTGTAAAGTAGGATGACATCATCATGGAAATTATGTATGGTGAGGGAGAAGGGGGGTGAGTGGGATGGTGAGCAGTATTTGTGTGCTATTCATTGCCAAAGTTTGATTAATTTGGACAGGTCAGGTCTATAATTAGAGCCTAACCTAATTTTGACCGTCCATCTAAAGCAAACAGAAAATAGAAATATTTAAATAAGTGTGTTTATAAGTCATGCAGTCCCACAGGTTCTTAGGTTGGGGGAGAAGAACCACGGGAGTCAGTACATTTGCATGAACTAGATTTTTGGTTTAAAAAAACTTCAGTCAACAAGTTAGGGCATAAACGAACCTTTTCCTCATACTTGCCTTGTGCATGTTGTTTTCTGTTATGGAAACATCTCATCTTGCTGCTTTTCAGATAGCTGTCTCCGCTGACAGAATCCACTTTTTAAACTGTTTCAACAGGCTTATTTCAGTACTTGTGAGGTCAAACAACCCCTGCTGCCATGACAACTCATTGCTCAAACAAACCCATTAGTGAGTCATAATAACTTTATTACACAGCATTCAAGCAAATTGGCTTCACCTTCACCCGCATGTGAAAAGTGCATTATTGACATTGAACACTGAAATGACTAAAATGTTATTGAGGGCAGAAACAGGTACAATGAGGTATTTGATTTCATTCTGTATGTTTCATGGGGATGATAAATCATTGAAATTAAGTGCCAGATATGGAATGAAGTAATTGTCCTCTAGGATCACATAACACACACACACACACACACACACACACACACACACACACACACACACACACACACACACACACACACACACACACACACCTTCTATTAAAGGCAATTTACAGATGTGAATTCTGTATTTCCACTCAATGCTCTCCCTTACTTATTACTTATTTAAATGACCAAACAAATGTTTGCCATATGAGTTAGGTAAAAAAAAAACATGTACAATGGTTAAAACATTTATTTGTTTTTGTACACCTTTAGAGCCAGTGTTCAGAGTTTTTCAACTAACATGAGGGTATTGTTTGATCTAAACATAGAAACAATTATTCACAGAAAATGAGAGAAACATCTCCAGGACTTAATTGATATGCAGCTCGGATTAATTGACATGTGTCAATTGACATGTTTTCAGAGGTTGGTGTGAACTGGGAAACAGGGAAGGCCTGAATATGGTTTAGTGTTTTTCACAAATGATCAATATTCTACCTAGTAGTAGATAACAACTGTACTAAGTCAATGTCCCTGCTGGTTGGTGAGAAACACTAAAAAGTACCACAATTTAAGCGAATCTGCTAACTTCCTGTAAAACGTCAGCTGTGGAATCTTTTAGCGCGCTCATTTACGCAAGGCTTGATGCTTTCCAACCACAGAGTTTTATCCATGGGTCACTCCTGTGACTGGATAGGCGCCTTTTTACCCACCTCATTTCCCTGTGCTGCACACATGGTAAACGCAGGTTGGAGACCAACATTAACCACTCATGATTTTTCAACAGTCTTTTGAAGCCAAACTTTTGAAGTTTTTTCCAGCGACGGGCGTCCAATTCAGCTGGAAGTTTTTGTTCTTAGCTTTGTAAATAGTTGACATTGCTGGGTTTTGTTCTTATCTGCGGCTGCCTGTCTGCCCTTGTTGATAAAGGTGTATTGTATATGCCGGTTTTCTACAGGCCTGAGGCCACATAGTATTTTGTAAATATTGACTTTGCAAGTCACTGCCTGAATGACCCTGCAAGTGTATTACTTGTGCACCAACCTTTCATCTCAGCCTTCTCTCTGTTTCGAGGGTTAGCTGGGTATGACTTTTCTATAAATATTTTTATGGAATATAGACTAATAAAGTATAATCAAGCTTTTAAGAGAACCATCTCCAGTAGACAAAATATGGCACAAAAAATTCTTCCATGTAAATATTTAATTCAATATGGTGCTTTTGTAGCTAACAACATCCATCTGGGGCTGGTTGTTATGTAAGTCTGTAGGTAAGCTTGTTCATATTGCATCATTTTGCAATTAATAATAAACAGGTGAGAGTAAATCGATAGGGTTAATGAGCTTAGCATGTAATCTGAATATTGCTATAACATATCCCAGGCTGTCCTGCTAAATAAAAAGGTAGAAGATTACCATGTAAAACTTCCTTTACTTTTCCTTTTTTGTTTAAAGTTGTATGAGCTGACCTTGTGGTGTACCATCGAAAGAGGAATCAGTTGTGTATGAATCTGTCCAGATAATAATAATTAAAAAAAAGTCAGCTATGCTAGAAGCTGGACAAAAAATATCAACACCAATGACAAAAATAAATTGTTAAAATGAATTTGACAAACTCATGAGAAACATCTGAACTAGGGGCGGGAAGACACGTGACGGCATAACCGCACTGCGCTGACCGGACGCCGCTCTTTACGATCGCATTTGAACCCTTTTCAGTATGAGGGACATTGCTTTCCATGAGAGATGCCAGCTCCTTCCACGCAAGTCTCCTCCGCTGTCTCACACACGCAAGCCAAGCCTCGCGGTGTTCTCAGCGCCTCTGGGTCAGGCTAGCAGAGGGTCGGCTTCCGTCAGTGGTGCTCAGTGGCGATGAAACAAACCATTCATGGTCCAGCTGGGGTTTAGGGTACACCTGCGTGACTCAGTCTCTGGTTTTCCCCTCTCTGTCCTCTGTCCAATCTTATAAACAGGTATGACTGCTTTAAAAATCCCACGCCCTTACCGTAACCCCTGTCACACACACACACACACCCACCCACACACTTTTATGTTTATTCCCTCTGTGATGGTGTGAGCTAACCACCATCGGAACAGCAGAGCGACTTACCAGCTTCTGAAGACTTTGCTCTCTGGGAGGCAGCTCGGTTAGCTCCTACCTCAGATCCGTCCTGAAATTTCCACATGCAGATGAACCACCTCCATGATGACCTCACTGGGTTTCCCCTCTCTCTCCAAGTATACAAGGGTGAGAAACAGGAACAGGCCATCATCAGCCACTCAGGGCAGGCCTATCGGCAACAACACCTGCGTCACTGTCCGTCCTGTTGCCTGGCAACACAAGCATTCTTTCACCGTGGAGGGCAAGTGGCAGGTGTCCTTCACAAACCGCAATGCTGTCACATAGAGATGCTACTGGCAGATCTCCCCACAGAATCTGGTTTAGGATCTTCAGCTGGTGACATGAACGAAAGAACACTGCCCTCTGTCCAACTGTGCAGAGCAGTCTTCTATTTACGGGTATCATTTTGAGATTGACTGAAGTGTCACTGTCCCTACCTGTGTTTTTGTTGCCGTGGCTCAAGCCTGTCTTGTCATGCCTACCACGCCCCTGTTTCAGTTGGGTCACTTTTCAGTGTCTTGTGTTCATGAAAGCAGTGTTTGTTTGTGGCTGGCGTGTCCCATGCACAGCAATATCTGGGCCTTCGGTTTGCTGGGTCAGTGTGTCATCTGTCCATTACCTAACCCCTGGCTTCAAGCCCATAATCTGCAGCTCACAGAGGGGGCCATTCAGTAGGATTACACCCTCTGGTCCCTGGACCATGTGTTGCAAAGCGCTCTGGACGGATGTGGGAAACCGAGACCCTGTGAGCAGCCAATGGACGCGACCTCATTGTTCACCATATAGCAATACAAACGTCATTCTCTCTAAACCCCGTTTAGCCTTCAGTTAGCAGATGGACATACATGGAAAAAGAGGGAATAAAATAAGTTTAAAAGGAGGTTAAGCCTCATTTATGTTTGTTCAGCTTTTGATTGTCCCTAAGGATAAATTGCTGATGGAAACATTAAATTATTACGCATGCTGTACATATGATTACTTTCACTCTGAGACCACAATGGAAAAAAATCAAGACAAGGGACTTTTTCTGAGATGGTTAAAACCATATGAAGGAAATTCTTCCATTGGTTTCCTGTATGGTTTCACGTAGACTTTGATTGAGATCACATCTGTCATTTTCCTCTCTGTAGTTGACCCCTGTCAGACATTCACATCCATCTCCGGATTTGTCATCTCCTGCATTTATTAACTATGTACTCGGCAGACATGAAGTCACTGAAGATATTACGCTGATATACACTGAAGTTTGAGGCATACAGGACTGTGAGCTGATTATCTAAAATAATGCTATTTAATGTACGTCTGCACAAAGTGGGGCACCCCATCTGTGTGTATGTGTCTGCCTTTGTCTGTGTTTGGACAGATAAAGACAACAGACAGCACCCTTATCTCCAGCAGGACCAAGGGAGCCCCAGTGGAAATGTTCTTTGAAGCGGTGCATTTGTCTGGGAGAGGACTCATCACAAGTGAGCTGTTAAACTTGTGACCTGACTTCCCAGTTGCAGTCGGCCACTGAAAGAAACGCTGTGTGAAATTGCTTACAAGCCCTACGAGAGCTTACTTGCAATTACAGTTCCTTTGAGTCAAAACAGACCTTAAAAATCTTGTATTATTTAAGAAAATGTAATGCTCAAAATACACAAAGGACTGTTTATCCAATCAGTTCTTCAATTTTCATGTCATATCCAATCAACTCGAAGCTTCCTCATCCACTAGCCTCTGTTCAGGCTGAGGTAATCTTCACAGGTCAAACACTGGACTGGATGCCAATTAGAAGCTGTAATTTTCCTTGGCTTTCCTATTGTGTGGTGAGAGAGTTCAGACCACAGTTACAGCTATCACTGCAGTACAAACGACACAGCCAAGACCATGTAACATGGAAAAAAATATTTATTTCAACAGAGGACATTTGGGAATCTACAAGCCAACACTGGATGTGAATCAATGAAGGATGAAAGTGTACAAAACTCAGATATGCAAAAAATAACGACAACAGTAACTAAAATATCTTTATCGAGTCAGGTGATTTCCCTGATGTTGAAATTCATTAGTGGCGAGAAATGGCTGACAGCTCATTCATTCTTATACAGACAGTATAAATGTTACAACGCTTTGGCCAATACCTTCTTCATATTGCAAACTCAATATCAATCATCACCTAACTTGTGCTTTTTTCTGTATTATCACTGAACATCACCTGACATTTCCACTGAAGGACCCTTTCTTCAGGCCAGGACATATTTAATATTGGTAAATAATAAATATTGCCACAATTATTCCTCCTGAAAAAGATATGATTTTCTTTTGTCCTTCAGGAAATCCAATCCATGCAAAACAAACAGTAATACAAAAGAGAAAGAAAATAAATTAAAATATCTCAGGTTGTGGCACACAAGGAATACAGTATTTACAAACATAAAGCACTTGAGATCAAGGACGACAAGACAAAGGGTTAGTGAGGACTAACACGGACGTGTTTTAGCTGTGGCTTTGGCCAGATTCAGCTATGGTCTTCAGCTCTCCTCTCTCTCGAATATTAGTCATTGTTTTCCTCACAGAACAGTTGGCAGAACAGGTACCTTAATCCCCATCGCACTACAGAAAAAACTGGTCAAAAAGGGTCAAGACACGACAACAGAGCAGAGAGGCAAGGAAGCATGGGAGACCGATCTGCGATAAACAGGAAACATTTGGAGACAATCTTGCCTTTTGTAGTCTAACCTCAGTTTGTTTCAAGCATTTCATTTTTCTTAATTCGCAGCTGAAATTGTTCTTCAAATAGACTGAACGTAGTACCTTGAACAGCAAAATACATTTACAATTTCTTTACAGCTTGTTAAAATGTCTTTTTTTCTTTAAAATACTCTACCCAAACCATAAACAATCTAATCGTAGAGGTTTTATTAGTTATATAACTTTTTCTCGGTACACATTTACTATAATATTAGAAAACAGTGCAATATTACATCATGTACATATTGTATTTCATAGAAGTGGAAAATACGCCTTTTAACCTGAGCAAAATGTCCTTTAGCAAAACAGTAGGAAGTCACCCTGTTTGTTGATGGTAATCATACTGGCATTTGTTCACGCAGCTGGTGGAGTTGCCATGGCAACCCCCGTTTGGGCCCCCCAGGATACTTCATGCACAAAAGATGACATTTGCTTTGAGAGGCTTACTGTGAAAAGTTCATAAACTTGGCCACCAGGTCAAACTGCCTTTGCAGAGGACCTGTGAGTTTGGATTTGCACCTTGGTCATTAATATCAAAATGGAGCGTTACATAAATATTGTTGCCACACCGAGTACCAAGCACTACCACATTACTACATTTACTGCACAGCGTACGTACTATAACTCAGGCTTCATCAAATCAAGTCAACAAAAAACATATACAGCAGGATGTGGAGTGAAATGCCAGTCATGCCATTTCAACATCAGTTGTTATCCTAACAATTACCATGAAGAAAAATAAAATTAAGGAATGAGAACTGGAATAATGTAAACAGTAACAATCACGTTTCCTATGGAGCAGTATTCACTTTTGCCAGAGTCAAAATTTTCTTCTTGTCCAGAAAAAAAAAAGAGGAAAAAAAGTATTTGCAGCTACAAGCGTTTTGGCACCACTAGGCTGTAGCAAGCCACTTTGCGAACTTTCACGAACTTTGCGGTCGACCTCAACACTGACCGCCTAACGAAAAAAAAAACTTTAAAATATTTTGTATATGAAAAAAAAAAAAAAACCAAAAACATTTGTACTTGCAGGTTCCAGACCTTCAGACATTGATGATAAAAAAAAGAAAAGAAAAGAAAAACAACAAACACAATTGCTCACAGCAAATCACAGAATAAGCGTTACACTTGCACTTGCAGAAATGAGGGTCATGCTAAGCATCTGACAGAGCTGGACCGAGAGGAGGTGGAAGCAGGAGCTCCTGGTCTTCAGAGCCGACGGGAGGAAAGCGTCTGGCGGGCGAGGAAGCCTCATTCCGGTGGAGTGCAAAACTGTCCGCATGTTTGCGTGAGGAGTGGTCGCTGGGTGGGTGGGTTGGTGGGTGGGTATGGGGGGATTGGGGGGTCGGGGAGGAGGAGGAGGAGGGGCAAAGATCGTCACTTCTGTCTCACGAGGGAGAATGGTAAGCAGTCACTGAAGACAGGCAGAGAAGGGGGAGGGGCCAGGATGAGGAAACACAGACGTTAAGGAACCTAAGGAAGAGCAAAATGTGGACATTTTTGTTTTCAGGTGAGTGAGTCAGAAACCTTAGGAATGTCTTCAGATTCACCGACCGTAAAATCAACAGCAGTTCCATTAGTTTGGATTTTACGGAGGTGTGATCACACTAAGGAGAGCTGTTGCGAAGGATTAAAGTAAATTTGTCCTGAAACTGTCCTGACACATTTTTCATTTACATAGTTCTGTGCGTTGCCAAAACATGTTGTGACCACAGGAAAAGGAGCACTGCATCTGTGGTGGGGGTGAGAGTCAGCTCGGATACTTACCACACGCAATCTCTGTACAGGTTATCCAGCTTTTGTGTCCACCAGCTGCATCTGGACGTTAACGGGCATGGCTTCCCCCCCGTATCCGCCCTTCGACTGCATTTGGTTCTGAATTGAGTTCACCTGTACAGGAAACACATCCTGTATTAGCTCTATGGGAGGAGAATTTTCTGAGTTTTTATCCCCCACAATAATTCTCATAGTGTTCACCTCAAAATGCCTCCTTTGCTAATGGTCCAACCGGCATTAGGTAGCTAGTTAGCACCCAAAACATGCAACATGATGGTGCCTTGTGTTTTGCTGTACACATAGATCAAAGTTCACTTCAAATCCCACAATGCAACGGTTCCCCTACAGAGTCACCCCTTACTTCCCCTACTTACAGAGTTCATGCCACTGAAGAGGTCTCCTGATCCTACGTGAGCTGTGTGAACGAAGTTTGTCGGCTCTCCGATCATACTTCGGTCGATACGCCTCCGTCGCTTCTGTTGGGGAGAGAGAGAGAGAGAAAAATTTCAGAATCCTTAGAAAAAATATCTGATCAAAGGCTGTGGGAACATAGCGAAAGCAACCTGATCTAAATTTAAACACCTTTACCTGAACCTAAACCACATTCAGAGGTACCAGGAGTCAATCTCAAAACTATGCTCAGTAGTTGCCTTCAGCATTCTACTCTTCAACATATAAGCCTGTATCTGACACAGAGATTCATTTCAAATTTTTTGGAAAATTTGGTAAGTAACCCTGCAGAGAGCTTTTGTTTGGACGACCCAAGCACACAGCACATAGATATAATGTAAGATTTAATAAAAGCCTGGCACATCCAATCTAGCCCTTTCCCTGGATTTTCTTATTACCGAGAAACCATCCCCAGGTGCCGTTCAACAGAACAGGCTACTTCCTGATATTGAACAAGCAGTCAAATATTACAGGGAAATACCCCTGGGACAACAAAACGGGGTCAAAACTTCAAAACATTGATGATACTGGTTGGGGTTACAGAGACATTAAATACGGGGCTAGAACCGCACAGGGTGAAGTTTGGGACAGAATGATGGCAACTGGATGTGGAAAGAGATGAATGAGTGTAGGCCTGGCCTTTTCAGCCTTAGAATCTAAAATACTGATGAAATTAAATGTTGAAGTTGTTTTTTTTTGTCATTAAAATTTTCATTAAAATAATAATATTAAAACACAATGAGTGGAAATATATAAGGAACTATATAGCCTACAGATTTACATTCAAATTAAGTCACAAGATCAACATCATTTTTGAGGCGCAGGCCGCTAACACAGTTAAACTGAAGGGCTTATCAGTCTTAATTTTCCACCATCTTGAACATGCCAGATACATTAAGTTCTTAAGTTTCGGATTTGAATGGAACAAGGGCTCACGAACGGATCTTTAATCTACACGATGGAATGCGTGTGCGCATTGTTGGGGACCCTTTGTTCTATTTAATGTAAACAAGCATTTTCCATTCACTGACAGTGTAAATAAACTCAGCTCTCAGAGACGGGTGAACGGAACTCTGAGCAATCAAAGGGGGATGTCAGGATGATTAAGCGCATGAGCATAAATTTTATTATGTACAATAAATGTGCCAGTTTAATGGCTGAACAAAGGAACACACTCAGTCGACGCGTTCGTTAGGGGGCGGAGCATTAAGAACAATGCCCTTTTGCTGAACATAGTGCATCTAAGGAGGAGGTCATTGTTTCCTGATTGTACGTTGCATAATAACCAAATACAGTTTCCGAACTGTGGTGCTGACAAACGGGACTGCCTAAAAGCCAAGTAATTATCCCTGGAAATATTAATGAACTGCAGCTAGAGTCAGCAATATTGCATGTACTTTAGTGCACGCATATTGCATTGGACACTGCATACATTACAGTATTACTGTACTGAATCAAATTTGCTGCAACATCCAATACAGTCTATGCGGTTTCAAAGTATTGCTATGTTTATAGATTTATATTTATATACTGTTACATGCTGTTTTAATAACCGCACAGTACTTGTTGGCCAGGATGGTCTGGTTTTAAGTCTCTTAAGTCTTCACCTACCAAGATTTACTACACTAAAAGATGATGGTTATATGAGTTAACCCTGATATTGACTAACACTGTCACTGCCATTTTGCCACAGAAGCATCTATCTGTAAGTGCTTTTAACATTTCATAACAATGGGTAATATTACTGAAATATAGAGCCAGTAGCCATTATATTACTACAGTTTTTACATCATAAGCCATTTGTGCTACGTATTCTCAGCAGTGAATATTGTATATACAGTACTTTCCACCATTAATTGGAAGGTATACATTTCTTGTTACTGGTGGTCAGACTGGATTGACTACAACTTAATTACAGGAATGACTGAAAAGCGCTCCTTCAACTAACAGCATTAAGCATTCGTGACAGTCTTAAAATGCAGTCCATTCAGGGTAATCTACACACAGCCTGAAGATGCTGAAATGTAAAAGCTCTGGTCATACATCTACAACAGACTCAGGCTCTCAAAAACAGATCATCCTCTCTCTTATAAAAAAAGAGGATTTTAGAAATATTTGTCTAAAAACAAAATTTGCTCCTGTGGGTATTGGGATGCTTGGTGTTCTGGAACCCTGCCGCGGTACATTTTGGCGGAACCGCGTGGTGTTTTCGGGGGAAAACATGTAAATCCCACTCAGAACCGGGAGGCCCTTCCAAAGGTCGGGAGCCAGTCAAGGGCACGGCGGTCTTGGCGGGATTGGGGCGGAGGGATTCTTTTCACGCCGCAGTACAGAACATGTGTACGCAGTGAAACTTAAGCCTGTAATAATGGTTTCATTGGGGGGGGGGTTGGGGGGCGTCCAATGTTCTGCCAACAAAAGCAATTTCTGGTGCTCTCTGCAAATAAATGGGACACCGAGAATCCGAAGTGGCCGTACTCAGGCAGTAGGAAAAGCTCATAACATGCTAAGCCCCGCTGCAGTCCCACCAGACTGTGCATGAGAACTCTGGGACCGAGTCCGCGTGACTTCCACATCAAAGTCCCTCCCCACTGCAGCGGGCTGGCTTAGCGGCTGCCTACGGGGGACATTAGCGACAGGTATGCAAAAGCGCTAAGCAATACAGAGAGGACTGTGCAGGAACATATATAAGCCTGCGTTTGCAGAGGGCAAAGCTACCTGCAAAAACTCATATTACACTGCATTTACATTACTGTCATTTAGCAGATGCTCTTATCCAGAGATGATGTCAATAGGTTACAATTTTTTAAATTGTGCACCCATGGGGAATCGAACCAGCAACCTTTTGGCTATGAGTCCTGCTCCTTACTACTAAGCTACACTGCCACCCCTGTATATGCACTACCACACCCATATGCAGTATTAAATATCACTCGAAATCAAAATCCCCTCCTCTTTCACATTCTGCAGAGACAACATTGAGGAAGAAAATTACATACCAGGAGGAGAGAAAACAGCTGACATTTTAAAAGCTCTTGTCATGAATGCTGAAGGATATGTTCTCATTTAGATCAAATGGCAGTGTGTGTGACAAGATGACCACAAGCTAGAATGAAGTGGTAACGATAAAACAAACACTCTCACACTGAACCTCTGGTGAGAGCTCAGGGAATGTCCTCCATGTGAAACTAAAACCCGCTCTGACATTTGTGAGCCTACATCAAAGTTCTGGGCCAAGTCGTCCTGTGAACTGTTTGCTGCGCTTTCACAAAAACACACTGAGCTCAAAGACCAACTTTTCCTTTTACGCCATAAGATTTTGTCTTTTAAGCCCCGTGTTTAGGAATTCAAAATGAACTACTTAACAGATGGGCAGACAACAGACGAGGCGCCTGATGTTTTATTCCAAAATGGTTACACAAAACATTCCCTGTAGACCAAATGTGACCAAACCTGAGCGATCATCTGGAACCAGTCTTTCCCTTTTGGGCTATTTAGATGAGGATAAAAACCCCCTCCATATTGAAATGAAACTTCCCTCTTGACAGAATTCAATTCCTTTACATGTGTGAAATCAGCACATCACATTCAGGAAAGGGGGAGGCATCAGTGCGATGACATCGGTACATCCCGACAGAGATAAGGCCTGGCTCCAGTCCAGAGAGGCAGAGAGGGCTGGGAATGTCACATTGGGAATGTCCCGAATGCTGGAATGTACTCTGCGGTGTTCCTGCTTGTCATTATAAATCACGGTAACAAGATTCCAATGGCTCATTAATGCAATTTCAACTGGTCCTATACGAGTAAAGGGGAGGGGGGTGCTTAGACAGTGGTCTCAAGTGCCTGTCAAATCAACAATACTGCAGAGACAGGAAAAGGTCAGCCCATTAAATGCATAATTGAAACCCAGTGTCGGACTGAGCCAGACCGCTCTCTCTCTCCCTCGCCCTCCCTCCTTTCCCCCTCTCTCCCTCCCTCCCTCCCTCCCTCCCCCTCTCTCTGCATCCCTCTCTCTGCATCCCTCTCTCTCTCCCTCCCACCTCTCTCTCTCCCCTTCTGACCGATGGATATGAACTGATACCTAGTGGCATTGCATTAGACTACAGCTGTTGTTTTCTACTGCAGACAATATTTGCTTTCATAAATTGCTTGTGCATTTTAAATGTGAACAAACCCAGTTTCACTCTGTGTGTGAACAGCTAAATACAAAAAAAAAAATCAGTGTTATACAGCGGCTGCACACCTGCTCACAGCAAGAGGGTAATTAATGTGAAAAGTCTGATGAACGGCAGTGTAGCTCATAGCTCATACGCGCAATTAAAATAGCTACCAGACCGTTAAGGATCGCAGCAGCTTCTGCGGGAGAGTAGGATAGTAACACCCAGCTTGTTTCTCCTAGCTCTTTTCCAGTGCTTCACAGAGCAACCCGCTGCTGCGTTGGCCTGCTTTCTCCAGCTCCAGCAGCCCCATCGCTGACAGAGATCAGAAAAGCTCATAAAGCCTTCTGTGATGCAGATTACATCACTGCGTGAGACGCAACAACGTAGAAGCAGCATCCTCCTTCCTGCTTCTCAGAATTTTAAATGTGACATGAAAGTGCTTCTGGTTATGGAAATTTTTACAGTAACTTACACTGTAATTGAAACACCATAGCTAGTCCAGTGTATTCTCTGAAAAAGCTGAAGATCACACAACACCTTGGCCTTATGAGGCCAATAAGTGCTTTTCATCTGTGAATGTCAAATTTATTATCAATAATAATAACAGCAACAACAACAACCATAATAATAATACACTTTCTGATTTCTCTCAGTGACAAAGCAGTTCAAACACTACACACCAGGCCACACTGCACAATTCAAACACATACACTTAATCTTACAGGCTTCAAGCGTATAAAGCAATTTTACACCCAATTATTAATAAACAGAACAAATACTGTTGTAATGGATTCTTAATTATTTTACCGCCCCAATAAATGGTGAAATGCAGCACCATATGGTGGCATGGGGTCACAATTAATTAAATAATGGGGTGATCTCTCTTAATCATGCCAGCAATGACATGTCATGTCAAAGGGACTGGTCCACATTCCTGCCTAATTCTTGTCTGCCCTGATTGATGATGGCACTTTGAGAAAGCTCACTGGGGTTATTTTAGGTGTCAGGGTTTCTGTCAGCCGTTTGACCGAAAGCTTCTGAGGAAAACGGTTCATTTCCAATTCAGAGTGTAGGCTGGTTTGAAATTCAGCAGATGTCTCTAAGCCGTGTGTCACAAAACAGTGTTGTGCCGCACTGCAAAATAAAGTTTAGATTTTTCCCTGTATCTGTCAAAGTGTCATTAAAACGAGTGCATCGGGTGTGCATTTTCAAAAGAGAGAAGAAAAAAGACTTCCTTTTCGCTTTGAAGTGAAATCCTTTGTTAAGCTGAAAGTTTATATTATATATATATAAAGTTAATTGCCACTGTGTGCCATTCAATGCCTTTGCTTGCAAAGGCAAGTGAATTCATGCATGTTCTTATATGCAGACAGGAGCTAAGGAACGTGTCTACTGAGCTCCACTGTTGTGTTAAAAGGAGGGGGGGGTCTTAGCCCCCACAGGGAAAAAAAAAAAAAGAAAGCAACAAACCTCCACAAAAACTATGTTTAGAAAATGTTTTTTTTTTTCTTTGAAAGACTTTATTTTTACTGCCTTTCAATCACAGATTGAAATTGCAATTCAGATTTATGGGCCTCTCACGAAATGAAAGCACTGTTGACTCTGACTAATTTGCTCTCATTAGTTTCACTGTTTGATTGACCTGCTGATAAAGCTCAATGGGTCTTTATGTTATGGGCAGAGGAGTTGAACAGAGGCTCAGCTCACAAGCAGTTCCAATGCTGTGTCTGTATCGAAACCCATTAGCAAACAAAACTAGGCCCAAAATGTTTTTTTTTTTTAATAGCAGTACAGAGGATGCGAATAGCACTGCAATTTAAAGGATTAAGGCAATTAAAGGCAGGCAATTATCAGGAAAATGTATGCAAAAACAGCAATCCTTATGTACTGTATAAATGAGTGACTGCCAAATGCATGTAATGTAATGTAAATGCATGCATTCTGGGGGACTGAAGTTCAGTAGTTTGCTTTTGAGAGATTAAAAATGCAGAGCTTTTTCCCCAAATTGCTTCTGCTTAATGTGGTGCTCATTCCACACGCTACTGAGCCATTTTAGGCTGTGGCTTTTGAATTCTTAAAAAAAATGCTTCTGGCATTGGGATGGGGGGAAGAGGAGGCAGTCAGATGCCTCATGTGGTCCTTCCTATCATTCATGTGGGGTCTGCACAATGCTAATTCATTTAGGTGCCACACTCACTGGTAATCAGGAGTGCGGCAGCAGTCTGGGTAATTTGGGCTTATCTGGGACACCGTCACACAGACTCCTAGAACTCCAGCCTGAGGGGACTGCTGACCTAATTTCCACAGTTTCTCGTCTTCCGAAAATTACATGCGGAGCCCCGACCAGTGAGAAATCTAGGTGCAAGAGATGTGAGCGGACGTTTTCATTTTTAATAGCGCAAGCAAAACGGGAAGAAGCCAGGAGGAAGTCAATATATTAAAAAAATAATGTAGTACATAAGATCCGTTACGGGCCAATTAAAAAAAAAGCAAAACAAAAAACCCAAAGAGAACTGCAACAGAAAGGCACGGTGTGTCTCACATACCACAGAGGTCACATGACAAAGAAAAGGAAGTATTACAGGCGACATTTGAAAAGAACATGGAAATTCAATGACGCTTTTTAAATGTTGTTTTCCTACAGGGAAACAGAGCAATTTCCTTCTAGAAAGATATAAGTTCTTCAGAGCTGCAAAGGAGCTGCTTTGTTGGTTATTAGTTAAGAGAGGTTTAATATTTGCCAGTGTGATTTTAATAAATCACCCTTAACCCTTACATATAATAACCCTTATGAGCCAATGCCTTGACAAAACCATGCTACTGTTTTATGAAGGAGAAAAAAAAAACAAAAACAAAAAATGCTCTGACTTCCAATGCTGTAACTCTCATAAAACTTTCATTCTTACCTCTTCCACCATGTTAAACAATAGACCAACAAAAGACCTCCAAGACCTAAAAGTTAGCCACTTGCATCCGCAAGCATTTTGCACTGTAAATTAGAGAAACACTGAAAGACCTCTGCAAGGCTGATTAACCTCTTATTTAACCTGATGTGCTGGTGAAGACAATTAGGGCTAATGTGCTCACACATGAAAGGGGGAGGGAGGGGGTCATTACATAACAAATGCACAAATCTTTCATTGTTAGCGACCATCTGGGTTTATGCACTAACCCAAGTCTTAGCGACTCAAGCCTGTGAGCTGCTTACAGTATTCGCCTTACTAAAGCCCGGCCTTTTGCCATGAAGTGTACCGGCATGTCAGTCATTCATTGCCACTCCCACAGGACGACAGAACAAGATCAAACAGAAGTTTAAAAACAGAAATGGTTCTCCGGGGTCAGTTTCAGCTGAAACCACCATGGCCGTTGAAGTGCAAGATCTTTTTTTTTTCCCTTGTTAATGCCTTAGGCAAATGATCTACAATCCTCCCCATTCTTGACCTGTCTTTTTCCATTGACTGGTTACATAAGCTGGTGAATGGATGTCAGAAAAAGCCACATGGTCCCCTGGCTCTCATTCTAAATCGATCCTTCCAAATCATTTATTTGGAAAAATTTAATTCGCAGACAGCTGGGAGTTTAACTATTCTTGAAGTGACAATGCACTGTACTGTAGCACTTCCATGTATTTTCCTCATACGTTCTGAGCTCCTTGGGTCAGTTAGGGATGATGCTGTTTTATCTGCTATTTTGAGTAATTAATACACAGCACATCCATTCCATCGGCTTCAGTGGCAAGTAGCAGCTCCAGTTGACCCTTTCAGACTAACACATGGTATTCTTTGAACATTGCTGTGACATTGTACCAATGTGACAATGGCTTCTATTCAATCTAACCGCTGAGCTCTTTGTCCTCAAAAAAAAAAAAAAAAAATTCAAGCCAAAAAAAAAAGAAGAATTAAAAAATTTAAAAGTGTTTCCTTTTTTAGTTTCTTTCACAAGATTGGATTTGGCAGCTGTGAAATTACATAAAAAGAAGGCGGCGACATTTGCTTTAATTCTCCACAAAAAAAAATTAAGGAAAAAATGCAAAGAGGTCAGATCAGGGCCAAGAGAGGTCAACATTATAAGAATGTTACAGAAACGCTGTAAAAACATACTGCTGTGATGCTTCCTTTGCTCAGGCCCAGCAGAACAGGCCTGACCCCCACAGACCTCCACACCAGTTCTGCACAAAAGGGATTTTCTCATGTTGCTCCCCTCCAGCACCGACGGGAGGCCCTTCCAGACCCCCTGCAGAGAGGCCATTGAAGTGTAACCCATAAAGACTGCAGACTGACTCAGTGCCCCCACTCGCAAGGCCAGACTCACACGTTACTGTTGACCCCCAGGTTAACGCTGCAAAAATTATTTTCACAAGTTAACCAGTCACCAGAGGCAACGTTTTTTTTTTTCCAGCAAGACGTGGGCTTTAAAGCCAGAAAGATTTTTTTCCTTGATGTTGCGCTTTGACTAACAGTGCTTTTGACTGTTTCTTTACATATTTGGCCACTTCAAAAGACTGCAGAGTGTAGACAGTGCATTCTTTCCTAACTGAAACACAACCATGCTCTTGAAAGTAAACCCGACCCCCCACCCGCCACCCCCTGAACCAGGACACCCACCGAATACACCGGTTACACCAGAGTGCTGTAAAAATGAGGAAGTGTCAGGCGGAGAGACTGCCCCATTCTACCTCAGGAGGCATTCTGCATTCATAAAAAAGGTCAGACACTGGAGGCTTTGTGCGTCATCAACATTTCTGCGTAAAACATTCTTTTTTCTGCGATTTCTCTCCTGAAATAAGTCTGAATGTTTATGTGCCCTTTGTGACATAAGGCCTAAAGGTGGTATAAATAGTTTTGTACATTCTTTTCATCTCTCAGGGATCACATCTATATCACATACTGTATGTGTCTTATTACCCTTTACTTCTTTCACTCAATGGGTCTGACACTAAAATTTCCAAGTAAAATACATGTTCTTACAAAATAGAGAACTATGGTGTTCTACTGCATTCTTATAATGCTTCCAATTATACGACACTGAAAAGTACTGATAAAGTATAACTTAATGTCTCACGTGGGGGATGGACAGAGAGGGAGAAACCCCTGAAGAGCCGTCAGAGCACCACGACGGCCAGAGCTGACAAGTGTTCCGGATTGTTCTCATGCTTTACCCATAAAAGGCTGGGGGAGGCAAACTTCACCTCTTTCAGGATGCTAAATTCAGAGCCTGCTGGAGGGGGGGCAGGCATGCGTTGGCCCTTTCGTCGGGGGGGGGGGGTGGGGAGTGAGGGCCAAGGCTGTGGCCTCTCGGGGTCGGCCATCTCTCCCTGTCACCGTGACGGGGTGGGCCAGTTCGTGACAGCGCCACCAACGCCTCTGAGAGGGGTCTGCCGTGGGCGAGACCTTCGTCGGCCCTCTCGCTGTTCGGAACGCCTGCTTCAGCAAACCCGTTTTTTTCTTGACTGATATTTTTAGCTGCTTGGACCGGGCTCGGCAGTCAGGCTCCCCCTCTTCTGGAAGGTGTGGAGGCTGCACTAGACAAATTGAGGACGAATGTGTGGTGACAGCGGCCGTCTCCCCTGGGACGCGCTTTGACACCGAGGCCTACATTCTGACAGGCCTATTTGTCCGGCGCCAAGCGTTACTGAAAGTAGAGCCTGAAACAACAGAACCACAGGAGGCTTCCTGCACACGTTCTGCTCTGTGCTGGATCTGCACACACTGTCAACATCAGGGATGAGCAACTCATGCCCTGGAGGGCCACCATCCTACAGGTATTAAAGAGCCACTTCTTTTAGCAGCTGCTTAGAACATTATTGGCATTTAGCAGACCCTCTTACCCAGAACGACTTACATATGACTTACAAGTGTTTTTTTCCCCACAACGTTATCCATTTATACAGCTGGATATTTTCTGAGGCAATTGTAGTTACCTTGCCCGAGGGTACAGGAGCAGTGCCCCTGGGGGGAACTGAACCGGCAACCTTTCGGTTATGAGGCCTGCTCCTTAACCACTAAGCTACACTGCCGCCCTGCTTAGAAGCAGGACTTTCTACCTGCGTAATGACTTTGATTAAACAGTTATGAGCTGAGGCACAATGAAAATCTACAGACCCTCCCTTTCTCCGGGACTGGAATAACCAACCTCTGGGGGACAGTCCCTATGTCGCAGTGACGATGCTTCTGTTGAATGTTAATACTGAACACACACCCCTCCCATAGGATGTCTCAGTGCTCTTAATTCTAATGGCTGCAATCCTACCATGAACAGGCTTTGAATCACCCCAGGAACCAAACTGTATGGTGTATCCAAAACTGTGTGAAAATCCTTCCACTGGACAGTAAAGATCCTCCCCAACAGTACTCAACCCTACCAGCACTCATACTTCAGTACAAGCAGGGACGGTTGATGTTTGCAACTCAAAGTCCCAGGATGCATGAGAAACCTGTATTGTACCTAAAGCCTGAAACACTCAGTCTTTACCAATGATGTTCTATCAAATGTTACCAAACGTTTTGCTTACAGGAGAAGATCAACTGTGTGAAAAGTCTTTCGCTACACAATGCTTACACACCTCTCGACCATATCTGACTATTTGTAGTATAGGAGTGGATGGAATTTTGAACAAGTCCCATGATGCACTGCAAGCCTAGATAGAAACAATCCAAACACTCATAGCCAGCCATTGCCATCTTAGGTACACAGGATACAGCATGCCAATGTTCAGTGCTGTTGTTGAAAATCCCTAACAAATAAATGATGGGGAGGAAGTATGTGCGGGGGTGGGGCGGGGGCGGGGGAACTTACCGGCTGGGGCTGTTCCGCAATGCAGCAGTTGAAACACAACCAGAATTCGCTCATGGTGGACACTCCCACGGCCTTTCCCGTGCAGGTCGTCCACAGGGCCAGAGGTGTGCCGCTAAAAACCGAGAGCCTCAGATCCCCGAGGGAGCCACTCCGGAGCACAGGGGGTAGGGGGGACGGGTTGCAGGAGCACTGCGGCCGAGGTGACGGGTGGCGGGCGGCGGTCACTCTCGACCCAGGGTGGGGGGGCGGGGTAAGGGGGGGATCAGATGGAGGTCCGGGGAGTCTCGTGGCAGGCTTCTCCAGGCGCAGTCGGTCTGACCCTACAGCGAGAGAAGGTAAACGAGGTCATTATTAACACGCAGCTGCAGTTTCAGCTCCATCACACGCGCAGTGGGTTCTAAGAATACATGCAGACGAGAGCGTTAGGGATATCTGTCATCTTAATTAGGCAGCAAAACCGGCTGCAGGGATGTCGCTTCCCCCTGGGACACAGAGAGAAAGAGAAAGAGAGAGAGAGGAAGAGAGCACAACAGAGAGAGAGAGAGAGAGAGAGAGAGAGAGAGAGAGAGAGAGAGAGAGAGAGAGAGAGAGAGCACCTGTGTTTATATTCTTGTCATGTCTCTTTGAGGTGTCTGGTCAGGTGTCAGTGACATAATTGTTAGTGACATTATTCAGCCAAAAATGTCCCATTGTAATCACTGGCTTGCAAGGAGGGGGACAGATTCTAGTACCTTCCACAGTACAGTGGCATGGTGTCTAACTCTAGATTTCCTGTTTTATAAACTGAGTCTTATGAAGTTTTGCTCGGGACAGATTCTTGAGTGGACATGCATGTCAAGCTTACATTGACACTGTATGGCTCTCATCATGGCAAAGAGGATTAAGACAGAAAAACAGTAACACTGTGGAGAATGACCTCAGAGGTCAGACCCTGGGAGCATTTACCTCCCGCAGTAAACTGCTGTTTACAGTACCACGGACAGATAAGCAGTCTGTTATAATCACCGGTATAACACCAAATTAATTACCACTGAAGCACCCTGCAATTACAACTCCTTCCTACTCCTTGAGCGGAGACTCTGGGCAGGCAGTCTCTTAAGGAAAACAAAGAGCTACTTTAAAATTCCCAGAATGCACTGTAGCTGACTAAGTGACTGCACACACAGAGGCCCTTATTCTCCCATTCCTCTGCAGTGAAGGTTTCTCTTTTTTTATCGCGTTACCTCATGAAACAGCCCCACTGTTGAAGGCAGCCCATCGACCACCTCCCTCCGAATTCAATTTGCGCTGAATGCGGGGCCTGTGATGGAGTCTGCAGCGTGAGAGCCGGTGTGCTGCTCCCCCCACCCCCGCCTAGGCCGCACGGCTCAGGTAAAAACAATCCACTCAAGGGCACGGCAGAAGGGCCCCACCCGGGTTTGAAAATCAAATCTTTAAAATATGCACCTGAAACCTCAGTGATGACTCCTGCACAGATGGCCAAAATGACATCCCTGATGGGTCGCATTGATGCCAGCATATTACACTGATGCCACAGCAGAGAGTGCAAATGCCATCCCAAGGAAAAAAAAAAAAGAAACTGCCACTCATTTAAAATTTTCATTTGAATTAATTAAGCATTTCCTTTTAGACCGCATAACTGGTAGGTGAACAGATTTGGTTTTGCATGCATAATTGTGTGGAAGCTGGTTGGAAAACAAATTAATTCACTCATAATGCATAAATCAAATAGCCAACAAATTTGCCAGTTATATTCTTTTTTTGTTCACTATGAAAGCTCATAGTAATTATTGGTGGTGAAAAGCTGGTGATTATTTTACATATTGCTGTCCTGAAAATAAACCAATGCGGGCTTGTTTCAATCTTCTGACAGTAAACAACAGTTTTCATTCATTTCATTCGCTGGCAGACCCATGTGTAGGTTATGTACAAAAAGTAGGCTAACACTTCCTTTGAGTTTTTTGGATAAACGGTAAAGCAGGAAGACGGAGGCTGGCCCGCAGCTAACATCACTAATGTTTCTTTTCGCAGCTAATCAGTGGTTTCGCACGTGAGAAAACAAAGGCGTGCTGTCACCCGAGAAGGTGTGTTGCGAGTCTTCACGACGTGTGAAAGCAAACGCCAACGTTTAGGGCCGTCCTGCCACCGCTCTGTCGGCGGGGCCTTCCAAATACCCAACACCTGGGAGAGTTTGCGGCCCGAGACGGGAAGTGCCGTTCTCAGACAAAACAGCTCACCGCACAAAGTCAGGCGTGAGATATGCACGAGTCATCAATGCATGAGGAAGTGAGGCCCTCGGATTTTAACCATTGCTCTGAATTCAATCCCCTTACACTCGGTTCCTCTGTTTTGCCACAGCAATCCTCACACCTCCCGTTCACTTCACCTAACATCTGATGCTGAGGGGTTCACCTCTGTTAAAGTATCCCCTTACCAATCAGCAACCCCCAAAAAAAAACACACACTCCGATCCAACCCTAAACAGGTGCAGTGGACACCTGCTTGATGTGAGGGCTGGCGGCGGACACAGCTGCGCATTCCATCACCGGCTTCCGGTATTCTGTAGCAGTTTTTGTGACAGACGAGGTGTTCTGTTTGTCTAGACGCCCACCTCTCCTACGTTTTGGGACGGCGCAGGACCTCAGGTACTCGCCCATGGCGCCGAGCTGGAACGGCGGGGTCATAAAACCGACCTCCACACCAGCGCAGCAACATGGGTTCCCCAGAGACCAGGAACTGCAGGCCCGGCTTTTACACCTCCAGGGGCGAAAGTCAGGCCACGTTTATGAGGTTCCCATTGAACGTTCGCCTTGTTCCAAGGCCGTGGGAAAAACTGTCCGAGCCCCAGTAACACCTTTAGAGGTTAAATATCAGGAAGGGTTTCTACAGTTCCTGTCACACAAGAGACTTCAGCAAAAATTTATTTAAGCCCAACACCTCTGTGTTGAGACAATGACACCTCTGTGTTGAAAAATCAGAATGTGTCTGATGCAAAATCTCACAGCAGTCAGGTCAATATTCTGTGGTTCCCATGTAACCATTTGACTTTATACAGGATATTAGAAAAATGTGCCACAAAATGTCAGATAGGCCATTCTTTTTTCACGCCATATACATGACAACATTCAGAACACACTGGTGTTGAATACTTTGAGTTTCAGGTTAACTGTTACCTTTACGCAAAAAGCTGCCTCGAAGAAACAGACTCATAACGGAAATGGAATTTTCATTACTCAGTTTAATCATGTTATGACTACATTTTATATAAAACCTTCAAAGGGTCTGCCAGCAACAATTCGCCCAACTTGTTGATAGCATCAGTATAGACAAGCAATAGGAAACCATAATGAGGGACTTTGTGCTTTAAAAAAAAACTAAGTAAAGCCTTCATTTCCTGAAGGGATTTCATTTTTGAAGGAGCAAATAAATACTACCCTGTTCATTTTTTTTTCTCTACAACAAATATGTGATTTTTCCTTCAGGGACATTTCTGGGAAATAAAAAACATTATCGTTGAATTTTGGCAAAGCCAACCCAATGTTGCACGCTATCCTTATGAAACATAAAATCCATAAATAACACTCAACAAAGAACAACTCAGGCAACGTATGTAATAACATCACAATCAGAGAAATTACCGATCAGCATTTAACACATACCATAACCTGACAGTAGGCTATTCATTCATCATTCTGTGATTAGTACACCTGTCATACTAACTGCAGAAAACAATTCATTAAACAAAAGGCGAAAAAGGCGTTTCACAGTGGGGGAAAGAATAACCTGAATCGAACCGCCTTGATGTGGCTCATGTTCCCACGCCTCTCTAACGCGATCAGACTCCAGGTTCCATGAGTAGCATCATGGAATCTTACATCACAGGCTCGTTAGCAGCCACCACACCCTTGCGGGTATTTAATGCTGTGTATTTAATTCCACTCCCAACAGCCTGTTCTGATTAATGAAGTCATCAAAGGGCCTTGTGAGGCAGTGATTAGGGAGCAAAATGCATTTATAACCCAACAGCCTGCACATTGCTGATTAACCTGAAGTAAACATACATATATATAATTACATATGTGTGTAGATAATGCATATGTGGATATCCATTCAATATATATGAATAAAAATGGATAGTATGATATATGTCAGTAATGTAAGTCACTGTGCAGCAAGTTGTCTGCTTAGGCGTATAACAAAAGCATAATAACAAGTAATAGCCTAGTCAGTAGTCCCTGGGCCAACTGCTTCAGCAATTAAACATTTGAGTGATCAAAAGGGAAAAAAACAGCATCTCCCTCCCTGGGGATGTGATAGCTCCCTTAGGCCGCTCCTCGCTCCTGCAATGAGATAATGTGACTACATCCAGTTGACATTCAGGGATGAAGCTGCAGCTTGTTGCCCCCGCCAAAGGCGGTGGTCCCTGGAAAGCGCAGTCCCGGGGGGGGGGCACGAGCCACTCGTGACCCTGACAGTACCGGACTGAGGGCAGTGCTGTCCAGGGGCACGTGGCTCTGTCACCGTGCCCTGTGCGTTCACACAGCTGATGTAACCCAGGGCTTCCCTGCGCCAGCTGGTGCTTACTGTGGAAAAAATGTCTGTCTAACGGTTTAAATAACGTGAACACACCTCACATGAAAATTCTCACCGTCTGAGTCAAGCTCTGTAATGTACAAATACAACCCAGCCACAAATATGAATACTTGCAATATGCCTTGATTGACGTCCTCTAAAACTCTAACAGTCTGAAACGTACAAAGGATGCCTTTACGTTCTACTTTACCAGTGTAGTTTAGTTTGCTCTCAAGTGTCTTTTCAATAATCATTTATTGCAGACAGACTGATGATGACAGTGCTGCTCTGAATTTGTTCATTGTTGTTTAGGACAGCGAGGGTTTGCAAACAGATTTCAGTATCAAATCGTATCAGATCGCAGTGCATCTATTCGTATTTCACTAAATAATTCCTGAGAAACTGAAACCATTCACCGTATCATATTGAAGCTCGTGTATCAATGAGCTGTGCTCGGCCACAACGAAGCAAACAGTTTACTCACCTTTCACATCTCTCTAAATCCACACATTTAAAACATAAGGCATTTAAATTAAAAGTACACATGTATATAGTTATATTTGTGTTTTTTTCACTTATTTCTTTTCACTCAAATCAGTTATTAAAAGGGAAAAAAGAAATGTATGGCAAAAGGGAGACATGTATTTTAGCAAACAGAAGAGGAAGATACGGGGAAGGGAAAACCCTCTGTAGGTCTGAATATCTCCATGTTTCCAAATGGTGCTTAGAAAAGGATGGTTGTATACAGAATACAACTGTGATTATTATGTGATAAAGTTCACCTCTGTACAAGTGATGCAAATCAAAATTGTACATTCTGGATTTCCTAAAAAAAAAAAGAATTACAAAAAAAAATTAAAAGTACACACAGTGGGGGTGGGTGTGAGACCCGCTTGTGTGGTACAAAGCCACAGCTGTGACAGTCATGCTGTATGGGTCTGAGACACAGCTTCTCAGCTGAAAACACGTCACTACGCTCTCACCAGGCCACAACAGGAACCCTTCAGATCTCACATCTCCCGGGAGGACCATGTAACAAACAGCCTCAGGCATCTCCACGTAAACCCTCATGGCAGGGACCGTCCGCATGTTCGAGCTGAGAGTGAATCATCTACAGATATCTGAAGTTCATCGCAAGTGCAGCGTTTTAAACTCCTTTCTTGGGGGCTTCGGTGATTCAGAGCTGTGGAGTGGGGGAAGGAGTCTTTCCTTACTTACGTAAATGTTATTTTTGCACTGTCATCAACTTGAAATGAACCCCTTGAATTTGAACCCAAGTTCAAATGTGTGAGATTTTCTGGAGTATCCAGTCCTAATCGTGAGACAGTGAGGCGTGGTGCCGATGCCTGAGGCTTGAGATGCCTGCATCCATATGGCATCGGCAAGGTCAGAGGAAACAATGATACAGTCTGACATAAGGACCAACAACACAGGCATAAAGACATGTAAAATCAATTTCAGACGCCTCATGAGAGCTGGAAGCCTAGGCTAAGGGTATATCAAGAGTGAGAACAGGTCAGGCCACAGAAGAGAATCACTGAAGCTCACAGTGTGAAAAGCAGCACACAAAAACAGGGGTGCACTGGAGTGACAGACCATTTAAAGTGGCACTCATTAACATCCAAAACCTCACTGTGGTATCATCAGCTAGACTGTACTTACAGACTGACTGTTGTTACAGAAAGTAGCAAGAGGCCTGTTTTAATGGTAAGGGTGATAGTTAAAAACATCCTACTTTGAAAATAGTCATGAAAGGAAGTGAAATATGGAAGTTATAAAAAAGCATTCCATGAGTTGGTTTTTCCCCATTCCCCCATGCAGAAACTGCTCAGAAACTTCCAGATACACCATTAAGACTGAAAGTGTAAAAGATAACTTGAACATGAAACTAGCTCGTTACACTTTCACCCTGAGCAAGGCATTGTTGTTCAAACAATGGATAACATTAACCAATCAGCATAATGGAATCTAGAACGTACACATTCCTGAGCCGACTTGATCAGTAAGGTTTCTTGATAAGAATCCTGGGCAACATGTTACTCTGAAGAAGCACGTTTTCCACATATCTCAATATGAGATAGCATAGAAAAAAAATCCATAAAACTTTCAAATGTAAAGGCCAGGGCTTCAGCAGACAACAGATACCAGGTGATTACAGCATGGCCTGTGACTTCAAATTCCATCTGTAGAAATCAATACTAATCAACGGATTCAGGGGAAAAATTGGGGGAAAACGTGACTGTTTGCCAAGGAACAACTGGAGAGTGGAATTTTAATCAGAGAACACGATCCTCGACGCCCGCATATGAGGGGAAAAAAAAAACTTGAAAACATTCAAACAGAACAGGTCCCGGTGCTCGGCCTTGTGGCGCTAAAATTAGCGGTGTATTTCCGTCTCCCTCTGATCGCTGCATCAGACGCTGTTCCGTGAAGCTTCTCCGCGCTGTCATCTACGCTGCGCCATCAAAGCATCCGCACTGTTCTGCCCGCTGCCGAGACGCAGCTCTGACACTCTGCAGTGCGTCAGAACCCAGCCGTTCCCTTCGGCGGAAGGGAGGCCGATCTCCCCCCCTCTGCCCCACTCGCTGATCGGCTAGACATGCCTTGTTCAACCCCCCCAAAGGAGACCAGATCTCTGGGTTTCACAGTGTTTCACTTGATAAGGCCTGTCTGGTCTGATAAGACCCCTTAGGGACAAATTCAGTGCAGCCCGTATTTTGGCACCCTCTGACCGATCAAAAATGACAAACTCCAGACTATTAGGCGTGCATGTTTTCTATCACAGTTTTTCTGCCACTGCATACAAAATTATGCTAGTTAGTAGCAGGTACAAGGTTTGTAGTTTTAAGTTTTTCAGGTTTCTGTAGTGCAGTAGCAGGATTGTTCATGAGCACAGGGATTGTATTTGTTTTAATTTAACATCCAGTTGGTCGAATCCTTTTCAGACAGAGTCTATGGTAACTTAAATCATGGAGGGGAGACTATTCATTTATAGATTAACACTATTAATTGTCATTTTAAATGATTCTGCCAAATGCAGTAATTAAATTTTAGATTTAGAGGTATCTGTAAAGGATAATGAATGCCTTCTCAGCACCCATCAGTTGTGCTACAACGCAGTAACAAGCAATAGCTTAAGCTCTGTACCAGCCAATGGCGGTAATGGAACAATATGTAGCACGTTTTGACAGGGCATGGTGAAAATCCAAACCGCGGTCCATTTTCAACAGAACCAGACCGACCCCAAAGAATGCATCCATTGTCCATGAGAGAGCCGGAGAGAGGAGAGAACTCTCCTTCAGTTCATCATTCATTCCCGAGTGGCCTGCCTCTTGGGCCATTAGGGGCCCGGAAGTGCGCTCCTTTTGAGAGGCCGTGAATAAAACTCCCATTACTTCTGCTGTGTGACCCGAGAGAGAGCGAGACAGAGAGAGAGAGGGAGAGAGAGGTGAGCGCGGGCCACCGCAGGGACCACCATTAGTGATGATCCGTAACAAAAAAAAAAAGGGAGACGGGACACTTGAAAAGGGGGGCTTTCTGGAGCTGCGGAGAGTTTCCACTCGAAAGAGCCCAGGCGCATTGTGTGAGGCTCCATGGAGGGTGTGTGGGGGAGGAGAGGCACTCAGCTGTACAGCGCTCCGGCTCAGGCTTCTGCACCTCTTCTTCTTCAGGGGGAGGGAAGCGCTGAAAAGGGGAGAGCGTGGGGTGGGGGCCTGGGCCGCGTCTCTAATCGGAGGCATCTGGGGAGGCCCTGAACAGACGCTGGTACCTCCGGCACGGTGTGCGTCGCTAACGTGGTCGGCCTAGCAACGGGGTGGAGGCGCGACTCCGTGTGAACTCGTATTCATTCGCATCTGGGGTGACGCGGGGTAACGGCAAAAACATTTGGTTGGACGAACACGTGCTTGCAAACAAAGCCCCTTACCCATAACAGCAGACAACTTAGAGTTAAGAATCAATCAGAGCTGTTCAGAGGGGAAAAACACCACATATTGGTAGTTTCCCTTACAAATGTCAATTAACAGAGGTATACAATTATGAGCTGGAAATTAATTTTATGTTATCTGGAAAAAAAGTCTAGACATTTGAGAAAGAAACCCACACCAGTGTTCGGTTGAATGTTCCAACAGAAACTGAGTAAATGGCACTTACAATGGAGAATCACAACTGCACATCCCACAAAGAGAATCCCCCTGGGTTTCACTTCCTCTGAGAACTTTTAGCGCCCGATAACGGGCGAGCGGAATCAAATGCGACGGTGAAAAGAGATATTCACCCACCTCGCGTGGCTGGATGCGGGTGAAAGCGAGTGAAAGCGGGAGCATTCAGGAGCCAGCGGGTTGGAAGAGCCCCCCTTTTTTATACCCCAGGCCGAGAGGGAGTAACAGGACAGCAGAGGAGCGCCTCTCTTTCTTTCCCCCTCTCTCTCTCTCCCTCTGAGAACTCCTCACCCTGGGGCGTCTTTGTCCCCCACTCAGTCACAGGTCACTGGACAAGCGCTATTCACTCTATTACTCCTCCAACACCGCCAACACCGCGCCCGTGGAGAGAGGCCACGGGAGGGCCCTGGGCCCGCAGGACGTTCGTCCCCTCAGTCCGGTCTTCTCCCTTTGGTTCGGTCTGGTCTGGTCCCCTCAGATCCGACGTAGTCTCGTTTCGCGTGGGTTAATGCAAGCTGTGCCCTCCGCCACAATTGGTTTCGAACGCGACTCCCCTTGCGCAAGTTTCTCAGTTGAAAATGAGAAGAGGCAACCCTCACAATCCCGTCTAAATTCAATTCTAAAGAGCGATTTTAGAAAAGAAAACAAGTACTAATCCTTTCCCAAAAATCCATAAGAGCATTAAGCCTTGATATTAGGTTCCCGTTGCAAACAAGTCCCAGATTTACCTATCATTCGACAGTGCGTTCCCTCAACAGCTCCAGCGGTCGAATTAGAGAAATACATAATTCAAGGAATGTATCATTCAGGCAGACTACTGTGTGAGGATATTTCACGCTGAAATTCATTAAAAGTGCAGATACAGAGAATTAGAATCATAAATCTTAAAAGAATCCAGTAGGCTCACCCCCTTGCTCTTGCCAGACTCATTTGCCAAAGCGATAAACAGGACAATCGCTTGTCTTGTTTTTGGTGGGCGGCCCTCATTCCTCTGTCCTGGACCCCGTTACCACGGCAGCATCTGCTTGCCAGGCCCCTCATCACTGTCATGGTGGAGAGAGGGGGGGGTCGCAGGACACAGGGACTCACAAAAGACCAGCTCCCTCTTTCTCTCGCACACACACAGACACACAGAGCCGTAAGGGCAGGCTTTGGACTGAAACACATGGTCAGGGCTTGGCACGCCACAGACATGGCATCTCCAAATTAACATTAGAGGACACTGTGGCAGCAATGCATATCTCCTGCCACTAGGGGCACACATGCTCATTCAGGGAGCAAATTCGCTCCAAAATGAACCAAAGCCCACTTACTACAGCAGTGAAAGGATCTATAGGACAGTTTGTTTGATTCCAGAAGATAGGATTTTTGATTCTTTCTGAGCCACAAGTTTAGCAGGTAAACCTCAACAGATAACGACAAACCAATAAAAACGGCTAACTCTGTATGGCTCTAAGAGCATGACGAATGCATTCACGATGTGGTGCATCAAGGCTTTAACTCTGAACCATGCTCCAAAACAAGGGTGAAAACACAGCTTGCATTTGGGAGACCCAGATTTGCTTTAAATGTAATGCTGTGCGGTCTTTTATGACTCTGAAATCAAGTATTCGCATCTTGTGTTCTGTGAAAAGGGACCACACGGATCTCATCCAGTAGCCCAAGGCACGTCCTTATCGTGGGACCTTGCTTTGACAGCAGTTAGCGGTTGCACAGATTATGAATTATTCTCTTATACATCTGGCAGCGAGGTTGGAACAACAAGGACAACAACATTCCTGCACAAAATTGAATTTGAGAAATGGGAACGCGTGCTGTTTATATGAAAAATGTGATTTTATTACCGCAAAGGAAACGCAGACAGCCCACTGCTTGTCTGAGGTAAGAAACAAGGCTTGAGCTTGAGATTTTCAGTGCTGGGTAACAATAGCTCAGACTTTAACTCTTGCTCCAGTCATGCAGGTATATTAGTTTTTCCCACTTCCAGCAAAATTGAATACCCATTATTTAGAATCAACATTTCACTGATATGATTTATAAATGGGTTTAAATATATTTAATTACAACCAAACACCTCAAGACATGTTCAAACCTGAATATTGCCTGGAAGGCCGATTTGTGTTATTTTATTGCATAATGACATTGCTACTGCTTAATCAGATGTATCAAATTGTGTATCGAACTGCACTGCACTGAATCGTATAAATATTGATTATATTGTGGTGTCAACCATGGTCTTATAGTCCATGCACCAGTGTATTTATTGAATTGCTATTAAGCCAAAGGTTCAGACATACTACAATGACAGCACACAGCAGGAATTAAAACCCTTCAACTTGGCAGAAAGAGTGCTAGTGGAGGTGTGTCTGTTTCTGTATATTTATATCGATCGTTTCTCGATGGCCCACACAGCACCTTCCAGACTGCATTCTGTGTTAGATCACGTTTGCCGATGCAGCACTTTTCACAGGTCAGATGAACAAACTTGTTGTAGAGGGCTTAAAGTAGCCATATGGTGCCTGTAATCTATGGTAATCTTTCACAAGACGGCAAAAAGTTGCAACAAATCACTCTTCCATAGCTGCGGGAATTACTGTCCGCATTCTCTCCAATGGAAGTGCATCTAAATGGAAGTTGTTTCTGATTGGAAAAGCTCACGTTGTGTGGATACACAAAGGCCAGTATGTGGCTCAAGACGTCAGGGAAGATTCAGGGTAAAAATACCTTGGATATCGCTTATCTGTGGCATGCCAGCGTTCTTGATATAAAATAAAACCAGAAGATTACAAGGGGGGCTTTATTTCCTGCTGAGAAACAGATTCTCAAGAGAAACAGTGCAAGGCCAGCAGAACCTGAGGAAAAAAGAGACAAACCCTTCCTACTTCCTATGCCTCTAGGATGGGAATACCTTGGAGGTGATCCTTGATGATGATGTCTAACAGTTTCGCCCTCAAAATGTGACCTAAGAGAGCAAATTCCCTTTGTGATGCCAGCTGACCCCGGCCACATTATCCATTCATGCCTCCTTCGTTTGGGACGTCCGTCAGCAGAGAGAGCGGGGATGAGGCAGATGGATTTGTGCGCATTCTGAATGGGTGCAGTCATTACGTTGAGAGCGATGCAACGTAGCGGTACAGTAGGGCTTGCACGGGCGCAAACAAAAGCGCCCGGGCCATCTGCAGCAGCCTGAATGGCACGCTTTTTGTTCCTCTCCAGTGCTGCCCCTGCAGCTTTTGTGCCAAAATAAAATCGGAACCTCCCCCACCCCCACACACGCACACACACACACACACACACACACACACACACACACACACACACACACACACACAGCCCTCTCGCTGTACTCTGGGAGTGGACTTTACAGGGTTGCTGCGTGATGACTCTCCCCATGCGTGTGTGCATGCGTTCGTGCGTGCGTGCGTGTGTGTGTGAGCGAGTGTGTGCTTGTATTAGGGGTATGGGGGTGGTGGGAGTGGTCAGTGAACATCTGGATGGCACGTCCTTTTTAATTCCGGGACTAATCCTAATGAATCTGTCTCCACATCCTCAACAAAGGGTCCCCGGCAAGCTGTTTGTGAAAACATGGACAGATTTAATTCCATTATTGGAGGGGGTTGGGGAGGGAGTGAGGCTTGGGGGGGAGGGGGGCGTAGCAGCTGATGCATAACGGCAGACCCCCTGCTGGTTTATGCGAGGTGATGAACTGAACTGTTGAGTAAGGTCGGTAAAACCCGCCTGGATTAACTGGAACATAATGTACCAAGGGCTACGCACGCAACACTGTGGCAATACGGAATGCCTCCGATGCTGGCGTGCAAGTGAACAAAGCACGCCGCACACTCCCGGTTTCCCTTCAGGTTTGCTCAGGGTTCACGCCCGTCACCTGACCCTTACATAAGAGCCAAAGGTGGAGTGGACGTTGTGTACAGAAAGCCCGACACCTCCTTTGATGAACAGTTTGCCTTCTCTGTGGAAGACTTTGCTAATCAGACGCTGAGCGATGGAGGAGATCAAACGTGGCTGTTACAAAGGGTTCGGGGTGACAGATAGGTGTTCCCTCACCACAGCAGGGTGTTCCGTCGTCGGGTTAATGATCTGCAAGCTGGCTTTGCCTGCACGTCTACAGCTGCATACCAGGGGACTCGGGCAGAGCTAAGAGCTGGGATGGTCCCTCAAAGCCTGCGCAGGAAAAAGTCAAGGTGGAGCGCCATTCGCACTTGTTGACAGAGGGTTTCCCAAGTTTTCTGGTGCCCAGGCGCTGCTGGAGAACCAGGAGAGGGGGAGATCTGGAGTCCCCAGAGATTGGCTGAGATCATCACCACCACTGGTCAGGTGCAGACGCAAGAGCTCATATTCAACATGCATCTCTTGTTCTATTCTTCTTCCAATTTTCACCCTGTCTTTTGGAATCGCCGTATCAGTGCATTAAGCTCGCCTCCCTGTCATATCCTGAAGGCTATATCCTGATGGCTGAAGGCGAAAGCACAACGAATGCAATCCTCTAATACACCAGCAAGTGGCCTATGGCTGCATTCTACACTTCAAATACTACAGTGCATCATAGGAAAACAAGAGGCAATCGGAAAATAGATACTCCCACTGTAAGGCAGCTTATTGTCCTGACAAGTCAGCAGCTGACATAACTGACCCAACACCATCACAACAGAACCAGTTTGGACTGTTGCCTTGACGACTATTTTGGGGTCGTTGTTGGTCGTTGTTAGCTAATGACACAGTGCAGACTCAAACTTGGCGGTCTCGCTATACGCTTAGAATCAGTGCCTTCACCGGATGAGCCACCTGAGAGCCCCTTCACCCTACATCTCCCAGTTTCACAAGTCTCCACCATCATAAATTCAGAGCAATTGCTGAGGATTATTAAAATGTCTGTGTAATGAACAAAACGGGGGACGTGAACTCAAGAGACTTCCACAGGCACGGCAAGCCCAGTACATGCCATTTATTTCCTGCTTCGGGTTTAAATGATTCCAACAAAGAGCGCAGCATGCCTACTGAAGATGTTGGTAATCCTCCAGCTGAGAGAACACTGTACATTCCAGACAGCAAGTCATAAATCAGCTCTTAAAATGCTCCTGGGTCACTTTACTGGTGATGTCAGATCTTACCTCTTGATGCGAGACTTGAGACCACGGTGGCTGTTTCTTCCCCTCGTTTAGAATGGGAAAGTACTGACGTGCTTCCTGCATAAAGGCAAGGACTGTAATGACCTCATGTTCCTCAGCACCCTTTAAACAAGACCGGCTTTTATGAGCGGCGGGATCACAAGACAGAGCAGCAGGCCTCTCTGCTTTTGGTTTGGGCTAAGGTCGGAGAAGCAGACTTCTAAAAACACAACCCCTCTGTGTCATTAGTGGAAAATACCTCTGACCAGGCAGTCACTTGATCCCACAGATAACTTCCCCATTGAGTCCCATATCAATCTTTCACAAGGCTCTGCTGGTGTCAATGATGCAGAACACCTAAAATTAGCCCAGGGAGAAATCCACGGCAAACACAGTACAGAAACCAAAATTACTTTATCGCACCCTGAAGCACTTAGGTATGTTTTCGATTAGGAATCAATTGCTGCATTGTTAAACTTGGATTAGACTACAACTATCTTGCAGATAAGAACAGATCTTGGAAACACTGGCTGTTCAGATTTACAAGGGTGTAACCATAGTCATGTGGCCCTTGCATTTGATTACTTTTTCATTGTACTTTGTTTAAACAGACAAGGCCATTGCTTACACCCAGGTTCATGACTCTCCACATTCTGCATTTTATCATTGTTTGTAAAATATCCAGCAGAATAGCACAAACTCACTCTGTTTCCCTGATATTCCTGAAAGAGTGCATTTCTATAAAAAGTATTAATTTAAAATGTTTTAAATGTGGAAATACAGATTAACCAAAAAACAGCAGCCACCTGCTTTCTACATTTCAATATGCTTCCCAATTCAATGATGCAAATATTAGCCATTTTTCTTTTTGTTGAGAAGGCCAACGCTTTGAGATGCTCCCATGCACATGGGATAGGAAACATTTAATACTTTCCATGAAATATGGAGCTTCATTTCTAGAGCCTTCTCTTTTTGAACCTTATTCAAACAGGAACATTTAACAAAAGATTATTTCTCCTTGCAGGATTGACAAACATTAAAATGGTACTCAAATACAATGTTTAATTTCTTCCTCCTTGCAGTCTGCCTTGAGTGAATACTCACACTGTGTCTGATGCACACTGACATTCCTAAGCGCATGCCACTCAACACGCCCTTGGTGTGATCTTGCTGACCGGGACAATTAGCTCTACATTTCAGCCTGAGCGTCCCACGGACCTGAAAGTGGCTACATGGTGAGAGGACGGGTCCTCCTGACCCACGCAACAGAGAGGTGACCCGTGTCACAAGCTGGCACGCAAACACATTAAAGCATCCGACTACTGCCATGCCCCTATGCTGCCGTGACCCCCACCCCATCGCCCCCTCCCCCCCCTGTCCAGCCGTCCGGTGCTGGGCACGACCCTCACAGGAGAGAATTCTGCAGCCTAGTGGGATATGCAGGGAATGCCCAAGTCAGCACTCTGGCGCATGTCTAGCCCTGTCAGAGTTCATTTCTTCTACTACATGCACACAGGCATTTGGGACGTTCCCCAAGCATCCTTTTGCCCCTAATAACCCCAGGTTTCATTCCCAGACCACCTAATTATATGCTGAGGATGTGGTCATGAAGGAGTTAATGCACAAGGGTAAGATTCTATAAAACCACACTTTTCCTGAATTTTACACTAAGAAGGACTTTGATTCGCTGGGCATGACGTCAAACATGAAATGAGTAGGCCAGCAGACACGGATAAGCAGCCTACCTCTTTTGCACTTTTAAATATCCAATTATGTTCAGTCTTTAGACCTAGCTGCCATTGCACGGTATTTCATGCAAGACAGCTCTGCATTTTAATTTCCGTCTACACCAAACAGCCGACTACACAGGCTTGTCAACTCCTCTGCCCTGCACAACGAGCAATTTGAGCCTGCAGTCTTTGATGCAGTGCGTTAAACCTGGACAACACTGGAAAAAAACATAATAAACCCTTTCTCTTCCACTCTAAATCAAGACTAACATGATCAAACAGCATGCATTCCTACTGGGGTTGTCTTGACAATTCCACCCAAAGCAAATCTTATCTACCCATTTCACAAATGGTGCTAGTTACATGCTGAGATTCCGTTCAGTGAAGAAAAGATATTTGCAGCATTAATCTATCGTTACATGTCATGACTGCTTTATCTGTCCATAAATCTATCCAAGAAAAATAAATAAAACCATCACCTTTCAAGTTAAAAAGACCGGGTAACCCTAAATGTCTGGACACTCCCCCACGTTACAGGTATTTTGGAACCCCACCCCTGGAATGAACGTAAACACATCTCTAATGGGGCTGTAAGAAATGTTTTGGTATGCAACAGGCATGCTGTTCATTTAGCTTTGAGGTCCGGTCACCGCGGAGGTCCATCAAACACAAGACTCAAGGTAATGTGTCACTGTCACCATCTCTCACACAAGACATGGCAATGTTCAACAACGTTACGAAACACTTTCGCCCATCATGCCATTGAACACTGACACAACACTTCAGAATGTAGAGAACGGGGGAGATTTTACAAGGCCAGTTCTTCAGGGTGTCTCCATTGCCATCCCTTCAGTGCTGTAACTGGACACTTGCATAACCTCCACATCAGAGGACAGGGGCTTACAGGGACACATGACACTCAAGGTCATGACTGTTTGGACAAGGGCCTTCTTGCACACTGAAAAAAACCCCACTAATGTCTTGGCACAGGTTATTTTTTTAAAAGCTTTTCAATTGTGTTTTCATCTCTCCCTTCAATAATGCACAGTTATAAGATCAGGGACAGGACCGTACAATTGGACCACAATGATACATAAATTAGGCCGATAGTTTTCCCTGGTATTATTTGCTGCCGATTCTGCTGAACGGAAATAAAGACTTGCGTTCACAAGGCCAGGGGTAGAATGCTAGGCTAACTTCAAACACTAATCTCTCCTGATTTCCTCCATTGCATCCAATTATGATGGTGGGTCACCTCTCCGACCAGATCAATTAGCCTTGTAGCTGCACAGCGGTATCCTGTAAGTCACTACAGCGGACTTTTCCCTGATCCTGTTTCACATGCTTGTCCAGGATTCTACAAATCCCAATCACTCAAATGGAGCCAAAGTGGATAAAGGACTTCTTTTATTTTTATTGAATCTGTTTTATTAGGAGAATCTGGAGGACCAGCAAACTGAGCTCTGAACTAGCCTATTACAAATTTGTGGCCTGGTTTTGAACTCTTAAGTTAATTTCTTAGGCTTGTGTTTTATAATGAAATAAAAATATTGCTTGTAAACTAGTTCATACGTAACACTGAGACTTATACAGTGTATTTCCTTGGTCTGAGAGTTTGACTCCTTTTACAAGATTGAATTATCAATTCAGATCACCAGTTTGTAAAGGAATTTCCTAATGACCCTCAAAGAGCTAATGGTGACCTCACCACAGGAATTTTAACTGAAATTATAGACCAGACAGGAAAGACGCAGCCGAGTATATCTGACCTCCATTTAGTTAAATCAATTATGTTCATTTTGCATGTGTGTATAAGATCCGTATATGATTCATGTATAAGAAACATATTTGCCAGAAAACTAAAAAGAACCACCACACTAAAACAACATGATTTTTTTCCCAGCAATGATTCTGTCATCAGAATTCCTTAATGATATCCCAGCACTGTTATCACAAATTAAACAACTTCTGGGCAGTTACCCAAGAAAATGTCTGATAGTACTGGCAAACTCATTTGCCAACCAGTTCAGTATACATTGAAACCTTTTACTTTATGGCACCTAATAACTATCCTCTTGTATATTAAGTTTTGGTATCAGCATGAGAAACTGTGTCATTAAAATTATCTAGGCCACCTCTATTGATAGTCTATACTTCCTGGCACAATGGTATTTTGGCAAGAGCTGTCAAGCTGTTGAATCCGGTGCTCAAAACGATTTATCGGAACACTTTTGTTTTGAAAGGAAATATCTTGTTCTGACACACATTTGTAGCCACAGTAATACTCCGCAAATCCCCTAACTACAGTGCAAAACAGGAACATTTCTTTGAATTCCATTGTGCTACCACAGCAATGCTGTTTAGAGTTGCTTTAATTCTCTGCTGGGCAGCCACTGTGCATCAGGTGATCACTCGACAAGTTGGCCACTGAAGTCTGCCAGGACTGAATGACTAGAATGTTCTGGAAGAACCAGAATTTGCACATTCATTCACAGTGGATGTGGACTCTTGGATGCAGATGCAGCTTCAAGAGATGTCATTACAATGCTCTCATCCCACCTCTCACACCAATGAAGAAAAAGCTGGATGGGAATTCTAATGCATTTCTGACTTTATACGTAGGTGCGTGTATTATACAAAACCTCAGCCTGTGCCTTGGAGTCAAACATTGTAATAGCAAAACTATTAATGGCATTCATAGTTCCATATTGGAATCCATGACTGCGTTTAAGCTTCACATTAGTGTTTCCTGATAAGCAACAGCATTCTTTTGTAATCGTGTACCCAATGGGGTGTGACCTCAAAAATCCATCCTAGACTGAACTGTGTTCCATTACATCAACATGTCAAAAAACCAGGAACAAATAACAAATCGTGGGAAAGTATTTTTACACAAATAATCATTTATCTTGAAAAGGTCCACATTTTGGGACTCCCTTCATGACAAATCTAAGGCCTTGTTCCCAGATTCCTGACACAGACCACAGAGCAAATGCCTGACATAGTCTTCCTGGAAGCTTCCAACAGCAAACCTAACAGCGAGTGACACGCCAATTATCTCTGCTGATTCTGGTTGCCATGGCTGCGCATTTTTCACTTAATGAAGGTTTGCCTTTGAAGACGGGGAGAGGCTGAATCGGCAGATAGCTGGAATAGCCCTCCCTTTTTAATGAGCGTGCCCACGGGCCGTTCGGAGCGATATTAACATGTCACATGTGCGAGGACAAATCACTGGCATTCCTGTGTCTGCTTATGACTTGTCAATGACTCCAATCATCGCCGGTGGCCCTGCCCATGCCTCGCTGAGATAAGAAATACACACAATGTAGCTCCATGTCCTCAAATTACAATACATATAAAGAAGCCTAAACAAGTATGGTGGCAACTTAGCATATTACAGCAAATAACTGGCAAGGTTTAGAAGGGTTCAAACAGCATATTAGGTACTGAGCTGCCTTCTTTTAAGCCATTGTGAAGACGCTTTTGAGGCAACAGTGTCTTTGTTCGTTTCCTATTACCTTTGTGAGTTAAACATTAATGAACATTTTGTGATGACATTTCATATGAGAGACAAATGAGCCATAGTAATAATATAAGCAAAAGTAGTAAAAGCAATTAACATGCAAGTTTTATAAAAGTTTTCATTTATGTTCTGTGATGATACTAAGTAAGTATTTTACATTAACAAAAGTAAGCATCTGACTCACACTCTTAAAACACATCTCATTTATTTCCACTCGGCAGCTGTTACAATAAGTCAGCTATGTTTTGCTAGGTACTGCCCCGTCGTCTGATTAAACTGCGAAAGCATTTTATTACAAACACTGAATGACTCACTGCATTCTCAAACTCTGTCATCTGTTCCTTTATGAAGTGTCTACTGTCCACAGGGTAAAGCTTCCTCTCGACTCATGCTGAATGACGCAGCACTGAGTGCTATCATGATTTGTTCCATCCTGGTATAGTGGACATCTCACTGCCATTATAAGAATGGTGCAATGCCAGAATCAAATCCACATAGGAACTGATCATTTGTTACTTGCAGCTTTATAGCAGCACAGTTAAGTGTAAATTGCCATAACAATGGTCTAATAAGAGGTAAAAACAGAGAAGACATTTTTAAGAAATGGGTCTGGCTTCTCACAGAACGTTTAATATGGGGCAAATATGAGTACCTCACATTCTGTTTCAATCATTCAGTCAGGAATGGACCAAAGGCTCAATTTAATATCTTTAATCAAAAAAATTTGTTCCACAAAACAAGCCATGTCATTTTGAGATTACTCTTCCATCTAGGATTTTTTTTTTATTGTACTGAGGGGTTGAGGGTGTAATAATGCTATGGGTTCATTACCTGCTGAAGCACAGGCATTCTGTGACCTACGTCTATGCTGAAATTAAGTTGGCACATTAGAATCATAGTTTAGGGAAGGACAGTATTCAAACTGTAGATTTAAGGGGTATGCTTTTACACACACTGATTGCTTCATAAAGTTAATGTCAGTTCATTCATGCCTAAATTATTTGTGAAGTACTCTGCTTTCCAGAGTCCCTTCCAGAGATCAATGGTTTAAATCTTCAAGGCAACAACTGACCAATCACTTCTCTTGCCAATTCTGTTTGGTATGCCTTATATAAAACTTTGATGAAACTTCCAGAATTCAATATATATCTGACAGTATCCAAGCCTTTGGCACTTGCCTGCAAGACCAATAGCAACAGCACTACTACGAAAAATCTATTTTAATTGCAATCTATTCAAAGTACATTTGAACTCTTGGGACCGAAAACAGAGTTTTATTAACCACAGAATCTGACTTTCACATCAGCTGACTGATGGGGTCTGAATTCATGGCCTTCAGGGTGTTTTTCCGAAGCAGTGTGACGAATGTAGGATTCCAGCTGTAAGGTTTTCGAGCGTTAGCCCACTTCCTAATGCTTAATTTTTCAGTCAGGCTCCTGACAGAAATATACCACACAACGTGGTTGAGTTGTAGTATGACACACAGGGGAAAAGAGAAGGTAAAGAATACAATCTGTGCTCACAGTACTTGAAGGACTATTCTAATGTTACAGGATTAAAACAACATGGTGTATCGGTTAGACAACCAGATATGACATTAGACAACCAATGCAGGTTCAAATCCCAGAAGTGTCAATGCATTTGTACCTTTTCAGTGTTGTGCACACTTTATCAGTAATATATAATTTATATGTAAATGAATAGGCTATATAAGAACCTTGGGTATTTAACTCTCTCTGGATATCCGGCATCTGCTAAGCAAGTGGATATGTGATGTGCTAAAGTTCACATATGAGGGGATCATGGTTTCAATAACCCCCAGGGTAAAAGCTATTTTGATAAATTGTATGAAGACAGAAAAGGAATATCCCCAACTTCTAACAATTAACCCACTGCCCTTGTAAACCTAACCTCTAAAAGATCATCTTTAATCTCACATAAGTAAAGATTTTTTTAAAGGCTTGCTATGACAAATGAACCAATACTACCAAAGTTTAAAGGTAACACCATGTGCATTTTATGTAGGTGAGCAGCATAAATCAAGTTAGGAATGAAATTCCAAAACTCCCAAGGATGAGCGCCAACATATAATTATGTTAGGAATCCCTGACTTTGTTAGCATTTTTATAGAGGGGAGAAAGGCCTTAAACATAGGCCAATCTCCTAAAAAGAAACATATGGATGGCAGATTAGATTAAAGGGTTACAGAGTGCCCTGCATTGTTGACTACAAACACACTGCCCAGGAGAACAGTACAATATGCTATGCGCCCTAGGTTCAAAATGTGGTGAGAAATGTCTCTACAAAGACTTTGCCTTTCAAATTCGAAGTCACATGTGAGGTTTTGAGGTACATGGTTTTTGTTTATTCACAGCCTTTCTGAACATTCATTTCAAGCATTCCTATGTTTTCCTCACTGTTGTACATCAGCTTTTAGTATGAAGGGTAAAGCATTATTGAAAACTGCTAAGAGAGGCCTTTAGCTCAAATTAGCTGGATCTATGCCCAGGCACCAATCCTTAAGAAATCAATTTAAAGGGCACAGAGGCAACATAATTATAATGATCAGTGTTTTATCTTCCAGTTATCTTTTAACTTTCACAACTAATTGTAGTCTGAACATAATACTTTCTGGCACACAAGGTTAAGTATTTAATTTAAGAATTTAAAAACAAAATCCAATGGACAGTTTATTTCCCAGGCACAAACCAAATGAATGGACCATACAAAGGATGTGGTGGATTGTGTGGACACGTCCAACTGAATTCTTTACATGGGTTTTATTTAATGATCATGTAATCTTAATGTGAGTTTTCTGCATGGCACTCAGAGGGGTGCAGTTCTATATGCAAGGACAGGAATCGTACCATGATGCAGATTTAGGACGCTGAGGGAAAGAGAGGTCACTTTATGCAAAGATCACTGCTAAGTTCTGCTTTCTGATCAAGCACATGTAAGTACTTAAAGGTATACCTTTTGTATTCATTATCCAGAACCAAAACAAATAGTCAAGTTCACACGTATTAAAAATTCTGGTGATTACCTATTTCATTTCAAACTCTCATAAGTAACACATTGGTATAAGAAATTAATTTTGAAAACCAAGGAAAGTGGACTATTTTCTGCCCTGACATGCATTGGCTGCAGAATTTGTTTGCAAATCCACCATCCTAAGAGAGGGCTAGGCATCAATTGCCTCCAGTTCACTCAAGTTTTCTCATTAACCCTACTGTCTATGTTCTGGGTCCAGGTGGATTCACATTTAAATGTCATAGACACACATGAAAACCTTCTGAAGGAGAGCACCCCTGTGGGGAATTGAAACGGCAACCTTTCGGATAGGAGTCCGGCTCCTTAACCACTACACTACACTGCTGCCCCAACACCAGCTGCCCCAAGGGCTCCACACTTCGCTCTGAGGCCCAAGGTATGACTCCAACTCGGCCGAAACTACGCAGCCATGCTGGTCATCTCGCAAAACCAGCCACACCAACTCACTTGACTTACTCGCTTGCACTTCCCAGGGAGGGAGGTGGGGTTTAAGAAAGCAGATTCTTTCCGACACACAATCCAATTACTGAGCTCTTTAACAGGCAGACCCTTTTGTGAGATAAGGCGAGGCGATAAGGTCAGCCTGTGATGGTCTGACAGTGTGCCCCAGCGGCTGGTTGGGGCAAGATATGTCTACCAGCGAGCAGTCAAATTAAGGCACAGCAGACCAGAAAGATGAGGGTCTCAGCCTGGATGCCGAGGCTAAATCATTTTCAGACAGGTGGACTTGACACTCTCTCCCGACCATGACAGATGAGATTACCTGCTGCCACTGACTAAAGCCTGAAACTGCCATGCAGTTGCATAACCACGCAATGTGTAGAGAACACTGTGTACTGTGTGTGTAATTATCAGGTGCTCGCATGGAAACCACTGGAAATGCACATCTCAGACGATCAATGCGAAACACAATGACATACTATTTTCTCTTTTTATGTTCCACACTTTGGTTTTGAAACAAGATAAATGGAAATGCAACTGAATATTTTAATTCCATTACATACTGCACTTAACCTGTTCATCAAAGGTACATCAGAGCAGAAAAAAATGTTCTTACTTACTTCTGATGAACAAACCAATGTCAACATCTCCAACACCAATGTCATTCACATTTAGAGTCCTAAAAAAGTCAGTAAATAACCTCAAGCATGTGTTGCACAGTGAAGGCTAGAATGCTAAATTCAGTCCCAAAGCACTGGCATGTCAATTACAGGCAGTTGAAGAATAAAGAAGAGAGTGCGAGACCAGCAAACAAAGTCACATTATGTACTATACACGCCTTGAAGCAGTCAGGCAATTGCTAGACCGACCACTTTATTATGCAACATGATGGACGTATTCAAGATAAGCCATTGTCTCTCACTGTCAATACTAGAGAAAAGATCTTAATTCAAACACAATGTCAATGTAAAAAAATCCATACAGAGTGCAGTTTCCATGAACTTAACAAGCACGGTAAGCTTATTTGTATGTTAAGGCCACTGACAGGAAAAGCAATGCAGCTTTTAAATGAACCAAGGTCGATCTGTGGTCAACAAACTCCGTAGCCTTCAGGATCGGGCTGGAAGAACCAGACCAAGAACAAAGTACAGGTTTAACCTTTGGTTTCTTCCCCCTGGGACTTTCCATTAAGGAGTTAAACTTGAAACAATTCATATTAAGCTACCCACTACAGAACTTCCTATTAGGTAGCTAAGTCTTGTGAAACGGGAGATTCTGAAATGGGATTCAAGCCCTCAACCCTCTCACCACAGCGCCAAGTCGTTACCTCAGCCTTTTCCCTATGGTATGCTCTTCTTATCGCCAGAACCTCTGCAGACTCAGTGGACACCTGCCGTCTGCATCAACTCTGTGCCCAGTGTTCACCCAGCCTGCACTCTGTCCTTCAGACAGGGAGTATACAGATGTGCTGAATGCACAGGTGGTACAGCTAACCACAGCTAATCATCACCTAAAACCCCACACTGGGCTTCCACCTCCCTAATGATTTAAGGCAAATGGTTTTACCATCTTATCAAGGGAAAAACAGTTGTGGGGTCTTTAATAAAAGACCGGTTGCACATAATGCCTCTTGAATAGCAATATTGCAAGACCTTTATGTGGATCACAGGTGATTCACTTCACACATACAGTGCTCTGAGGAGAAAGGTTGTGCATTTTAAATATTTGAATATACTGCAGCTCCTGAGACTGAATATTCTAGAAATTGTAACTTGCTATTTTTCCCAAAAGCACTGCATGAAAAAAACTTCTTTTTGAAAATAATGACTCACTGCAAAGAAATCAGCATTCACTCACATGTCCAGGCTGGAAAATTAATATAAATTAATTAATGCATGATCCTTTGGCTTTGGCTTTTACAAATTTTAATTAAAAAGACTAACATAATGAATGTAATGTAATGAATAAAACTCAGAATTTTACTTTTTTTCATGCTAATTGTCAACCTTCTGATTAATGATCCCAGTAAATGACTAGTTGACTGCTTACTGGAGGTTGTCTTCTGCTCACTTCCTACACAGTTGAGTCAAGAGTGGCACATAAAAACATATGGCTTTTAAGACAATAAACATCTCAGTGTGTTGCTAAATGTCAGCACCCAGTCAAGTATATAGACATTACTTACGGTCACCTGATAAAATGGCCTGCTTGAGGCAAAAGCACAGGGATGATACTTTGTATGTTAATGTACAGTGCAACAGAGGTGTTTTCACTAATATTTTTACCTAGTAACCAAAACAAAATCTGAATATGTGACAGCATGAGAACCATGCACAAAACACAAAAACAAAATCAGAATATTTTAAAGTATCAGAACAATGTGACAAGAGTAATTGAGTGAAACCCTCACAACGGGGAAATATTCTAAAACATTACAAAAAAGATACAGGCTTTTTGGTATTCACACAACAGGCCTACATCAAATTATATTTTTGGAGGCAACCATCACTGTTTCAAGCTGTCCAGTCAGTGATAAGAGACAGCTGACTGCGAGTAAAAGGAACACAGAAGCAGTCTTTCTGGGGCGTTAAGCAATAGCTGTGCTGAAATACCAAAAAAAAAAAAAAAGAATCATATGGATGTCACTGCAAAAACTGGAACGTGTATACAGCATTTCTCACACTGCAGGTCACGGCAACACCTCACAAAAGAGTAGCGTGGCCGTCTGGCTGGGGTTCAGACCTATGACAGACACCACACACTGCTTGAGCCACAGTACAGAGAAATTTAAAACTGTCCCCAGATCAGCTCGCTCATCAAACCCTGCTTCGCTAATACACCGCAACAATGGGAACATCTTCTTCAGAAAAGACACCTAAAGGGACAGTTTCTGAAAAGAATATCGCAAATTGGTGTGGCGTTTCAGTCGCTTTTGGCTCTGTTCTGACAGAAAACATTTTAACCATTTTCCTAACCCACTCCTGGCTGCCTTTCTATTATGTGGTGGAAAAAAAAAACACACAAGGACTCCTGGCTTTTGCAGAACTGTGTTCCCAGCTCATCTGACAGACAGGGCTGAATGCTCTCTATTATGTTAATAAGACAAGCCATACAAAAAGTAAATCGAGTGAGGTTAGCAGCCAAGACAAATAAAGCGTTCCTTATCAATATAACCGCATCAATAATGAAAAGCCCTTCACTTGAACAAAGGCAGATCTGGACTCAGAGTAGGGTTCCTTCCAATTCCGCTGCGGGCTCTGTCTTAACAATGGGTCTGTCAGAGTAGCTATTAGCGAATACCAGAAGAGGCAGTGTTCCTTCTCAGTTGCCACTGAGATGAACAGCACAACATGGCGCTACAGTCTCCATGTGTAACAGTAATGAAAGTCCAATACTCCTGGGACAAAAATGCGCATGAAAGGAAATATCCTCTTTTCTTGCATTAGGAAAGGTATGACCAGCTCTCTGCCCTGGGAAAGCTAGGGCTAATAGGCAGGATTGCGAAAGGCACAATAAATTCTCTGGATTGGGAAAGGCACAGTGTGAGTTGTGCTTGCATTGTTTCGAGCAGGACCACTAATACCCAACTTTCACAACTGAAAGAAGCAGACAGAAAGGCCTGGGGCAAAATTATGAAATGCTGTTCTTTAAAGGAGAACACCAGTCAAAAATGCATTTTATCAGTTAATGCATTTGATCATATACATGCATAAGTGAGCACCCAAACCTCTAACCCTAACTGCTGCCATCCTCCAGTTAATGAGGCAAGCTGGAATTGAACAATGAGACAGAGGTTTTCACTAGAATCAACACACAAATACAAAACCCTGTAAAAAAAAGCTGCTTTTTCAGATATCTCACTGACCAATTTTAGACTTGTGAGCCATCAGCTGTGCATGGTGACAGTTGCATTGTTTAAAGAATTTTGCCTTTGTGTTTTTCAACACTGACGCGCCCGTGTCAAGTGTCTACAAGTATTGTCGAGTTTTAGGCGTAGGATCAAACCTTTTCTTACAAAGTCGCATTGCTCTGTGCAAGAAACTGAGCGCAAGTAAATGACTAAAACTGGTATGAAACCAGAGACGATGCTCACAGATCCTTTCAATGGCAGATGACTTTCTGAAATAACACGCCTTGCTTTCCATTCCATACAAAGCTTTTTTTCACACTGGCTTTTGACTTTGCAGCACTGGTGACCATTATTAGCACAATTTGTTCTTATTTACCATATTTGCAAACAAGCAGACACTCGTATGCAGGGTGAAATACACAGTTGATATTTTGCCCATAAATAGGCCTGTCTAATTATACAGTTGGATGTGTGGTGATGCAACGGATGTCTGAGGATGTGTCGGATGCCTGATGATGAAACCCAAGATAAGTGACTTTCCACAGCACATCTCAGCCTGGGGTTCAAACCTGTAACAGTCAGGTTGCCAAACCACTGCATCACATAACTGAGTCTGGAAATGAGTCCTTTTCTATCAGGATGATCAAAATGAGACTGAGCGGCCCAAGCTTTAAAGGGATAACCATGGCAACCATGGCTGCCCTAAGGGTACTGCAATGCGATGGAGCTCCATGCCATAAAAATAACAAGAATTACCCCGTGATTATTGGCCATTTTAACTCAAGCCAGTCTAGACGTCATAGGGTCAGCTGAATGCCATTGGGGCCCTGCAAACATTTAATAGGTTATACCAAAGCAGACTCTCTACCAATGCAGAATTTATGTCCCAATTTATGATTGAATGCATGCCTTGGACTCATGTATGACTCAGTGAGGTAATAAGCTTCCTGAAAATATGTCGAGCATGCTCTCCTGACAGCATTGTTTCTCTAATTTAACCCCACCCACAAGTTAAACCTTAACACACCACTCACACAACAGAGTCAGACTATGCCCAGTGACCCAGTGTCCCATTATACATGGTGGATAACGCAAGACGTACAACCTAGTGTACCATTACATTACATTATCTATTTGGTAAGCAGACACCGTCATCCAGGGTTACTTACAATGCTTAAAATTTGGCCTATACATTCCATTGCCCATTCATATGGCTGTTTTTTTTTTTACTGGAACACCTGAGGTGAAGAATCTTGCTCAAGGGAATAAAAGTAGTGCATGTGAAGTTCGAACCCACAAACCTCCATTCCAAATCCCATGCTGCCCTAAACCTGACTTTCAGCAGAATCTCTATGGTTTATCCTACAACGGATGTGCTCCAGATGAGGGACCAGTTCTATATCTGGACATCCGTACTTCTTCCTTTGGCTTCCCAACCAGCAGGTGCATAGGGGCTCACGTCTTAGCGTGTGAGTTATTAATATTCAAAGAAAGGATGTCCTGCTAATTGGGCTATCCAATTAAAGATATGCAGCTGTTCAGATTTCAGATTCTGTCAGCGTGTGCTCACTTGACAGCCATTTCATATGTTTCCAGAAAAGAAGGAGCAGCGTTCCAAAGGATGAGTAAATAGGCTGCATCACATCTGTACATTTGATTCCATTTGGGAAAACTTTCCCGTCCTCATCAAGGAGGGCCGAGGACCCACTGAGAATATCATGACAACTGGGCTCCAACGGACTGAATCCATTTAGACTTCAATTCCACTGTGCCTTTGTATCTTACATCGCCAAACTTTTAGTGATCAAAAAAATGAACGGAATTTCAACTTCATGACATAATTTGAAATTAATGACAAAAATTGTTGTTTGTATAAATCAGCCAAATCAGTCCCTTCTACTTTCTTGTCCCTCCCTTGCTAAACATTTTTTTTAGAGCCTCGGCAGTGGAATGAACTGGCCTGGAACATTAGATCTGCTCAGTCTTCTTTTAACTTCAACTGCCTTCTTAAGAAACATTTCGTTACCACTGCATTCCTTCTACATTTCTTCTGTATACTGTATGTCTGCATGTCTTCTCCAACGCTCATGCCTCATTCATGCTTTATATTTGATTTGCACTGCTTTCTCTCTAAGCCATGAATCTCCCCGACACGGAATCACTGTTCATATCAATTTATATTTCTGATCTGACTTAAATTCCTTGCATAATATTTAGCCCGTATTTGCATTCAAACACATGCAACGCTGCTCATGATTAACTCAACATGCAATGTAATGTAATATTCTTATGAGTTGTAAATTATGTTGGATGAGGACATATGCCATATGACATAACAGGAATATGAATAAATAAATGAATAAATGAATAGACGTATGGTGTCATGGATGCCCTTTGGATCAATTAGATTACACATGACATGCTGCACTTATCTCTAGGCAGCGTGACTGAACTGCAACTGCACAGATTATTCGACGGATTTCATTCATTTTTACTGAAGTTGTCTGCACCACAGAAGTGGAATCCACGTTACTGCACTAACATGTAGTCTACATCTTGAATAGCTCCAAAACTATTTTTTTGCTGTAAACAACGTATTAACAATAACAAAAAACGCTTGTCTGAATGGCATGCATTCACAGGGGTTGAAGAGAACACCATTCGTTTAGTGAAAACGGGTCCTTTGTGATCATGAATCTTGCCTCAGTTCTATGTCTCACATGTATTAGCGAACAAATGGACGCTCACAGATATTTAATTGTCGCATTGCAATACAACCTGTCGCATTACGAAATCCGTTTCCACCACGATTGCATACGTTAGCTAAATGAACTAATGCGCGGTTGCGAGTAGACGCTGCAGGTTGTCCAATTATGCATTTACATCACTTCCACACAAACGACCCCTGTCAACCAGGCAACCTAAATGTACTGAAATACATGTAGCTGACATTACATAAAAAGGCAAACAATTCCTCGGAAAAAATATCTGAATGCTAGCTAGCTAACTATGTCTGGGAAACAGGAAGATGTCAGTGTTGGTAGCAACTATTACCAGTTAACCACTCCTACAGAGCAGCCTAACTACTTCAGATAAGGTGAACGTAAAGAATGGTATCTTTAGCCCAGGTTAGGAAGAGAGAAATTCCAAATAATCTTGCTACCCAGTGAGCTAGCAACGTCAAACCACTTTCCCTGATTGCATTTCAACCGGGTGAATACTAACATCACTTGCACATTCAGTGGGCAACATGACAGCTCCTAGCCCAGACCCCATTTGTGCGATCATTGGGATTTGCACAATGCAAAACACTGGTTTAGAATTATGTAAAGCCAGTTACCATGTTAGCTCGTTTGCTATCGACCGAATATAGGTGGCTAAACAAGCTTGCAACCAAATGCATAGAGAAAAAAAATTACGTCCGATGGCTTCAGCTTCGTGTATCTGACAAGCCAACGTCCGCTTGCGCTATACCAGCTAGCTTGCTAGTCTCATATCCGCGAGCGCAGCTATGCAGAAGAATGAATGGACTCGGTCGTATTAGCGAACCTGCAGCTTTGGCTTTTGGTTTCCTTGCTGACTACAAATATGACAATGTATTAACGCTGGCTAGCAAACTTAGCTAGTTAGCCAACGGTAAAAAACAATTTTCTCAAATCAGCCATCTATCTAAATGACGTAATGGTAAAGAAAGACACACACTGACAATGACAATAAGATGCAAACGTCCCTGTCCCCCCAAAACACTGGCTAGCGAGATAGCTATCAAGCTGTAAACGTTGGTGTAGTCCTTTAGTTAGCGTTAGATACAAGAATAATGGTTTCTTGTGTCATTAAATGCTAGCCACTGCTACCTGGCTGCGTTATTTCAGTAGGCTGGATAACGTTAACTAGGTATGAAAACCGCAGTCTTACCGATATCAACCCGTCCTGCTGATGATATCCCGAAAGCGACAATCCTTTCACCAAATGCGGAAAATAGTATTTCACCTGTGTAACTGGGCAGATCTTTGACGGACGTGCACTGATTTCCCGATGCAAAACGCTGTTAAATCGCTTGCAAGCTACCTTGTTAAAGACGGACACAGAAACGTTAATGTTATACTGCTGAAGATGGCGACGTAACTACCTGATGCCGCAGAAGACTGGGAATCAGTACAAGCCACTGCTGCCGTTTTCTAAGGATTTGAATAGGGAGAAATCTGTCGCTATCTGAAAGGAGGAGACTTGTCAGGCGAACACTCCCACAAAGACCGGCGAAATCCAACATTCGAGAGTAGGGAAACAGCGCCTCCCACGGTTAGATAGCGACTGCCATACGCATGTGGTAGCATTCACTCGCCCGTGAATGTGTTTTGTCCGCAAGTGCCACATGGACCAACGAAGAACGGTAACATTTCCGTACCACAAATTTCTTTGTCTTTCGCAATATTTTGCTTTTTTTTTAGGACAAGTGCAAGACAAAACACATAATGGAGATGTGGAAATGGCTGTGTGGCTGAAGGTGAGAATTGTGTCAGTTGGTTATTTTGGTATAACGAAAATAGCAGGTTTTCTGATGAGGGTCCCGTTCACGCGAATTATTCCATTCATCCAAAGCAAGGCGTCATCCCCCCAGGCCGCATGATTTCAGTCCAGTTTGAGTCATCCTCTTGAGTTTGCCCACTTCGTACTGTAAGATGTAGAAGCCCAGGCGAGGCCTTTTTGACTTATTAGGAGGAAGAGTCATCTTCTGGAAAGTTTGCACAAGGTTGCATTTAAACTGGATAATTAATGTGTGGTGGGCAACTTGTGGCACACGTGTAACATGCAGGTGGTCCTGAGTCACAAAAAAGGGCAACTCTGAAATCTGATCAAAAGCCTTGTCAGCTTGGTGATATGTTGAGTAAAACCTGAACATTTTCAAATGAAATAGATGCAACAAACCTTTCACATTCATGCATTGACTCGTAACAAGGATGACAGCGTGGCATAGTGGTAAGGAACAGGGCTCATAACCAACACTTGTTAGTTCAATTCCCTGCTGAAACACTGCTTGTGTACTATTGGGCGAAGCACTTAACCCAGAAATGCCTCAGTAAATATCCACCCATATAAATGGATAATATGCAAAAATAGTAACCTCTGTAAGTCACTCTGGATATGAGTGTCTGCTAACAACACTGTACTTTAATAACCACAATTCTGGTATAAAGGTATAGGCTGTTGTTTGTACTCAAGTGTGTGTGTGTGTGTGTGTGTGTGTGTTTCATGGAGCCGGCCAACTTTTCAGGAAAATCAGGATTTCAGATGCAGCCCACTTGCTATCACAGCTTCCCTTGCTGTGGAAGAGAGTATGAGAAGCATATGCTAGGATACACAGAGGAGCTGGGAACCCTGATCGGTGAATACTTTGTTTCCAGAAATATTTATAACTTAACGAAAGCCACAGTCCTGGAAGAAATGCTCATACATCTGTAGGGAAATCTGTTTCCCAGATATTTTGCTGTCTATCAAGGCCATAGCAGTATCATGCACTGCTTCCATTTGCCTTGATGTTATGAGGGTGTTGAATGATCATTTCCTTCATGGCTGATGATTATATCCATTGGAAGCCGTTTGTTTCCTATAGTCCCTCCTGATTACATTATAGCCCGACGCTAGGATTGCATCACAGCAGTGACTAACCAATGGCTGCTTGCTCTTGAACACATTTCCAAGGGCATTTGATTGGATGATTGAAGTAATAATTCCATTAGTAATAGCTTTGCAATGAGTAGATGTGAAATCAAGTAAAGTGAAACATACACTTACGTGTAAAATGCTACCACATACATAACAAATATATACATGCATGCATTTCGAAGAATGCAAAAAAAAAAAAAACAAAACAAACGTAAGAATATCCTAGGTGACAGTCCTATTATTCAGGTGTATGGCAAGCTCCTGTTGCATTCTGAAAAAAGCCTGACTGTCTGCTATTGCTGTTAAAGAGATTGCTTTAACATCTAAAGTCAGGGCCAGGAATGGAGAACTCCTGAGGAATATGAATTATGAGGTCAATGTAGAGTTAATTAAACCAGGTTTTGCTCTTTTTATAGAGAGTTAAATAGTCTAAAGGAGATAAGGGCCTGAATGGCAGCAAATCAAGTATTCACTAGTTGTTCTGTGCTCTGCAGCCTATGGAATTAAGCCTGCCAAGCCAGATTCAAACCTGAAGACAGCAATGGACTTTGGAGGATTAATGGATTTGAAATGTCATTAGCAATAAACCAGAATAATAAAATTATCAATTGCAAATGGCTAGAATGTAATACTGCTTTGGGGCACATAGATGTGATCACATACTTTTTAGTTTTGTCATTTGATTTGTAGAGTGAAATGTGAAAATCTCAGAGAGGACCTGCTATTAATGTCCCTTTTTTCAGAACCATCCGGCCATGTAATTAAGGCCAGTCACCCAGAGGGGAAAACTGCAGCCCACATACCCTGTCATTTAGTGCATTAAAAATGATTTTTAAAAAAATGAATCACACCATTTCCCACACATAAAAATAGTCCTCTCTATGAGAATGATACCATTAAAATTGCACAAAACAACTGCCATTCTTGTCAATATTGGTGACAAATATCTATTAGAAATTTGAAAAACAGGTCTAATATAAAACAATGAATAACGGAAAAGAACACATTGTATGTATAGTTAATGGAATCAATTGAGGTTTGAATGCCGTCTTCAAAACAGAGAAATCATTGGACAAAAATATATTGTAAAGTGTTGAAAGCATGATAGAATACCCAGACTATCAGTGATGTTCACAGCTGACCTGCTGCCACGTGGCTCACAGCATACTTAAGGGATGACTGCAGCAGTTAACAGCATTAAAGGAACTGATGGAGGATGATCAGATGCTGCAGGTAATTAAGTGCACATGGTGCTATCTTTCGTAATATTGCTGCAGCACATGTGGAATGTTTAAGGTGTTATTTATAGAAAGTGCTGGCTGTAGATGTTGCTGTTTTTTGGCATTCATTTTTGCTACGTTAAATCATCTGACCAGAGTTGAATTATACTGGAAATGGCAGTATGGAAATACCCTCTGTTATATATATGTGTGTGTGTGTGTGTGTGTGTGTGTGTGTGTGTGTGTGTGCGTATGTATATATGTGAATTTTCTCATATATTCCCACAATCAACAGTATTCATAAAATTACATTTATAAATGAATCAAATGTACATCAAAACAAACACATAGAGACAAATTCACATGAAAGATGAAGAAATGAGTACATAACAGAAGCATATGATCAAAAAGATGTTTTTAGACTAAGTGGAGTGATGACCTGCTTCTAAACTCTGACGTCAGACTAGAGATCAACCCAGGAGCACAGTGCAATGTATTACCAGTGTAAGTAAACATAAGGACTTGTAGTTCAGCAGGTCATGCGCAAGGACCACTACTTACCATCTACAAAGCATGGTAACAAATTAAGATGTGTAATACTGTGACTGAAAAAGTATGAGGCCAGCTTTGATCAGATTCCAGCAGAGAACATCCATCCAGCACCAAGACCAAAAGCATGTGCATAAGTGGGTCTCATGCAGATTTTCTGGAGGGCTGCTATTTCCCTGATTGTTAAAAACCAATGTTTAATCACTTCCGTCAGCTCTGAGAGTTTGACAATGTGACTGAAATAGCAACAAAATCTGCAGAATCCCATGACTAGTATTAAGGCCCATGTGTTACCCAGAGCTGTTCAAATAAAATTTTGATCGGTAATTCACAAAAAGTAGTGTGTTCCATTTGGTATGGATGGAGAACAACAGTTACCAACAAAAAAGAATACAAGGGCAAATGTCCTCTTTACAGAAATTGAAAACTCCACCTGCATTCAGATATGGTCTATAGATGCTCAAATACATAGCAGACATTTGGAGTTGTGACCAGTTGTGGTGCTCAGAACAACCTTGTATTGGCAGCAACTGGGAAATCAGATAAAAAGAAGAGATATTTACATTTAATGCACTTGTATCAGTGTAGCATAGTGGTTAAGGAGCAGGGCTTGTAACTGAAAGGTTGCTGGTTTGATTTCCCACAGGCACACTGCTACTGTGCCCTTGGGCAAGGTACTTAACCCACAGTTGCCTCAGTAAATATCCAGCTGTATAAATGGATAACATTGTAAAAACCTGTAATTGATGTAAGTTGCTCTGGATAAGACTGTCTAATAATATAATAATATTTACATTTATTCATTTGGCAGATGCTTTTATCCAAAGTGGTTTACAAGTGAGGCAGAGTACAACAGAAACAATAAGCCATATAATATGGTGATAGTCAACAATATTCGAAGTGCCGCATCACCAAGTTTCAATAGTTGGCCAGACAAGGTACAAGCTAGCTGATATTGATACGAGTGCATTAAACTGTAAAATTTAAAATGATTTGTTTTCCTTTATTAAAAAAATTATTTTAAGAAGTAAAAAATTGCTTAAGGTGGTAGTGTCTCAGGTGATCAAGTGAGCGTGGAAGAGCTGTGCTGTCAGATGTTTCTTAAAGACAGCAGAACGGGTGAAACGTGGAAGTTCATTCCACCATTGGGGGACAGTGGCAGAGATATTTGCCAAAACTCAAAATACAATGTGGATATTCCCAGCTGAAATAATCTACAATGGGGTATTAATGGGGAAGTGGTATTTAATGGTGTATATTCGACCAGGCAGCTCATAGCTATATCATTCAGTTATATTTGCTTTCATTTTGCATATCTATGTTGGGCATAAAAGACAACACTGCCACCTAGTGTCAATCAGAGGAGCAGCACTATTCAAGGGACAGTACAAATGTGTTTTGTTACCCAGGGAGAGAAACAGCACTGCTGGCAGGTCAAATTATCTTTTATTTATCCTTTACTGCTATGGCTGCTTTGTGGTTAGATTTGATAGACCCCTTGTTCCAGCATCCACTCATTCCATCCTCCTACACTCTCAATTCAAATCCACTTTATATGATCTTACTCATTCTTTTTTCATTGTCAAACACCTGAAATGGAAAGACAAATCCCTGAGGCACAAGATAAAATGTAATGACCGGAAAGGATTTAGTACCTCAGAACTCAAAACTCATCACATAACTGTTCAGAATGTGAAATATTTCACACTGAACAATGACCAATTAAAATATTGTAAGTTTAATAATAAGTACTCCCACAGGATCCATTCATTTTTCTCATATTGCTTTATGTTTTTTTAATCAAGTACAATTCCACTCCCAGTGTTAACAGTATTAATTTCACTGTTTGCATAATCTAATTTTAATGAGTATCAGACCTCCCAAGGTGCATTTCAACCATTGCTGCAAAATAGACTTAACATCATAGATATTATTTCATGCTAATAGCTTAATTATAATTTACAAGTCAAATATGACACCAATTTTGTAAAATTCTGTCAATCATGGTACAAATGTATACTGTATTTATTATTGCTTTACAAAATGTTCACATTTAGATTCCTATGAACACAATAAGCAACCTCACTTTCCAAAGCCAACTCTTAACAAAGCAACAGCAAATTCTATACACACCACAGACATTTATTCAAGCTTGTTCTGCCAAATCAGCAGCAAAAACACCAAACAAAACTTTTTGGCAAAATAAATCATGTACTCATCGTGGCATAAAACTCGGCAAGAAATGTTCATAGTTAGAATAATACAGGTATTTTCAGTTAGCTGAAAACACAGTATATCCATCGCAGCATCGGACATGACTCCTGTAGATTTCCCCCAGGTCCAAAGGGATGCTGGGCTGTGAGTAGTCTTGCCCACCAATGGAGTACATCAGGATGGCAAAAAGGTGGCATTGTCCAAGAAAAACACCATTTCAAAACGTCGGAATGGCAGGTTTCGAAATGCAGTGTCTATATAGGTCTAAGTGAGTGGCTAAATTCTTCCCTTCAGAATCACGACTTCTTTCGAGGGGTATCACAGTAAGGTACGTTTTCAAGTAGAAGACCCTCTCGAGGCCGAAGCGCTTTGTAAAGGAAACAGAGAGTCAGACATTAACAGACCAGGGTGCAATCTCTCATTTGTTCTTTCAAAGATGTTTACAGACAAAAAAGGTAACAATGAATAACCACCACTGAACGCAATATCATTAAAAGCACAGACTGAAAGTGTCCAATAAAACCAAATTTACTTACAAATCTTGTCTCCCACATGAACTCCCTGTATTACAGTCTTGCGAAGAATTACTTCAACATCTGATGCCATTTTAATCATCTGGAATAAATGCTGAAACCGTGAATGACTGCAACTCAAACAAACCGTAAATGAATAATTTATCATATGAATTAATTATTTTTGAACCAAGCTGAGAAGATGAATTAATTATTAATACAATTCTATTCTCACTACTCCCGAGTAATAGAGGGTACACGTTCGTTTCCTGACTAAACAATTATTTAATACCAATAATAAAATATTACCTCATTTATCTTTTCCTCTGAAGTTTCCTCTTTGTTCTTTCTGAATTCTTCATTTATTTTCTGTCTTGCAGCTTTATAGGGTTAAATGAACAGGGTGGTTATAGACTCTTAATCTGTAGATTATGGCTAGCTATGTTGCATAGTTTCTAAATCAAGCAAACATAAAGAATGGCACTTCTAATGTTACTGCGAAGACATTCCACAGAGCTTTAGCTAGCAAGTTATCTTTGTTAGTCATAATGAATGTCTGGTTAAACTTGGTACATTTATCTAGTTGCAAACACGGCAAACTGAGGACACAAGGACTCTGTGGGCGGTTCATTTATTATTGTACATAGCTAGCTATGTAGCTGGCTAGCTATGTAGCAAGTCAGCAAGAATAGATGCTAGCTAACCAACATACGTTCAGTAAATTCGCCAGCACGCTAGCTACCTCCGGTGAACGAAACCGCAGTTTACATAGTTAGCTAAGGATACATCACTTTACCTCAAAGAACAAATGGCGAGCTAAGTCAGGAACCATAGCAACTGTCAGTGAATACCTAGATGTCAATACCTGTCAATGCTCGAAGATCGTCTTTGAACACATCTAGTCTTGTTCTGTGAAGGGCCTTGAAAATTTGGAGAACCTGTAATATGAACAAACGTAGCGAGCTGTATCATTATCAGAATCAGTTCGTTTTACGGCAAACTGGATTTTAGCAATGTTCCATTATGATGAACTTAGAAATTTCCTGGCAAACTAGACTACCTTACTAGTGCAATACAGTCACATTCGTTACCGGCTAACTCGTTAGCTATCCAGAAATTAAGATAATACAAACATGTTTTTTCTTACAATAACTACAACACAAACACTGCACAGGGCAGAAAACTAAGATCATTGTCAATGCAGGTCAGTATAACAGCCTGTCACAATCATGTTAGCTCCTCACCTTCAAGCGTGACTCCATGTTGACTTCAGAAATATCGCACTGCTACTCCGACTGCACATGCTGCACCATCTGTAGTATCGCCATTCGATTGGCTTTGAAGTCACTTTGAGGATCACTGAGTATGCGCATTATGGCGGATCACTTAACCGACCGTGAAGGTTTTTGTCCGTTTCTTGCAAAATTCATTTTCTTCAATTTGTCGTAAAAAGTGAAAGGTAATAGGAAACAACAAATCATCCTTAGATAGTTGGGTTCCATTGCAGAAATACTCAATCAGCACTAATCAGGTTAAGTTAAAGCCGATTACCAAGAAAGAGTGAGCCACAAAATATGGCAACCTGCGGCATCAATAGCAGGCGTTAACGCTCCATCCGGCAAGTCTTCCGGATCACGAAAACGTCGATGACTTCAACCAATAATATTCGCCATACGTTTAAAAAGAGGCGTGGACAATTAATCTGTATCTGTTTTGGCCCATGCTGGCCCCTGTTCACCATGTAACTGCATAATTGAAAGTTTGATTTTATTTTGTGGGAGAATATCGTGGCAGATAACCTTCACATTTCAACTACACAGAGCGCTAGCCTCATACTGAAAATCTATGGGGAACTTTAATATTTTTTTTCTATGGATGTTTGCCTCCATTGCCTACATTCAAAGAACAGTTGTACAATTGATCAGGATACATCCATAAAATTCCAACTTTTTCCTTTGTAACAGACTTTTTGCCAGTGTTTTTTTCACTCTGTACACCTGCCTTTTTATTTATTGTTTATTTTTATTTATATAATGTACATTTAATTATAAATAAATACATGGGAAAGGGTAAATGCCAGTAATGTAAATGCCCTCGTCCAAGGTGACGATGGAAAATTATTCCACCACTAGGGGGCAGCAGAGCTGACCCTTGCCATGGTAGCTTGGTAGGGAGGAACTGATGGTGAGCGACCATGATTTTTTTGTTCGGTGCAGGATGGGGAGATGAAGCTAAGGATATGAAGCCAGCTATCAGAAGACACAGTGTGACAAGGCCAGTAATCAGAAGGCACAGTATGGCACTATCAGAGTGTGAAGCAGGCTGCAGTTGATATCTATTGTGAGGAGAGGTAGAGAGGGGTCACTATGGAGTTGGAGAGGAGGCCACTTTATAATTTAGATCTCTCATTCACTTAACAGTCTAAATTGTGCAACTGTAAATGGTACAATTATAACACTTAGTAAAAAAAAGTTTTAACCTTGATACCAGGAGTGAGTTCATAATTGATAATACACTTGCTGATAACACAATTTAGTAGCTAAAAGAGATATTGCATTAAACATTTATATTAAAAAAAAAACTCCTCATGAACTGTTATATCAACTGATATTAAATTTGATACATGTGATCTCAGGTTTTCCATTGAAATTATAAGTGAAACATTTCTTCATAAATCAGAGTACTGGCAAATTACACAGCAACTTCTTTGAATTAACCAGTTGTTTGAAATGGCAGCAGACAGACACCACTTTAAACGTGTAAGAATGCTGGTAGTAGTTTTTTGATTGGTTACTTTCCATTCCATACAGGGCCCCATGGAAACTCTACAAAATAATAATGAGTTACAATTGTACTCTGAAAGGTCTAGACCAGGGATTCCAAATAGTCCAGTAATTCCCAACTCCCTTCAAAGAGTCACTGCTGAAGTTACAGTAATTTCTGTGTTGGAGTGTTTTTGAAGTGGGTTTTTGAAGGAAAAAGGAGCTGAAATTTGAACTTCACCACTGACTTCAACCCATAATCAAAAATACTAGGCCTGTCCCCTATACATTTCACCACAGGGCATGCATTGATCTTTTCTTTTAGGATTGTAAAGGCAAGAATAAACATGATGCGAGACAAAAAAGGCAAGCCCTCGTCTTTTACTAAGCAAAACATTCAATCGATTATCAGTATCTTTATTTATTTTCTAGTATCTTTGATGTACTAGAAGAAAAGGTGTACATATTAAATAGGTTAGGAGTTACGATGAACAAACACAAATGTCTACCTTTCTACATCCTTTTTTATACTAACACAAATGTAAACCTAATAAAAACATAGAAAGTGTTTCTGGAACAGCCACAGAGTCCATGCAATAAGGATACAAAAGTCAAGGAGTTTCCATAGTAACCTGTCATGATGCTCTATTTCCTCCTGTGAACATCAATGGAAAATACTGTAATATGGTGTTTTGTCTGATAGCACACATAAATACATACATTAATACTTCAAACTTATCATCAGTACATTCACAATTTTAAGGTACCTCAATATTTGTTATTCTATAGCGAATAATTGTAATATACTCTAAATACATGTCTCCAAACGAAATCTGGCAGCATATTACTAGGCACTCACGGGTTAAAAAAGTTATGGAAATTTGTTCATCTCTGTTCATTCATCACATCTGTGTACTGTTAAAAAGTTAACTGTACAGCCTCCATGACTACATTAAAACAAGGCTACTATTGGGGCAAATATTGACTGGAATTAAAATATATTAAGTACAAACAAATGATCTTTAATACATGAATAACACAATAAAGTGTTAAATATCATAATAAAAACAACATATTGTCCAAGAGATCTGGGGTACCTGCTTTTGTTTTTTTGTTTTTAAGAGAGCCCACAGTTGTTTTCTGAAAAGGATAATCCCAAGGAAAGTGTTTAGTTACACATTTGTCATTCATAAATCATAATTCTGATTTGCATGGCATGTGCTTAGGTTCTGCCCCCACCCCCTTTTTTTTGTAGGTTTAATTTTGAACTCTGTTTTCTCATTTCCAGGAGAACTTCAAATGGATATCTAGTTATAAACATAATATAGTACATGTTTGCAACCTCAAGTATTGATTTTTTTTTCTTGAGTGCACTATCTTTGACCCTTGTCCCAGAAAATCTCAATCCATTTAGCCATGTACTTCACTGTCTAAAAACAGCACAGGGATTAAGCACTGACCAGGCACAACACAGCAACCATTTTCTGAAGATTCAAGGGTTGTTGGAGTAGGAGGACTATACTCTTATATGCTGTCATTGCACAGTAAAACTATATAAATGAAAAGCTTGAGCCAGCATGGCTGGACTGACACCCACATGTACCAGACTTAGGGATGGCAGGTTAAGGTGGATTACATAATAGTATTGATCTTTTTGCTCTGTGTGTTATGGCCCACGCTGCTTGGCTTTAAAGTCTTATCTTGCCGCAGATTATGTCATTGTATAGGGCTTCAGTAAGGGGAATGTAGGTTTTCTCCGAGGTGTCCAGGAAATAGAGAAGGTCCTGAACCATCTGTGGGCAGAATCCTTCTTGGACCAGCTTTCCTTTCTGTTGTTTAAACGTTTCTGTAACATCCAGGGCTGTCTGAGGGGTAGACACACAAAGGAAAGGTTCAACATTTTAACTTTTTGTCTGTTAATTGAAGAATTTTGGAACTTTGAAATAACCAGTGTTCTCTTTCTAATGTGGTTTGAGACAGCATATACAGTATGTTTAGTAACACAAGGTAAGGCAAAGTAACAGAGTACCCTTGTGACACTGAATGGTAGGATAGTAAATACTAATTTTGTTTTTTGTTTGATTGCTTTTGTTTTTGACACTCTGAATCATAAAAAGGTGTTATTCTTAATCAAGCATTTCTTGTGACCCTTACCAAAAATGGAAATGTGCCAACATATAAAGTGTGAGATTTATGGAATATGTTTTGCTTTTACTATAAATCTAAATCAACAGGAAATGTACAATACCCCTTCTATTGGCATTTCCATGTATTTGCATATTGTGATTACATTTATATAAAAATACATGTAAAAATGAATTATATGGAACCCACTCTACTGATATTTCTATTAAATATACTGATAATTCACTTACTTGAATTCGAAGGAACCAGGGCCAGGAATATGCTGGAAGGTTCTTCACCAAATGGCTGTAGAGTTTTTTGCCATCCAATGACTGATCTGGTTTCAGGACAATAGCTGCCATACCTGCCCTGCCTTCATAACCTGTATTCACACAGGAACGTTCAATAAAACATTGCCACAATTGTTCACTTTGGAATCATCAATGTACACCTTAGGGTCAACTCACTGCGACATCCTCTGTACTCATGCAGAAGCTTCGAGGGCATGACAGATGCAATCCTTTAACACACTTGCATGTAGATAATGGATATCTTTGGCCCTACAGGTCCCAGTGTGCACCACAGGAGAGAAAATCCCAAACATAGACGAGGCACATCTCAACCTGATATCATCTGAACAGCTCACAGGCTCCTGATGGGCTGCTGGAGGGTGCTTTTCAGCAGTGTGACAAGGGGACCCGCTGGCCATCATGATCCCCCCTACTTTACCAGAATGAAGCTAATTATGTCCCACCACTGTGGACTCCCGGTCACTGTCCACTCATGACACAGTCCAGGCTTGAACTTGAGCCATGTGTACATTTTAATGGTAAACAGACCTAACTCTAACCTTAACCCTAAAAGCTCTAAACTGTGCTCTTACTGGGGGCTATTCTACCTTCTGTTCACAGTGGCTTTAAAGTAATACAGTTCACAAGTTGCTGTTTTTTAAATTCAAGTTACACTACGTTATTGTCATTTAGCAGACCCTCTTATCCAGAGCGACATACATAGGTTGTAATTTTCACATGATATCCATTTATACAGCTGAATGTTTACTGGGGCAGTTCTGGGTTGGGTACCTTGCCCAAGGGTACAGCAGCAGTGTCCCAGTGGGAAATTGAACCAGCAACCTTTCAGTTATGAGCCCTGCTCACCACTATACTACACTGCTGTCCCAAAAAGTTAATAAATATTGAATTACAACATCATAATATACTTGTATTTACCGCAGAATATATATCCCACCCAATTTCATTTAAATGATAGGGAAGTGATGGAAATGGACATGCACATGTATTGCAAGAACCATAAAGTCTACTTGCATGTCACAAATTCTGACATGGCAGACTTTGGTTACCTGGCACGCTCACTCCATACACGTTCACTTCCTGCAGGAAATCCACGCTGCCTAAGATCTCTGACACCTCTGTAGTGGCCACATTCTCTCCTTTCCACCTGGAAGCACAGAAATTGTGCCCTTCAAGTAGTTTTCGTAAAGCATCGAAAAAAGAGTATTTCACTGGAATTTGATTATATGAAATCTTTATTGTCTTCACAGAATTGAATGTAATGTCAGAATGTAATCCTTTTTGTTTCACTTCAAGATATTTTGGTTCCTAAGGCTAGTCTCTGCAAACCAAAGAGCTTTGTCAATACCTTCAAGCAGCAAGCAAAATGACTCACTACAATCCATACAGTACTTACTGATAATACACAGCATATGGTTATGAATATATGATTCATAAATCTACACAATAAAGCATTGGTGATTTTAACCCACAGAGCACATATATGCTATGTTTTCATGACCCCCAGCCTTGCACACTAGGTGGTGCTGGCAACATTACAGATGAGCTAAAGATAAATATGCAGAGAGGTGAGCCCACAAAATCCATCATATTAGTTTACAAACAGATGGCAAGAAACTGAATGCGAGTCTCAATGATTGATGTCACATACCGGGTAACTTGGCAACTGTCACCAATGATGACACAGAACACACAGATGAAAATAGGAACGACTAACATATTGAGGCTACACTTGAAAACAATAATTGACTGTTGCACTGAGACAATTGCATAACCACTTGCAGCTTTACTTTTGTATTGTCAGTGGATGGATACTACATAACTCCATCACAGCCTGAATGAAAATTAAATTTTCAGTTTAGCTTTGGCAACAATGTCATTTATAACATCTGTGTTAAACTGTTTTAAGAGACTCCTGCACTGTGCTGTAACTGTATAGCATTGAAATAAAACTGTATTCAAAGCAACAGTTACCATGTAATCAAAAACATCCCAGGTTTGCAATTGAACGCTGCAGTTGCAAAATTTGATTCAGCCATTTTTATTTGTTTGCAGCCCACACAGATTACTCTTTACATGTCATCAATTTTCCAAATGAAATTTTTCATTCTTATGCCAAATACAGTGATACGATTTACTGTGGAATGATCCAAGATGGGCTGAATGGCATGTTGCCATTTTTACACTTCCTTGTATTTTTAATCTAATGAATAAAGTGCACTTTATAGCTGTAGTTATTAACAGACAGGGCTACTGAGAATGTGCCAGAGGCATACCTGCACTGGGCAAACAACATATATGAAGATGATCTCTTTTGCATTTTTCCCCCCTTTTCACCCAACGTTTTGCAATCAGCAGTTGTAAACTGGGCTCATCTCACCATGGCAACACCTACACACGCATGACAACCACAACTAATTTACACACTAGAAGTCCCAAGAGGATAGGCACAACTCCCTGATGTCGTCTGAGCAGCTCAAATGAATCCAGAGCAGCCACATAAAGCTCAGCCTGCACTCTGAACACCTTAAAGGACAGAGATGCTCAGGAGCCCAAAATAATACATTTTTGATAATTAAGTTTTTACAGACTGACATACTGAAATCTGTAAATAATATTTACTCTTGTTCAGTTATATTCCTGCGGATCCAGTCAAATAGCAAGTGAGTACCACCACTTGCTTGTTGTTAACTTTAAACAGCAATGAAGTCATTATTCAAAAAAAAGTTAATGAATTTGCTGTCAAAATTTTTAAATGTTGCTCTTCTTAAGTTGTTTTCTTTCTTTAGTACAAAATGGATTGGTTCCTCCAAACAAAACAATTCCAGCAAAACAAAATGGACTGGATATTATTGTTATTCAGGGCCAAAAACAGGAACCGTTTAAGTCATACATAAAGCCATTACATAAAAAAGCTTTCTACTGTTGAAGCGTTTGACTTGCTCTATGTTGAAATCTTACTGTAACACTAAATGCATTTATACGAAAACTTTATTATCAAAACACTTGACTGATATTCTGGCACCATAGTAATAAAACCAGTATCTCACATGCGCCTATTTATTTATGTGTCGATCTTGCTTTTCAAGCTCCATTCTTTTTTCACTTGGCCCCCAACAACATTAACATAGCAACCAGAATTTCACAACATGACCAAACCTCTGAAAGCATCTTTTATGGATATAAAAACATACAGATGTTTTAAATCATTGATGTTGACACAGACTAACTAAATAATATGAATCCATGAAATCAAATAAAAAAAAAACCCAACTTGCTTGGTTTAACTGAATGCTTTTCAAATGTTGTGCAACCCTTCATTACTGTATTCATCCTTCTTTTGCCATTAAAAAATACCCCTTTTGTTGACTGGAGATCTCTCAGATACCCAATTATCAGAGAGAGAGATGGGCCTTCAGGTACAATAGACTACTTTGTGGTGCACACAGGCCAAAGCCACCATTCCGAGCTGCCCGTTACCTGCCAAAGGCAGGCAGGAAGACAGATGAACAGTTGCATTGTGACCTTGAGTGCTGCTAGACACATGCTTTTGACCCGGTGGTGCGCCCTCACATAAAGGCCTTGTCCTCTAATCCTTTAGACACGGGAGCCGCTTCCAGGCCGACGCGCTTGTCAGGGCCTCCTCGGCGAGGGCCCTCCACTCCGGCCGAAGCGAGACGATGGGTCCTGACAGGCCGGCCCTGGCCGCTGCCCAGGGGGAGGTCCTGCGTCATTCGCGGGTTTTTGTGAATGGAGCCGACCCTCAACAACCGCCCCCCCCCAAACCCACCACCCCCCACCCCAGCTGGGACCCATTGAGTGGTGCCAGCTCGAATTAGCCTCGGCCACGTCTTTCACCCGAAGCGGCGGGGGGAGGCGGCGGTACGAGGAGAAGTGGGCAGTGTTCTCAGCGGGGCCGGGGACTGCGGGTGAGCCCCTTTCACGCTGGGGGGCTGGGAAGGGGCTCGCGGGCGCCTGAGAGGCAGCACGAACGCAGCGCAGAGAGGCCCCCCGGCCGTGAATGGAGCTGCATCAATCGGGGACTGCAAGCCTGAACAGGTCAGAACAACAGGCGCGGGAACGAGGAGAACGAGGCCCTCAAACGATCTGAATACGAAGTATTTCTTTTGGGGGGATGGAGGATAATCATGCCTCGAAGACAGAAAACAAACATACTAGAAAATACATGCTTTCAGACTATCTATATTGTGCATACACTGTGTGCACAAAGTGCACATAAATTCAGTTGATACAATGAAATCCTCTTCACTATGTTCATTTAAAAGGGGCTTGGCTCATTTCCTTTCATTTTATGAAAACGATCATTTGTTCATTGTTCGAAGTGCAAGTATACAAAGATTATGAGTGCTTTTGGAAACAGATTCATTATTTTTGCACACACTCCAGTGAGAGGTGTTCCCATCACTGCTATTGACAACATCACGGGCAAGCCATTAGGACAGAGAGAATGGTCTGAAAGCAATGAGCATGTGGACTGTACACCAAGCAAGGTCAATTAAAAGGTGCACAGTAATTTTTACATTTTGTCAAGAAAACTTTTAGCGCTCTCTATTTGCAGGTGGCAAGTGTCCCGGAATATGCGGCACTGCATTTTACCTGAATGTGTGAGGTAAAACAATTACACAGCTTGTGACAGACACCTCACCTCCACAACAATCCCTGCTCGCTACACTGTAAGAAACACAAGCTTGGCTAATCACCTCTGACAAAGCAATCAGCCATGAACAGATAAAGGCTCTGCAAGAGGGAGTGAGGAACTAACAAGGTCTACAGCGATGTACCTGAAGGTGTCCCCTATCCGGTCCCGAAAGTATACAAAGTCCCGGTGGTCTTGAAGCATGAGATCGCCTGTGTTGAAGTAAACGTCCCCCTCCTTGAAGACGTCTCGCAGGAGTTTCTTCTCGGACATCACCTTGTTTCCCGCGTAGCCCAGGAAGGGATTCATGGCCGATACCGGAGCCACCAGAATACCCGTTTCTCCTTCAAAAGACAAGAACCCCTTTTACCACAGACATGCACAATGATGTAATGTAACTCCACAGACCCCCGGGTTACAGTAATAGAAGCCATGTTGAAGCCTACATGCTGTGAATGGGCAGAGCCTGGCCATGTTCACTGGCCTTCATCCTGGTCAGTGAATCTGCCCTGATGTTGGAAGGTTGTGCCTGCATCTGTATGCATGACTTCACAGTTAGTGCCCACTACCTCTCTTCCTGCCATCCCACATCAAAAGAGAAGGATTGTAGTGAATGGCTCAGTCGTACACAAACTTCAAGCTTTTTAATACCAAAGAAATCAAGATATATGACCAAAAACATTACCATAAACATTCAATACAAACACGTTTAACATAAACATATAAGACCTTGCCTTACCTTTACTGGCTTTTACACAACGTCCTGTTTCCGTTCGGATTGGCTCGTACGTTACCGGGTCGTACTTCAAGAATTCAAAAGGCAAACTGCGCTGTGAAACAAACAAAAACAGTGCACTGCATTAAACAATGGCAGTTTCACTAAAATGTCCCATTCATTGCAGGTGACTCTGCTGTTACGACAGAGCTTACAAGTGATGACCATTTTTACACCATGCACTGGCCACGACTAACAGGAAAGGTGCTCCTTTGCTGAAAAGTCTGGGCACATTTGTGCAGGGGTTAAAGAACTGGTTTGTAATCATAAGACAGCTTAGATTCCCAGGATAGCCTCTGTGCCCTTGAGCGAGATATTTAACCTGAGCTGCTTCAGTAAACATCCAGCTGTATAAATGGACAATACGCAAAATGCAAGCTCTGTAAATCCCCCCGGAGGATGGAATCCGCCAAGCCAATGAATATTAAATTATCTAAAAAATGTTTATCAAATGCATCTGGTTCTCTCAGACATCATTTCCAAGCGTCACCGCTGAACACAGAAACAGGCGCCTTTAATCGCAGAGCATTTGGTGAAAATTTACTTAAAATGCAATCGTTCATATAAAAAACACAGTTCTTTTACAGTATCTTTAACTGTTTTTGTTTCCTTTTATTTGGGAAGCATCTTCAGGGCAAGTACAGCATTTATGATAATCAAGCCTTTAAAATATAGGAGATATTCACAATCCTCTCTCTTCTCTGTGTTAGTATGGTGGAAAATGTACTCAAGGGCCTAGTTCCAATGAAAACATTGTCCCACCCACCACTAACACAGTGTAGTCATTAAACAGTAGTGGTCTGTCTGGCTCTGAGTTTTGACTGGAACTGGACTGTGGTCTTTATTTGATAAGTAGGATTTTGCAGACAGGTTTTGTCTGCAGTAAAGAATAAATATAATCCAACATACAGAAACAACACATAAAACACATGGAAGGTGATCCTGATGTCTGACCTTGTTAAAATAACCAGCTCGACCAATGGGCCCAATTTCACTGGTGTAGTTGATGAAGCCGATACTGGCCTCTGTCAGGCCGTATGCCTCACGGATCTGGATTTTCCCAAAGCGCTTGGTAAACTCCCGCCAAACATCTGACCTCAGGCCACTCCCAGCAGCGATGCGGACTCGGTGAGAGGTCTCCTCGGTGACCTGCACAAGACATGAGGGTCAGGTCACATGCACATGCCCCCAATCCCAAAGCAGCTAACATTAAAGTAACTCTCTCAACTGATTTTGTTTTCACTCGTTGGACATTGACCACTTCCTGTGTAGGCCAAATCCATGCCCATTCACAGTGCAATCCAAGTAAACTGAATTGTAATTGTACATTAAATCCTGGAGCTCCCAGACCAACAAATTCATATATAGACCTTAACGTGGATGTGGCCAATGGTACTTCAAGGAGAAGTGTATCACTACATTAATACTAGCCTTATTCTGGTGCAATTGTGACAATCTGGAAAGGTTACAAAGTCTTGAGTTCCAGCAAGGACTTAAAGTCAGGCCATGAGAATAAATAAATAACAACAATTGTCTTTCACAATAGATATTCCCTTGACTCCTTGACCTCCTGAAAGTAACATACTGGTCAAAATACTGAATATGAATCACTCAAAACAAAATCTTACCTTGGGCTGGTTAATCAGGTAGCGACAAAGTTCTCCGATGTACTGAAATACTGTGACATTGTATTTCTGGCAATCCTTCCAAAACTGGCTGGCAGAAAACTTCTTTTTCAAAATACAAGTAGCTCCTGAGAGTGGAGACCACAGTTAGAGAGTAGTATGTAATATAGCACCTTTGATTTTTATTCTGAGGTTAGCAAAATACATATTTAAAAATATTGATTAAGTGATTAAATGCTTTACCAAAGCTTTGGGAAGCACTGTAATTCTCCACAGTAAGGTAGAATAAAACAGTAATGGGATGGAACAGAAGTTCTCTCAGTATTGATTGGGTAACGTTTAAAAAGGTTTCATTGTTGTTTTCAGCATGTCTCTAACATTTCAGGTTAGCCTCACTACACTGTATGCAGTGTACTTGATTGAATCTGAAAGCAGCGTTAAACCACAGTCATTCCCAGAAGTCTGCAATTTTGTTTCAAAAAGACTCACAGTGTTTGCTGACTTATACTGAGAGGAGATGCGTTTAAGCTTGTTGTCAATTTTGGCTCACTCACATTGTGGCACACATAGAGTAGACATGTTTGCTCAAGGATAAAAAGTCTCTATGGTGATACCATCCCCAGTTGAACCTTCTCATTAAGGCTAATGTGGATAAGCGAGCTCCAGGGAATTGCGCAGCATTTTATGGAAGGTCATTTTGCAACTTCCCTATTCCCTGTTTTCTTTCCTGTGGCCACACAGGACCAGGACTTGGGAGAACTCATGCCCAAGACATTCCTACCGAGCTCAATGCATCCCCCAATTCCTAGGAGGGAGGCCGACATGTGGTAGAGTGGGAGAGCGATGTAGACATTGTCCTCGGCTGTGGCTCCACACATCCGCAGAAAACACAGGCACATCACGGCCTTCAGGTGACTGATGCGTGCAGCTTTGGGAAGCCCTGGAAAATGATGTGGATCCACCAGACATACAGATTTATTCACACAGTATTATGCTATAAAAAGCCTGATAATTATTTTCTTTCTTTCTTTCTTATTTGCCCTCAGGTTTGTCATGAACATTAACTGCTTTGCATTACTTTTATCAATCATGGAGAAGTTGTGAAATTTAACATTATGTCAGGATAATTTTATGGTTACAGCAGAAAAATGCAAGTGCCAGATCAAATGAGTACTCAGTAAATGGTAATGAGTCTCACTGGGAGTGAATCTTGCTATATCAGTTATTTATCTGAATGCACCAGTGAAGGTGAATGCAGTTTTAGAAATCAAATAGCGAAAGCAAGCTCTCTCCCCAATTGTTGGCTGTCCGCTGCCAAATTTTTCTCATGCAACATATCCCTGATGAGACGTTTTTAACAACCAGTCTCAAATTAGTCTGCAAAGGCTCTGTATTGTTTTTGTTGTGGAAGTGATTGGTCCCACATGATTTAAGAAGGAATTTGCATTGTTCTGTCAGAAGGGGAGGCATGCCTGTTCTAAAACAAGAGTAGGGTTGCATTTAAATCACAGAGTGCAGGATGTTACCAGGGTTTCCAGCTGCATCAATTAAAAAAGCCAAACTGCAATGCAATACAAGCCAAAGGGTGCCATCAAAATGAGACATAAGTTAATACAATACCAGATAATAATACTTTTTGTTTGTTTCAGGGCTTAGGAAAATGTATTAACATTCAGAAATGAATGTATTTAAACAAAACATGCAATTAAAAAAATCATAAAAGGATAAATAAAAGGATCAGTCAGTGAATACAAAAATGGCAAAATCTATTTATAATGGGTAGGGGCAAACAGTTGCACAAAACTGTGTAAATTTTAGTTTTAGCTTTTTCTCTGAAAAGAAAGATAGGCCTTTTACTGGCTTTTGCATTAAATGTGTGACTTAGATCAAACTATTAATTTTCAGGGGTGGCTAAACAATGACACATTTTCAAATCAAATGATTGAATAAGAAAAATAAACAGTTCTAAACAGTTCTGCTGTATGTAATTTGCTTTAGCTGTAGCTTTAGAGGTTCTCAGCTGAAGCTTTGGACAAGAAGAAACATATGGGTAGTTTTCAAATCAATGCATCTGGAAATACTACTTTGACCATGTAAACAGTTTTGAAGTTTTGAGTCAGTTTTTTCCCCCATTTTCTATTTTAGAAGGCTCAAGCTAAAGCCTTGTATTTTATGGTTCTGCCTGTTTTTTTTTTTTTTTTTTTTTGACAGAGGGAACGCCCCCGAGTTCCACCAATACCAGTGTCTGCCCGCACAGAGTGCATTTAACAACATTAATTTCAGCTCGTATTTTTCTATGCTGGAGGGATTTCCCTTGCCAGACTTATATGTGTATAAAGGTCAAGAAAAAAAAACTCCAGAGATGGAAGCGCTTCTTTCTTACGGTGTGGCATGGTGATGTAATATTTACTACTGTGCAGGGAGAGACAGATGTGCTCAGACTGAGGTGCGTCTCACACAAAAGCATGTTTGCTCAAATAAGAGAGCTCTGATTTGATCTTAATCCAAAACACATCTGACGTTCAGTGAAATGAAGTGGATCGTTACAGACGTCCTGAATTACCGAGCTCGCATGAATGCCAGTTGGCAGGAAAAAGGCCCTGTGAGTGACTCACAATGATGTTTAATAAAGCTGTTAAATCGCCCCCGAAATGCCAGTGATATAATAAATGGGAGAGAAATCTGTGTAGGCCCGTGTGTGAATGCTGGAGCGTTCCTGGCGCTTGGTGAAAGGTGAAAACACTGTTGCTGTTATCCGTGAGGAAATGAAGGAGAGATGGGAGGAAGGAAGGAAGTGATGCTCTCCAAGGGAACCCCTCCGCAGACACTGAAATGCTTCCATAACCTTCACGAAAAGCAGGGGTGTTAAACGCGTAGGATTTAAATCTGAATACGCTGGTATTTTGGCAAATATGTCTGTTTGAATGTTTTGGCTTTGCTCTTGAAAAGAAAAACAGTTATTTCAAACACTGCAAGAGAAAGCCACGACAGGGAAGGGTGGGATATGGAACCCACCGCTATTTGAAAATACAGGTTTGAACTGTTGATTTTAGAATTTTATACCATAGAGCTAATGTTTCAAAAACTGGAGCAAGCTGACTTTTTCCATCAGGATATGGGTGTGCATGTATGCCTGGGTTCTCTTGTCACTCCACTGTCATCACCCTGGCATTAGCCCCGGCGCCTATGAGTTGCCCAGGTGACACCAGGAAGATGCACCCATGCTCTGATTGGTGTGTGATTCCTGATGCGCTGCGAGACTTGTAGAATGGAAAAAAATCACAGTTGGTGGAGACTGGATTCTCTGCTCTTTGTAGTCTGTGTGAGTGCAGAGGTTATTGTGATGAGATGAACCTATGTGCAACTGGTGACTACAAAAATTTGGGTGAAAATGGATTATAAAAAACAATAAAAAACAACAAAGAGTGGATCCCTAGAAAATGGACAAATAAAAAATGAACAGCACAGGCTAAAGAACACATTCAAACAGAAATATTTTCAAACGTGCAGAATGTGACTTCCTTGGGGCAAAGCGGAGATGGCGTACCTGTCGTCCCGGATGTAAATATGAACAGGAAGTTGGACATGATGTCTGTCTGAGGGGGCTCCTCAGCAGGAGGGGGTTCTTCTGACGCTGTCTCCAGTTTGTCCAGTAATGACGTGACCCCTTCATAAAGGGAACCCTCATCCACCACCCACAAATCAATTCCGCTGTCCTGTAGAGAAATGCGCACCTCATCTAAAGAATTCAGCAAATCTGTGAAGAGGAAAAAGTAGCTAAATTAACTACAAAATCAGACAGTTCTCCTAATCAGAAGTGGCTACATTGGTGGTATACTTACTATCATTACATATATTAGTGCAGATGCTCTGAGAGTGACCTACAAGACTAACATGGAATGATACTTATCACTATCACACTAGTGATAAGAACAACAGTTAAATAGCATCCAGCTGAAAATGGAGCTAAAATTAAGCGTAAAAGAGTAAAAACAGTGAGTAAAAGTCAATGATGTGGAGAAGAGCTGCATTCAACACAAACAGCAGGAGGTGTGGAGAGAGTCCTTTTCATAAAGTTGATTAACTGGCAACAATCACGCCTCAATCTGAATACAACTAGCTCATAAACTATCCTTGCATGAAATTTATTGCAGGCAAACTTTGGTGAGTCTGCAAGGGGTTTTGCCAATGTTGGCTGAAACACACTGTAAGCAAGATCTGAACCCTCCCAATTTCCTTTCCACGTGTGTGTGAAAAATAGATCTTTGTTCACGAAGCCAGGCCAAGAGCGTGTGAAAAATTCTGGAGATGGAAAATGAAATGTTCTATATGTTGAACATGACTAGAGTATGTTGAATAGTGCTTGAGAGTGGGAGCACTGTGTACATAAGGATGCAAGCAGGGGATACATTATATATATTTGGGTCATGCTGAAAGGGTGGAGCTGTCTACAGTTATGACATCTCATCATGTGTTGCAAGTGTTGTGATGGACAAGTGAGGCTTTATGAGTCCCAGAATGGTTGGAGCCAACATGTGTCTTCAGTGACTCACCAACTTGAGCAACTCATAGTGTTTTGCTATGTAAAATAGTTCTTTTGTTTGTTCCGCAAGAGTCAGTGATTGATGATATACAGTGGTTCCACCCATCATGGAGTCTTACTCTTCCATCACTAGGACAATGACTCTGTACTCTGACTTTAGGTGGCATAAGACCACCATCTTTTCAAACAAAAATGGCTGGCTCCTTTGAGATACAGACTTCCTCCCTTCCTTATGCATCCTGCTTAAGTGTGACCTCTGGTAAATACATATCCAGGGTAAGGTTGGGCACACATAAACAGTACCATTTGTTGGGTGGATATCACTACCAATCTGTCCTCGACTGCTAATGGCCAGCCAAAATGAGTTTGCTGGTTTTGTGACTTCTCTTTCCATTGTTACTTTTTTACATGAGAGCAAATCGCTATACTCTATTGTTATGGATAATTCTCTTCTAGCTTACATATTTCAAAGTCATGAGCCACTGAAGGCTCTGCCCATTACTGTTTCTATGAAAAATGCCACCTGGCAGTTGCTGAATGAATTCTGCCACAGCACAGCTAGAGGAAATAAACAACTCCTGCATCTGGAATCAGATCATGTTTTGCCTCTGTAATGCCCAATGAAAATGTGAGCCGTTTTAAACATCTTCTTGACACAACTCAAATAATTTAAATTTAAGACTAAAGGATTAATACAGCAAAGCATACAATATGAATTTGAACACAGACTTCAGTTATGCATTGCTTGGCTGTACTTCATATGTTTTTCTTGACATGTCATTAATTTTCTATCTTAATAGTTATTATTATAGTTACTACTGTAGTTAGTATAGTTACTACTATAGTTAAAACATTCTGTAGTTACGAATCTGCACAATTCAAAAAATGAAATTCTATCACAAAACATGAGAAACTATCAGTCATGCATGCATATCTTCCTGATGTATAAGACCTACAAGGATATAATGAGGGTCATTCATTAGAAAGAGCACAGCTGAGAAGTTAACCAAGCTGGCAGTTCATCTTGTAACCCACGAAGTGTTTAGCCTACAACTGTCAGACATGTAATGTACTTGAACTCTGAACATCGTAGACCTGCAGTCATAACTGTTGCATTCAAAGGGCTCACACAGACTGACTATCCCATGTGGAGACCTTAAAAGAATATTCTTAGAGTTTTCTTCTAAAACAGCTTGGTTTTAATGCATGTCGAATGACATCCAATAAACTTATTAGAAAATGTCGGTTTCGCCACTTCCATACAACTTACAACTCACTTCCAGTCATATATTTCTTATGTATTCAATACACCATTTCCACTGTTGAGTAATGTTAATTCTGCGCTCTGTCAAATTAAAAAAATTCGAAATTCAAATTACCATAATGATGGTTGAGTAACAATAGTCGTTACAGTAATAGGTGTAGCTGTAGTAAGATAAAATTAGATGAAGATCATATAACCGAAGTCAACATTACAAACACATGTGACAACGCAGCACTATTCAACTGTGTGCCAGCTTTAACAGGATGCAACATGCCACAGTGATATCACGCGCACATCAAGCCTGCCGCACATTACCGTGCTAAAGGTGAGGGAGGACGGTCTGAGCAAGAATGGAAGCAAGTCAACTGGGGTACGTGGAACACATTTTCGCTGGTTGGCTCTCACAAGGAAGAAGACACAAGTATTGCGACACAGAGATAACACGCTACCATGCACATGCTTTTTTTTCATTCAGTATACCTGAGCCTACGACGAGTGTTTTAGCTCCGCAGCTCTGGATACAGTGAAGAAGTGACTTGGATTTGATGTTAAAGTTCAGAAATGCGACCTCGCAGCCCAGCTTGCTGAGTCCAAACCAAACGCAAATGAAATCGGGCTCATTGCTCATCAGGAGCGCGACAACGTCTCCCTTTTTCACGCGACCCACTGTCCTGAATACCTGTGCCACTTTGTTGCTCCTTCTATCCACGCAATGGTACGTAAGAACTTGACCCTCGTAAATAATGAACGGTTTGTCTGGGGTCTTCTTTGCCTGATGAACAAAGCAGTCGAGGAAAGTGATGACCCCCTGCTTCATCCTACACCTCATCACCCGTCCGATCTTTCGAAGTTTTAGGTAATAAATCAAATCATCCCAGAAGTGAGGGTAAAACATTGTTTGAAAGACCAGCAGCGCAAGCAGTCCAGCGGCTACTGTTGTAAACACCCAAGGTAACATCGTCACGAAAAAAGCCAAGTGAACTTTCCAGCGAAGAACGGAGAAGTTAAGGCAAAGTTGAAAGATCTTCACCCCTACGTTTAAATGCCTGTACGTGAGAATGCGCATGCGCCTAGGCGAAATCGGTCTCTCTGCAAGCGCTGCACATATGCCTGCATTCACAACCGCACTCAACAAAGACCGTGGGATAGCCAGTTGAAACAAACCAATAATGAACGCTTGCAATTTTTCCCAAACCTTACCACATGATGCTACAAGGAACTGTTTTTTAAAGACGTTACTTACTTTCTTCTTTTTTCCTTAGGTATTTCATAGTGATCACATCCATCTCTTATAGCTGTACAAGGAGAATTACTTTGAGAATCTGGGTTCGAAACGACAAGTATATAACTGTTCTGATCTTATGTAAAGTTACTTCTGTGGTCACAGTGGTTACTTCTGTTGCGACTTTTGATAACCCCACGACTACTCTTCCCACAACTACTATTAATACCAAAAATAATCAATATAAAGCCAACAGAATGACTACATAGATGACCACAGAATGAACACAAGAAAATGGTTAATTATAGATATCACGTTTTATTTAAGTCGAGATAAGTCAACTATTTTAGACACAGAAACTTTAAGGCTGGTTGCATATAACCTGATAAGAAGGCAGTAATTGTGCTCCGTAGATAAGATCACTATTTATGGTGCTTTGGAGGCCAAAGTAAGTGGAAGACACAGTTTTAGCCCGTACCTTATGAGTGACTTGGACATGTTACAAGCCAGGGTTGCTAAGGTTACACTATTTATTGCCAGTTCCATAGTCATGTTGCAGATGTCACTTTCTTGAATATCTAAAATTGATACTGTTCCTTACATTACAACGGAAAATGTATGCAAATTGAAAGGCAATCAACTTGTTTCATGGTGGATAAATCTCCTCTTTCCTTCCACAGGCTGATGTCAGCAGATGGCATTCTCCCTCTCTTTTGTATGAATGCTATATGGACATTTAATTACTTTCCTCTTGCAACAAACCAGGTAATTCAAATATCCATGTGAGCCTCCTAACCATGTACAAATGACTCTCCTGAACCATTTAAGCGATTTCATTTTTTATAAATTCAGTTCGGATTTTCCAGAAAATTTCTCAGTTGAGGCTGTGGAATACTTCAAATCTTTTGTCTACTTCCAGTCCCCAGAACACACTATGAAGTTACATTATTACATTATTGACATTTAGCAGGCACTCTTATTCAGAGCGATTTACATAGTTTACAGATTATAGATCACAGAATAATCACATTCACATTGTCCTGAGTCATGACTTGTTATGTACCCATGACCAACACCACAATTCTGTATGTGACTTTTTCAGTTCAAAAAGGAAAAGACACCTAAGGCAGTTAAATTCAGGAAAATACTTTGATTGGATATTCCATTCATTTAGAAGTCAGCGCTGGATGGAACATTTACCTCCTGTCTGTTGTCAAAGGATGTCAAAACAATTTCAAGCTCTTTTTAGAGACATATGCAAAATGATAAAGTATGTCAGAGAACAATCTACTATGTGCTTTTATCTCTCAAAAAACATAATGGATTTGACCAAATTTTGTGATATTAGAGAGCTATCTTGCTGTGATGAGATTATCATTGTTGGATGAACCATATGTCTCTGGTGGTACTAATGTTTCATGTAATTGTATTATAGTCACCTGTAACAGAGCCCTTGGTACTCAGTCTGAGTGAACCAAACACTGATACATTACATTATTGTCATTTAGCAGACACTCTTATCCTGAGCAACTTACAAAGGTTACAATTTTATTACAATTTTATCTATTTATACAGCTTGACATTTACTGAGACAATTCTAAGTTATGTACCTAGCCCAAAGATACAACAGCACTAGCCCAGCGGGGAATTGAATCAGCAACCTTCTGGTTACGAGTCCTGCTCCTTACCACTATGCTACACTGTCAGCCATAATAGGTGGGAAATCTTTGCTGTGTTCAGCATGCGCAGACTGCCCATTTTGTGTTTTTTTCATCTGATTTTACAGACCACGTTGGTCCTTGGAAAGATAGAATTGTTTTATTACAACTCTCAACTGTTGCGCCACAGAGCAGAATGCTACTGATTAATGTACCATATGTTCCAGATTGCCTCTCTTCATTTGGAGCTCCCATAAACCCCACAGCCACCTCTTCTATTCCATTACATCATACGCTGAAAGGGTCTGGCACCACAGCAAGCCCATAGCATACATTTTGCAAAATCTTCCCCTGGAAAAGAAAAAAATCAGTAGGCTGTTTATCATTAGCAAGCCGAAGCCTCTCCTCTCTTTTGTGGTCAGGCTAAATAACCCCAGGGGCTGTTTAACTAGCCGAACAGAAGGAATTCTGGAGAGGGATCTTTCCGTTCGCTGAGACAGATCCTTGAATGTGGAGCACAAAATGCGAGGCATTGTGATGTATGCAGTGGCTTTGATTGCAGTTGCCCATACTGGCACATCCTGAAACAATATTGGACACTCCTCCATAGATCTTATAAATATTTATGTCTGGCATTTTGCAGCTAAAACCGAAAAATAAGCCACAATCATTAGTTTAAACTTTTTTTTCCAGTTAAAGGACACATGCCAAACACAATGGTTAGAATGGACTGGAATTGGTTAGAGAGGAATTTCGCTCAGTTTAAAAAACGAGGAGGATTTTTTTTTACACTGAAAGGACTAGTCCAAATGCTATTGTGGGTCAGATTATTATAATAAGAGGGACCAAATAATGCAACATACTAACTGATGTTTAATGTTTTATATTAATGAATCACAAATTTATGCTGCTGGAATTTAATGGAGTTTGCACAGCAGCAGTGCCTGATGATTGATGTGAAAACATCAATGTCAGGAATCTGGTCCAAGGCTCCAAGCACTTCTCAACACCTCAGTGCTGCTGCCCACAGAAAGGAAAAATATCCTAATTTTTCTTTCCTACAGTAGTTTATTATATTTACAGATTGCTGCTGAAGGCCTGAATTTACATGTTACACTACATTGCATTACATTCATTTAGCAGATGCTCTTATCCAGAGCGGCTTCCAGCACAAAAGAACAGAGGTGTATCCATTCAAGCTGACTGAGCAACAGTGTCTGACCAGACTAACAAAACTCCCAGACCAGTGAATGTGAATATAACACCATTCAAGCCCTACCACAAGTTAATTTGTGCTAACCTGACTGCACAGCCTAAAAACTACATTGCAGTCACTAGATTATAGAACCCAAAGCACATTGTGGTACCACACATAAAAACAGCAAGCAATACAAGCAATACAAGTAGCAGGTGTTCGGGGGTAGGGATTGAGGTGCAACTGAGTTGCAGTCTGAAGAGGTGGGTCTTCAGCCTGTGTCGGAAGATGGCCAGTGATTGTATTGTCCTGACTCCGTGGAAAGGTCATTCCACCACTGAGGGACCAGTACAGACAGGCATTGTGTCTGACAGGAGCGATGCCGTTGGGATGGGACAGTGATTTGCCCCATGGTTCCAGAGCAGTACATATGGTTTGAAGACCCATTTTAGACATGAGAGGGCTGTCCCATTCACTGTCCTGAAGGCCAGAGCCAAGGTTTCGATGGTGCTGGCATGCAGGACAACTTAATGAGAGGGATAGCAGGAAGCTAATGAAGCGAGGTGAGGAGGGGTGGGATTACATTTAGGGAGGTTGTAGACGGGTCATGTGGCTTCATTCTGGATTAATGTACATGTATCTGAAACCATTGACAATGACTTTGACATCCAGTGACTAAAATGATTCAAACACCAATGTAACAGGGGAAAGAGGTGCCTACATTAGCTTTAGTTTTTTGGTAACTTATCACATAGATCAAGACTTGCTATACCAAAGTATTTGAAACAGTTGAATTTCATGCAAATGTGGCAGAATTTGACACAAGAGGGTACATAAAATAAAAAGAAAAGCCTTCAGTGTTTGACCCAGTAATATTGTAAATCCACTCTCTATGTTGATCAAAATGGACAGTAGAGGGCAGAATTTTCCTCTTTTTGTTTCAAAAGTGAACGCACGCGAAAATGTAGCATACATATACTTACCTCAGAGATGAGCCCTGTTACTTGTGTTTTCATTTATATTTCAAATCACTTTATGGATTTTTTGGAATAAAAATAACAAAACAAATAAAGTATGTGTTTTTTAGATACTGCCCTCATTGTAAGCCTTGACAGTCTTTTAACCATTCAGACCACAGACCATTCAGACGTTTTAACCATCTCAGACTACAGTATGTGTTGTGAGGACAGGGCTCAAAGCCATAACTCTAGAGATAAAAACTGTACCTTTTAAGCATAGTGTCCACCATAAATTAGTCTCATGCCCCATGAATATTTTGTTTATTAATAATGATCATGTTTATTTATATTGTGCATCGTATATTTTTACGATGTTTTTGTTTTATTTCATTAATACTGTCCTTTGCCAGAATGGTCTAGATCCTTACTAATTCACCTTAAATGAGAATTTAAGCTCTCTTCATGATGGCAGCCAACAGAAAAACAAACACAGTAACAGGGTCTGGAAACCATGTTTATGTAAAATTAGTGGGCAAAATAGTCGAACCAAAATATTTTCTTTAGCATATTATAAAGAGGGTCATTTGTATGTTTAGTTTGAGTAAGTCCACAGCCAAATGTCTTATACTGCTGACAGAAAACTGTTTCAGTTTCATGGTTCAGGTCATTTATTTACATCTCCTTGTGTAATTAGACGAACAAATGAGCTGCAACATAATCATTTACATGGCGGAAAAAATGACTGTGAAGGGCTGGGCCTAGAAAAGCAAAACATAACTCCTATTTCATTTCCATTCACAAGAAGATAAGTTCCTGGGGGTTTATAGGAAATTAACCAACCAGTGTAGCTTGCATTCATATAGAAGAGCATGTGTTGTTTTGGGTCGGAGGTTGGATTCGTTTTATTTTAACAATCCAACCCAACATCCAACATCAATTTCCTTTCATTAATGTAGGTTATTTTATGCTCTGATCTCAGAATATAGTCTGAAACATGCATAAAATTATACATGTAAAAGTGGAACCCAATGTGTTGAAACATACATTTAAAAAACATTTAAAGCAAATTTTAAGCATTTAAGCAGAAGTCTTCAGATGAAAATGTCTTTGAATGCATGTTTCCCATTATCTTGTACTTTATTATCTTATTATCTTGTACTTATTATCCCATTATCTGGTACTGTACATATACACCACACATACACTGTGGCCATTCTTTTAGAAGTGACTGTCACAATTCCTAATAATCCTGTTTGAAAAAAGCTTTGAAGATGCTTGCCATGCTCTGGTCAGGAGGGCCATAGCTAGTAAAACAATGCAGACATTATTGACACGCATTCTTAATATATGGACCAGATAGTCAGCTCGGAGCATTCCGACTTGAGAAGACTCCCACTGCCATTGTTGAAGTTACAAGTACTCTGATTCGCTGGCTGTTATAAACATTCTTGAAGGGGCGTGGTCTAAAACAGACCATCCATAGTGAGAATAGAAACGACATCATCAGAAACTCCTGTTTGCAATGGAACCCACATAATGTATTATAATAATATATAATAATATATTCTATATTATCTGACCATAATATAGAATATGTCTGGCAATGTGCCATGTCCTTCAGCTAACTACATCATTTACTTCCTCATTCCTAACATTCTAGAGTAGTAATTCTCAGACTGCTGACCTAACAGAGTTGGTCAGTAGAGGCAAAATGAGTTGTTTTGTACCATCAGTTACATCAGAGGATAAGTTACAACACAAATAGAAACAGCACGACATGTGGCCTGTATGAAACGTTCAATGCATGGCCAACGTTTGGCAGCAAGCCATAAAGCTGAGATCATTGTGAAGGAAATTTCTTGCCACTACTCCATGTTTACCATAATTTTATTTGCCATATTATATGTAATACATATAATATGGCAAATATATAATACATTTTACCGTGTATTATTCTACTGTTTCTCTGTACCAGCATGTGCTATCTCTGTGCCTTGGGTGGGGGAGAGGCGTCAGTGTTGGCATGCTGCCCGGAGACATGAGGAACAGACAAACATTCTCATCCTTACCTCAGTTGCCAGGCAGAAACCATACTAAATAATAACAAACTATTACTACTTAAACTAATGTAACACACCTCTTCAGACTCTGCCTGGACTGACACCTTTGCCATTTTTTGTAACTTTGACCTTGTAAATCTTAGACTCCTGGCTTGTACTTGTAGCTCTCTTACCTTGTATCGTGCACGTTTTTGCCTAGGTAGTATAGCGGTACTTTATTGTCCCTGTGATTGTATTCAATATATGTAATCTTAGATCAGATTAGTTGACTCTTGACACCGACCTTGCGCTCAGCTTCAGCACTATCTGCATTGTATGACCTGTACACATCTTGCCCTTGTGCCTGTTTGCCCACTATATGCACTTTTGTACATCGCTTTGGATAAAAGCGTCTGCTAAATGAATAAATGTAAATGTAAATGTACTGCAAGGAGACCACCTCCCTCAGAGGACACCAGCTTCTGGTGTTGTATGTCTCTGTGCTGCACATTGAAATACATCTGTTGTAAAGGGTCTTTCTGTATTGTGTTGGCTCTTCAGCTGCTCCACTTTCCTGAGTGAATCCTAATAGCTGTTATTTTTTAATGAATAATGTTGGATTATTTTCCATCATAAGTTTGTGGTCAAGGCCTGACTGAATGATGAATGATAAAGGGCAGCCCTTTTATTTTTGTCTTGTGGCTGTGCTGTAGCTTAGCAACGGAGGGGCAGCCTAAGGATGTGGAGAGCTTAATTTCATTGTCCATGTAAACATTATGCTAAAACTATGAAATCCAAAATTTAAAGAATAAACTCCTAGATTCTATCAACATTTGTCCTTATGGTGGAATACAAGAATTTTTTTTTCTCTTCACAAACACCATTTAGCAATGTCAGTGATGGCTGGACTTGCGGATGATTGGACTGGTGTCTGTGCTGAAAAAAGTAACTTGTCTGTTTCTATGTTTGTCAAAGTAAAGAAAAAAAACAAGATAGGAGAACAAGAGCAGTATCAGTCACACCATAAAACGTACATATTGTAAGCAAATAGGCTAAAAAGAAAAAAATAAAATGATAGGGGGATAAAGAAGGAACAAACAACTGGAAAAGAACTGGAACAGAACTTTCTGATCTTCAGGCCGAGAGAGTAAAGATCAGATTCTGAATGATGCAATTGAAACCTAATATCAAACAGCATGGCGCGTAGAGCCTGTTCATTTCGGTTTAAGGTGAGGATGAGTGAAATCTCATTTGTTGTGATGTAAGGTGAATATGGTGTGGTTTCCATATTGTCCGTAAGTGACATCTGTATTGCTTTGTTACCAGGTGATGTTGAGAAGCATGAGTTTATACTCTGACACAGTAAAACAGCTCAAAGGGGTGAGGTGCCAGCGCAGAGGAATTGTTGATTTTTTTAAACTTGAGCAAAGGGCACAAGCAGCTGTGTGGTTTTTATGGTCGATTATTGATGAAATGTACCAAAAAAGGGCAGATTCTCTTGCTTTCTGCCTGAAAAAAGAGGATACAATGTGACCAGCTGTAAGAGACAAAACAAGAAACATCTTTATAGATCTTTGGTCCAGTCTGCCTACCACTCTGGCCTGTTCATTTAAAAAATGAAAAAGTTGAACCCAGTTACTCTTAACACACAATATAATACTAATAATGTAAAATTACTTCGCAAAATGACTAACCTCCACATGTTAATACAATAAACCTATTAACATTTGCTAATTATTATTCATTCAGGTAAAGTTTTACTTTCCTGTCTTTTTCTTACTTTAATTTCTTTTTATCATTGTGATGCATTTTGGGTATGTGAAAAGCACTGTAAATAAAGTGTATAATTATCATTAATTATACTAGTAATTACATTTGTAATAGTGGAGGCATCTAATAAATTACTGAAACTGTGAAGAGTGAACTTTCCATTAAACTTAATTTAACTCTAATCAACAGAAGTCTTAAGCAAACAGGAAACATGAAGGGTATAGCTAGTACCTACATTTCACATTTGAAATGCCGTTTAGACAAAAACAAAACAAAAACCAACCAGACAAACCAATAAAGATGATAGTGCAAAACTTTCACCTATGTTCAAACAGCATTTTGGTTATTCTCCTCTGTCGGTTTCTCATTGTTTCTACTGTGAGTAAATTGCTGGACAGCACCATAGTGTGATAGAGTTGATCAGTGCTCTTGAGATGGAAGTCCATCAGGACAGGACTCTGCTGAATTATGGCTAAGAGAATCACTCATAGGTATAAATAAACCAGTGGTATTTTATGGCACCTTTGTTAAACCTATGCGAGTAGGAACTTTTTGCAGCATAGAGACAGTTTTAGCTTGATATGCCTTATGCTGAAAAATTTTGCCACTGTCATTGTTGAAGCATAAAGTGTTATCATTTGCTGTCTTGTTATAAATATTCCTAAAGGCAGCTTATCCAAAGAGAAAAAAATCATACCGTAGCTGCTGTAACACTGCAACACAGACAGCACTAAAACCTATAACCAGCTGGAATCTCCCAGACCTGGAGGTACTGTGGATGGAAGGGAAGCAGGAACTGACTATCTGCACAGTAAATAGAATATATAAGGCAAGAAACACTGAGTAGCCTACACAGAACCTGAGAACATGCTACATGCACAGTATCTGCAGATATATTTAGCTGGAGGCAGATTGCTGTTAACCATATACAGCATAAGCAGTCTTTATGGGTGTTGGAAATCTGAGACACTGTTTTTTTGGTGCCATATCATATCACCTTTATTTTCTATTGATTATGATTGATTTTCATCTTCCCAGAAACACCATACACTTTTATATATGCCCCAGATAGAAGTATTCCAACACAAATGGCAAATTACCCCCTTCCCTATTGTCTGTGCAGTGAAAAGGAGAAGTAGCTATTGAAAGCCCCTGCAAATAGTGCACAGTCACCATCTGAGATTTGTATTCAGAGTCTCGTAACACAAGGGTTGCCAGTTCAATTCCCAGGTGGACCACTGCCATTGTGCTGTTGAGTGAGGGACTTGTCCAGCTGTACAAACACATAACATAAAAATGGTAAGCCATCGAAATTGCTAAAGAAATGGGCTTGCTACATAAATGCAACAAAATGTAACATCCCTTCCATCCTCAATATTAGTAGATCTAATATTTGAGGATGTAAAACAAGTGCAGTCTGAAGGGCAATGAATGAATGTAATGCACTGAAGGGACTGGAATGCTAAATGAATGTAGTGTAATGTAATGAAGGGGCTGCAGGTCTCAGGTAACCATATAAATGATTACACAAAAACAAATCATAGATTATTACTATGTAATCTGTTAAACATCATAAAACACATGTTTGTTTCAGGGTTGTTTCTCTCCTAATCTAGCAACTTTTTCCTCCCTCAGCAGTTCTCTATCAAATACATTTTTCACCTCTCTAAAAGGTAAAACACACCATTTCTGTGCCTCAGCATGTTGAAAGAGATGCTGTGAGCACCTTTGGTGAAATGTGTTGTTGTCATTAATGGGTAATTAAAAAGCCCTCCGATGTGAGACTCTAAGAAGTTCTGTCCTTTCCTCAAAGTTCCACATTATGTAACATCAAGTGGTATGGTTAAATCAGCTGGATTCCAATCTAGTGGAGCCCAGCAAAAGAAGAGCCAGTCGAGTTTTTCAAACTTACTCAAGTGAATGCATGGGTGTCAGTTTGTTTTGAAAAGTGTTGGGGACAACGACGGGTTCGACATGTTCGGCTTTTAAAAAGTGGTGGGGATGAAATGGGCCACAACAAAAAGTGGTGGGCACATGTCCCCAGCGTCCCCAGTGTAAATGATGCCTATGAGTGAATGCATTTCCATGCCACAGATAGACAACGAACAGCCAAGGACACTGTAAAAGATAATGAGGACAGTGGAAGACTTTCAACTGCGCTGCCTCTTGTGTACGTGAAATCAATAGTCCTTGGCTCTGTGAAATTATGGACAAAGAGCAGCAATGTAATCCTAACCCAGTTCTTGTTGACAAAGCAGGTTCTGTTGGAATCACAATCAGACCTAAAAAGACTGACAAACTGATGACATGAGAACCTGTCTTGGAACAACTGTTCTAAACCCTGATGGAAGAGTCCATAATAAAGCTCTACATTGGTACAATAATATGCAAACTCAACCCAGTCCTCTTTACAACGAGGGCATTGTGGTGATGTGACTAAAAGAGTCCTTATAGTCTTTTGTACTACAGACCTGAACCTTTCACTGGAGATTGAGTGCTGTGGTTTCTCGTTCAGGTCAGTGTACTCTGACCTAAAACCAAAAGACTGGAAGGTCTGAGGCTCAATCCAATTATCGGTTAAGAACAGGTTAAATGGTCTGGCTGGATCCAATTAAAACATTATCAATGAACTGCAGCAGTGTTTTTAAATGGATTTGATCAAGACCCTCTAAATATATATTTTAAGTAGGCATTTAATGTCACACACACATTATATAGATACATAAAGTGACATGAACACAGTTGTAAAGTAAATATGAATATTGTAATAAAAGTGAAACAGCAGAGAGTAAGACTGTGGAGTAATGTTAATAACTGGGAACTAGAGTTGTGAGGAGAAGAGTGCAGGGTTTGAATTTCAGACACTACTGTTGTATTCTAAAGGTAATTAATCTGAACTGCTTCTGCAAAACATCCAGCTGTGTTCATTGATAAAACAGTATGAAAGATGTGGGTCATGGTGGCAGAGGTCTGCACCAAGTGAATGAATTATGAGGTTTGCAATGTACATTGCTATTCATCAAAATAAGCCATCAACCGATTCTGCACTCATCACATACAACAATAAGCTTGACAGATTTCACATTTTATTTGACAGTAATTAATGCATTGCAACTACACAACTTTCTTTGAAAATTGGCCATATGTAGAGTGAATGCAATGTTTTTCTGATGTTCATGGTTAACTGGCTAGACACAAAAACAGACTTACATTCCACACTTCATTTTTATTTATGGCTTATGTATTATTGAACATATTGCATAACTGTGAACATGAAACTGTAGTGCACAAACAGCACATGAAAACAGACAAGTGAAGAAACACTACCAATGGGACCATAACATCCTTCAAACTTTGTGATATGAAATGTGTTATATATACTGACCAGGTGTGGGTACTGGATATTGGGAGTGAAAACAGGTGAGAAGCATACCAGTGGATTTGTGAAAATGTAATGTGGCAGGGAAGTTAAGAAACAAAAGAAGGGGGGGAAAGGAAAAGGGAAAAGATAAAGCAGAACCCAATATGAACCCAATACAAGTCTGTGAATCAGGAATCAGGAGTATGTTGGAATGAGCAGTGATAATAATACAGATAAAAATATTCACACAACAAATTGAACATGTTATACTTTACATTTCATTTAATTTAGTGCTTTAATGCTGCAACAGGATTTAAGCATTCTTACTTTAAAATGCCTGGAGTCCACACTTCCACCCAACCTATGTCCATATAAAGGATATTTGTTTAAAAGGTCACAGCTCCAGTTGTTTTGTAAAAAAATAAAAAAAAAAAAAACAACCAACCCAAAAAATTATCTTTTTATCAAATTACCCGCTCAGAAATTGAAAATGGGGTTCTGTAAGGTCGGGACATATTGTATAGAAAAAGCGTGAATGACCTCCACCGTGTCCTGGGCGCATCTGTGGTAAACGGCTTCGGAAAGAGGCGAACAACAGCTTCTTTCAGGCAGCATTCGCTACATGAGTTTACAATTTGTGCGCGCAGGCATGACTCCTCCGCAGAACGTTTCTCGAATGATATCGTAGGAACGCGCCGCTCCCTCTCGCTGCGTTTGACAGGCGGGCATGGTTGCTCTGAGGACACTCCCACTTTGGGGGTTACTGTAGTTGTACAACAACAGTCACATGACTCCTCGGTTTTCGAGTTTCATAAATAAGGACGAAAGATGCTTCGACCCGAATTGAATTCAGTCTCATAACCTGGGCTGCACATTTGAAAAGGATACCTTTATCAGCGGTTACGCTGCCCGCTACGTTTGCGTATTTCTGTGCTCTTCTTTTTAGTGAAATCGTAAGGATATTGTGTGTTTTTTAAGTTGAACTACAGTAATGCTTGTATCGCTAGCATGGTTGACAGCACTCGTGGCTGGTGTCTTTGCCATACTCATCGGGCAGAGAAAATGTTTTCCATACTTTTGGAAAGATATTTTCTTTTTAGCCAAAGTCGCACGATACGGTATACGGTTAGAAATATACAAAAAGACCTCCAAAGTAGTCACGGTCTTGGACAGATTTGTGCAACAGGCTGCACGAATCCCCAATAAGCCGTTTATTATTTACGAGGGAATCACTTACACTTACAGAGATATAGATGAACGAAGCAACAAAGTGGCACAGGTTTTCGAGAAGCTGGGGACCGTGAAGAAAGGAGATACCGTCGCCCTTCTGATGAGCAACGAACCAGATTTCGTTTGTGTCTGGTTTGGGTTGAACAAACTGGGGTGTTCTGTGGCTTTTCTGAATACAAACATCAAATCCAAGTCACTGCTACATTGTTTCAACTGCTGTGGAGCTAAAATCCTCGTTGTTGGTGCAGGTAAATATGGCCAATTTGATTGTGGAGCTAGTAAAGGTATTACAACATTGCTATTAGCTGCTCTAGCTTCTAGCTAGACAATTGAAATGATATAGGCTAACTAGCGCGCTAGAACGCCCGCCTTTATGTTGAGGTTCAGAATTTGGCTATAGATAGCTCGCTGCTTCTTATGGTATCAACGATAGTTACTGACATTCATACAAAAATGCAATGCAATGTTCCGTTAAAAACCAAGCATTTTGCAGTGTGACCTACATTTAATCGTAAAACACTTTCCCCACTATTTCATTGTTCTGAAGGATCTTTGAATAGGACAGCCTCCCCATATGCGACGACATGGTATTGCGAAACAGGATGATTATAAACCTACTCTAGGTTGAAGCGGCTTTACGAAATGTCAGCGTGAGCACCTAGAGCAGGTGCTATTTGGGTTGTCCCTAATTGCAGATGAGCGCATTTTAGATTAACGACTTCAAGAGGCAAACGCAAGACGGTCAGTTGTGTGTGATCGTTTCCTCATCAGATTCGGATCAAATCTGTTTGTCCACAGCCAACATAAATACTAGTTATATCTATATACCTCTCTGTAAAATATGACCATGCTTGTTAAAAGTTTACATTTCTGTTTTGTAACTAATTCTGCAGTTGCAGCTACCTGGTTGCATTGATTGTCAACCACACTATATATCAGACTTGCCACAATGATATTTCAAATTTAAAGCAGTCCTATACATACACTGAGCATAGTATATATCTACAGTAGTGTGGTGCTAACCACATAAAATAGCTTTTTGATTTATGACCAGTGCCCAAGGTTTATGAAGTGTCTTTTAGCCTATCCGTGTAGGCTTATTTTTTACTCTCCATGAAGTAGAAAGCCAAAGCCTAGCTTGACGCTTAATTATTCATAACTGACTCACTAGTTCTAATCAGTTATGAGTTTTCATGATAACGATTAATGTGCTATGATCGATGTAACACGGTGTATGACATACGAAGGCTTGATTCAGCCGAATTTCCGCATTGCCCTAATGATAACTAAGGTACTTGATTCTTTGCGGATGGTCGACCTTTTCCTCTGGGAGTCTTTTGTTTATTCTCTTACGAGGGAGTGAAATTGTCGTGCTCACCTTGGGTGGGGTCCACACGGCAACTTCTTAAATACACTTTCAGAGAACCCAGAGAAGCTATTTGACCATGCGGAGTTCTACGCATTTAGCACGTGCCATACTACTCAAAGCTGAGAAAGGGAAATTGCTCACCCAGTAATGAACGACTAACAATTGTTAATGAGGGGAGAAAGGATTCGTCAGGATGGAACAAGTGGATGACGTCCAGACTCAAACCTGCAGTTTGATTAAGCACTGAAGTGGTAACAAAAGTCCAGATGATTTTTCACCTTTCATCTTGAGCCATTAATTTTTTTGTTTTTACTCAATTAGTTAGACACATTTACTCATACACACTAATTCATAATTATGAGTTAGAAGCCACCTGAAAATTGGGCATTGCTTTGCTGATGGTGATGCCATTTTCAGCCTAGTTCATTAGTTTGGAGTGCACTTTAGGATAAACTGTGTTGTGGCATTACATGTCTGTTTATAAATGGGATACTGAACACCATGTGACTATAACCTATTTAAAGTTGTACTGGTGAGTAGTGTAAACATGTAAATTTCATCACACCATATCCAATGTCTGTAATCACAACTAGCAATACATATTCAACTGTGTCAGTGCACCAGCAGTACCAAAGAATCACCCTTACATCTCAGTGGATATTATTTGATTTTTCTCAAATACCCATGAAATCATTCAGTGACCTCTTGACTACCATTTCAGTGAGTGAATAGAGCATTTAAAATCAGAACTACTTGAAATCTATGTGATATTTCACTTCTTATTCAAACTGTTGAGCCTAGACTTAGTCTAACCACTATGATGCCTTGTTCTTAAATTTCAACATGTAATGTAGTAATGTAAGGAAAGGCTATTTTTAGCTTGATACAGACATACACACACACATATATGTACAAATTAAAGATGTAATTTAATCCTTGAGTACACCTGTTACTCAAATATAAGAACAAGGCCTCATAACAGATTAATTGGTTGCCCTCTGAATGTTGGACAAGACAGTGTATGATCCAAAGATCATATTGGATCATTCCTTGCAAAATATTTTCGGCCTGAGCTCCTGCAGGTGTACACAATGTGCTAGTCTGTGATGTTTGTTACAAAACATGTGTTCTAAGTCTGTTTCCGGGACTGGAGACACATTGACTTTTACCTTTGCACCACTGAACCTTTTTTGGTTTTTGAGGGTCTTCTTTCGTAATAGCAGACTGCATCACACATGGGGCTGTAATGTCCATCAGTGGAGCAGTAGCACAGTGAGCACTAAGGTAATTGAGTGAGCTGGATATAACTGGCTTGGTAGTGGTTAGAGAGCACAGACTCACCAAACTAAGCTGGACCAAACTGCTATGCATGGAGTGGAATTTCCATGACTGGTAAATGAAATAACTTCTCTACCAAATCTCTTGAGCACTTAATTCATGCGTTAGACTTCGTGAGGACATTGTCAGGCCCCGTGAACTCACTGATTTACTCAGTAAAAGACAACCTGAACAAATAAACTGTAGAGCATAAAGTAAAGATTTACTTTTGAAGTGGTATTTACATAGCTTATACTAACACTTGCTTTTGTTTGTGGTTCGGCATTTTACAAAGTTGTGGCAGTTAGAGAATTCTCATCAGTTTGCTCAGGCCACCGTGAACCTTCTCCCACTGAGGTCCTCCATATAATATAATTGTAGTGCGTTTTTGACCTTAAAGTACAGTAACACCCAGAAAGGTACATGTGTGGTGACCTCAGAAAGGAAGGTAAACGATTTTCAACAAATTTTCAAAAAACAGAGCCACTCCCTTCAGTTTGTTAAGAGGGAAAAGTGCATTACACTAAATTTCAATAAAGGTCTAAGAGCAGAACTGGTGGCTGAATGATCCATTTTGACATTTATTTTCTGCTCCCAGACCTCCTTGGCACGCTAGAGGACATCCTGCCCAGCCTCCAGGAGGACAGCATCCAGGTGTGGGCCATGAAGAAAGAGAGTTCTCATCCAGGCGTCCACACCCTGCTCGACAAGTTGGAGCAGTCCTCGGAGCTGCCCATCCCCTCGGACCGCAGGGCCACCACGTCCCTCAAGACCCCCACCCTCTACATCTTCACCTCAGGGACCACAGGTGCCACCGATGATCCTCCGCGTGTTGCCTACACTAACAGCCTTTTAACTGGGTTGAAAGAAATAACACAGGGCTATCATGCAGCTCTGCAGTTAAGGCCCTGAGCCTAACAGCCCAGGTTTGTATAAATTAGAAAGTACTGTATAAATTAGAAAGTACTGTGTCCTCAAACAGACCTTGCTCTCAGCTGAGAACTATCTCAGTGTGGAACTGTACACATCCTGTCCCTGTACTGTCGATATTACTGACTGTATGCACTTTTGTACGTCACTTTGGATAAAAGCGTCTGCTAAATGAATAAATGTAAATGTAAATGTTTGATTCCAGCTGTATCATCAACCAATGATGAGCGGTGGTCTCATTAGGGACCACACTGTCTGCTCAGCCACATGAACATGTGACTTATGTAATTGGTGCTATTTGGGCTAATTTAGGGAAATGTAACTCTGGTCTCAGGGCGCTGGTGTCTGCAGATTTTTAGATGCTCCCTAGAATAAGGATTATTGATTGGACATTGGTACCAAGGCTCTGAAAATAGTAGTCCCCAGAAGTAAAGAAATACAAGTGTAAGTGTATAATAGGTGCAACAGCATGGTGTATATCTGAATATGTCACTAGTGTGTACACACATGCTGTGATTATTTATATATATATATATAGCTGTTTGGAGGCAGCTCTAGGCTGTTGTACTTGGAAGACATTGGTTCATCTGTACCAAACTCAGTTCTTCTAGACAGAAGTGAAGAACGATAAATGTCAGGGGAATGGGGCGATTGTTGGGTTCTGAAGTAGCCCAGTTAGAAAGAGGTCAAGCCCTCAGTCAGTAATGAGCCCCTAATTTAATCCACCCATTTACTCATTACTTCACACAGCACCAAAAATGTAGCGCAAGCTGTGACAGAAACAGTCGCTGAAATATTACATGTCATGGAAGGTTACTGGCGGAATGTTGCGAAGAAGTGCAACCGTTGCAGCCAAATGCAATTTCTGGTTCATGGTCCACGAACCAATGTATGGAGTCCTAGAAATTCTATCTCTGAAAATAAAAAAATGGATAATTGTACAAAGTTTGTTATTGATGGTTTGTGACCAACTTGGCAGATTGTTTGAATTCCAGTAATAATTGTTCATTGTTCAAAACAGTGATCTTTTATAAGCTTGAATTAATATGGTGTATTAAAAAGGGAAGATTTTTATTGTAGTGATGCAAGTAATACAATATCTCCACACTTTTTTCCACAATTAGTGTGGAGCAGCATGTCTACTTCAGTATTCAGTCCAACAGGGCTTTCAAATAGTCTAGCAGATTAACAAACATCCATTGGATTAACACCTATGCTGGTACAAAAAAAAATCTGTGCCTTGTCATTTTACAGATAACACTGATCTTTGCACAGATAAATTCCTGCTTTGTGTTGTTTACTTTTCTTCTGGATGAATACCAGATGGCAAACAGAATTAAGGAACACCTTGTATGCTATGCTATCAAAAGCACACTGAATGTGTGATAAACCCTAGAACATAGAGCTTATTTAGCATACTCTCCCTGAGTTTGTTGTTATAGTTAGAGATGTCTAAGGACTAATGTCTGCAGGATATTGTTTTTAAACCTGAAGGGATGAGTTGGGGATACATTTCCTGGTTTGCCAGTGTGTTAAAATAGATGCATTATAGTTCATACACATTAGAATATACTGATACCCTTATGTGCAGTTGACCACAAAACAACCCGATAACAAATGTGTATTTGGGTACACATATGCAAATAGTAAGCACCAGAAAAAATGTGAACAGAAAAGGAGAGACTACCCCTTTTTGGCACAGTTTTCTTTGTCATAGTAAATTAGTCAAACCCCTTTTTCTGCAAAGATGATTGATATCTACCTCAGGAAGGACTGTAATGATTCCAGCAGATCTCAGTGCAGTGTAGCTCAAAGTCTATGCAGGTAAGGACAGTGCACACGGAAGACATTGTCCTTTATAACATGCACTTCCTGTCAGCAGAAGACATGAATGGTCAGTCAGTGAAGAGGGAGATTAGTAAATTTTCCATCACTGTAAAAACTGCATTACACACTACAGGTATTGAACTGAGAGTGGGCCTATTGCCACCTTGCTTTACGAGTCTGTTGTAAGACTCATGTGTCAAGGATCACGTGTTGACCTATATAAAAAGAAAGAAATTAACCCGATATTCACTGAGGACAATCACTGAAAGAAAAGGGGCTCACTAGGATGTGTGTTCTTTCAAAATCCATTTCTGCAGCCAGGGGCCATGCCGTACATGCCATTTTAGCTGACATCACATGGGTGGTGTTGAGGAGAATGGAGACATAGCTGCACACAGGGAGGAAATTTAAGGAAAAAACGTCACTTCAGATAAGGATTACTCAAATAACATTGACCTTCATAAAACAACATGTGGCCCTTTTTCATCAGTGGATGACTTTCACATTCTTCATGCCTTTAATGATTATTATGTCTTTTTAAACAGGGCTTTCTGCAGTTTACATGGTCTCATGCCAGCTCCCCCAGACATTGGCGAGTTGGTCATATGCAGTGTCTCTGCTGCGATCGCCTTGGACAGGGTCCTAGCGTTGCTAGACATGCTGCATTAGCAGAGCTGAAAGCAGCTCGCAACCCAGAAAAAAAAATATTTTGTTTTAACTAGCAAAGAGCATTTCTACTGCATGTGTTAATCAATCTATATGCTTTTGCTATCTCATCTTGCCAGTGAACGTTACTTAGTGAAACATTAATCATGGTCACTATTATTATGTAGAAGTGATGGGAAGTGAAGGAGGTTAATATGTATATGATGGATATGTGCATAAAAATCAAATGACCATATTTTTGTTGTTTTTGAAACGGGTATCCAAATGTCACCAACAGTAAGTGCTTGGGTGTGTGTCTGTGTATATGTCTGTATGTGTGACTAATGAAATTACATTGCGCAAACAATACACTCTGTTACAGTTGAGTGTCATGTTTCTTCACATTGAAAGATAATAATTATTTGTCTGTTAAACTCACTGCCATTGAAAGGAAGTCACACAGCCTCTAAGGCATATCTGTCATGGATGGGACTCTTTAGTTATGCCTCTCAAAGGTCACATAAATACTGACTTGTTCTTTCTGTTTGTGTTGTGCCAGGGCTACCCAAGGCGGCAGTGATCACCCATCTCCAGTCTCTGAAGGCGGCGGGGGGGTTCTGGGCCTTTGGAGGCACCCGAGACGACATGGTGTACATCGCGCTTCCTCTCTACCACAGTGCAGCCTCTCTCATTGGTATCGGAGGAACCGTTGAATTGGGTAAGGTTTGCATTTACTGTTCAGTCCAATGGCCTCTTAGTGTTGGTTCCAGAAAAACCTAATCGCATCTTAACAGTGAATAATGGTAATAGTGACTTTCATTTATGAATTAGATACCTATTTGGGTGATGTGATTGCTGTACTCTAGTTGCCTGCCATAGTTACAGAATTTACCAGAATTCAGTGTTTCAGAGCCTAATGTCAAGGGTAGTTTGAACATGATCCATAATTGGTTTGGGTTGGGGCCTCCAGGCTTATGGTTGGGGTTACATTCTCAAAGAGAACAGGAAGCACTTATCAAAGGTTCAATGAGCTGGAATTTTGGTAAGAGCTGGAGGTGGAATTATCACTCTGTCCTCACAGTCACACTGTAGCCTCAGATCAAAGTCCAAAGATCCAAAGTCCAGTTCCAGCTCTTACCAAATCCCCTTGCTGACTCATTGTTTGATAAATGTCACCTCTGAGAGGCTACCTCTTAGCGCAGAGAGCTGCGTGTTCAGCCGTTTTAATGGTTTGCATGCACATCAAAAAGGTTTGAAAACAAAGACCAGTGATGAGTATTGAAAATGATTTATTCACTAGAATACTGGACAAATATACTTGGAGTGCAGCCTTTTTGTTCCCAGACTTAAGATTCTAATGAAATTCAGCTAATACAAAAAGCCATAATTAGACACTCCTACTTGAATCTTACATGTTGCTCCTAAAGGGATTTCTAGGCCTACTTCTGGCACACACCTGCACTTAATGCTGCCAGATCACTGAGTGGCAACAGCTGACCAACTGCTCTCAACAATTTTAGTTCTTCAGTTAACGCTTTTAAGTATGTGAAGTAGTGTAGTATTATATGGGAAAACTAATACTTAAACACATCAAATCCCCTTGGACTGCTCACATTATGACTTATGTAGTGTTCTTTTTTGATGTGTTTGTGTGACAAACAAAATAATTAGGCATGTCCTTGCCATGTCAAGCATGAGATATTACATGCGCATGTATATTTATATGCAAATAAATGACCATGTACTGATATGAAAACAAATTAAATTCAATCAAAAGTTGAATTGACAAAAAATTGTATTATTACAATTGCTCCTCTGAAAAGAATGAATTTTACAGCGGGCACTTCTAGGTTCACCCCTTCCCCATCCCAGAATCCTGTGTTTGTTTGTGCTTATCGATTCTGTTAGGAAACCTAGTCTGTCCCATACGGTATCCTAACAGTGAACCTGCCTTCCACAAACAGTTCGTTGACCTCAGCATTCTTAAACCGATGTGTTCTTGACATTTTGCTACTATTGCAAAATAGGTTTTTGCTCTACAAAGCTGAGAACTTGATACATTTGTACTTACGACATTCTACCTTAGGTGAACTTCAGGCCACGTACTCAGGGGATCTATATTAACACCCATGTTAATGTGAGCTACAGGGTATGGATTACCAGTGTTACTGCAGGGGAGCTTTGTTTCAAGTGCTGCATGCAACTTAGCAGTCTTCTCTGAAATGCATTCCTCTATTCAAACACAGAACTTTTTGTAGGATGTCTCAAGCATTCATTGTCATACAGGGAGATCATGTGAGACCTGACAGTCCTGCAGCCATCATCTAAAGATGGTCATTCAGTGACTCTCTGAGCTCAATATGAAGAGTCAGAAATGAACAACCGAATCGATTTCCTGTGATTGTGTGTTTTCTTGTTGTTGTCTGTCCTTTGATTTTACAGGTGCTACCTGTGTGCTGAAGAAGAAGTTCTCTGCCTCACAGTTTTGGAATGATTGTAAAAAATACAATGTGACCATTTTCCAGTACATTGGAGAGCTCTGCCGATACCTCTGCAACCAGCCCAAGGTAAGGCTCCCTTTCACTATGGTGCCCAGAAAGTTGTGATCCACTTTGTAAAATCAGATTTACACAGGGCGAACTTCAGGTTCTGTGCTTTTTGGAGTAATAAGGTTGCCTACTTGTTGTTTATGAGTGCTGAAGTGCTCCTTCTGTTGGAATAAGTTCCATTTTTCCTCAATTTGTTTTGGCTGAGAAGGAAGTATGGGCAGTACTTTCTGGGCAACCCTTGAAACTTTCCATGTGTCTCATCAGAAAGAACACTTTGGGGCTGTAAACCTGGAGCCTGTATGTTTCATTGTGTAGAATATACTCAGTATTGTTTGACTTAAGTGTTATGCTCATTTTATAGTCTTTATTAAAGAAAAGAAATTCATGAGAACTGACTGTGAACTTCTCTGTCCTTACAATATAGGACATTGACCTTTTAGTAGTTTTGTGTGATTGGTTGGCAAACTGAACACTGATGAGTCATTGTAGACTGTACACACACTGAAAGCAGTAACACCAGAAATGAAGGATTTCAAATGAGTTTTTATCTTGTGAATCAAAATGTTCTCAACGAAAATTCAGTGAGGGATACTCTTCCAAGGCTAGAGGGTCTTTTGGTCATGGACATCCTTAGAAGTAACTGAATTTGAAAACATTGTGTTGGATTGTGCTGGGTTTTCGCAGCTGGTTAACAAAAGAGGCTTTTGTTGGCGTGGCCGTCTCCCCCCTGGCGTGCATCCCTTATCCCTTGAATCGGAACAGAACCGCTCTCTGGCCCGCATTGAACAAGTGCATCGTCTCAAAGCTCTCTTTGTCCACCCGCCCCACGCTCTCTCTGTGGCCGGCTGGCAACAGTGACCAACCCAATCCACCCCCCAGCCCCCCACCCCCCATTCAAACTGACCATCCCGACAGACACGAAACCCAGGAGAGCAGGGCAGAGACTGAGGGCCAGCAAGCGTATCCTGCCAAGTGCTCAGAGAACAGGAAGTGGCCCGGCTCTACTCAAGATACTGGCTCCTCATAAAAGAAATATGATATTATATGATGATGATGGTTATATCACATGTAATGAAACATAATTTTAAACGTCTTTATTGTAAGTATTATTTTAATTCTTATCATCTTTAGCAAACAGTGACATATCAATATTAAAGTTCCACCGAATCAGGACATTAATAATGAAGAAATAGTAGAAAGCAAGCCTCCTTTATGGCCTCCCCGCTAAGTCTGTGGTTCTGGCTGTCCTGTTGCTCCACAGCGATGCAGTACTGATTGCAGTGATGAATACAGATGGTCTGAAAGAATGAGCGAACAGCAGACGGTCCACAAACTCGCATTGTACGCCTTGTAAAGCTGTGGCGTGACTGGTCTCCTTTGTTTGTGTGTCGTTAGCCCCCCCCACACACACACACCCCACACACACACACACACACACACACACACAACTCCCACTGCTCCGCATGTCACACATTGTCAGCCCGGGGAGCTGGTATGTTCGCATGTCAGCACAAACAGGAAAACCCGGTTCACCCGCCGAGACGCAGAAATGCGGCGCGCTCTACGTGGTGCTCTTCGAGATGCTCCTGACAGTTGAAGCACCGGTTAAGCAAGTAGCGAGAGGCTGGAGAATCCATTTCTCAGTCTAGGTTTGAAATAAAATGGACAACTGTAGGTTTATGATTCCTTGTATTTTATTGAATAATGTAAAGCATGGTCTCCTAGTTCAGGAATGTGAGTTCTCAGTAGGTTACTAACTCTCATCTGTGAGGCAGAGACTGATTTTCACAGACTGTAAATGGCACAAATTTCTGACTACCCACTGTGGATTTAAATTTAAGAAGGAGCTGGTCTGGAACATTTCCAATCTTAATGTGCAATAGGATAATTTAAAGCTTACAGGTAATATGACACTGATCATATTTAACCTAATGTGTAATGCAGCTAATATAAAGTCAGACAGATAAGTAAGTGTGTATTAAGAATTTCTGGCTGAGATGTACCTAGGATCTCCCCGTGAATTTATGTATTCATTTTTATCATATCATTATTATTATACATGAGATTATTCACCTAGCTCACATAAAAGCTAAGAATTTATCACAAAATGATGTTCCGCTTGAGAAATAATGCTCATAGTGTGCTATTAATAAGAAACAGTTCAAGTTCCTACAAAAATGCAAACAGCATTCTGGAGGGGTAATGGACAGACTGAGTATATATAAAGTAAAACTGCCAAGTCATGTTAATCCAGCTCGTGGTAATTTGACTTCACGGCAATGTTCTCAGGACCACAAAATATTTCGCCATTTTCTGATTATGATACTCACGTGACTAATTATTATAAATTTTGCAAAGCAAAAGGTTGAGGGCCATTCAGCGTTCTGGTATATGAAGCCACCTCTACCTGCCCACAATCCATCAGCTTTAAGCAGCAGTGTTTAATTCCCTCCCTGCTCCCGCCAGGCCGAAGGCGAGAAGGACCACAAGGTGCGGATGGCAGTGGGGAACGGGCTGCGTCAGGACGTGTGGAGGGAGTTCCACCGGCGTTTCGGGGAGATCCGCATGTGCGAGGTCTACGGCTCCACGGAGGGGAACATCTGCTTCATGAACCACAATGGCAGGATCGGGGCGGTGGGCCGCTCCACCTGCCTGTACAAGGTGAGTCTGTGAGGCAGTGTAGCACAGTGGTTAAGGAGCAGGACTTGTAACCGAAAGGTTGCTGGTTCAATTCCCCACTGGGGCACTGCTGCTGTACCCTTGAGCGAGATACTTAACCCACAATTGCCTCAGTAAATATCCAGCTGTATAAATGGATAATGTTGTAATGAAAACGGATGTAAGTTGCTCTGTATAAGAGTGTCTGCTAAATGCCAATAGTGTTCTGCCGTGTGGCTGCAACTGCACTGCATTCTCATGGAAGACACGCTCCCCCATCACTGTTCACCGTTCACTTTTATCCTCTGAAACAGTGTAACACTGTTATCCTATATCTGTGCAGCAAAGTACAAAATGCAAAAAATAAGGAGTGTATTTTAAAATATATAGAGCAAAAGTTGTAAAAAGTCCCTTTTTCAGTGGAATGTTATGTATAAGTTTTGCATGTTATTTTATGACACTGTTCCACGATACATGCATTAAAAACAATAGTTGGTAGGCTTTCTTATGCTTGCACTGTATTTTAAATGATGTATTTTGTCCATGTTGGGGTTGGTATTTGAATACACATGCCTGTTGATTGGTCAGGTTATGCATTTCTCTTGGCATCAGGGTGTGCAGGTCCACCTGCTTTTGGTTGCCTTTACATAACTGCTTCAGGCTTTTACATCTACTACAGCGTTTGGCAGGGGTATCCGACTCATGCAACTCCCATGCCTGGGGTTTGCGGTGCTATGCACTTCCTTCTTGACGAGGCTTTACAGACTTTGACGTCTGGGTGCTGTAGATCGTAGCATGCTCGAGCAGAAGAGGGTCACAGAGGATCACAGAGGAAAAGATGGCTTTTTCAGTGTCATGAGTGTCATTATACATTCATTATATATTCAGTTTCAGTGTCATTATATATTAAGTAGTCATGTCACTTGGTGGAGGCAAAAATAACTCATAACCTAAATGCATGGAATGCAAAGAATTTAAGTGTTTACAATTGTGTTGTTATTGAATTTTGTGAAGTAGACATCTATTGTAGTGCAATAATTAAAAGATATTGAACAGAGTAACACTTGTAAAATGAAAATCATGTTATATGAGATGATCTAGCAGTAATGATAAAATGCAAGCAAATCCACTCAGATTTCATTGCCTTCCTTGGGATCTTATCAGTTTCTTCTCTGGTTATCTTTTCTTTCTACCAAAGCCAGTGATTACCCAATCAGTCCAGTTGTTCACCTTTTCTCTTTGGCCCATAAGAATGCCATTGTTTGTATTATTAGGAAAAACACCACTCGATAGACTTGCCTAACCAGAAGCGTAGCCTTTGACAGAGGTTTATGGCAAAGTCGGATACATGAGTCATTGCCTATCAGTCTGGTATCTTGCGCCTTGCCTCATTTGAGGTCGGCCAACAAGTAGAAAGAGAACACACATAAATCAATCATTTTTAAGTTGTTTTCTTTATTAAGTAAATTAAAGATACACAGTGCAGCATACGCCTCTAGCTATTGCACGTACATGACAAAGGACAGGGCTTACAATGGTAATTTGCCACACCTGTCACATACCTGCATGAGGGGATGACAGCATGTGACTGGGAGTAAATATGTGGAAATGTAGGTGTTTGGATGTCAGCAGGACAGGATGGCCATTGCTCTACACCAGGATACAGTGTGAGAGAGGAGAATGTCTCTTTTGGCCAGAACTCAGCAGTGCTGATGTTTAGCACGGAGAACCGAACAAGGTTGGGAGCGGGCTTAACAAGCTTGGTGCGTGTACAGACTTGAGCTCCTTTACTTAGCCGGTCAAAGATAAGTTAATCAGCTATAAGTAGTTCTTTGAGTTTTTTTTTTTTCAAGCTTAATGAACGGTTTCAATGGCCATTGTTTTCCCTCTACGAATAAGGCCTCATGTACACATAAAAACTAACTTAGCTAGGTATGAGAACATAGAACTCAGGGAAAGTATCTGGTCAGGCACAACACACATTTGTAAAACAAATTTTTTATAGGCATTGACTTATTATAGTACATCGAACTGGACTGCTTCCCTTCGGGGATTCATTTTAAATCATGGCCTGACCTTTTGTCGAAGATTAACTCATGCAGAGCCTTCAGGCTGGTTCAGGAGAGCAAAGCTTTATTCCTGTACTCTGGAGGAGAGTCAACACATACACAAGCACAGTATCTGTCAACTCTGTCCTGCAGAATATATAGAGCACTTGCTTATATTGAAACTGGTGCGCCGCGCTCAACTTCATCTTATTGGTTTCTGCACAAAAAGTCAGAGACATGGTCTAATCAAGTCTTGTATGCCAGTTAGGCAAATGTCATCCCATGCAGGGGAGGCAACTTGCAGTTTCAGCTGTTCACACTTCTTCTTATATAATAATTAGCATACGACACATATACCATGGCGCAGCGTCTTCTACTGATATTTGCATTTTATACAGTTCAGTCCAAGGTCACCCTCTTACAATATCAGATCATTCTTAGGTCACCTGCTTACACTTCTGCTATTCAAAATATCAATTTATTCTTAGGTCACCCTTCTGCAAGTCATAATACCAGTTCATTCTTGGGTCATCCTCTTACAATATCCTTTCATATAATTTTACTTCCACACCTTTTTTTCCAGGAAACTCAAACTACTTTTCAGGCCTTAGATGCCCTTTAAAATCAGCACTGGCCGGATAACCGCTATGTTTGTGTACTTGTGTAGAGTAGTGAATAAGGATCCAAGGACCAAAATCACCCCAGGAGTAGAATATGGGAAGTTTACAATTTTGAGTCCTGCTGATAAGGTCTTAAATTTTAATATTTATATATTAAACTTTGTTTTCCTTTACAAAATAAATGTATGGTTTAATGCACTCGTATCTCTACCAGCTAGCTTGTACCTTGTTTGGCCAACTACTGAAACTTGGTCATGCAGTGCTTCTCATATTGTTGACTCCTTATATGGCTTTTTGCTTGTTTTGTACTTTTCCTCACTTTGGATAAAAGTGTCTGCCAAAGGAATAAATGTAAATAAGGTCAATGAGGGCATGGCAGCTGTAGTTCAGGCACTTATCCAGTAGTGTCTTTCTTGCAGCTAATTACCAGGAGTAGCTGGTGTGAAAGAGTGGCAGATAAACCCATTAGCTCAACTATTCTTAGTTCTGACAGCTTGCCAAGGAGCACTTTGACCTGCAAAAAGAGATTTACCTTTTAAATATAGCTGACAGTATAGGTTACACAAATTTTTAGCCTAAAGTGCTTTCCAGTTTTTTAATAACGGTGTTAGGATTCTAGCAGTAATGCTGACGATGATGGTATAATACTGAATTGATGCCTTGAAACTGATGAAATGAACATCTGTTATAGTTTTATTTTGACTTCGTCGCTGTTATTGTTGTTCATGCCAAAAACCTTCAGTTCAAATCAAGGGCAAAATGCACTTGAACTATAATACAGTGCAGTCATCCTCTGTTTACTGGAACAATGTTATTAACGCCCAGGTTTAAACGTACAACAATAAAACATTTGGCTTGTAAACCTGTGACATTTCAGTTGTTAAATGGCAAGGAATTACTTAATTCTGTGTCAAGTGGCAACCCAACCCTGATTATGTGTTTTTTGCAAAAATACACTAGCCCTTTAAAGCATATATGCCAAGGCTTACGTATTTTCTCTGTATAATTCTGTAACTGGCTAATTACGTGGTTTGGGGGCCAGATTGTGCATGCTGAATGTGGCAAAGTTGGAAATATCCATACATTTCTTTCCACACCACTGTGAGCTCAACAGTGCCCCTCACAGTGGTTGATGTTCAGATTGCTGCTATTTTATTGGCTGGCAGTGAAATTGCACGTCTGCAGTATTTAATAGATTAAATACTTCTGCATGCTGTAGAAACAAAATTCTTCTTCTGGGACAGAACAGTCTGTGTCCCACCTCCATGCCTCTAACAACATTATCTAACTGCACTTCTGGAGGGAACACTGCCAACCTTGGGTAGACATAAAGAGTGGAATGGGCAAGGGTGACAAACAAATAAAATTGCTCATATCAAAACTTAGGCCTGAACTAGTTGAACACATTCCATGCAATAGTGTTTAAGAGCTACAGGTCATTTCAGGAGACGAAGATAGGAGGCAGATATCAAGTCCACTTTGAGTCTCCAAAAATAACAGGTGGGACTTCATGCAAAGAGATCTCTTTTGCAAATTAGTACAGTACAAGCGTCCATGCTGTCGGCTTGAAATTTTCATCCATGTGATTTGTTGTGATGTCACACAATATGCTCCTCCTTTGCCCACCCCAGTAAGACTGGCAGTCAGAGCATACTTCTGTTCATTAATGAGCTGTAAAAATCTTGATTTGATAAGCTTGAACTTATTAGGTATTTTGCCCATTTTGAAAATTAAAAGAAGACATAAAAATGTACACTTTTTGATGTACAGTACCAGTCAGAAGTTTGGACGCACCTGATTAAGATAATGGGAAACATTAATTCAAAGAAATTTTGATCTAAACACTTATGCTTAAATGCTTGAAATGTGTTTCTCAGACAAATATAAATAATGATGCTTATGTATGAATTTCTTTTCAAAAATAAATTAAATGAATTAAATGAATTAAATGAATTTCTTTTCAAAAATATTTTAAAATATTTTTGGCTACTTTGAAGAATCTAAAACATAAGGTAGTTTTGATTTGTTTAACGCTTTTAGGTCACTGCATAATTCCATTTTTGTTATATCATACACTATATGGCCAAAAGTATGTGGACACCCCTCCTAATTATTGAGTTCAGGTGATAACAGGTGCATAAAATCAAGCACATAGCCATGCAATCTCCATAGACAAACCTTGGAAGTAGAATGGGTTGTACTGGGGAGCTCAGTGACTTTAAACGTGGCACTGTCATTGGATGCCATCTTTGCCACAAGTCAGTTTGCAAAATTTCTGTCCTGCTAGATCTGCCCCGGTCAACTGTAAGTGCTATTATTGTCAAGTGGAAGTGTCTAGGAGCAACAAAAGCTTAGCCACGAAGCGGTACACCGGGGTCGCCGAGTGCTGAAGCGCGTAGCACAAAAACCGCCTATCCTCTGTTGAATCACTCACTACAGAGTTCTAAACTGTCTCTGGCTGCAACATCAGCACAAGAACTGGGCGTTGGGAGCTTCATGAAATGGGCTTCCATGGCGAGCAGCTGCACACAAGCCCAGCATTACTATGCGCAATGCCAAACAACGGCTGGAGTGGTGCAAAGCACGCCGCCACTGGACTCTGGAGCAGTGGAAATGCGTTCTCTGGAGTGATGAATAACGCTTCACTATCTGGCAGTCTGAAGGACGAATCTGGGTTTGGCGTATGCCAGGAGAGCACTACCTACCGGAATGTACAGTGCCTACTGTAAAGTTTGGTGGAGGAGGTATAATGGTCTGCGGCTGTTTTTCAGGGTTTGGGCTAGGCCCCTTAGTTCCATTGAAGGGTAACATTAATGCTACAGCATACAAAGACATTTTAGACAATTGTATGCTTGCAACTGTGCCCCTATGCACAAAGCAACGTCCATAAAGACATGGTTTGACGAGTTTGGTGTGGAGGAACTCCAGTGGCCTGCACAGAGCCCTGATCTCAACCCCACTGAACACCTTTGGGATGAATTAGAACGCCGATTGTGTAGAACGCTGATTGTGAGCCAGGCTTTCTCGTCCAACATCAGTGCCTGACCTCACAAATGCTCTTTTGGCTGAATGGGCACAAATTCCCACAGACACACTCCAAAATCTTGTGGAAAGCCTTCCTAGAGAAGAGTGGAGGCTGTTATAGCTGCAAAGGGGGGGGCGACTCCATATTAATGCCCATGGTTTTGGAATGGGATGTCCAATAAGCTCATATAGGTGTGATGGCCAGGTGTCCACATACTTTTGGCCATATAGTGAAGTTTTGATGTCTTTACTATTATTCTAAAATGTTGAAAATATTAAAAATAAAGAATAAAAACTTTTGACTGGTACTGTATTTGCACATAAATTTAATATATGTACTACAGCATGGTGCATGTACGTCTTAAAATACCAGTATGTGGGAAGTCTGAGATATGAAGATGAAAGGAATCCATTCATTATTATAGAACTTTGCAGTATATTGATCATGAGAACTTTGCTGTTTCCCCAAACAGGAGTGTTAGATGTGGAGTATTGGACCAAATGTTTACTGGACAGTAAGGTTTCCTGTAAACTCAAACAGTGTCAATCCCTACATTGCTACACAGAAGAATTAACGTAATCTCTTTATTTTTCAGAAGTTGGAGTATTGCAAGTTTATGAGCTAAAAGGCGACCACATTAATTCTACTGCTTTGGTGTGTGCGTAAAATTCTTTTTCGTAGAACCTAGAAGTGGTTGTTTTCAAGTTCAGAGACCAGTCCACATGTTGTGTTCAGAGATTTAAGCTTTCTTGGAATATCAGATGTGTACAGAATAACCTAGAATTGTCTGAAGTGCATGGTTTGTTCTTCTGTTCTTTGTACACGTAATATGGGCATGTGAATTTCAGGGCTCATGGGGAAGGTTTGTATTAGTGTACCATGAGAACTGAAGCACCATCACACCATCAAGGGAATATTGTTTGTCTTTCAGAAAAGTAAAATTCATTAAATAACTAAAGACATAATTAAAGAAACTCCAGTCTGAGGGGCAGTACTCAAATAATTCCTACACACCTCAGTGTGCTTCAGCTGAGGCCATTTTTTATTGAGGTCCAGCAATTTATATACTGAAATAAGAAGAATGATATACACTAAATATATTTATTAAAGATAAGAAAAATCAGGCCACCAGGAAGATTGACTATTTGAGTACAGTCCTGTTGTGATAAACTGCATGAGAACTTGGCTCATGTTTTAATCATGGGGTCTAAAATCATGCTTGTGCCATACTGTAAACATCATTATGTCATTATATCTGTTGACACAAAACTGCTCTGTTGCTTATATTTGGCTTTTCTGGGCTCTTTGGTGTAACACTGACTTCACTCCCTAGTGTTAACAATAAAAGAGTCCAGTAAAAAGATGTACCAGTTCAGTCAAATAAGTTTTATCTCCTCTAACATTAAATTTCTTTTGATTAATACTTTTGATCAACTGGATGATAGTTACTCCTTCCTTTAATAATTTCATTTTCGCTGGTTATTATATTTTAATATGAAGATTACAAAATCATTGGACTAACAAGACCTTAATTCTCTGTGACTGTTCTCTTGTGCCCTCTAGTGTTACATCTTGGAATGACTGCTCTTGGAGTAGCGGAACATTCCACAAGCTGTCAGCTGCACCATATCCTAGTGATGGAACCATGAGGCTTCATTAACAGCTAAATGGGTGGAGCACTCGCTGTCAATCAGTTACTTGTCTGAACCAATCAAAAAGCTCCATTGGGAAACACTAAGATACATTTTGGCTCTGTACATTTTGGGGACTCACAAAGCCTCACTGTACCATCACTACCCTTTTCAACATGCTCGTATATCTGCTTTTATCCTGTAGGTACTGAAAGTGTATTTCATTCAGCTGCGAGATTAGTTTTCTGCCAGGTGTTATGACATAGTATGCGTGTGAATATGATTTTTGGTTTGTTGTTTTTTGATTGAATTGCTCTTAAAAGACAGTAGATGTTACGTTCTCATGCTTTCTCCTCCAAACATCATGCCCGTGGCTATGTTCTGAACAGCAGCAGGGGTTAGGAAAGTAGAAAATGAAACAATGATATCAATATAGGTTGCAGTGGATTAAAAGTGCATTTAATCATTCACCCTTTGGAATTGCAGCAGCAGTGTGGTGTATTAGTAAAGAGCAGGACGGGTACCCTTTGGCAAGTTACTCAACCCACAGTTGTCTTAGTAAATATCCATCTGTATAAATCGATAAAGCTGTAACCTTTGTAAGTCCCCTGGTAAGAACGTGTGCTAAATGACAATAATGTAATGTAACTGACAACCAATTAACATGCTGCTTTTTTCTAATAATAATTCTGGACTTTTCCACAAAACTTCAAAATAATGTCAAGCTTCTCACAGGTGAAGGTGACTTGTTATGTGATAACTGCTAATTTAGAGATGTGTTTATTTATTTATTTTTTTCAGAAAACAGCTTGACATGCCTGTAATGCTCTTTCACTGTCACACACTGGTTTCATAAGCCTGGTCTGTTGACAGGAAAAGATTGTATTGTGAAGGGACAAACTTGCATTAAATGACATACTTCCCTATTCTGTTTATACTTGTAGCTCTTCTTTAAGTACGACCTGGTGAAGTACGACATGGTGAAAGATGAACCCATCCGCAATGAACAGGGCTTCTGTGAACGTGTGAGGAGTGGTAAGACATTCATTTAAAATAGGGCTGTGCTATGAGTTAAAGGATTAAGCATACCTGTTAAATTTACTGTGTAACAAACACTTAGTGATTCAACTTCAGAATGTTTATTTAATGTGCACGTGTGTGGAGATGCCTGTGGGAGTGTGTTTTTTGTGTGTGTATGTATGCATGCATATGCTTGGGACTGTGTCGTTGACTTTGTGAGTGACTGCGTGTGTGAGCATACATACGTGACTACATGCATGCATGTGTGCCCTGCTGTTATTGAGTCACTGCATGTATGTCACACAAGCACCATTACATTTCATTATATTACATTACATCATTTAGCAGACACTCTTACCCAGAGCGACTTCCAAATAAGTGCATCGCTATGCTAAGATATGTAGTTATCGAGAAGTAATACAAGAGGTCAGTTAGATACTGAGTTAAGTGCTAAACTAGTGGAGAGTGCTTTTTTATAGAAAATGGGGATAGATAGGATAGATAGAGATAGAGAGGAAGGTAGACTAGAGATACAGCTTGAAAAGATGAGTTTTCAGCTTTCTCTTGAAACACCACCCACAGCAGTACACTAAAGCTACACCAGGCTACGTTCAAAGCAGAGACAGGTGTCCTCAGGTGGCTGAGGGTTACCTGTGTCCCCCCCAGGTGAGACAGGGCTGCTCGTGTCCAAGATCAGCACGCAAAGTCCCTTCTTCGGGTATGCGGGCAGCAAACAGCAGACAGAGAAGAAGCTTCTGCGAGATGTGTTTGTGAAAGGAGACATGTATTTCAACACGGGAGACCTCATGGCGGAAGATGAGGAAGACTTCATCTCCTTCAAAGACAGAGTCGGCGATACATTCAGGTACAAGGGCAATACGGCCATCACAGGCCGTGAATGAATGTGACCTTGCCCTGTTAGTTTTGCATTAATACTCTCAATGAAACTGGACTTTTTCAGTTTTCAACATGAATACAAAAGGCTGTCCTGTGTTACAGATGGAAGGGGGAGAACGTGGCAACAACAGAAGTGACGGAAATTCTTGGCCTTGTGGATTTTATTCAAGAGGCCAATGTATACGGCGTGGAGGTCCCAGGTATGGACATGAGGATCTGGTCAGATATACTGAAAAAATGTAGCCTTTAGTAGACCTGCAACTGCTGTATTGTAAATTGAAAGTTGTGTATCATTGTGGTTAAGAAGCAGGACTCATAATCGAAAGGTTGTCGGTTTGATTCCCTGCTGGGGTTGTTGTACCCTTGGGCAAGGTACTTAACTCTCAATTGCCTTAGTAAATATCCTCTGTATAAATGAATCCCATTCTGGGGGGGGGAACTGAACTGATGTAAGTCGCTGATGTAAGAGCATCTGATAAATGCTAGTAATGTAATAATGTAATGTAATGAGAGCATACACTGAAACACATCTCATATTCCCAATCAGATTTTATTTATTTATTCATTCATTCATTTTCCAGTGTATGGTTATCCTGGCCCTTTTTGCCCCTGTTTTCTTGTTCGTGCACTAAATGCCCATTTCTACAGCTCACACAAAATAGAACTTGCGGATTGTTGAAAGTCTAGCCATTTTGTTAAGTCAATTGATTTATGGGACATTTTGCATTTAGCAGAGTCATCCCGCTGAAGTGCCTTGGGCATATTAGCAAATGCAGTGGCATGCCTAGATCTTGCACAACTGACTTTTTTAAATAAACATTTCTGAACAAGGCCTGTGGTTGATCTAATTTACATCAGTTGTTGCGCAGACAAATCTCACGTGCTAAGCGCTGGTATATTCACAGGAAATGAGGGCAGAGCTGGAATGGCAGCTGTCATTGTTAGGCCTGGCTTCGAGTTCGACGGAAAGAAGCTGTTTGATCACGTCCTCCGTGACTTACCAAGCTATGCCAGGCCACTTTTCATCAGGATTCAGGTAAAGCATGGAAGTCGTCTGGTTTTAATGAGTCTGCATGATTTTATTTCCAAATGAATACAAGAACATTTAGTTTTCATACAGATTTGTCAGAATGAGGTGTTTTAGCATTTATAGTTAGAGTGTTGTAGTATAGAAGACATAAGACATAAGAGAGCTTTATTGTCATTGTACAGGACAACGAGATTACAGTTACTCCCAGTATCAGTGCTGTGACAACATACAGTAAGAATTAAAGGCAACAAGAATAAATACAAAAAAAAAGTATATAAGAGTAAGGTATATAAGGTTTATAAGAGTAATGGAACATGAATGTACAACTGATTATATCGCACACTTCCCGTGAAGTTATGTTGGAGAATCAGATATTCTCCATATTCTCCTAAACTGACCCTAACCATGACCTTAAATGTGGAACATGTGGTAAACATTAGAAGCCTTCATGATGGTCATCATTTTAACCTGGCTCTTAATTCCTTGAATCATTTGATCCACTGGACCATGTTTTGGGAGGAAGAATGTTTGGGAGCACTGTCCAAATAAGTAACTTCATACGCAGTTTGCTGAAAGTGCACGCTGACCGCATGTTGCTCCACGTCCTTGTGTGTTGTAGGAATCCATGGAAATGACTGGAACCTTCAAACAACAGAAATTCGGCCTGGTGAAGAGCGGATTCAACCCGTCAACTATATCGGACCCGCTTTACTTCCTAGACAACGCTGAGAAATGCTACGTCCCCCTGTCCGGGGATGTCTACGACAGCATTGTAAATGGACAGCGGAAGCTATAGCCATATCAGCCAACGGTTTTACTGGAACTAGAATGTAATCGTGCTGCTACAAAGGAGGACTTCAGATTGCCTTTACTCCTTTGCAAGGCTATGTATTTGGGGGGGGATGGGGGTGGGGTGTGGGGGGGGGTGACCTTAAGCCCACACATAATCAAACCCTGAATAATGGATGAGGTCCTCCTTTGTGAGCATTTAGTATGGACAGCGCAGGTGAATAATGAATGAGAGAAGTGGAGTGGGGCCGGTGCGGACATCGGCGGCCTTAATAAAAACACTAAGAGATCAGATGCCTCGTCGGGGGGGCCCAAGCGAGACGGGGGCAGCTCGAGCCGTCCTAATCTGATCGGAAAACGCACCGAGGCCCTGAGGGTGTTTAGTTCCCGCCTTTTTCCACTTCCATTGTTGAACGGATCCGGTCGAGCGGGCGGCCCGACCCCCCTTGGACTTGCGCGTGTCGACGATCAGAGCTTCCTTTGCTGCTGCTGCCCCTGTTCGGTGTAGATGGCAGTTTTGATTCGAGCCGCAGTTACTGTTCCTCATTGAATATTGAACGTGAGGGGCCGAGCGCACCGAGATCCAAAAACCGACGACCGCAAAAGCCTGAGTACAGGGCTGTTTTTTCTTCCAGTCAATTCAGCGACGTCCAAAGGAGTCAGGTGCGAGCCCGCTATTGTAAAACTTTGAGTCAAACACAAAGAAAAAGAAAAAAAAAAGATTTCAACACTAAATCGTGTTAAGAGTAATGGTGACTTACTGAAAACAGATGCTGGAAGAAAAAACAGCACAGTTACAGCAGTGCTACAGTCCATCCAGAGTTTTGAATGTTTATGAAGAACTGTGACCTTCCATTGACTAATCTTAAGCCAAATGTCCAGGATTAAAAAAAAATAAACACCACGGTGGACCATTCATGAACCATGTAAGAGTGTCCCACGGTCACTGTGATAATTTTAATCATTTCCTGTTTGGTTTACTGTGCAATGTAATTTGTAGTGAAATGTTTACTATGTCAGCTGATGGCTCAGAATCCTGTGAGGGAAGGACAGTACATTCACTGGATTCATATGAAGACATGTCAAAAATATTTTACACTAATTTTTTTCCCTAGATATTTTTGAGTTTAGTTGTTACCCGTGCATTGAAATGGATCAATTTATGTATTAATAGTTTACAGTGTGTACAAAATGCAGTTTTTACAGGTAATTGTAACTTTGCTTTGATATTTATGGTGCAGTAAATCATTTTAAATGTGTGACATTGTGAAATTGACTGTACATAGTGATACAGTAATATATTTTAATTATTTTTTTAAAGCGAACTTCAGCATAATACATTAACATGACCTCTTCAAAGCAGTCATTTAGAGAGATGTGTCAGTGCTTAGTACACAGTATATATTTTAAGTTCAGATAATGTATTTTGAACTTGAAATACATTTTAAATTCATATAGATGTGAAATGATTTATTGTCTCATGTTAGATTCAGGTTTGGATAATGAAAAATGCTGTGTTAGTTTGTAGCCTTGAATGGCACCCTAGCATCATGGGGTGGAGTTGGTCTTATATGTGGCCCAGAGTTTTGAATTTAAGGAGATCCATTTGCTCCACTCAAACATTTGAGAGAAACAGTGCGGGAACAGCTGCAGTGACGATAATGGAGGGTAATCTTTTCAGCATCAGTCACCATTTTTCCTCATGTGGATTTCCTTTTATTTTTTAAAAAAATTTGTAATTAGTCAAACTTTCTTAACATTTTAATGATTCGATAGGTGGAAAGAAACTTATCATGCTAACATGCAAGCAATACTTTGAATACTTGAGAATTTCAGATGAATTCCAAATGACTATTCCAAATTTGCTGTTTACATGCATGCACTATTTAATACTCAACTAACAATTTCCAAAACAGACCAGTATTAATAAAAAAAGCGTGCATAAAAATATGACTTTCTATGATATAGTGAAACAGACAAGGTCAGTAATCATGACAATATTTCTACAAATAGGTAAAAAAAAAATTGTTCAGATAAAACACGATAAATTGGCATATAACAACAGAAGAAAAGAGCTTTCATTTTTGGTCACTGATACCAGCATTACATATTTTGTTAATGCCATGCATCCATTACCTTCTCCATTCAGAAATGCTCATACTTAGCTGCTTTCTCAAAAGTTATACTCCATCATTATTGCTAGTCAGCTACTTGCAAAAGGTGAACTACACACCACACTATAGTGTATGCAGCAAACCCCCAAGCACATCAAGATATTACTCTCAATAAGCTGAGAATTGACAACTGAATGTCTTAAAGACTAATAGCTATATTATTCAGAATAGTAATGTACTGTAATATCCCACCTCTCAGTCATAATTATGAAATGTGTGAACACTGCCTGATGTGGTCACATCATATTCATAATTCTCAAACATTCCAGTATGTCGGCATACATTGAAGGGTGCTCGCTAAGCTGTTTATTAGGATTCAGACAGAGGCCATTTCAGTTGAAGAGACATAATTGTAAAAGACAAAAGAAAACTGTGTAAGTGTGTTTTTCAAAGCTGTCCAAATGATTCATTCAAGTTGTAGAGGTGGTATGAAATAACACCAAAAATTCAGTCTCCTCAGCACAGGGGGGAGCTGAAACTTAGCACAGTCCATTCCCTGTAGCGTATTCCTGTACATTACCCAGGAAAACTGTTAACTCATGCCACTGATTACAGTGGAGTGACCCATTTCAGGAACAACGTTACGTGTCAGTACTCTTCCCTCCATTACGTAGACTCAGGGTTACTGCCTTGTGCACTGAAAGTTTGTTACAGCTTCCAGTAGTTGTTCTTTTTTAACCATGTGAAAAACAACTGCATTGTGAATTTGTTATTATTCGAAAAGCCTTAACAGTGTTGTTGAAAACAAACTGTACTTTTAAGCCTTATGAATGAATATGAATAGCTTGTGCCATTGTTAATATGAAGTATCTGATAATTAAATGTAAGAAAATGTAGAAATGATCATCATGTCATAATTTTACTTCTGATTTTACACTGATTTGTCTTTGAAATCTCAATCTATATAGACAGATTTACTTTCCTAGTTCACAGTCAGGGCTAGACATAAAGACTGGGACCATAATCTTGCCAATAAAGTTATTATCCTATTTATATCATTAAGTTAAAATATATATTTTGCATATAAATACCTGTTGGGCAACCCTCATATATATAGAGTGAGAGAGAGAGAGTTAGAGAGAGAGTATAACCTTTTACTATCACATGGCCATTCAGCTCTCAGAATTGTTTGGCAATATGCATAGGTATGCCAAAGCATAGGTCAGATTGATTCGCTATGAAATATGTATGCTTTCTCAATGCTGACCTTGAGGTGTACTGTCCCCTTGTATTTTCCTGTTATGAGGGGCTGTTTATATTAAATCAGTAATATGTGGAAAAAAAAACAATTTTCCCAAAATAATCACTCACACACACTGTTAATTCGTGTACCATATACCATATCCATACACCTCAAAATCAGTTGAGGACTTGGTTTGAGAGGGTAGTTATTTTCTGTAGAATTGATTTACCTTAATTGCTGTTAATTTACACAAAGGGAAAAATACACATGTACACACACGCATATGCTCACCTTAGATTGTTGGGATCAGTTCCGCTTACGATGGCACGTCATTGTATCAGCCTAGCTTCATTTCCAATGTTCAATTTAAAAAGCAATAATGAAAAAATAGCAGATAGCACGTTTGCATCAGAGTCAAAGGAAAAAAAACATTATAGTGAATCCCAGCCTGAAATGATGTGTCACCATGTGTGAACCTAAAATAACACTCAATCTCATTTACACTATGGTAATACTGTTGCTCGAGAAATCCCTAATAGCCTTGAATCGCCAATGCTTCACAGCATCTGTTTTGCCACTATTTGCTTAATCTTCTTCAGGCAAGAGACCTGTGACATTGGAGGATTGTGCAGTGTTTCAGTAAACAGGTCAGGCATGTCATGCCTAAAAGGATATAGCCCATGTGTTTGTATGAAAAGTGCGGAGAGTCACAGTGAATTGTGCCAGGCTTTTTGGTAATCCTCTTCCATCAACTGAGATTAGAATCAATCAGCTATTGCAACAGACTACAAGAGGAAGTGAAAGGGGGGAGGCAGACATTTTTCAAGCTTTTTGGATGCTCTAAATAAAATGGGAATGGAGACAAAAGCTTCCAAGATGAAAACAAAAAAAATCACACAAGTCAAGCCATGCACAGGAGACAGAAAGAGCCTCAAATATTAAAACGGTGGGAAGCCATTAATAAGTGTCAAAATACCATGTTTCATTATTGTCAGGCTTCACTGTAGGCAACTGCTGTGATTGAATGCTGATTACAATGCACTTTCCTCCTTTTACTAAATACTGTAGTCTGATTACCTTTGTGTCTATTTGCAAGTGGCCAAGCACTCTTGCCTTCGGATCTCTGAACATGGTCTTCCATGCATATTTTATGTCACATATGAATACTTATATGCGTTACATTTGAATCATTCAAATGTAATAAAGTTGGATTTGGTTAAACAAAAGCCAAGTAGCTGCACACTGAGATCACTACTACATAGCCAACAAATAGATTTTTGAAGAATGTGTCAGTATCCCAGGGCAGTCACTCCTTTATCTCACTTATCACATGCAGCTCTTTCAGGCCACATGCACTGTTGCCGGCAAACTGCATGTTATGCAGGTTACTAATTGACGTCTCTGCCACGCCCAGCACGGTGAATGGATGCTGCTTGCCTGGACATAATTTATTTATTTATATTTTTAATTCTGCAGATTTTCGCCACTCTTCCCTCATTTGACTAGCAGCCACATTAACCCAATGACGATTTCTAGACGTACTTTTGATCATGTACTATACTGTATATATACTATAGTATATATTATATAATAGTACTCAGCAATTGCTGCACATTCGAACTGTCAGACGTCATCATGTCACAAATTTGTATGGTAAATGAACTAGGGGTAATTATAAATGCTATGAGTCAGATACGTCATGAGATGAATACAGTTCATACCTTTTTTGATATCCCAATAGGTAATTCTTAAAAGCGAAAACACAACATTCAGTTCCATTATAACCATTTTAATATCGCATAACCATGTTTTTAGATGTTTTTGTATATGTAAAATTAAAAAAAAAAATTGGTGCATTGAGTACACGCCCCCCCAAATGTACTTTGATATAGCAAATGTAGCGATTGCTATAAGTGTCTAAAACTGCTGTCCACGTATTTCACGTGAGATATTTTCATTAGCTAACGTAAACTTCACTTATGCAAATATGTGAATGAAAATGCCACGTAATTATTAGTATTAGAATTCAAGATTTAACTAAGCGAGTTATATCATGGTTTGAGAATAATAGTTGGCCGTACGGTAGTAGTGCATCAGTGTTCCGGTAATGCTGGCGGCACAATATTTGACGGAGACCGGAGAACTAACAAAAAACGATAACTTTTATAGCGCCCTCTTTCATTTACTGTAATTTAAGATAACTAGGCATTCAACCAGATAGCTAGCAAAATATTTTAGCGTGATCTAGATTAACGTAAACTTCATTGGTAAACTTAATTAGCGAGAAGATAAGTACGCCTACCTAGCCTAGTTAAATTATTCAATAATTTATGAAGGAAGATTTTTTTTTGTTTTACAGTTGTGGGTCAAGGTTGAGAGGTCGGTCTGGAGCGGCAGTCTCTCCGCCCCCTCCAGCTATCTGCAGGCATAGCATCATGGCGGATGTTCAACACGGCAACAATAACCATGTCCCGGTCCTCTTCTCATTCTCCGCGTTTTCTCGACCCTCTTCTGTCCCGCTAGGTTCTGGCTATGAAGTGCTCATCCAGAAGTTCCTCTCAATATACGGATATCAAATCGACATTCACCGCAAGTTCGTGATCCAGCTGTTTTCGGACGAGTGGGGTCAATACATTGATTTGCCCAAAGGATTTGTCATATCTGAGAAATGCAAGCTGCGACTGGTACCTTTGCAAATAGATGTAAGCTTACTTCTTCTTTTTTATTCCATTCAATGAGGCCTTAAGCCATACCAAACATAATATTTACGAGGATCATTTATTTCTTGTTTGGCTGAATGTGTTTGCTATCTTTGTCAATTAGGTAGCTAGACGAGCGCGGTAACTTAGCGCATGAAATGACTACTTGGCCATTGCCAGTGTCATTTGTGTTACCGGAGTCTGCAAGCCTCTTCCGTGTAACGACAGTTGGCATGTTGTATTGTATTAAATGTAGCTGGGTGACGAGCTAGTTCATTTTCATTTTTAAAACCACAAACAGCTAATGTGACCTATTCAGTTAGTTTTTGTCAAACGTTGGTTACCATAAGCTTGCGAGCTATCAGTGAATAAGTTTACAGGTGGGAAGGATATTATGGTGCTATGTTGATTTAATATTTTCTATTGGCTTTAGCTGTAATGTAATTGTCAGACTTACTTTTTATATTTAATTTTTGTACTCTTTGGAGCATTAATGTTATGGAGGCTTTCATTTTAACTGACTGTATTATTTAGAATAGTTAGTACTTAGAGTACTAGTAGTAGTATTATTTAGAGTAGTTAGTACAGTTGAGTCAGTCATAACGTGTTACAGTTGCTGCTGAGCAATCTTTTGTCCTACCTGCAGAATAAGTAAAATTTGATATGAAAGACTTCAATGGAAAGTGAAGAATAGCCTGTTCTTAGCTAAACCTAACCAATCCTATTCATTTTTAAAATATATTTGTGTGTATGTGTGTGTGTGGTGAATGTATAAGTTTTAACTCATGTCGATGTATGAAAACTGTCCATATGTTGGACAGATCAAATACATGATAAGAGGACAGAGTGGTATTATGTTCTGTATTCTTAAGGCATTACATTGCATTGCGATAATTTAGCAGATGCTCTTTTCGAGACCAGCCTCCAACAGGAAACGAAAAGCAGTCCTTTCTAATGAGTAAAACTGACGCTATTGCTAGGCATTAATGCGAAGCATGCCGTCTTATCCAACTGAACAGTTAAACCGGAAAGCATTATCATATGGTGCACAGTTGTGAAATAAATGGATGCATGACTTTACTGTGCAAACTAATGCCAACACTGCATGTGAGTGCATGACAGAGATAGATAGAGGAGATGCGGTATTAGTGATATAACAAAATGGGACATTTATAATCCTGATTGGGGGGGGCCTGCTGTCTCGCCGGGACATCTGCCTGAGTAATGGCACAGTCAAGGAGAAAGCAGAGCTGGTAGCTGATAGGGCCTTTATCAAATGTTACTTCATCATCTGGACCAACACACAGTAACACTGCTTGCAGCTGCCAGAAAAAGAGAGGAACCGAACAGCCTGTGGCCTTTCCTGTGGCCACCTGAGAGATGAGTCATTGTATCACAGCTTAGGATGCGCTAGGTGTAGTGTTCCTGTGTCCGGACCAATCAGATGGTGAGGGCCGGTTTCTACGCCCTCATACTTAGGTAGTTGTCAACAGAGTCCAGTTGGAACATACTGCACTGCGATTACCAGTGATGCTCTGGAGTCACATCTCATTGTCCCTTGACACTATGTTTGATGGCTGTGCTAGTTTAAAAGCTGGTTTTACAATCAGACACACACCCGGTTGTGTGGCTGTCAGCTCTGTTCGACTTGTAGCTTTGCACATACACATTCCCTGTAGGCTAGCCGATGTATTAAGTGAAGTAGAGGTGTGAGAGTAGTGTCGAGCCAATACTCAGAATGGCCTTTTGGCCATCTTTGGGTTTTCATCAACCTAGAAACACAGAAGTCCAAGGGCAACATCTATATCCTGCTAATTGTGTACCCATCAATAAGAGGTTCAGTTCACTAACACATGTGGTTTCTAATGGAACTGCTAACCCAGACCTACAGAGAGCCAGACCTCTGTCTGAGGCTGACCTCCTTTACTGAAGGTCAAATGTGGAAATCGTGTTGTACATTTTGATTGGACAGCCTAATGGATAATGACATCATAATTGCCTTTGTCTGTAGATTACAACGCTGGGGAACCTGTCCCCCTCCACCACGGTCTTCTTCTGCTGTGACATGCAGGAGAGGTTTCGACCAGCGATCAAGTACTTTGGTGACATCATCAGTGTGGGCCAACGGCTGGTAAGCATTGCTTGTGCTGTCTTCTCACCCTCTGTACAAGTGAAAGAGTGAATATAGGACTTCTACGTCACGGTCCCTGCCTTTATAAAATTTGACCTGAGAAGAAAATCCAGTTGACCACAGTCAGTCTCCACAATCTAGTCTAGTCCACAGTAAATTCCTTTCCAGGCACATCATCTTCTCTTAATTTTATTTGAATGGACTATCATTATCATTTGGCTGGACAATGAAAAAGTCATTCAGATATAGTGCTTTACTAAGGGTTACTACCTGGGAGTTGAACCCAAAATCCTCTGGTAATGAGTCAGGTTCCTTAAATGCGGTGCCACACTTAGACCTTGACAGGATGGACATTCTAAAATTAGGCCCCTGTTTTTCATCAGAGAGGAGGTGTTTGACAAGCGGTACTGTGACATTTAGAGAATGAAGCCCTTTGATAATTCCTGTTTAGAACTGTGTGGAGACTGGCTTTTTTCCAGGATTGGCCAAAGGCCGGAGTGTCACTGCGCCAATATGTGGTCAGACTCAAGTGCTGTCTTACATTGATGGAGAGGAACCATACTCCACTATCTTATTTTTGATATGGCCTGTAAATAGTTTGTGAGTGAAATATTGTTTTTCAACAGAGTGCAATGCAACAAATAATTTTCCCATTTCTCATAATTCTGTCATTTTCTGTCTTAAAATAAGAGTATGTAAGCTTCATCTTCATAATCGGTTTAAGAAAAAAACCTGTGTGGGTTGATTTTTTTTCATTTCGCTTTCAGAAAACTAAATCTTGGATAAGATGAACGTTTCAGAAAAACATAAACATTATGAGTCCATTTTATTCCTCTTATAATGACAAACCGTCAGGCATTCTCATCCATTTTTATACAAAGATTGCAATGCGAAATCTTCTTTTGTAATACTCATTTTATGCTACAGTTAGTACTAGATTGCAGGCACCGGTTAGGGATCCAGGTGCAGGGACTTCAGTACTAATTTGCATTAGATGGTATGTGAGTTCCTCAGACAGTGATTTTGTCTCCTGCCTTGAAGCGCTGTCCTCATCCATGAAAATAATTTGTCTGCTTCTTGACAAGCATATGCTTTATTGCCTTCAGCTTCCTGTCAGTAAACCGTTTCCTCTCCTCCCTTTGCCGACGTTAGGCTCTGAAATGTAGCCAAATTACCAGGCCAGGGGTTTTCAAACAGTTTTATAGCAATTACATTCTGAGAACTTCCCAGGCACTTCACACAAGCCGTCATTCAGGCTGTCTGTCATCTGAGGGGACGGATGTGGATTTACGGTTACTTGTTTTGGCGAATCCTCATGTTTGCGTGATCTCTCCCCGCAGCTTCAAGGTGCCCGCATTTTGGGCATCCCGGTCATCGTGTCGGAGCAGTACCCCAAAGGCCTGGGCAGCACAGTGCAGGAGATGGACCTCACCGGGGCCAAGCTGGTTATCCCCAAAACCAAGTTCTCCATGGTGCTCCCGGAAGTGGAGGCCGCCCTGGCGGAGATTCCCGGGCTGCGTAGTGTTGTCTTATTCGGAGTGGAGGTATGAGAAACCACTCCTTTTCTGTGAGAAAGGATTTTTTCCCTAAAAATCTTCACAGGGTTCACTGTACGAACAGTGCACACATGTAGCAAACATAACCAGCTAAGATTCATGTCTCAGATATTAGCCACAATTTGTTCACCTGTTTAGGTTGTCCCAGGTTTCTGAAACTGAAGTGATTACAATAAAGATACCAAATCACTGTCCCTGATACGAAGGCTCTACAAAATACAGCTTGTCCACCGTCAGTCCTAACCCCAGTCATTTAGTGTAATACTTTGATACTCATCCAAGATCATCTTGCTCACCCTCAATCCTTAATCCAGCTATTTATTGTCAAATTTTGATCCTGATGCGGAATCAGTTACAAGGACAGAAGGTGACAGTTCTGAGAGGGTGCAGTTGAAGAATACAGTCTCTGGGCAGATCAAAGCAAAAGTGATGCTGGGGAGTGTATTGCTTGGCTTGGACTAGTCAGTGTTATGTTAACTTGATAGCTGCTTTTGCCAGGGCAACAAGATAGCTTGGTCGGTCAGTACTCTTCCAGTGATTTTGTTTTGCTGTTTGCTATAGCCTTTCCCTCTACAGGTTGAGTACAATAGCTGGCTGATGTAGCAGAATTATTGTTAGCCATCTAGCTAACTGCCATAGCTTTCTGAATGGATCTGTTGGTGGCACAGCATTCCACAGTAAAGCATCCTATAGACCCTTCTTGGATTGATATATACTTGTTGGTAATAAGTGAAATTTATAATGGCATTTCATTCATTATAGTGAATGGCAAGTGAGCTGTATTGTGAGCAATACAGTGCCATAGAATAATATGTCATGTTCCTAGTGTCACATCTGTCATGATATTTGCTTGAGGCATGAGATTCCCCTCAGTTGCTTGACTCTATTGCCGGCTTTTGGGGCTGGTTAAACATAGAAATGGGCCTTTTACTGACACCTAGTGGCAGAAATTGGTTATGTTCAAGCCAAGGTGAATTCCAGCTGCTTTAACACTGACTCAACTGTAAATGTAAAGCGTATATATATATATATATGTACACTGAAGATGTATTATGATTGTGCTCATTAAAAACAAATGCCAGAAAATGCCACTTTTTACTAGGTCCTGTTGAATGTCCTTAGTTTCTTTCTTGTCTTTGATACACAGACTCACGTTTGCATCCAGCAAACAGCCGTGGATTTGATTGGCAGGGGTTTGGAGGTGCACATCGTAGCTGATGCCACATCGTCCCGGAGCATGATGGACAGAATGTTTGCATTGGAGGTAAATTCTGCGACACCCACAAACAGAGTCAGTGTGCAGTCATATGTTATTTATTTGTAGACACCTTTATCAAGGCCCAAGATTCAAGATTCAAGAACTTTATTGTCATTGTGCAAGCACAACGAAATTGCAAGTGTGTCAGCCTCCAACGGTGCATTATACTCCAGTCCTTACACATATTTACAAAAAAATGAGCAATATAAATATTGATAAAGAAGAAAAAGTACAGGATCTAAACAATGCAAGTACGAGACATAAAATATAAACAGTATAACGTTTGAAAATACAACCAGTAATACCACCTTTGTAGTGTGGCCATTAGACATTATCTGTTATGCAGAATATTTACTGGAGTGATTTAGGTTATGTAAGTTGCTCAAGGGTCTAAGTGTAGTATGAAGCTGCAGTCTCTTAAAATCCGTGGTCACACAATTTGTCTCTACCCTGGAGACATCCTGAGTACCCCAATGTAGGGCCCAGTACTTTGAGACAGTGGTTCCCAAAACTGGTCCTTGGGATCTACTGATTTTTACACTGATTGGCATTAATTGGTACAGTTTGAATGAGTTGTGAAATATACACTGATTTAGATTTTACCGCTCTTGACTGTCATCCTGGCACTGTCTTCTGTAGGATTAACTTATTGGTGTTGATGTGTTTATCTCACTTTTTCCATTAATAGCTGATCCTTCAACAAATTTAGGGCAGCTGTTCCAATTGATTAAGCTTAATTACTGAAGTCTGGCCATTCTTGGTCCCTTAGCAATTAATCAGTTCATTTGTAATTATATTCAATGAAAATTTATTACTCATTTATTTAGTAATAATTGTGTGTATTACACAGATTACAAGACTAAGTTCAGGAAAGTTTTGTCTTTCATCTTTTTTGTGAGCAGAAATGCATCCAACTGCACTTTTTTCACAAATGAATTGTTGCAGGCGACTGTCAAAAGATGTCAGATCCAGACCTGTAATCATTTAGTGGCTGAGCTGTACCCGATTAATTGAGCTCACATGGGAGGAAAACCAGCATACAGAATGGGTCTTCATGGATTAGGGTTGGAAAACATTACATTGAATTACATTGCATTACACTACATTACATGACATTACATTACATTTAGTCACTTGGTACAAAAGGTACAAAAGTGCATATAATAAGGTTGCACAAATAAAAACACACACCAGAAACAGCACGTGAGTACATCATTCTGACAGACAGCACTGTAATAAACAACACGCAAAAATGGCTTACGTTACATTATTGTCATTTAGCAGATGCTCTTATCCAGAGTGAATTACATACAGTAGGTTGCAGTTTTATCCTTTTATACAGCTGAATATTTACTAAGGCAATTGTGGGTTCAGTACCTTGCCCAAGGGTACAACAGGAGTGCCCTAGCGGGGAATTGAACAAGCAACCTTTCGGTTACAATCCCGGCTCCTTACCACTGCACCACACTGCTGTCCCTAATATAGCTCTAGGATGGCTTAAAGTTGTCCGTTTTGATGTCCCTCTCCGACAGCGCCTGGCCCGCACTGGAATCATCATCACCACCAGTGAGGCGGTCCTGCTGCAGCTGGTGGCTGACAAAGACCACCCCAAATTCAAAGAGGTCCAGAACATCATCAAAGCCAGCGCCCCGGAGTCGGGCCTGCTGTCCAAGGTCTGATGTCACATCACGGGTCGGGCGGAGCCGGGGGGGGCGAGGAGGGGGGATGTGGATCCATCCACCCTCTGAGGGGAAACCTACATAATTCGGTCACAGGTAGTTTAGGACAGTCTCGTAACATAGGAACAAGGTTGTCATCTGGCACATATTAACTTTCTCATTTGTGGAATTGGCTTGTAATGTGCCCCCCCACCCCTTTCCTCACTGGTTCAGCTGTAGGACGCTGCACTTTTGCGCAGTGACTCACTTTTGACGTTGAGTTTTGATGTTTTTGACATTCATGTTGAATAAATGAAAATGTTTAGAATACTAAATATCACAACCAACTGAGTGCTGCTGTTAATTAATGTACCATATACCATATACTCACACCTCAAAATCAGTTGAGGACTTGGTTTGAGAGGGTGGCTATTTTTCTGTAGAATTAATTTACCTTAATTGCTCTTAATTTACACAAAGGGAAAATACACATGTACACACACATACAAATATAGACACATACACACATACATGTTGGCATTTGTAGGCCTATCTTTTTAATTTAATGCTTCTTGCAGCTTTCTAACACTCTATATTAACCCAGTGTTGTTCTGGTCAATGCATATAAGATTACAATTATTGTAAACATATTGGTATATATTAGGGGTTGATGGTTGTTTGCACTGCATTTCTAGCTCATAGTCACTGTACTGGCTGGTTACTGTGTTTGTCACATGGCGCATTGTAAGTATGATATATTCTAATTTTTGACGTGGTCCCACGTGACTTGCACATCCAGTCTTTTGTTCTTCTTCTAAAGATGATTATACATGCTGTGTTTATATGAAAAAAGTGTCCCTCCTAATCTATTACACCTACCTCCTAACCCTAACCCTAACCCGCCCCCCCCACCAATTTTGAGGATTGATTACCCCAGCCCTTATTTGAATTAATATGGATGTTTAAATGGGTGTTTGATTAGACTTCAATCATAGTGTAACAATGGCTTTTCCTGATTCAAAAAGGTTATGCTAATTCATCTATAAACCAGGACTGTTTGTTATTACACTTAGCAAGCACTAGCTGAATGAATGAATGCACAAGCTAGCACATTCTATGCCTCTAGCCACAAGATATGGTCAGAATGACTTTATCTGGAGAATAGTTGCACCGTATTTTCATAGCTGACCTTTTTTGTACTGTACTGTTACTGTAAGACAAACAAATGTCCACATGCACTGCCTGGACTGACTTTGAGAACAGGAACCCAACCGCCCATTTTTGAATGTTAATAAATCACATGCTTTACAAGAATATGTGTGCACATGCAGGTCTTGAATGGCAAAGTTAGCATCAGCCCTGAAGAATATTCAAGGCCTCTGTTCAATCTTACCACCGTTTAGTTCGTCCTTAACTTTGAGTAAAACATCACAACAAATCTTCCCTTTTTCCATACTTACTAGTGTTTGGAAGAGTGAGGCTTCATGAACCCCTTAATAGGTGGAGCCACCATGTGTTATCATTCACTGATTTGTATTAACCAATCAAGTGTTTGCTCTGCACAGCAAAGCACTATGATTCGACCAAATCAGTGAGTATTGATAACATAGCTCCACCCACTTTGGGGTTCATGTAGCCTCACTGTCATATCTCTCATTTACAGATCATCTTGGGCTTGGGGGTTTTGAAATTATTTTTAGGTGTTGTGTGTGAATTTATTAAAAACAAACAAACTGGCAATGTTGTAATTTTTGATTTAAAGACCATGCACGCTGGTTAGTTTGAATGGAGGCCTGAGATTCACAAAGCATACAGTGCCAGAAGTCCTGCTTGGTTTTTCCAGCGTGGTCTGTGAGAGCAAATCATTTCAACCAGCCTCCAGTGAAGTAATGTTGCGTTTCGGTGTGATAGCGATGTAACTTTTTTGAAGAAAAAAAGGTGCCTATTTAATTGTCCAAACTGATTGTAAAGCAGCTCTTGAAGGTACTTTTTTGTTGTGATGTTTTAGGCTTGTGCACTTTGTAAACTCTGTTATGTAAAGAAAACCACAGACACCTTTGTTTTTTGTATCTGCTGACTTAAATAAATGTTTGTATGTACTGTGCATCGTCCATTGTTTCACTTGTTACTCAGTGCCATGAGAAAAACAGCATGTGATGACCAGATTAATCGAAAATGTGAATCTGAACACTCTGATCTCGTCCTTTCAGGTAAATTACGGCACTTGAAAACACCTGGATCAAATAGGACTGTGTGTTTCTTACCTGGTCCAGGAGACCTATCATGTATGCTGACTTTCCTGCCAGCAGAGCTCTCTCTTAATTAGGTTGGATGTAGCCATTAATTGATTTCTCATCTGTACTTAACATCACTTAAGAAATATCACCTGTCAGTTCTTTCACACAGATGCAGGTTTTTGGAATGTGTTTGTTGTAACATAAGGACACCAGAAAATGAGTTGCTGTTCACTTTATTTTGAGCGTCTTGGATAAATAAGTAATAGCAACTCATAATTAGTTTTGTTGATTAAGAGGGACTAATTTTTCCCTGGGGCTTATAACGTGTTATTTAGCAACTAATTAAGCGTGATTTCATACAGCTGTACTGAGTTTATGCTAGCAGCAGACACCAGCAAAATTATGTTGGATAGAGAAACACACTGTTTTTCTCTATTTTCAGCAGAGAAACCCAACAGCTCTACAAATAATTTATTGCAGTTTAAACACAGAGATGACAAATTAAAATCAGTGCTCTCTTAACAGCTCAGCCGAAGCTAAATCACTGAGAGCTTGGATATAAAGAAAGCCAGCACACAAAGTAGGTCCACACAGAACCAGGTTTGGGAAAATACAGATAAATAAAAAATAAAATAAGATCCAAAAAGAGCAATCCAATGTGCTGAGGTCCAAATCACATCATAATTTACATTGAGGTTCTGTTTGATACAGTCTTAACGGAACTGAGAGTGGTTGACCAGCCAAGTCAAATATTATTCTTGGAAACAATCAAACGGCATAAACGTTAACGTTGAGCCCAATGTTGCCTATGCACTCCGTCATTTATGACATGTACTATAACACAGCCTCTCACTGTATATTTTCAAATTAAATAAATACGAATCGAACTGCATTTTGTCAATTTGATGATTGTTAGTGAATGTAAGTCTGATAAATACACTTGAGCATCCCTACCATATAACCACAAGAAGACAGTTCACTGTATATAGCCCACAGAATAAATAGGGCCCTTGCGCCGACCTCACAAACAGTACGGTACTGCAGATCTAGCCACCTTCTTAAACGCACTCTAAACATTGTACGCTGCTGGATAAACACAATATAGAAAATGTGTACGTTTAATGGCTCCTCTAATCCTTTTTATGTTTTCAGTATGCGAAATCCAAATAGCGGGTATAAATCAAAGTTTGTATAAACTGTTAACAGATGTATAAAACGGTCCTTTCACTGGTGGCCTGGTGAGCATCACCAGTCATTATCACACAGCAGAATCTAAGATGGTGTGTAGAGTTGAGTGGCCCACATTTGGTCTGACCACATTGTGATTTGCCCATTATTTATTCTACATTTATGTGTTTGGTGATCACTGAAATTAATGAATAGTGCTTAGAGAGAAACAATAGAATAACTTATACCTTGCTTGAATTCACTGCTCAGGTTTAACACGGTACCCTACAGTTTGACTTAGTCTGGGCCCCTGTCTTCGTTCCATTAGGCAAATCCTCCATAAGCAGCTTTCTGTTTAGCATGAAATAGACTTTAAATGTGTGGGAGTGAGTCAGAGATTAAATGGCATGCATAAGTACACTGTTATCTGCAGCTGAGCAAAGGCATGAATTAGGTTTCTTAACTTAAAAGTTAAATAGGCTGAAATTCAGTAGATAATAGCCAACATTCATCTGTCAGTTTGCATTCTGCAGAGGCAAAGTCTAATCCTCATTGTAGGGATGTGTCAATCTTATTGTCTGTGCCTACTATCAGTCCATCCAGATAAAATGGAAATCATTGAATCTGCACAGCTGCTGCTCTGAACTGATGCCTACAAACAGGGAGCTTGTGATTCAGAGCCTTTACCAGCGTGTTTATAGGTTCCGGATTGAGGGACTTGTTGATTCTGTTTTCATGCTGCACTTGCGTCAGTCTATGACTAAATTTATTTACTGCACGGATGAACTCAGCCTGTTCTCTACTGGATAGTGCTCTTGGCAAGGTATGATGCAAAAGAAATGAAACATACTCTTTCGCATTGTAGGTGTAAAATAGGAGTTGCGTGTGACCATTACCCAATATGTTCTGTCTTGAACTTTCTGTTGCATCATTTCAGTGGTCACCAAGCCAAATTGTAATGCATGCACTAATGAATAAAACATTGCAGTTACTCATTCAAATTTAACTACACACAGCTTTGAGGTTTAGCTGAATCTTGTCCCCCTGATGATGGAATTTCACCAGTCTTTAACAACAACTTTTTCATATCGTCCTAAGGGGGGCAGCAGTGTACCACTATCTTAGGTTTCTACAAAGCCCATACAAAATACTAAGGCATCTTTTCCCTCCTTTACTGTATATCAGACAAAATTACATGTGAATTACCTGGTGATGTATATTTTATTTAATGTAGAGTCCCCTTATAAGCAGTACAGACTTTTTTTTAATCTCATCACTATAAGCTCACTTCAAAGAATAAGGAATAATGAACTACAGGTAATACCATTTTTCATTGGTTGCAGCCAATGTCTCTGCTATTCAAGTCAAACATCTCTTTCATCATTCCTGTCCAAAGGAATAATGTAAGTGTTTTGCATAGTGGTTGAGATCAGCATCTCAGCACCTCAGGTTTGCTCCAGCATTTTAATGCTCTCTTTGATGGGCTTTATTAAACCGGTGTTTTAGATGGGGTTAAGAAAGCTGAAAGTCATGTGATCACCACACACAGAGGACATGGAATCTTCACAGGAATACATAAAACATCCATCATAGTCTGGTCTGTTTTTGCTTCATTGCTCAAATGGAGGGATTAGTGGTTGAATTGTGGGGGATAATTCCACAGGGAAACATTTAGATCTGAAAAACGGTCAATAGTTCATAATGTAGTTCTCATTTGATATGCATATGTAATTGGACATTGGAATTCTTTTCCTCAGAAAAGAACACGCTGAACACTTAAAACACACTGAAAAGGTGTTTAATTGGATATTCTAGGCAGGTACGAAGTACATGCCCCTTACAAGGCACATGTATAAATACTTGGAAAACCCAGCTAAAGTCTTTCCCTGGGTTTCATTTCATATAAGATTCTTGGTTTGAGCAGCAGCTCTGCTATGCAGTAGTTTGCTATGAGCAGGGTGGCAGACCCTCACTTTTTACTGTGAAAATGTTTTACTGTGCATGAACATGAGTCTTTGTTTTTGCCGCCAGCTATGATGAAGACGGTTTTCCACATGTGATACACACTGCACCACAAAACATTGCATATCCATCAACTCAAGGGTAAAACTGCAACTGTAAGATGTCTTTTTTCCACTGCTCATGGACGTGGTTCATTTTAAAAGGGGCACAACCCAATAAATGCCAAGCCAAGACTCAAAGCACCAGCACTGTGTTTAACAAGTGAGAAAATACGTATCACGATGAATAGGATTTTGTGAAGTGTGCACATTCATGTTGCAGAAATCCTTTTAAAATGCAATTGGTAGGTGACTGTAATTGATTCCTTTCCATGGGTGCATTTTGTGTAGATGTGATCTCAAAAGCAGTTGCCTAGACATGGCCACTCCCAAACCTTGTGCTGAAACATAGCTGATCTCCCCGCAACAGGAAAACAGCTGGCGGAGACATCACATTGAGGGATTTTGGAGAAAAAATATTGGGGAACATAAAATGTTACATTGTGACTGCTCTCTTACAACGTCACCAGCTGGTTCCGTGTAACCATTTTGCCATTTACTGGAAAACATAATCAGATTCCGTGGTACAGTACATCAGATAACGAGTGAGATTAAAATGTTTGAAATGACATTTGTTTATGGCATTTTAATGTGTGAGTTTTAGATTTTACTGATTAACTGGCTGGGTCTGCCAGACATGGGAGTGTATCGAGCCTAAAGGAAAACATCTTAAGTGGACGATAACACAATTTTAAAAATTATTTCCTAGCTCCGCCACTCTGGATACAAGAAATTGCTTTGATGTCATGGTAAAGTTCAGAAAAGTGACCTCATAGCCCAGCCTTCGGTGTCAGAACCAAACACCAATGAAACTAGGCTAACTGCTTATCAGGAGAGTGAGAAAGTCCCCCTCTGTCCCATAACCTGTGGTTCTTCAGTGATTCTGCCCTTATGAGAAAGTGATACATGTTTTCACAAATAATCAAATGTTTGCTGTGTTGCAAAATATATCGAGGTGTCTGTCGCTTTCATTCACACTTCACACAGTATGTAACTGCATACATATCATATATTGCACGGTACATTATGGTTTACTTTAAATATATTGTAAAATTACTGTAACAATGTCAGCATAAATTTTCTTTTAAATGAGTCAATAAATGAGAAGTTTTGCAGTGTATGCGGTATAATATGACACAATAAATACGTTTTCTATTTAACCACATGTTACTTTCCAATATTTAACTCTTTCAAAAGGGAGGTGTTAGTCTACTGTAAAATGTTCCCTTATAATAATAATTTTTGTTGCAAGTATGTACAGTACTTTTTATACTTTGTGTCTGTTCAGCATCACATGACAACTATCCATTAAAACACCCTTTTGAGAAGACACTGATGTTTCTGGCAAGTGCCTACTGTGCACATGCACAATCACAATGACATATTTTATACAGTTTTCTGGCCTGAGTGGATGCACAATATGCTGCTAGACTAGTCTGTGTCTTTAATACATGTGGTCTTAATGCTCTGTGCTATATCTGAGACATAGTTCACCATTTTTCCACAGCAGTTAAGCCTCAAACGTTTTTCCAAATACACGGTAAGTGTTGCATGTATTTATTTTCTTTGCTGTAACAACTTTTGAGGGGTAATAAATAACAATGTAACTGTTCGCTTAATTTTCTACCGTTTCTTGCAGCCTCCCTGGCTGGTAGATTGTTTCCTTGTGGAAAGAGGGAATTGGCAGTTGGATTACTATAGTGATATGTTATATAGTATATCAATTAACAAAATATATCTAAGGAGCTAATTACACATTTCCAAATGTATGCAGTGAAAAAAAAACCCTTCATTCTTACATAAGACAGTGTTCCAACTGTATGATGTTATAGTTTTGCAGTGCTTCTAATATTGTTGACTCTGTATGGTTTTTCGCTTGTGTTATATTGTACTTCACTTGTAAGTCTCTTTGGATAAAAGCTTCTGCCAAATGAATAAATATAAAATGTATATGTAGTTCAAGATATTGAAAAGGCTCATTTTAATTGTTTAAGTGTTATTATTTTATTTTGGTAAATTTATTTTGATGTTTCAAGATATTGTTAAAGAAATGAATTCTCAGTCTTGGATAAAAAACTCAAAGGAAAATAGAAGTTTTGGAGGAAGAATGAGAAAATACATGTTAACTGATGCATGGATATTTGTATATGTAGGCCTACTGTTACAAAAGTACACTTTGTGTCATGCTCCAAATAATTATCAGTTTCCTTTTAATGAGTATTTGTAATTAGATATTAAGATTAACCGACATGTTCTGGGAAAAGTCAATCACAAAAGCATAACCGGTCCTTTTACCTTATACAAAATTGCAGTAGCTGTAGGCCTACCCAGGATAGATCTAAACTCAAACAAGTACATATGGTTTGCGCTAGTTTCAGTCACTGACTAGACACACACACACACACACACACAATTTCTGTTGATGAAACACAGCAAGTAAATGATGTCAGCTGCTCTGGGCAAGAGGCATCTGCCAAGCCAGTGTTTCCTAACCCTGGTCCTTGGGACCTGCTATGCAAGCTGGTTTCCCCTCCAGCTCAGCGCTCAGTCTGAGTGAGATGGAAACTGAATACTGATCTTCATTTGGCATCTTTGATTTTGATCTGACATACATTCTTAACAGACATGTACAGACATTCTTAACTTGACACGTAACAGAACTTGTACTGCTGTAGTTATACTATTATATACAGATTATTTGTAAAAAAAAATATTTTGTTGATATGTATCCCTCAAAATAAATGGTGTGGTTGTGTCAGTTAAGCATAATTAATTGTTCAATTACCCTTCCTAATCCCCACTGGGTAAAAACCAGCATGTATGGCTAGACCCCAGGACCAGGCTTGGGAAACACTGTGGTGAGGAAAAACATGATATCATTTACAAAAGTCAATTCCAATGTTCATAAACCCTAAGACATGGAGAGAAAAGAAAGTACTTACACAAAAGACAATTGTGTGTTTTTAAGGGCAGAGATGTGGTACAGCAGTTAGGGAATAGGAGTCACAGACAGAAGGTCATAGGCTGAAATCTCAGTTGAGTCACTGTTGTACTCTTGAGCAGTGGTGTTTAAACTTAATTGCACCAGTTAGTGTCTAACAATATAAATGGAAAAAGTGAACTATGTTGCACAAGATATGTGTGTCTACTAAGACAATGAATAAAATGTAATTGCCATTGTGATAGTGTTTTGGCTGGAACGTTCTCAATTTTAAAGGTTCCCTCGCGACTTATGGGGGTTCTGTGTATATACATTCTGTGTGCGCGCGTGTGCTCTTGCACATCTTGGAGAAAAACTCCACTGAACTGTTCAAGGGAAGTTCAGCTGGGTGGGAAAAACAAACACATCGGAAACAACCTGTAATTGACAGTTTTGTCAGTCTCAGAAAATGCGTATATTTGGGCGCCACGCCACGACACACTTCAAACATTCGCACTTAATCCAGTTTCACTTAGTTTATATACAGTGGATTACCTACCAGGTGATAGCTGTGATTTACCTACACCGTACCGTTGTAGAACTAATATTTTCCAAAGTCCGTTTCTGTGCTATTTTTGATGGCCTTTTTAAAACAGGTTTTCAATGGACTCTTGAATCGATGGAAAGATCTGGCCAATGTTCTCTGGTAGAGGTCATTACCTTTAAAAGGGGGTAAAGTGGTCGTCTTTGCAGAGCAATTTCTGAATTTATGTAAGGGCTGTACGCTGTACGTGAGTAATTGCAGACTGCTGCGGAGAGCAACTGAGGCAAGCGCCAAGGCGTTTATTCATAAAAAAAATCACAATTTTCCACAAGACGTTTCAAAATGGGCTTTCCCACTAATCGTCACTAAATAGAAATTGCAGGAAGTGGCCATTTTAAAGTTGGAAGCATTTTCTCCCTGTGCTTACACCGCACCGGTTTTGGAGAAAAGCAAACTGACAGAGCAGGCATAAAGCCATCGAGCCTGTCACGGGCTGAAGGAAGGCGTGTCCCCGAGGCAATATGCCGGTAAATCTGCGCGCGCTCAATTCTCTGCGTAGCCTCCAGGTGTTCCATTATTACCGCACCTCAGGCTAAAATGCAGAAATAAGGAATCCCGCCCATGGGTCTAGGTGATAGCTGATATCTCCCACAGTACATAGCACATACGTACAGGACAGCCGTGACTGCAAATCAGTAAATACAGGTTGAGACATCTAGCCTCTTCGTGGGTGTCTGTCTGGTATCGTAAAAACAATCAACACCCTCTTAAAGCTTTCCTTCCTCCGTCTGCGATAAGCAGAGACATTCTTCCTGAACAATACAGACCACTCCGCCCATTCTCCGCTCACTGCCACACAAATGATGTTGGAATGCAGTAAGTGTCTGAGGGTTTTTTTTTTATGCAAGAGATCGATGATTCAGAAACTTGTCTTGAGTTCCTTGCAGATCTTTGAATTCTCACGTCTCTATAGATTCATCCAATATCTTTGTGATGTGTATATACAATACTATACTTCACTAAGTGAACAGGAGTTCATCATGTATGTAGAAGGTGCACTGGGTTGTGAAATATGTACACTCATAAATAACAGGTTTTCAAAACCATAACGTTAAGTATAAAGCCTTACAATGACAACATGTTTGCATCACAAAACACTGCAGATATTAAATGTTTACTTATTTTTTAAAAGCAAGGCTTTAAAAAGGCAGAATACAGCAAAAGTAGTTAACAAGAACTGTTTCAGAGGGAGGGTGTGAATATTTTCATGGAGGGAAAACTTTGCTGGAACATGCAAGCTTCCGTGTCTTTTCCTCCTGCATCCCATCAAGCACGAAGAACCATTGTGTGCTGTTAGGTGGAAGTTCCTATTGAAAATCCATAAAATGGAGTATTATTTTATCAGCTTGGCAGAATGTTCTTGACAAGGGTGACTTAGAGTACTTTCAGTCAGTACAAGTTCAGAGAATGCAAAACCTGGTGCAATGCCAAAATTTGAGGGCAAACAATATACCAAGCAATTACACAAAATCAGAAACCATGGCACATTTCTAGCTACTATCTAATTAGTCAGAAATGTGGTGACTTACACAAATTAGTGGAATTTGGATTGGAATTTAATTTACACAAATTATTCTGGATTGTTGCCATCTACTGGATCTATTGGTGAATCAGATGAGTATCTTGCAAGAAAACCATGACAAACTAAGGAATTTTTTGGTGGTTACTACAGTAAACTGATATAAATATGAAATGATTTTTAGATATTGGAGTTGTTACAGTGTGTGGTTATGTGGATGCACATATCAATATATCTATTGCTAGTGGTCCAAATATATGTCAACTTCCAAAGCACATTCCAGGTCAGCCTAGGTCACCACTACATTTAAACAAATCATGGTGCTAAATTATATTGTGCAGGTGTTGTCTGTTGTTTATGGATACATTTTCATTTCCCAGTTGAGAAGTATTGAGAAATTTGTGGTTTAGCAGTTTTTATCAGGTGTAGGTTCTGCATCTTGTGGGAAATACTCAATCTGAAACAAGAGCAGTGTTTAAGACTTTTACACCATAAGTCCTTCCTGGTGGCATGTGCAAAGCTCTCATAGAGACTTTGGCCAAGCAACCATCTTGGAAATCCCCTTTCAGCATTGTGCTACTGTAGCTGCAATGACAACGCATGCTTTTTTGGGATGTTTTATAGCTTCTGTTCTTTTATAGTCATTTCCTTTTATATGACTGATTTACAGTCCTTTGTCTACCTGCACCTCTGAGTGTTTGAATCCTCAACAACCCACCTGACTCATGCAATAGTGAGCACATGTCAACTGGAGTGAACCCCCCAAAACAATATTGTACCAGTTAGTTGAGCATTGCGCATTGGGGAGCTCTTCCAGCGGATGACTCATGGCGAACATTTCATCAGACTCTTTGGAACCCCTCCACACAGACCAGCATTTCATCAGACACCAGCTCTGGAAACACGGAATACAGAAAATGCAAGACTGGCAGACCATCATTATTCAATCCATTACAAAAAAAAAAAAAACCAAATTAGGAAAACTTGTCCAATCACGTATCACTTCCACATTAATGAGGTGAATAAAACCTCTATGCTGCTAAGTGTCTTTCACAGTTTCATTCAATTTTTTTTGCATGCATGCTGTGGCATTTCACATAACAGCAACTCTTACTCTGTCAAACACAAAGCAACTGTTACTTTCTCACTTGCGAGTTCATTTTGCATTGGAGGTTCACAGGATATTGGACATGCATATTTTCATGTGAGCAGATGATAAATAGACAACTCAACTGCAGAATGAAAAGTGGGTTAATAATCTTAATAATCCATAGGGAGGTGATGTTCAGAAGAGACTCATTGAATTAACCCCCTTTGAGAGTGTGAGTTATCAACTTGTTAGTGTTAACAGGCTTCCATATGTCAGTGATGAAATGCAAACAAGACAACTGGTCTTTGAAAGCAAGATGGGGTTTAATAAAAAAGGTTTGACATTCAGCTGACACTGGATTTTGCTAAACATTGAATTATTGTCTGTTCTAAGAATGATCCACCATCTTAGGCTACACGGGACCCTGTTCAATCTATTCACAAAGTGCCCCAGCTTGCAAAATTAAGCAAGTCCTGCATTCATGACACAGTATGAGCTACGTATGTATTTTGGTGACCGCAACACTTCCTGTGATTTACAAGAAAGCAGAAAAAGTGACACTTGCTTAAATTTGCTGTTCGGCCAAGGACAAACGCTTTGGGGTTAGACTGGGTAGGGGCCGAAAGTCATAAAACGGCAACTCTTCCCAAAGGTAAAGATGGCCGCTGCAGCGGAGTTCAGCACACTGTGTTGTATTCAGAACATGATAACAGCTTGTTTGTTTAATTTCAAGTGAGCAAACTTCAAGACCTCTAATGGAGTTGCTGCTATTCGTCATTCTCTCAGTAACTTGGTAACTCTTAGATACAAGATACCAACAGCAATGGCTATTGTTTAGACAAGAAATGCTTGGGCCAGCTTTTTTTTTTAATAACAATGTATGTGGTTCCAAATATTTCTACAACAAGGACAAATAGTGTGTCAAGATAATGGCTCTGTAATGTTTATTTAGCTGTTTTTTGGCTTATTTTGAAATCCCAGTTCATATCTGAAAGCTGGAGCCCCACAACAGCACTGTTGTTTAAAATCCTGGGGCCAATGCTGTTTCCTGTGTGGTGGAGTGAAAAACATGCATATCAGATCAGTAACGGCTTGCTCCTATCTTTGACCCATGTCAAATTTCTGGTCTGCATCACACGGCTGAAATGGTACTAGATGACCGTATAAAAACAATTACAGTAATGCATAGCGTGCCAGTGTACTCATTGTAATGTTCCTGTTAAAAGGACTTTTTAAAATATACTCACTGCATTTTTTCTCTCTTTGTGTGGTTATCAGTCATGACTAATAGTGGTAATGATCAAGGGTGAAGAACAGCAGTACATTCTGAGATATCATTCTAGTAATATTGCATGAAAGCTGGCTGTGTCTATCACAGTATCCTTACAAAAACATAATATATTGTATAACACACTAACTGCTTTTTAAATAATCAACTGATTGATAATGAAATAACAGGATTATTATCATACTAACGTATGACCTCTGTTTAATGGTTCCTCACCAAAGCAGAGCTACAACGAGATGATTTGGTTTGAAGCAGCCATGTGGAAAAACATTATCATAAAAGACTGACCAACAAAAAACTCATGAAAGATGTTAATCCCTCAAAAATATCACTAGACTTAACGCAGTGAATTTTCTGTTAGCATCAACAACACATATCCACTCCTCTTTAAGGGAAATTTACGCGCAGATTTAACCGCAATGCACTCTGTCCTTAACTTTTATGAATTAAACAATGTCAGTGTTTTAGCTTGATGAGTTTGGCTGTCAAATCAAAATGTAAGATTTAAAAAAAACAAACAAACAAAAACACATGCATATATTCATTACTCAAAGTTAATGACAAAGCCTTTTGTGCATTAGAATTTGTAGAGCCTTTCTTTTGATCAATTCTAGATTAGTCAGGGTCCACAGAATATAGTAAATTAACAGAAAAGGAAAAAAACCTTCACAGAGTTCTCATTTGTTCCCCTGTTTTCTGGTGATAATAGAGTGTAAAAAAGCAAAAAAGAGGTCATTAGAAGGAGGAGAGACATAAAGCCAATCAAGTTAATCCTACCACATAGTAATATTAATTATATTAATAAAATTCCAGTCGCCATTATTATTATTACCCATGGCTGAACATGGTAAGCAGACTTGCTAAAAGAGTATCTTGCCATTTTCCTCCCCCTTTCTGTGTTGCGGGACGTTGGCAATGTTACCCTTTGAAACATTGATCATCTTTGCTGAGACATCCTAATGCTTTGGGCTGGCGCTTTGTTTCTCCATGACGTGGTTTGGAAGCCTGGTCAGTATCACAGAACTGTCTGAGGCTCGCCTGCCAATCAAAAGAAAAGGTGGAGCCTAATAAAAAGTCCATAAAAGTTCCATTTATTTGCACAAACGCAAGACAATGTTGTGACCTCTATGCATCTTCACCAGCATCTCCATAGCCCACCCCATCCCACATCTGTGATCCCCCCAACCCCCGTTTGCTCAGTCCACTTCCTGCTCTCACCCTCTGATCTCCTCCGATGGGGTCATCCGCCATAACCTGTCAGCTCACAGCCGGCCCTGACAGAGGGCCTCATGAAGAAACACCACCTGAAACTCAGCTTTTTCCCCACCTGGCCTCCCACTTCAACTCAATCCCCCCGCCATTCCCCATTGGCCCACATGCACATTTGCTCAGTGCTGTTGCTTTCAGGAGTACTCTGTGTGTCTGATTGGCTGGTTTTTTTCAGAGGTATTTTAAGGATCTTGGGTTGTTCTTTGAGAAAATAGCACCCGTGAGAATTGTGTGGTTGGACATTCAAAGCACACTGTGCAAACTGTCCTCACACTGCAAATTTACAAGAGCTTAGGCTGTCCTGTCAAATACTTTCACTTGGTTTTACTTTCCTAGAGAACCAAAAGATGCATTAATCCCTTACAAATTTGCATTGTAAGAGCTGTTTACTTCTTGTGTGGTTTTAATGTCCAGCTAATTGCTTTCCCTGGGGTTTGATTTGAAATACTGTGTTTGTTCATGTCTGGGTTGTTGAGGGTTGTTGACTAGCACCTTAATATTGCTTTTTTCCTCTTTCATGGTCCCTGCATTTTAAGTCCTCTGTACAACTTAACTAACAGAGTGTGTCCTTGACATTGACATCGCTTCCTGTCTGTATACATTTATTGGCACTCCATCTTAGTTAAAAGGCATCTGAACTTCTGCCACTTCTGCCTGCCTTATCTTGATTTTCCTTCATTTACTTCGAACTCAGATTTCCTTTCATTTGGCACACATAGACAACCTAGCTGAAGTGCTCTTATCTCTATCATATTTCTTCCTAACTGTCTTAATTTTACTTGTGTCTAGTTTGCCTTATTGAATGCCACCCAGTTGATCTGTAGTGCTGTCCGTGATAATGTAACAGGGGTAAGCATTTGACACCAGTGCCTTTTTCTGGGGGAAATACTATAGTAGATGCATTAGTGGAATGTCATTGTTTTATTGGTACTAACTAATTAATTGCTCTCCCCTGTCTCCTCCTGACGCTAGCTGATGACTCAGAAACACCGGAGTGCACTGTTATTAAGTGTGGCCACCGCATGACCCTGTGTAATCTGCCAGCAGGTGAGGGATCTATATCCTAATTTTTTTTTTTTTGTGAAAGAAGTTAGCACCCCGTTACTGTAAATCTCATTGTGTAAATCTAAGTGATCTTACTTCGGACAATCCAAAACTTGCCTCTGCTTGTTTGTGCCCTTCTGAGCGCCACTCTATTGTTCCGCAGCTCTGTTCACAGCTTTCTCAGATTCCTACTTCAGTTTTGTTGGAGACTGCTTTTGTTTCTGTTTATGGCTGAAGCATGACGTTGTGGGCCGGTTGTATGTTTTCAAGGCTCTCTGTCTGGTTTTGATATCGATGTGGTTGTATGTTAATGGATTGTGCATTTTTGTAATGCTCTGTTGGCAGTTTATTCTCCTCTGGATCTTTGTCATGTACCTCTGTTGATATTGTGCTTCCTTGATGTACGTATCTGTTTACTTGCTCTGTGTTGCCATTTTGCTTGATAATGCGCTGCGTTGGAGTTTGTTATTTTGACGTGACTAATGTTTCTGTCTTGATCTTGTGCACTCTTTTCCTTGGCCTTCACTTGTTTCATTCAGTTTTTTGTACAAGCGTGTGTAGTTTTGCTGCAGTGTCTACAGCCAGAAGAGAGCTGTCTTCATGTCTAGTGTTATTGATGTTTCTATTCCCTGCGGTTACGCTATCTATGCCTTCTGTGCCTCATATTATTGTCTTTATATAATACAAAGAGCTCTGAAGCCAAGTACAGACCTGCCTTACCTCTCTTTGTATTTCTAATGTATGAAATGATTAATTAACTACTGCTTGTAGGTCACTGACGTTTCCTATACTGTATATACAGTAGATGATACAGTAGATGCTCTGTTAGCATCTTAATCAAATCGTATGCTATTTCACCAAAGGCTTTTTTGTACTGTAGACCAAAAATGACAGAGTTGAAGATCTTTCTGCACTTCTATGGTCTGTCAGATCTGTTTGGTCCCTACATCAGTTTGCTTGCCACTGCTTTGCCTCCACTCACATCTTCAGCAAGTTCCCCTTCACCATTCTTCCCATTTGTCAATGCATCATCCATGTCCATTGTAACCCCCCCCTGTCTTTTTCCTTCACCATGTGCCCACTTCCCTCGTCTATTCTCTGTTTGTTGACACTGATACTTCAACCAGTCCTCGTTTGCCTTGTCGTACTTTAGTCACATCTTTTTGTGAAATATTCACGTCTCCTTCATCTTTCTTTAAATGCCCTCTCCACTGCCTTTCATGCTAAAATATCTCTTTTCATACAATTTTGTTTTTGCTTCTCTCTCTCTTTAGGATCAGTTTGTCTGTTGCCTGCAATAAAGGTTATCTGAAATCTTCTCCATTCACACCCTGTATTGTCAGTCCCTCGAACTGACCTTTTTCACCCTCTGTCTTGTATTTTTCCTTTAATTCTGGGTCAGGCCTTAATCTTGCTGATTGTTTCTTTGGCTCCAGTTTCTTATTTTTACCTTTCTTCTTTAACTTGATACAGCACCATGGATGCTAACGGTCTACTCCTGGGTGTCCTTGACTTTGAACCTGAGTTCCTGAATATCTTTTGCAAGTTGTTTGTGGTATTGTTCTCTGTCTGGTTCTGGATTCTGTTTCATTGCCTTTGCCAGTGTTCCTAAATGCCTTTGGTGTGACCTAAACAACGCATTAGCCATTATTTGACTTTTCTGTATGTTTCCTGAAGAGCTCTTGCCAGAACTTGTCAAGAACACAATAATCTTTCTGAGCGTACAGTAGATTATTGTATTACTTGTTGAATAATACATTAAGGGACATTTCCATGTTTGAGTAGGCATTGTATCTGTGCCATGACTACTCGCCAGTGTTTGTCTGCTCATTCAATCACGACAGAACTGGCTAATTTTGTCTCGCAAATGTGGAGCAGTTGAAAGCATGGCGATACCTCTGTAACAGCTTTGCACTGCAGATTTCTTTACTATTAAAACAGTGACCTTGCACCTCACTCTCTCCTGTGAGTGATTTGCAACCCGATCGTTTATATTTAATGTCACCAAAATTGAGGGTCTTGGAAAGACTTGGATCACAGTTTTCATGAACTTTTTTGTCCCCCTTTTTGTCTGTTTTCTGGCCAGCAAATACACACGCACACACACACACACACACACACACACACACACACACACACACACACACACACACACACACACACACACACACACACACACACTTACAGTGATGCGTGAAAGGCAACTGAAAGTTTTTTTGGAAGTGCAGCCAAGAAGAAGGAAATCATATCACAGGCACTTGAAATAATTTGTGCTTTGAGAGGTGACGGAATGTCTTAGCAGGAGTGAAGGGGGATGGTGATGTCACATTTAAAAATAAGCTAACTCACAAGAGGTGAAGAAAACGGTGAAAATGGACACTGCAGACAGAGAGAGGACAGAGGTGTTGCTTTGTGGTTTAAGGCAAATTTCACTGTCTGATAAATTGTTTCCTTACCTTGTAGGAGCCATATCGCCATTAGTGTGGTCAGCCGTGACTGAACCTCACTGTCCTGCCACAGTTTTTTTTTTTTTTTTTTTTTTTGGGGAAAGACCTGCTGTATGCAAGGCAGAATTGTATACAGATGGAGGTAACTATATATAACACCTAATTACAAATATGTAGAGTAAGGTGTGTTCATCTGGATGGAAGTTGGTATGTATATGTAAGTAAAGTATATTTCCTTCTAGGGTGTTGTGACAGATGGCTGATATTATCATCAGTTTTCAGGATTTCCATCTACTCATACAGTTTTGCCACAGATGTACTGCCCAGAGGTTATTCTAAATATTTTCATTGTAAATTAGGGAAAAAAAATCACAAATGTGTTGCAAATGACTACCATAGTGGGGCTCCAGAGTGGCTCAGATGGTAAAAGCACTTGATCCAAACACAGGCTGAGCCCTAGAACCCAGGTCTGAAACTAGCCATGTCATCTGATGACGATGTCTAGGAGCCCACAATGATAGAATAATTTGGCTTTGTTCCACTGGGGATAGGGTGGGTAATTTGGCCAGGGTCCCCTCATAGCTCCACTGTTTGCACCCCTGACACTCGGTTAGGTGCCTATGAGTTACTCAGATGGCATCAGAAGGATGTTCTCTGATTGTCTTTTCCTACTAGTGCACTGTGGGGCTTGCTGTGTGGGGAAAATAGTCACAGTAGGCATGCCTGGTTATTGGAGGACTTTATGTATCTCATCCCAGCACCCCTGAGTTGTTTCAGTGGTTGTCTGTGTAGTGGTCATGAACTTTAATGTATAATTACTGACTACTAATGTGAGTGAAAGAGGGGAAAATGCAAAAAAGCAAAAAAAGAGATACGGTAGAGTCTTCAGGATAGTGTTGCATAAAATTACATAATTCTGTTTTAAGATAAACTGCAAGTTTTGTGGTTGAAAGCACCATCACATAGCATGTTATTCAGTTTTTGTGCAGCCCTTCGGAAATATTTGCTGGCATCATTGGTATTTTTGTTTATTTAGAAATTGGTACAGGCGCTTCTGTGGTGGGATAATAAAACAAACATACAAACAACAGATGAAATATTCATGAAATAAGTTTTACCACTCAAAACAACAAAATTGTTCCCAGGTTCAATCAAAACTGCCAAGCTGTCTGAGGGGAAAGTACTATTCAATAAAAACCCCTTCCCAAACCAATTACTATTTTCCCCAAAATGGTTTTGCGGTGTTGATTGAATAAAGAGGGCACTTAACTATAATATGGTACTAAATTAATCCAGGAGGATGTGTAATTTTTCCCATTGAATAGCACTTTCCCTCACAGTGACTTCACAATTTCTGTTGAACCCAGGCCTAAGGTTCTGATAGAAAATTGATTTCTTTTCAAAGTGTAGCATAGTGGTAAGGAGCAGGACTTGTAATCGAAAGGTTTCTGGTCCGATTCCCTGCTGGGGCCCTGCTGTTGTACCCTTAGGCAAGGTACTTAACCCAGGGTTGCTTCGGTAAATATCCAGCTGTATAAATGGATAACATGTAAAAACTCTATGTAAGTTGCTCTGGATAAGAGTGTCTACTAAATGCAGGTAAAGAAATGTAATGTATTACACTAGTACTCTACATAAGGCTGAGGCTGTAAGGCCGTAAGTGCGTTGTCATGGCTGAGGTCAAAGTTCACACACAGTGTGAGTGACAGGATGGCACATGCCTTCATCCTTCAGGGCAAACCATGGCTCATCCATCACACAGACCCCCTCCACCAATCCTGATGCATTAATATTCCAGGTGTCTCTCTGCTGTGCACGGCTGCAAATGACATTATGCGGCACCGAGGTTTTTTTTTTATATAGCTCGCTCAGTTGGTTTTACAGCATTGCCCCACCTTGGGCCTGTAGGGGCAGGAAATCAAACGCCGCTGCCGGTTTAACAGTGTCTTCTCAAAAGGGAAACGGCCCCAAAATGAGCAAAAGCATGTATTTATAGCACCCGCATTGTGCTGCCTAATGCATGTATGTGAAGGAGGTGATTATTCGACTTGACTGTAGTCAATTGAGAGGCAGGAATGTCCTTGGCACATCCGTTTTGTTGTCCTTTTTTCCCTTACCCGGTTTTTATGTTCTCTCTGGGAGAGCATTGCAGCCTGGTAAGCTACCGTAGTGCCGTCTGTTTTGATGTCTAAGCCACATCTTTCCCATTATCGCTGCTAGAAAGCCCTGTAAAGAAGCCTGAACACTGCTGAATGCTTTTATGTGCAGAAACAATGATATCAACAGGCTTGGCAGCATCTTCCCCCTAGAGAAGACTTTGAGAGAGCTAAAGACAAAATGGGGATCTCTGAGGTCTTTGAGTACACTCAGTTTGAAGTAAAGTTTTAGGAAACATTTTCAATAATAAATGGCTTAAATGGCTCATAGAGATGGCAAAAACTGACCTTTTACAGAGATTTGGAGATCTAGACCCCCTTGATTGCTCATGTTTTAGAGAGGGGAATGTCATATTCAATTGTCTGAGCGTGACATTCTTTTGGAAGGAAAGGAAAATTTCTTAATTGTGAAACTGGTTGCTTGCTTTTAGATGTGTATGCCTGCTAAAGTGTTAGTCAAAGAGCAACTTATTAAATGTTATATTTTTGGTGAACAATGCTAAATTAAACCATTAATGTGATACCACACAAGCATCTATATTATTCCTTGTGGTTTAATGACATAATGAAGTTCATTTGAAGCAAACTCCAAACATAAAGTAAAATGTGCCAGAAAACAAAAATGCAGACTGAATAAGTTTAATAATTTGAGGCTCATGAATGTGATATTTATACATACCAACTGGCCTGACATTCTACCCCTGGCAGGTGTTTTGATTAAGCATATTGCACATTTCAGAAGATACCCCGGGGGTAGAGGTGTAATTTCATATTTATTGAGCATGTTTCTCCATGATCATTTTCGGCTGGTCTGCATTCCTCCTACGTGGACTTTAACCCATTCAAGAATCTGAAATCTTTGTAATTTAGCCTTTCATTTCCAAACTGAGGAGCAGCCATTTTCCCCAGATACACTGTAATTGGCAAGCAACCCAGTGTTATTGACCACGGTGGGACTCCTGGAGTAAAATGACTCTTATGATCAGTATGAGACCTGGCTGTCACTTGACAACTGCACGGTTGACAAGGAATTTTTCCTGTCCTCAAACTCACCTCAAACTTTGCATTTGTGTAGCACAACCAAAATCTGATCTACCCTTTAAAACACTGGGCAACGTTAAAGTACACTTTCATACCTAACAGTCACTAGTGTATGCGACAGCAAAACTTAGACCTTCACTTGCCTTAAGTTGAATGCGTTGGCAGTTCATTTCAGTTCAGTGAGTGCAGTAAAGTTTAAAAGTGCAAGTGAGCTAGCAGAAGAAATGGCGCAATTGAGAAATACATGACAGGGAATGAAATAATAACTGCTCCAGAGGTCAGAGGACCCCTGGCTCATGGCCGACAGGCATGAGAGAGGCTGAGTTCAGAGGAGACCGGGGCAATTACAAACACGGCGACATTAGATCATGCATCCACACCCTGCGCTCAGTAAGGGCTCACGCGGTGAGGCCCAAGATCCAAAACCAACTTCCATCCAGATGAACACAGCTGATCGCGCCCCGGCATGACAGGGGCCATATGAACTGTCCCACATGCAGTTGTCTCCCATCAATCCCTGCAACCAAAACAACCTGCCCCCTCTCATACAGTGCAGGTGATTCTCAGAGAACATCATCATAGCTACAAAGTCTATTTGAAATTTTGCTTTTGCCATACCAGCAGCAGTGTAGCATAGTGGTAAGGAGCAGGGCTCGTAACTGAAAGGTTGCCAGTTTGATTACCCGCTGGGGCACTGCTGCTGTAGCCCTTGGTAAGGTATTTAACCCAGGATTGCCTCAGTAAATATCCAGTCGTAGAAATGGGTAACCAAACTGTAACCTGTGTAAGATGCTCTGGAAAAGTATGCCTGCTAAATGACAATAATGTAATACTAAACTATTGTGTTAGCGCTAGAATCACATGAATATTGTATGACAGTACACTTTTTATACACAAGTTTAAGTAAATGGGGTCACCAAACTGTAAACCTTGTTTTGTTTGTTTCACTCTATTACGTGATGCAGTGTGAATGCAAACATGCACAGATGTATCTGTGACATGTGGTCTCATCTGCTCCCTTCCCACTGCCCTGTCTCCATGTTTTTCTCAGTGCACTTGAGTTTTGTCTAAACATTACAGGGTGTGTTTTCCTCTCGCTACTATATATCGACCACAACAAGCTTTTACCATAACTTCATAGAGGAAATTGAGTGAAGGGGGTTTAAACTGTCAAGACTAAAGACTCAGCAAAATGTGCACCTTTAGTAGAGAGGGTTGAAACACTGGTCAGACTTGCTGTGAGCCATTAGATGATTGACTTCAGCAGCATCAGCCCTCTCATTACATCAATTTATCCTCCATATCTGTCATGTTTAGCAACTTTGAATGTAACTCTTCTTAATGTAATCCTGCTATTGGCTAAATTAGGGAGGTCATCATGGTAAAATGGCCCTAACCCAACCACCATTTCCTATAGTCCCCTGGTATCAATTTACAAAATTTCTACATTTACAGTGTCTTTTAAGAATATATTTTGTGTTGCACTCCATCTAAATGGCTACTTTATAATTTCCTGGTTTTATTTGGTTATTTCATTGTTGTTTTTTATTGTTTGTATTGTCTTGGTGTGCTTGGCGTCAACTCCTCGTTGGCAATATATTATACGTTTGTGTCCCCTTTGAACCTCTTTGTGGACCATGTTCATGTTCTTTAAAAATAAAAACGCATCATTACAACTAGTAGGCTGTAATCCTCAACATGAACAGGGGTCCATCTGTAATGTAAAATCGCCACAGTAGCGAAACTCGGAAAGTCGCAAAAAAATGACCCTGCGCGGCTTCAGCTTTGGCAGCCTGCTCCGACGTGGAGGACGGAGCACGGGGGCCAGCATCCCCCTCACCTTGGCGGCCGTGGGAGCTGCTGGCCTCTCCTAATGGCTACAAAGTTTTGAGGGCAGACGCAGGCGCCTCGGTGCGTGCCACAGAAAACATTTGCACGCCCTAATAAAGTCAAACAGGGACGCACTGGGCGCTGACCTGCGTGGGAGCACTCCTACCCATGCATGATATAATTTTTGTATGGTTCTCTTGCGACTCACGGCCAAACCGTGCCTGGGGTTCCCTGGGCCGGCAGGAAGGTGTTCTGTAAAACCAGCCCTTTGTTTGTCTGTTTTTACAGGTATTTGGGGCATCCAAACCAAGAGCCTGTCCTCTTTGGAGGACCACAATTCATCTTAGCTGCTGGCATTGTCTTTTTTTGCTTTCAGTTTCAACGTTTCAGTTTTTTTTATTTGATTTCCCTTCAGTTGTATTGATCTGAAAATTTCTGAGCTGATAATCAAGTCTTTGATGACAATTACATCCCTTATTAAACAAGAAATCAATGCATTTGTCCTTTCTTAAAAATGTTTTTCTCCTTTTTGCTGCCCTGCTGGAATCGTCAATTATACTTTATGCTTATGTCACCACCACAACCGCCGAATTAACACTGGAGCAGTGAATTGAAATGAATGCAATCCTCCAACACACTCACATGGAGCCAAAGGCCGTTTTTCACGCTACAAGTACACTGTACTACAGCGTAGTGGCTGCCAGTTGGGGGATTGGAGCCACTCCACTGACATCACCCAAACAGCTCATAGGTACCTGATGAACCACAGGTTGCCTGAGAGTGGTGGGACAAGGAAATGCTGTAAGACTAACCCACACCTCTCCTCACTGTGGGCCTCCTGGTCATTCTTGATGGATTACACGGCCAGCGTTGAACCCACACTGTGTGGCTGAGGCTCCACTTAAAATGAACACCTTGCCAAATGATCCCATCGGGGGCCTAATTTTTGTTTTCTGATACATCCATTACGAACATTGTATCGTGCAATATATCTCGAGGATGTTTTAAAAACATAGTTTTCTCAGTATTGGTACTGGCAGCCTTGGCTTGCCTATTGTTATTGGCTTATGCAATAACAATAGGCAGTAGATACATTTTTACTGGACCATCTGTCGGGCGGTTTACTCTCGTCTTCTGTTTTTCACTTTACATGTAATCAGATAAGAGGTGACCCAAAAAAGGAATGAGGGCCAATCAATCTAGCTGCAACTACTTGAATTTGAATTCTTTGAATATGCAAAGCAAATGTATTTTTTCTTTTTACTTTTTACACACCATCATTACTTTAACACGCCAACAAAAATAGTTATGTACAAATAAAAAAAACAGAGCACTTGCTTAAATCTGTTACTCAATGTTGCGGTTGGATTATATCTGAGGCCTTGTATATTTTATTGCTGTGACTGGATGTTCATGCCTGCGTTAGAGACATCCCCATCCACAACAGCTGATTTGTGGAGGACAAAATTTATTGTTCGTGTTTGCTTTGGATCCGCTTGGTCTTGATAGCATCTGACTTTTGGCTCCACATGTTCATTTAAACTCATTCTTAAAGCTCTGACTTTAAACATCCCAAGTCTATCCCATTAAAAAGGAGAGATAACACAGCGAGGAACGACCGTGCCATTGATTGCCACGGTTAAGTAACATACATAAAAAAAAGCATTAAACGGGCAGAGTGACATTGTAAAGTCAGTCATCCGCTCACTGGGGGTGGGGTGGGGGAGGTAGTACACAGGAGTTTAAAAAAAAATTCCTTAATGGCTTAAACAGCTGTGTCTGCATCATGGAGGCCTTAGATGTGTTTTAGAAGTGCGCTGTCCATGGCAGAAGGCCTCTGCCTTTGAAGGTAACCTCGTTTTGTTGACCCAGATTCGTTCCCGGCAGCGCACAATGCCGTGGTTATCCCTGTCTGCCACCGGCGGGCTTCTCACAGCTCGCCGATCTGTGCGCATGATGTGGGATGTGGGTCCCAGAAGTTGCCAGTGAAAGGTCACGGGCAGGGTCAGGCAGTGGTCAGTGTCTGCCTGCCAGAGGGAGAGTCTTCCCTGGGGTGAATTCAGAGAGCTGACTGACCACATGTGGTATTTCAGGCCTTGGTCAGTGGAACACCATTAAGTGTGATCTGAGAGGCGTTAAGGTATATTTGTATATGCTTTCATAATGAAAGCTGAGGTCATCGAGAATTTGTTTTACTTCACATAGAAGGAAGAGAGGGAAACTGTCTGTCCCATATAGTAGATAGGTAAAGTAGGAGGAAACTCAAGTAAATTTGTGCTATGAAGCTCTCAGACCACGTAAAGATTCTGAGGCAGCACATTTGGAAATGCTTTTAATAGGCTTACTTCAGATATGTGGGGTACCCCTACATGTTTGAAATGAAATGGTGTGATATTTTAAAAGCAAGCTTTTCTCTTCAGCAAGTATCTTGATACTAGCATAAATCTGAGTCTCACACTCATTCAGAATTGATCATATTTTGACAAAATGGTGTAGCAGAAGTGCATGGTTGTGAAATTTACATGTGGTCCACCTCATTTGACACTTAATCGGGTTTACCTCAAAAACAACATTTAAGGTGATTGAGAATGCCTTGGCAAATCTCTCCAAGTCCTCTTTCAGTTTGACCGAAGGCAGATGTTGCAAGCAGTTGCCGTTTTCAGATACAGCACACGCATCAAGTCTGTGTCAGTGTTTACATTATGAATTGTTAATGATTACAAGCTGGTTGATTTGCTCAGCTGCGTTGAGAAATTTACTTCTGTTTTGTTCACTGCCGCATGACAACATCCCAGGGCCCCCAGGTAAAAAAGAACATGGCGCAACGTGTCAGTGGAGGGTTCTTTTAAGAGTGCTCTGTGTTCAGAGGGGCTGTAAGATGGCCATTTGTGCCATTCTCCAGCCAGACACACATTCAGCACTCTTCCTTTAGGCTGACCTCATTAGTCACAAATGCACAATATTATTTACAGTGCATATTACATGCAGTCTGCGGTGCACTTGTCTTGGATTTGCCTTATACACGCATCCTAAAATTGACTCACATCATCATCATCTCATCATTCATACTTCCCCTTAAAGACTCATGGACCTGCCAACTGGAGACTTTTGACTGAGCAGGATAAAAAAAAGACCCAAAACGTGGTTTCCTGTCCCAGAGCTGGTCTCTGACTGCAAACTGCTGCACCCTCTACGCGTTGCACTGCTGCAATGCTGACAGTCTTTAATTGGCCTTCTGGTTGTCAACCATTTGAAAACCCATACATGATAACCACCGCTGAGCATTCAAAAACATCCTCCCATTGTAAATGTCAGCATAAATAATGACATAGAAATAAAGCGTATGCACGGGGGAAGTGTTTTCCTGTAGCGTAGCGGCGTTTTACAAGGGAACGGCAACTGCGGCCTGCCTCTGAGGCTGAATAAGATCACTTTTTACTTAACCCCGTCGTAAATTGTTCAAAACTAATGACTGTTTTTTTTTTCTGTAGCACCGAAAATGAAGACATTTTAAGTGGGAACTTGCAGTCAGCAGTATTCGACGATAAATTTCACTGATGAGGACAGAGAATGGAAAAATGAAGAGGTTGTACCAGATGAGTAATTTTATTTGTGTGGGTCCAAGCCTAGTTGTAGTCATCTCTGGCAAAGTGTTGGTCTAGCACAGTAACCCTCTTGAACGCTTGGTGTTCAGGGACGTGACATCTTTTCTAAGAAGCCACTAGGCCTTGATGTAACAGCCACTAATACCCTCAAAGTACTACAAATGAAAATGATTATCGAGTGATGTGCTTTTCGATTTTCAGCTAAAAGTTTTGCTAAAATAAATCAACTCTATGCTGAGCCAAACAAACAAAGACAAAAGCCTGGAACAAGTTCAACATTCACAGTTAGTGCCAAACCTTTTGTTCAGATACAGTTTTAAGTTCTTAAACTATTTTTGTCCTGAAATGACTTCTCCTTATCCATCCAAAAACAATCAATGTAACATAATTATAAATAGTACTTGTTATATTAACCTATTATTAATTATGACAACTTCCTCATTTTTTGGGCGTAATTAATTGCAATGTATTAAACTTGCAAGTAGGATTCTATGTCAGTTTACATTGTGTTGTTTTTCCATTTCCTTCAATGAATGCCTTCTATTCTATCTATAGTAATATATGACACTTATCAGAAAAACAATCTACTGTACCAAACTTCTACATATCTTTAATTTCCTTAATTAAATTCAAATGATTGAAACCAAGTAAGTAAGGTTCTTTATTTGATCAATTTTTGCCTATCATGAGGCTCCTAGAAAACAACTTTCACCATTCTCTCTTTGCCTTATTCACAGGGGGTACATCAAGCCAACATTCAGGTGTGCAACCATCCAAATGTAGGATTAAAGAGAAGCTGTAACTCACACTATTCTGGAGACAGCTTCAGAAAATATAGACAAAAAGGCTACATAGAAAAAATGTTTTGTACAGTTTATCACATTTAATAGATGTTACATATCATGTGCAATTTACCAAACTGTCATATTTGAACTGCTGTAAAATATTTCAAATAAACAGACACAAAAAATCAATTATCAGTACATAGTTTATAGAGGAAAAAAATCCCATAAAACCAAGCCACCTGGAAAGTCTTCAAACAGCAGTGATAAACATGGCAAAATATCATACGGATAACTACATTATGAAGTATTTTTGGAAACTGCCAGTTGTCTGACATCTATCAATGAATATACTTTTGTGTAAATATAAACTTGGCACAAACAACATATTATTCACTAAAATCACCAACATTTTTAATTTTAATCTGTACTGAAGAGAGTACAGCCTGTAACAAACAAATAAGACTCCCAGTTTGTAAAGATAAAATTTCATCTAAAATCCCGAAAACCGACACATCTTTCTGTATTACTGGGTGTCAAACATACAAAATGTCTCTTTGCATTCCATGTTATTGTGACAGTAGTGCCTTCAGCATTTATCCTTAGCTCCTTATTTTTCTCCCTATACAAGTCAGCAGTGAGTACCTTGATTGTCTCCCAAGAATCTTTAAAACACTGTGCAGCATTAAAACACCCTTTTCTTTTGAAAGTCTAACTGTTAATCAGCTATCTCTCAAATTCTGACTGAGACTGCCTCCCAGTCAAGTCTTTCCTGGCCCAGGAACCTCTTGTCCTATCGAGCATCTTGTCGGCATATCGAAAACCTCCCTGACCCAGCAGATTGTATTATAAATATCCATATTCTTCCTGACCAAAATCAGAGGTATCTGGCCATAGTTTACAGCCATCTATGCCCAGCTGACTGTAGGGCCTAGAACTTCATGGAGAAATATGACCATTACAAATACCCACCATGGTCATATTGGACTCTGGATTGCACTCTGGAATGCATCTAAATTCCCATGGCTCTGCTCTGTGCAGTAAGTGTTGTGTGAACTGCGGTCACTACACCAGCATCTTCAGCAAAGTCATCAACATAACATGGAGCAGCAGTGTGGCGTAGTGGTAAAAGCAGGACTTTGTAACCGAAAAGTTGCTGGTTCAATTCCTTGCTGGGGAACCACTGTAGTGCTCTTGCGCAAGGTACTTAACCCACAATTGCCTCAGTAAATATCCAGCTGTACAAATGGATGAAATTGTAACCTATGTAAGTCTCTCTGGATAAGAATGTCTGCTAAATGACAATAATGTAATGCAGCTAAGTCTCCTGAGCAGTAACAAGATTGCAGTTTTTTATTAATTGGGTAATACAGTATGTGACCATTCACTGTCATTCAAATGCATTTACAGTATATGAAAAACCACATTGTTGCTTGGGATTTTGTGTATTTCCTTGATTTTGATCTGTTCTTTGCACGAGTGTCAGCAATTGCCCTGGATTGAGTTGAATGTTAAATTAACATTGAATAAGTAGATAAAATAGTATCTCAGCAGAGACAATGCCAAGATGTATATACTGTGTTGTTCGAAGTCAGACTTGTTTCCAGAGGCCCAAGTCTAGATTGCTTGCAAATTTCAAACCTCTCAGTCATTGTAGACGGTTACATCACCACAGCAACCGGGCCATCACCGCATATATCTTGTTAGACACACTGCGGTTCCTTGATACTGTTATTACTCCATCAAACATCTCACAGACCATGCCACTCCCAGTTGTCAAGCAGTCTTTTTATATTATTATTATTATTATTATTATGCCCCCCTCAAAATCTTAGACTATTTCATTTATTACTCTCTTTTTAAAACATCGCGTTACCTCATATCCCTGTCAGGTCTCCCGGCACAGAGCATAATGGAAAATTCCTCTTTCTTGCCAGAAGAGTGTGTTTGGCTGGGCCTCTGATCAATGTAGATAAAGGCTCTCTTAATGTGTTTAAGGCACTCTACAGGGCCATAGAGATTGTTCACAATGGACACCAAAATTGCAATGGGAAGGTATCAATTTGAACAGGGCCGCTTTAGGTAGTTCCAAAACTATATTACGCCTGGGACTTGTACAGCATGTATCAACATTCTTAGTGAGGTGAAAAAAATATTATTTTCCCTTCAGCTAAATGGAGATTCTGTTCCATTAGCTTAAGCAACAGGGGTTTGGAGATGTATTTTTGTGGGTTAAAGAGGGTATGACAGTTGAAGGCTGGCTGACAAATATGAAAAAACCTCACCACTTTTTGACAAGGTTGCGTTTTTTTAGCATAAGTCCGTCTGTTGTAGCTTGTTGTAGTGTTGTAAGGTTAATTAGTTTCTTCCTGTTCTTAATTTCCTGCATGGACACATTTACTTACATTATCTAGTGGTACAGCAAGACATGCACCTGTGTCAATGCTCTGTCTGAGGGTATACACATATACACATATACACACACACATAGTAATATCCCTCTATGCACTTCTCACCATCTTCTGTCTGCTTGTTCTGTTTTGTGTGACTCCTTTGAACCTCATCCACCTAGGAAAATTGGGTTTGATCAAGAATGACATAGCCGTTTGGGTCTGACCAGCTAGGCAGCATATATTTTGTGGTGAAATACAGTGGAGCTGGATTATGTGCGACAAATATTTAGAAATTAGCCAGGCAGTTGTGTATTCAGTATCGACTAAACAAAAGTGTTTTATACACAATTGTCCAAATGTCAGTATTTGGCAGAGTATTTTATTTAACTTGCATTAATGGATGTTTATTTTGAGGTTATGTACACAATAATTAATCTTGAAATTTTGAGGCACGTAAAACGAGAACATGGTGTCCAATTGACATTTGAATTCTTTCTCTTGTGTTCAATGTTCCCAGATATAACCTATGGCCTATAATTGTTAGCTGCCAGAAACTGTGACTTCTTGAAGGAAAAAAAAAACACAATTGTGGTTATTTCAACACAATGTTGAAATGAATACAAAGACCATATATATGCAAATAATCATTGTTGGCACCTAAAGTCTGCACCATGACATTCATCTGGTGCATGAAACCAGATGGTTCCATTTCTGTGTTCTTCCACCCAGTGCGTGAACACACAGTATGTAGAGCTGGTTGTACAATCTGTTGTCATTGGCATTCCATTAATTACAGTGTGACCAATAAATTTTCCTCTCTATATCTTGTCAATCAGTTCAAGATTTATCTCAGAGCAAAAAAATCTACTGAGCAAAGGACAAAGAGGAAAATATCACTTTTTAGATAGATTGGACACAATTGGCATTCACCCTAATTAAAAAGAAATTGATGATGGCAATCAAATTAATCTAGTCAATGAAAAATCCTGAGATTATGATTACATATGATTACATTACGTACTGTGCTCTTATTTGTTCAACCACATTTGCTCAAGTAAAAGTACGAAAGAAGAAACTGGTTTCCCCAGTTTCAGTTCTGGTTTGAATGCTTTTTATATTCCCCATTGTGTCCATCTTTGAACCAGGGATGCAAAAATTGTTTGGTGATGTTGGATGAAATGAAGGATTTGTCCTTTTTTGGACCCACGACACATTGTACTCCCATTTTGTCTAAAATGTATTTAATTTTGTAGTCCAAATTAAAGGCACAATATACTATGTTATTAATTTCAGCACCCACAATCAATCTTTATTTCAAAATGACAATATCCATCCATTTGTTCTGAAAAAGCTGTATGCCTTTTTGGCCCAGTGTCAGTTTGTATATAGATGAAAGTGCAGAGAGTGAGTGAGTAATGACCTATGTGAGCCTAATCTGACATGGAATCTGGCTTTGTTATTTTAACTTTTTTTTTCTTCTAATTTAAGTAGATCTTAATGAATCCTCGGTGACCTCATCCTTGATATATTGCAACAATAAGATTTTCTGAAAAGAGGGTATAAATGAGAGGAATAATATTTAAGAAAGGTTATCTGTGGTGCTTTCCTATCAGTTGCGTACATGGCGTACATGAAGCGCTTATCTGTTTCCATGGTAGCCGTTACTTACACAGACATGCATCTCTGACAGTAATGTTGTATAAAGTATTAATCAAATAGGCAAATCCCATGCTTTCTAGGACTTTTGGCTAGAAATTGACTTGGAAGGGCCAGGTTTGGGAAATTGTCTGAAAACAAATTTAATGATAATCCCATTACAATAATAAGTATACTCAGCACTGTACACACTGACTTCTAATGTTTATTTGGAGATGTTCAAATGTGTTCTACACATGTGGAGACTTTTGAAGTAAATGTCTGTAATACCAGGACTGAAAACCATTTTTAAAAAAGCATATTTCATGTGCAAAAGTGATTATCATCTTTTTTAGCTTTAGAGAATACATATATAAGCTTATGACAAAATTAGATAGGCTGCTCCTTTGCTCCTATACTTTACCTCCCAACAGGGCACTTCCTAGATTGCACCATCTATAGCCTTGAAAAGATGAATAACTATGTATAAATCCATTTGTAAGTTGATCAGGGCTGAAAACTGGATCTTAAACAAGACATGTTCACACAATTTTCTTACAACGTGTAGAAACCACAGTATACAGTATTAATGGCATTGGGTATTTGTTTGTAAACTACACGGGATGGTAACATTCAGTAGCTGGTGTGCACACTGAGAACACAGTCGTATGTCCTGTTAGGTTACAACATGAGTCTGTTGTGCCCATATCCACTTGGGTCCACGTGGTAATAGCGCGGTTCTTACCTGCACAGAGTAAAACTGAATAACACTGTCAGTCCCTGAATCCAAAAGGCTGTCCTGCAGAATGTTCCAGGCACATGCAGGCTTGAAAATCGGCATAAATCTACTGTGGGGGTACCTTGCGAAAAGGATTGGATCATTCGGACTCGCTGTAATGCGTAGCGTCATTCAGATTGGCTCATCGGCACCACATATGCCATGTGTGGCTGGCGAAGCTCCAGCATATCAGCCCATAAGTGATTATGCAGTGATGCACCTGCCAGATGGATTACATTTGTAATTCTGCCTTATGATTATGTGCTGAAATATGTCAATGATTTTTTTTCTGGACAGGCAAGGGCTGGCGGGGGGCCGGGGGGTGTAATGCGGTAATGGCATGTAATGGAAACATTTAAGTCATCTCAGCAGAAATGTTGCATCGTTCCTCTAAATCGATACACCCCGAACCAAATGCCCGCTGACAGCTCACCAGCTGGTTCAGTGCTGTTGGTGGGTGGGGGGTGTGGGGAGGTGGGGGGCCAGCCTAGCAAATTTCTCCTTCCTGTTTCTCATGGGGAATTGATCCAATCATTCAGCCAGGGCACGATCCTCGTAGATCACCTATGCCCCAGGCCTTGTGCAGTGGAAGGTTTGAGGGTGCCCAAAACTCAGGGAAAGTGCATTCTTGGACACACCATCCACATACAAAGTCAACGGCTCGTCACAGATTTTTTTTTGTCTTCAGTCGCACCTCTTAGTGTACACCAGATGTTCTCAACTTGAGTCCAACCTCAGTGCATCAACACTTAATGGGTCCCTGACTTGTGGATGATATTTGTTTCTTTTTTTGGTCTGTGGATATGAAGTTTTCAGACAATGAAAAATCCATTGCATAACACCTTATTTAATCCAAATGTTGAATGTTCATTCACTCACACTTGTTATGGAAAAAAGTAAGGATTTTTTCTGGATGAATCAGATTGGCATGCACATGTTACTGTCTGTCCTGATCAGTGTCCTCACTGCAGGTCTTAAATATTGTATTGCAGAATTAGTATCAGTTCTTTGTCTTATTATTACCATTTAACATATATGTTCTTGTACAGTGGGAGACAGAAAATGGCAAAAAAGGACAAATATTAGAAATGAAATTTGGGGAACATGTTAGGACATAGCAGGCCCAACCTAAGTAGATTGGCTTGACAAAGAAAGTACGTGATTGGTACAATGAGCACAACCTAATAGATAAAAATCAGCTACCCATTTTGTATGGTACAGCATACTCATTTTATGGCCATGTTTTGCATTTATTTCCACACAATTCATATGTTTATTATTCAATTCATTTGATGTTAATATACTGCCAAATAACACCACATCACAATGAATTAAATTGTTTGTACGGGGCTCTCAATAAATTTGGAACTCTTATTACCTTCTCTCATGTTTTCCAGATGTTTTCTTCAGAGTCATGTTGTAACCTTGCTAGGTTGAGTTCCATATATTGATTTAGATGGCATTAGTTATGCATCTCTGTTATTTATAAGGTCACATAATTATATCCACATTTTCCAGTCAAACGCCTTAAAAATAATACATACAATCCATGAAAATGTGTATCATGACCTACGTTTTCATTGGTTCTCATTCATTTTCAAATACAGTGATACAATGAGTCATTTAGCAGATGCTCCTATCCAGAGAGATTTACAGATTATAAACCACGATTATGTTATCAACATACTGTCGTGCCCAACTGCCATATAAAGTGGACCGTATAAAACGAACCAAAAATAAAAGTGTTTTAATAACAATTTCAATAGTAATCAAAAGGAGGAGGAGTGTCCTAGAACTTGAGCATCCGCGAGCCAAGATGCACTCTGTAGAGGTGTTTTCAGACGGTGCGGGAGGTTCGCCAGCAACTCTAAATACGTATTGACTTTGATTCTATTCAAAATGAATTTAAACTCCAGTGAAGTGGACCTGATGAATGCGTTCAGAAAGCCGCCTCAGGTGACCTCCAAGACGTATGAATCCCACGGTGAGACTGGTACAACGTGCGAGGAAAGCCCTGCAATGAATTAAATAAACAGTATAAATTCCCATTCTGTCACGGGGATCACAGAGCACCTTGGGTGACTATTTTTCTGTTTTTCAAGCAGTTTTTCTGCTTGCGCTTTGTTGTAAACTTTGACCATAGAATTAAGGCGTCTGTTACCTTTCCCTCCGGCTCTGACGAATTGAAATTGTTGTAGAAATGGCAATAAAATGCGCATTGCTTTCATTGGTTAGGTAAATCCCAAACTGCAAAATTGCATGATTGTCTGGCCCTTACTGAAGTTCTAACTTTAGATTAGAATGTCTCTTTGAAGAGCTTATTCGTATCCCATCTTCATCAAAACACATGGCATCTACGATCCACACATGGACAGAAAACATTATGATAATTTGCTCGCAAACAATATTTGTAGATACTGCTCTGATTGCACACCGAAAACTGGCTATATGATAAATGATAAAGTTCTAAAACCCATAAATACGTACAAGACATATTACTATTCGCTCGATGAGATAGCGAGGCCAATGCACAAATAATCAGACTAGCCATTACAACAATACCCCCCTCCTAGTTAAGGCAATGCTTCATGTGGGGCAATATTATGCGCGGGGTATGTCTGCACAGTATGTAGAGCGTGCCGTCTGGGTCCACTAGTGCACTCTACCGCTCATTGTACTGTCTATACATCATACATACTGTATGTGATCCCTCTCCCTCTCTCTCTCTCCCTCTCTCTCCTGCTCTCTCTCTTTCCCTTCTCTCTTCTCAGCTCTGATTCTGTGCTGACTTCAGTTTTACTCTGCGGGACGCGGACTCATTCATTTGGAAACGATCGCATGTGAGAGAAGAAAAAAGAGCAGCAATCACCGGGACATGGATATAAATAACCGGCAGTGCACAGACAACACATAACTTGGCGCGTGTTCCTGGAAAGCGATTTACTTTGACAATATTTGACATTGGTACACAATATCGAGATAAAGCTGATTTGGAAAGTCGTATTGGACTTGTTGTAGAGAATAATGCGGCTCAATCGTATCTGGAGCATTTTGCATCAGTTGTGTCTTTTGTCGGCTACTGTTATTTCAGGTAGAAACAACACCTTTTAAACTCACTGTATGCGTTGTTTATTTGGAGATAAGCTGGATGTCATTTTCAAAATTGCAAAATAGTATGCACAAGTTTATTGAAGACCATAGCGTCACAACTGCATGAGTTTGCTTCTACAATATAGCCGCTAATGTTTCACAGACGTATAAGGTACAGGGTAAAATATGAATTTGCAGGTGTCATACTGGCTTAAAAAGTGATATGTATTATGTCTTCAGCAAGGGCAAATTGCGTGTATATAATTGTTTTTCCTCCCAATTCAGTGTGTTAAAGCAGTAGCTAGCTAACTTTTTGCACCTCGGTATTTCAGTCTTGTAACTTCTCTTGTGCGGGTTTAGGTTTGCAACCGCAGGATTCCGAGTCGGAGATATTTTTCCCCGAGGTTCTTCCAGACACCAGTCCACCGGATCCCGACAGACCTAACGGCCGAGGGGGAGATGCCAGTACGGGGAGCAGTTCTCGGGAGGTCCGCTCCATTTCCAACTGGGAAGAGTACGAGTCTCAAGAGTTATACCACTGGGAACCTCCAGGACCGCATACGCTGGCTTCCTCCGGTCTGAGACTGAAAATCCCAGCTTTTGGCAGGGACCTGCATCTCATTTTGAAGAGGGATACCCGTTTTCTGTCCCAGAAATTCATGGTGGAGAATAGACCGAAAGCACGAAAGGCATCTCCGCGCGACTCGCCAGTTCCTTCCTCTGCCAACGCGGAGACTGCATGCTATTTCAGCGGGACTGTTCTCAATTACGCAGGGTCCCTCGCCTCATTCAGCACCTGCGCCGGGCTGGTAAGTGTAACCTCTTCATTTACAAAGACATTCTGACGCTTTTAATTTCAAATAAAGAGAATAAAAGTCATTGCTCACAGAGAATTATGCCGGCAGGAGCGCGGCTACATATACACTCACAAATTACATCAGTTTTTATTGATGTGATTTAAATTAATCTTTATTGTGATATCCGCTCTATCTGTTTTCTCCCTTGCAGTGATCTGGCAGTTTATGAGTTATAACCCAGATTTGTTTTGTGATGCAAGACAATTTATCAAACCGGTCTGTGAAACTATTAGTACTGGACTATATTGCTGCCAGCAACATCAATCTGTGGGAATGAATAAAATTATGAATTTGGTTGAAACTATTTGTCTTTCTGTTCAAAGAAATCCATACATAAACAAACACATTTACGCTGGTAGTATAACAATGAAGTAACTGTATTTATGCCAGCAACAGCACATTTATACATGGTATTCATAGTCACTTCACACTCACTCACCCTGTCTTAATCCTGAGGTTAGTCGCTACCACATACCCCTGAACTTCTTGCGCAGTCAGTCCACATACATTTTACATTTTAGTTATTCACGGTTAAGCGTATCTTTATAAGGAGCTGTATAAGATATAAACCTCACTTTTAAACGGTGCAACGCCTAGTCACATCTACAATCAGCCGGTTGCTTACAATTTCCCTGTCTCCAAGTGATAGGACATTGTCTAAACATTACCTGTCTAGCGATTACCGCCTTTTTTCGTACTCGTAAATTTACTGTGAGCGCGAGGAGTAAAAGCGGCTCAAAAGTGATATGGTTGGTTGGAGGGCCGACTTATGTACAGAACAAAGAAATGACTGATGCATTATGAATGAAGCCTCAAAGTTCTGATTTCAACAGCGTTAGCGTCCTATAAAGTTCATCCCTGACATCAGCAGAGGAAGAGTTTCAGCATTTTATAAATAATGCACACTCGTACACACGAACGCACTACCAGTGCTTAGAGGTGTATTTATCATGTTTCTTTGCCATGAAATGTTGTCCCAATATGTGATCCTCATTATTCTGCAAAGACTTCTCTGGCAAAAACGTGACAATGGTGATGAATGGTGGGAGGTCAGTGTGGGGTAGTGGGTGGGTGTGTCATACTCGGGTGGGCCGCCTCCCATTTGACTTGTATACTTGAGCATACATCTTCTTAGTGCTTCAGGTGTGTCTTGTGCCGTTTGGGGGTCATTTTGACAATCCCCATCCTGCAGCCTCAGCGTCCCCCCTCCCCCTCCCTCCCCCGCATGCGTTCCTGTGGTTCTGGATCAGATGAACGCAGACAACATGAACTTATCCGAAAGCCACAGCGTGTAGTCATTAGCGACCCCCTGAGGTTTTGAGGGTGAGCTCCCGTGGTTTTCATGGCTTGGACCCCTTCCCAAGGCTTTGGACTGGTATTGCCGGCTTCCCGTTATTAACTCAAAGCATCACCTCACAGAATGAAATAAGCACGAAAAAAAAGCTGGAGCGCGGAAAGTGCGTTTTTGTTCAATTTCACAGTGTCCATTAAAAACAATTTCAATTAACGAGATATTGAAGTTGATGTGCATTAACTTTTACGACAGCTGCAAACCAGAGGTGGTATAAGGCGTATTGGACCTATTTAAGTTTTTTTTTTTACGAGCCAAGAAAATGTCCCGAATCCTGAATCAACATTTTTCTTATTAGAATCGCACTGCGAGACATAAAACATAATGTCTGCCCTTTTTACTGAAAATATAAGCAAACAGACCTACCAAGCTTCCACTGACTCATTTGGGCAGGCAGGACAATAAGTGGGTCACATTAGGTGAAGCATGTAGGAAAACGGTGCCTTTCATTTGAGTAGTCCAGAATGGTAGTGAGTCTATAGTCCCATTGGGAGCTCTGTCTGGGTGGCAGAGAAGCATAGGGGTTTTAAGAGAAGGGTTGCAGGTTCAATTCCTGTGAGGCATAGCTGCTCTGCACCTTAGCCAGGTATTTTACCTGGATTAAGTCAGTGAGTACTCAGCTGTGCATGCAGTGTGGCATGGATAAGAGTTAATGTTAAACAAGCGGTGGACTGATTCTTTATACTCTCTTTTTGGTGGAATGGTGGTTTTTTTTTTTTTTTTTTTTTTTTACCGTGTCCACTACATGCGGTTCAGTTTGGCTCCAAAAAATGAAATGCTCAGAAACGTCAAGGACTAAACCACAGTGGAAATATCCAGTTTCCTTGTGGTCACACAGTGATGGATTTTGACCTAGGACTGGCGTTCTTCAATCCACTGTGTTTCTAAGCTCTCTATTTTGCTGGTGTGCAGCTGTACCACACTAGCATGTTAGTGACGGGAGACCGAGGATTCATGAACACTACTTTATACTGAGCTGTCATGTTTTGTCAGTTATTGGCTTGTTTGAACCAGTGAAAAGACTGTGTTATCCACAGAAAACACAATGATTGGTTCGAGCCAGCCAGTCATTGATGACATGGGTTAGCTCCACTCATTGAGAGTTTCATGAAATAGTGCAGCACGGTGGAATGGAGTACGGCTCCTAACCAAAAGGTTGCTGGTTTGATGCCTCCTTGGGCAAGGTACTTAACACTACTGTTGTACCCTTGGGCAAGGTACTTAACCTGCCAAGTGCTACACTAAATGTCCAGCTGTATAAATGGATAAACTTGTAACCTGTAAGTTGCTCTAAATAAGAATGTCTGCTAAATGACATTAATGTAATATAATGTAACAAAGCCTTACTCTCCCATCGCTATATGTACTTATAACCAGTGCGGTGCAGAGAAGTAGCACACCATCGCTAAGACAGAACTCCTGTTTTCAAAACTACTGAAGTGTGCTATCCAATTTACACTCCTCATATCAGTGATGTCATCCAAGGCAGATTAATGTCTAATGAACTGAAATGCACACTTCAGGGCTGAGAGTTTAAGGAGGCAAACAGAGGTGATGAGGGTCCACCAATGAGACAGAGGAATGGCTGTTTGAATGGGTTAGCTCATGTATGCCCATGTTGAAGAGGAGGTGAAGGCTTAATTTCTCTCTCCATGTGTTGATACTGAGGAAGTTGCCTAGAAAATGTAATGCATTGTGCACTGTGACCAGCACAGGTTTGTTTCAGTCATAGCTCACCAGCAGTTACGCTTGTTAATACACCTTGATGGTCTCCTTGTTTATAACAGCAAATACCACAAGAACATGCAGTTCACATTGTGAGATCAGAGAGCATAGTGTTATCATAATAGTCCTGGTAATGCACTGGACCTGGTCAAGACATCCAGGTTTTGTTTGTTTGCAAAGCAACTGCAGTAATAGCTGACTTTGTGCTCTGGTCAGGATCAATCCCACACCTTGAACCAAACTGCAGCTGATTCTCATTGACAAAGAGAAAGGCCACAGGTTGGTATTGTGGTATTGGTAGAGTGTTGCTTGGGACCACCCCTCCATCTGACTTCATGCTTTGATATAATTACCTGGGGATGTCTGATTTCTGTGTGGTTCATCTTAGATGCAGACTTGTACAGAATTGTGCAAGACTGGCTACTACGATATTGGAGTGTATTGTGATTTTAGATTTGCTAGAGTATTGGATTTGCCCACATTGTGTATTAAAGTGCATTTAGATGACTTCACCATTGACCTTAGTAAGGCAAAGTAGTCAGGAAACATGTTGTGTAACTGGAGAACTGCAGTTTGCTGATAGGACACTTCTGTTGTACCCTTGAGCAAAGCACTGAACCTTTATTAATGCAGTAAACAGCCCGGTTAAAATGGATAACATGTAGGATGTAAGCAATGTTTGGTGACCTAAAGAAATTAGTGATGCAGATTCTCTCTAAAACAGTATTTCAGATGGTTTAGCATGTGATCATTCAGACCAAATGGTGACCTGACGCTCTCCCTTCTTGTGTAGATCTAAGCAACAGTACCACATTGCTGTTCTAAGGCCTGATTCTGACTTGACTTATGGCCATGCAACGTGAAATAGGTTATGCACCTTCTATTCCGCAGTTAGTGTTCATCAGTGAGGACAAGCATGTACTTCAAAGTCAGAATTTGCATAACCCTAGCAACAATGATCAATGTGCATTTTTTTCAAAATATCCTTATCAATCCCATGTGGAGATCTCTGATTGTTTGTGTGATTGAAAAAGGTGCATTCTATCCACCAAATTGCTGTTTTCTTATGCAGAAGTCAAATCAGAAAAGTTGTCCCTTATTGCCACCAGCAAATAACTACCTTCAGTGCAGATGGGGTTTAAAAGTATTGTTGTGGAGAAAAATATAAATTAAATGGCAGCATTAATGAAGCTTTTTTTTAATATATTTAAACTTGGAAACTCAACGTCATTCTAAACGTTAGCCTCAGAAATCTTGAGAGCAATCTCTATGTGAAAGCGGTATTGATTGATTGCCTCTTCATCGTCCGCCAGTTTCATGTAAGTAGTTTGTACAACATGGCTGAAGCACAAATACTCTCAAATGCATGATAGGCATGCTCGAGTCAAATCAGGCGTGCTCACCACCATCAACACAAATGACTGCAAACCTCATCAGCATCCAGAGTAACGCTGGGCAGCTTGCTCCTTCTATTTACAGGCACCTCTGTTGTAGAACATGGTTTAATCTGGCTCCCGTCTGCACTGGTCTGGGCCCCAGACCTCCCCCCTACCTCCCTCCCCCCCAGCCCCCAAATTTAATCAGCTTCCCTTTAATCAGGCAAACGATCCCCTTGTTTAGTCTGCGTGAGTCGTCAGAATTAAACGGCCTCAAACCAAATAAGCCTTCTCAGAGGGTCCTGTGGTGAACCCCTTCTCAGGAGCATTCCTTTCAAACATCAGGTAATTCTCCGAGGGGTATTTAGGAGTTACTTACAATGTTTTGTCTTCGCTGCCTGGGGGAATAGGTGCATGTAGACAATTTGGGTTATTGGAAGTGGCAACGCGGTTCGGGAGCCGGGGTGGTTGCGCGGCAGGACTGGGCGATCCGGGGCTTGTTATTTGGACTAACTGACCTGTAATGTAAATTTGCGGGATCGTGGACCCCTCCCCCCCCCCCGAGCTCGTGACGCCTCCCACCCCCGGGCTCGCGTTAAGCAGAGAGCGGCGGCTCTGATGCAGGAGGGATGGCACCAGCCTGGCTGCCGTGTTTACAGGGAACAGGCCCGATCGGCTTTTAAAGAGAGGTACCTGTTTTTATAAACACGCCGCGGTCAGAGGTGACGTCCCTGAAGCGAAAAATGCCGGAGAGCTTTGTTTCTCTGCAGCCCCGCAGTAATCCGGGCTCCCTGGGTGTCCTGTTCTGCTGAACTCGCTGAGGCATTTATGGCTACACTCAGACGCTCTTTTCTTTTAACTTTACGCCCAGTGCTGGACTGGTGAATCACTCCTCTTAAAGACTTTTATTTGATGTAGAGTTTCACTTCTCTGAAGTAAGAGGTATTCTTCTTCTTGTTTTGCATCAATCCTGGCACTGAAAACAGAGCCGCTCATCATTTTGTCAGTATAAATCAGAGACGTGCCGAAAGGCTTTTCAATGCCCTAAGGCGGGGTGTCAGTCTGAATTTCCGGAGGGCTGGTGGGTATCTTGGTTTTTATTCTCACCCCAGATCTTAATTTATTACAGATTAATTTATTACAGATGGTTTTAACTCAATTTGTAATCATATATTGCAGGTGAGCACTGCACATGTGCCCAATACTCAAATATGTTATGGTGGTGTGATTTTTGAAATGCAATAGAACAAAGGACTATAGCTGATTAACTTATCGGACCAATTATAACAGGGTAATTGGTTGGAACAAAAACCTGCATCCATGTCGGCCCTACAGGAATTCAGTTTGACCCCCCAGCCCTAAGGTATGTCAATGGGAGTGGTTGCCTTTGACTTTTTACAAGCATTTAAATGCTAGGTAGGGGTTTTGATCCTTAAATGACCTTAGGAGCCTTACAGAGCCATCATTTCTGAAGGTATAGTCGTGAGTTTGTCTGTTGCACATGATGTACTTTTCTTCAATCTACTCCACAGAGACACACAGGGCACATCACGGTGCAAATCTGTGTAGCTTTTAAAAACATTTTGATACAGAATATGCATTGCATTGTGGGATATCACATGTAGGCAACTAGAGAAGTGCTATGCAGGGCCGTTAAGCTCATGTCAAGGTTTGAAGTTGAGGTAATGTCAATCAAGATGAAGGATGTCACATGACCAAAATAAAAACCAACACATTAAGCACCCTCAAGAGTTCTGTCACCACGCTAATGGAGATAAGGCAAAACGCCGGCTTGCAGCTCCACAGCATTTGCCAAGCTGAATTATCGATCGATTGCAACCACTGACCGGCGTCTCTTTGTCTCCACAGATGGGGTTCATTCAGCTCGATGAGGATTTTTTATTTATCGAGCCTCTGAATCACACTCTTGCAGTCACGGGGCATGCTCACCGGGTCTACAGGAGAAAGCGCTCCGCGGAGGAGAGGGCAGCCAAACAGACGATGCCCAATTACTGCGGAGTCATTCCGGGTGCGTTCATTTCTCTCAACACATTTTTCTCACCACCATTCTGATGTGTCGTATGTTGTTTCAGGGTGACATGAATCTTTTTCCTTTTCTTTTCTTCCCCATTAATGCAGATTAGTGCCCTTCCATGTCAGATTTCCAGTTTTGTGTCTTTTGGGGTGGCCTACCATTAGTATCCTATTGTACAGGAAACACTGAGGTACCATTCATATATGCAGCTCAGTATAACCTCTCCCTAATGGCCTTTTCTTGAATGATGATATGAACTGTCATTTGGATAGTTTCTACATTACATCATTTAACACATTACATTTAACAGACACTCTCATCCAGACTGACTGACATAGGTTACAGTTTTTTACATTATCCATGTACACAGCTCGATATTTACTGAGGCAATTGTGGGTTAAGTACCTTGCCCAAGGGTACAGCAGCAGAGCCCCAGCAGGGAATCGAACCGGCAACCTTGCAGATATGAGTCCTGCTCATTACCACTGTGCTACACTGCCGCCTCTTTCTAAAGAGCTAAACTTGATAGGGAGGGGATCGCTGTTACATTGAGTTCATACTGAGTTCAAATGTAAATGTAAATGTAAAAAATATTGGTCTAATACCAGTGTAAGAACATCATGATTATCTGAGACAAGAGTCTGCAAGAAAACGTAACAACCACAAAGTAATTTATGGGGGAACAGAATTTATGTAATTACTCCTCTGCAAACCTCACAACTCTGTACACAGACAAATTAAGTCATGTGATTATAACAGCACTTTCTCAATAAGAAACTGTCTCAGTCTGAAAGTGCTGATTTGTGCATTCTCTGAAGCAAATATTAATACAAATTGGCTCTAGCTGAAAATATATGCATAAAGGGAGCCGAGTGACCTCTGATGTGTGATTTAATGAATGTGACCTATTGCATGCTATTGTCAAATTAGCCTTTTAAAACAAGGTTCAGTTGACAGTTTAGATTTAGATCCAGGGAGGTGCAGATATTTTCCCATAGTGTACAAAATGAGTGATTACACTGAATTTCTACAAAAAATGAGGGAGAGTTCACTAAAATTAAATGCATTAACATAATGCATGTATACAGAGAAAAAACAGCTGTGTATGACTGCATGACATTTGTGATATTCTTTAATGACTCAACTACTTGTGACATATGTTTTCACACAGTCTATCCCAGTCACCTTTTGCAAGGGGTCAGGAAATAATGTTTCAGTTTTTGCCAATCTCCCTTTTTTATTTCTTTTTATCCCCTCTGGAAACAGTGCACTGCAAAGCGCTCTGTGGATCTGATGTTAAAGGGCTCTATACCACATAAACTTTGATTGATTGATCGGTATTCCCCAGCATGCAGAAATGCTAGCATCTGATTTATGGGCCCGTCCTCTTCAGAACCCGAAAGCGCATGTTTCTTTTCCAGTTCAGAACCACACAAAAAGCCTTAAATGCTGGAATGTCTGAGACCAAAGAGGATGTAAAATACTCATACAATAGAAGAATGCATACTCTTCCAGGTTCAATACCTCTATTTAGCATCTCCTCCAGTGTTGCACAAATACTAATATACCATCAAGCCCATCTCTCTGTGTCTGCCTTAGCCATTCTGTGGCACCCTCACCCCCAAAAGACCTCACTCCTTCCCCCTTTCTGTGTCAGCCAATCCCAGGCCAGGAAAAGATTACGATTTGTCGGGGGTCCAAGGTAAGCTGCAGACCCTGACTCATATGGAGATTGGAGTCTTCGCAGTTGGGCTGAGACTATACGCTTGAAGGTTTTCATTAAGAGGTCTAATCTAGCTGCCATTGATTTACACACTCCCATCTTTTTACAGCTGAGTTGAATTACCATCATCTGCAAGCCCCAAAGAGTGCCCTCGATTTTGTAGCAAAGTGTTTTAATGTTTTCTTTTTCTGTTTTTTTACAGACAAGCAGAAAAATAAAAGCAAAAAAGTGCCAGAAGGTGGTGGAAGAGGGAAAAGATACTCATACAAATTACTGCATGAGTACAACGTGGAAACTCTGGTCGTTGCTGACCCTGCAATGGTCAGTTACCATGGCTCAGAGGCAGCAAAGCGGTTCATACTTACCATCATGAATATGGTAGGTTTTCTTTTTCCACTGTCATCTTTGTGTTTGACAACATATTTCCATAATGGCTTTGGAAGTACGTCACCCTTCTGCCACTCCCCCTCCAGCCTAGAATTATGATCAAAGGGGGAAGTGTAGTACAGTCCTGTGATGTAAAATCCTGAATAAGACGGTCTGCGAAGCAGAGTGAATTAATGAAACTGTAAACACTGATATTAGTAGTATCGCTAGTTCTACTAGAGAAAGTAGTACTGAAGTATTAGTAGCAGTTGGCTTGAATACTGTGAGACCAGCACTGTATGGATTGTAATGGCATGACAGCAAATTTGCCTGAACTGATACTTAAAGTGAATACAGTGTACATGATGTATAGGCATTGGGCTGAGTTCCTGACTACATAATGTGACATATGGCCTAGCAGTTTGTCTTCAGCTGTTGCCTCATTTATGTTGCAGTGGCCAAATATATTTCAGATTGGAAGCCCCACATGTGATTATTAATATTTGAGATTCTGATATATACAAAACATTTATGTAAACCTTTAATGGCCACTGTGGTTTCTAAAAGAAGAAATTCTCCGAAAATGCCAACATTGAATATCTAACCATAATTAGCTTTACTAGAGAGTGACTTAATTAAGTTCTTAGCTAAGCATTTATGTCATCCTCTCTGGTCAGCTCCATAACGGAGTATTAATGTCAAATGTCTGGTTTACTGCTTTTGATGTACATAGAAATTGTACTTGTGCTAGCTGAACAGCTGTCCTGAATGGCCAACAAGAGTGTAGCGAAGGGTGGGAGCAGTCACCCCACCCGGCCTTGAACCCGGGTCTACAGGGTACCAACATGCGACTTTGACCGCAACGCCAAAGAGCCAAGCTCGTTTGTATGGCAGTCAAAGCACATACTCAACCATAGTGACGGCACTCCGTCACACTGCCCTCCCCTTCGGGAAGCGCACCCATGCGCTTCACGCACCATTGCGTCCCTCACGCATTCCCCTCCGTACTTCTCCCATGCCAGGATGCCCCAATCACTTGTGCTTCACCCATCTCTGGGGTCCCTCACACCAGGGTCAACCTAACCTGGGGGTCCCTCATACAGCTCACACACCGGGCACGCTTCCGATGGCCTCACAGCCAGCCATCCCACTCTGACACCATCTGACACCATTTCTGACACCAGGCTCTTTGGCGTTGCGGTCAAAGTCTCATGTTGGTACCCCGTAGACTCGGGTTCAAGGCCGGGTGGGCTGACTGCTCCCGCCCTTCGCTACAAAGAGTTTTAGTTACCCAAACCTCTCCTTTTTTTGTCGTAGGTTTTTAACCTGTTTCAACACAAGAGCCTTGGCATCCAAATCAACATCCGCTTGACCAAGCTTGTCCTGCTCCAGGAGACTCCGGTAAGTGGACCCTGTTGCTTGCGTTTTCCCCTCTTGCACTGCTTTGATGAAATCATCACGTCACACACACTTCCACACACAAAGAGGAAACCTCAGCTGACTGTATGGGAAGCACTTGTCTTGACGCTCAGATCCGTGCTGTTTGAGTGAAAACTCTGGCTCTGCAACGAAAACAGCCCCTCGGGGATAGCTTTGATTCAGCACCGTTTATTAATCTGTCTGTATCCGTTACGTTTCTGCGTCAGATGGTTTCTCCTCAGTGTGTCTGCTTAATAGACCCTCACTGACATCATCTTCGCTTTACCTTCCGGCTGTTTTTCAAATATGCGAAAGCACATCGGGAACAAGCAGAGAGGATTATTGGCCCTGTGCCGTTGTGGTGACTATCACGTCATTTTGCAGACCTCGCGAGTGTTTTTGATTTAGTAAGAAAAATAAATGGGTGACACATTTCAGATTTGGTCAACGCCCTATGGTTATCCACTACTGTGGTCGGTAATCGCAGATGATGTGTAGGTATTATCCAAGCGGCCACAATTGAAGGAAGCGTGTTGTACATTACGTGAAAAATTGCGCTTGCCTTTATTGAGCACATTGATTTGGGTGTGCCAGCATGGGTTTGTGGTGTGGGCTACAGTGACTCACTTTATGGCTGTTCATTTCATGTACGATCAAAGTATGTCTGTTCGCTTGACAGATTCTGTGTCGAGTTACATGATTTAGAAAAATTATGGCAACGTCACATTTTCGTTTTTGTAGAAAACGGCTGCGGTCTTCAAAAGCGGGCGGTTGACCACACTCTAGACCAAGTGTTCTGAAGAATAAAGTAGACTTGAATTTGAGAGGGGGAAGGTGATTTGTAGTGACGTCACTGTCTCACAGACAGTGTCGCCATTGTACGCTTCTGTTGTTGCTCTAAACATGTTTTAGAGGGTTGGAGATGCTGAACACCACTGCCGCCGGCCTAGCTTCTGGTGTTTGAACTCACATGTGAGCCTTGGTTTACTTGTGTTTGTTGGTGACCATTCATGTCATTTGACTCAATGCAAAGCTTTTGCAGATGAAAGCATCATTGCACATGCATGCTTGAGGAAACGTTGGGTTGGATCCAGGTCTGACTTGACAAACATGGGCACTGAAAGAAAGGGTGCAATTTTTTGCCACTTGTGGGAGCTGAATCACATTAAGGACATTTGAATATTGTCCTAATTCTTTTGATGTAAGTTCTATGAGCGCTCAGATCCATCTAGTTCATAATGGAAACATCATGGCCACAATCTGGCTTATGTAACATTCAAACTCCATACTTCCCTTCATTTAATTTAATGTAATTGATACAGATGGGTAAGTGAGGCTTCATGGACCCTGTGATGGATGGAGCTACCATCTGTCAATCACTAACTTTAAACAAATCAAATGACTTTACTCTCTACAGCAAAATGCTGCATTTTGTTCTTGAAGCCTCACTCTCCCATCGCTAGAGATTGGAAGAAACGAGTGGCTATACAAGTGAAAGACTGACATGGATACCTGGTAAATGTATTTTTCCCCCAACATTACACATTGCATTGAAATGCAATGTACTACTCATTGGAATCATGAATGAACCCCTTGTAGTATATCTCTTTTGTATTATTTGCTTCTCGTTTGCATTATCTGAGTCTCTTTCTTACCAATCTTTGCACAAGACAAAGATCTGTACACTTTTTAGTTTATATACTAGTGCCCAATAGAAGTAGTCCCTAACTTTTTTCAAAGTTATCCTCCCCTGTTTACAGGGATCTTTGGTGGATAATATATGGTTACTTAGGATTGTCTACAGAGCAGAGCATATTTCAAGTGACTGTGTTTGAAAATGTTACACACAGTTTTACCCACCTTAATCCTCATCTGAATTGCCCACCATAATTTCAGACGCTAGAACAGCCTCCGAGGTGCTTACCCAGTTCTGTAAATATTTCAATTGTACCTTTTATCACTGTCTGACTGCATGAGAGAGGGGAATGTGTGCCTTTCGACAACTTACGAACCTGTGCCGTTGAGATAAATGCCCTGAGATCATAATGTGAACCATGTGGCTGTGCTGTGAAGCAGTGGATTGTGGGTAATGTGAGCCATGTGCCCTCAGGCTGACTTGTACATTGGGCACCATGGCGAGAAGATGCTGGAGAGCTTCTGTCGGTGGCAGCACGATGAGTACGGGAGGAAGGGCTTGCACTCGGACTTCTCTGCAAGATGGCGGGACGACCTTCCCTCTGTGGACACCGCCATCCTCATCACCAGGTAGGGTTACCTCTGGAAGTGAGAAAAAAAAATACAGAGAGGTATCACTGGAGATGGCTCTTTGCAGTGGTGTCATCTGGCAGCACTTAATATGAGAAATGACAGCTGATACCCTTGCCTTCAGCCAGTGGCTATTTTTATTACAAGTCAAAAGTGCAACAAGTGGGCACTCATTGGGGGATAGGTGCTACTCTGCTCACATAATCTGAGCAATTTGTAAGTGCCTGGCAAAATGGAGGGGGTCAGAGAGCAGTGAGATGAGGAAACCCTTGCCAACCCCCTCCACGGCTGTCCCCTGTGGAACAAAGCCATTTTATTCACCCTGTATGCCTTGTAATTTCAGCAAGCAGGTAAAGTGACATCTGGGCATTCCCCTGCAGTAATACTGCCCCTTACCTCTTTGTCACTTCCATTAGTCACTGTCAGAATAGGAATGACTCCGTCTCTGGCAAAAACCCACCCACTGCACCGTCACGGCCGTCCCTGCAAGGACTTATGGGTGGGAGTGTGTGCCAGAGATAATAAATGAATCACTACAAAAATAAACATGATTTTTACATTCATATTAATTTATGTATTTGGCAGATGCCCTTATGCGGTGTGACTTACTGAGCATGAGAAATAGCAATGCAGACAAAAGTCCAATATATCCTGTGGCGTAGGACTCCCTAAAAGGCAATATAGAGCCATGTCATCCACTGCACACTACAACTATTGCCATTACTACTGCTACTCCTAGGAATGATAATGCTCTTTTTTGTTTTCTTTTGTCCAGTAAAATAAGAACTCAATACATAGAACACCTAAGCAAATGCAGTAAGCTTGGAACGATACCAAGCTATCTCGAAGTAAACTAATTACTCGCAAAGTAAATGCAGTCCTTTCTCCATGGCAGCGATAAGGTATGTGCTCGTTTTCTCAGTGTACCTCAGGGCTGGTCCATGATTAATGCTAACCTTGATTTATTCTGTTGTTTGATTTCTGCTGGCCTCCCTGCACATTTTCTCAGTTCTTGTGGAAATGAGCTAATGGAGGCAAAACCACCCCTAAGTTTGTGCTCAGCTTTTCTGACAAAAGTTTGTTTCTCGTAGACCAAATAAAAAGTGTTCTTGATACCTGCAACAGAGAGCACAGTAATGTAAACAAAATGGTGGAGGCATCATTGCTATAACCCCACTATCACATGCAGCCACTGGAGAATGGCAAACACAGAGGATTCTCACCAGTTCAAGGCTGTTTGTCTGATTGGCGTTTCCAGCAGGCCAGTTTGCTTTGCAGACGGATCTGTAAGTGCTGTGGAGGCATGTAGAGCTATGTGGGAGGGGTTGCGGGAACCAACACAATGGCTAAACAGGGACAATGAGGGTTAGGCGACCTTTGGGACAATGGCAAGGAGCATTGGTTATGATGAGACATCCTGATCACGCCTTCTCCTCTCCTATCGTGGCTTCTATACTCCAGCCCACGATACTGCCCTCCCCGTAAATGGCTCCACACCAATCCATCTTTGTGTGTGATCTGAAATGGAGTGCCTGCAGTCTCTGGGTTGTGGCCCTTCCATGCCCTCGGTGTCCTAAAGTGAAGCACATCTCCTGATTAACCCTTGGAGCAGATTTATGGATCGATGCTGGTTGGGCTATCCCTGCTAATCCCCACCACTTTCACAGGGTGTACTGCTGCCGGAGAGGATAAAGGTGCCTTGTAGTTCTCTGCTCAGCCATGCAAATTATGTATAAATGGGTCAGCTCATTGTGACAGCTTTGCCTGTCCTGTGTTGACGTTTGTCTTTTATGTTTCAGGAAGGATTTCTGTGTGCATAAAGATGAACCATGTGACACCGTAGGTAAGTTAAACACCACCCTGTGTGTGTGTGTGTGTGTGTGTGTGTGTGTGTGTAAGAGAGAGATTGACATTTCAAAGTAATAGATGGTCAGCTTGACTTCATTTTCAGTATTATTCATTTGAATATTAGCTTTAGTTTTGCCGTACCTGAATCTTGCCCTTGTACGGAATAGGAAGCCAAGCTCAAGTCTGAGTGGAAGTGGGTATTTAGGTTTCTGTGGCCTGAAGCATTCTGACACACAAGTAGACCACATGGACCAGAGTCATTCTTCCATTACTGTAATCCACCTTGTTTAGAGCCAATCAGAGAGGGAAGAGGAACCATGTTAATTCCATTTGCATATTTTTACTGGAGACTGAACCATATGTCAGTGAAGAGTAAACACGCTAAACACGAGGCCATTTGCTGCCAAAGATGTGAATCGTGTTTGTGTTTCAATCTGTTGCACATATTTCATTCACTTGTTGATCTGATGACATTGTCATGGCCTGTGTGCTGTGCATTGCTGTAAGGCATGTTGTTATTTACATAAGGCATATTACAGTGACCATCTCAATGCATAGACAACATACAGCAACATTAAAAATGGGGGGTATGGCTCTTAATACTGTTAGCAAAGTCCAGAATCATATTTGGAAACCTATTTCCAAGTCTCCTTGAAGAAATATATTTTCACTTCATGTTAACCAGCTGGTTCCATTGAGCTTGATAATCCCAGAGGAGCTGAAGTTGTACAGCATTTGGAAATATGTCTGATAACTACACGACATGGCCCAGATTCAGCATAACCATGATGCACACATCTATTTGAATGACAAATTGATCCGTCGATAAACTGGTGTTAGTTTTTTCATTGTTTACGAACATTACGAGTTCTGAAATGAAGAACATGTTGTGTAAGCAGTGAAAAACAAACAGTCCCTTAATTTTGTTATTCAAAATTAAGGAGAACCAGTATTGTGGTTAATTTGAATTGAGGAGACAATATGGCCGACACTGAACGAGGTTCTGTGAGGCTACTGAATTCCTGACATTCTGCAATGTGAGGCCTGGAAGACATAAACATTTTGAGGAGGTCTGCAGTGGCAGGAATCAATAGGATGTTATTTTCTAGATATTTGGGTAAACTTGTCCAGATGTGGCCCTCTGTCGCTATCCCTGTAACCAATTGAGAGATGCTCGACGCACGCTATTTGCGCTAAAGACGAATGAAGTGTCTGTGCACTTGGCAGCCCCCTCGCGTCTCAGAGCGCTAAACAAACCGCCGTTCCGAGTGGGCAGGGGGGTGGAGCTACGCCTGGTTCCTCGGAGACCGGGGGGGGCCGGGGGTCGGCGCTTTGTTCTCACATGGACAGCAGCGAGGGTGAGGTAATGGCAGTATTGTTGCTTTTCCCTCTTTTATGAAGAACATAACGATCCTCACTGCAGGGGCTTCCCATTGCAGGTCAGCGAGGTGCATGCCTTTCCACGCAGGTAGTACTGCCGAGAGAATAATAACAGAGCAAACAGCTCGCAGACCAACAAACCTGCGCAATTAGCCTGTAAGAGGCCTCGGACCTGTCAGCCCACCGCGTGTTGACGTAGTTGTGGAATTTCAGTTCCGGCCGAGCTGGAGGCTCCCCTGTGAAAACTCAAGCTCTGTGTCCGCTTTCTCAGGCAGCACTAACAGATACAAAACAAAACTGAAAGAATAACAGCCATTCCAGAGAACATGGGGTACCTACATTGTGATTTTAGCTGTCTGGGTCCTATGTCTGTGATTGTATTGTGTGTGTGTGTGTGTGTGTGTGTGTATGTGTGTGTGTTGTTTGTGTGTGTTGTTTGTGTGTGTACAGTGTGCACTGTGTGTGTGTTTGTATATGTTTATGAGTATGTGCAGTTTGTAATGAGTATGTCTGTGCATGCTCAACTACAGTACCAGTCAAAAGTTTGGACACACCTATTCATCGAAGGATTTTTCTTTATTTTTTCTCTTTTCCACATTTTAGAATAATAGTAAAGACATCAAAGCTATGAAGTAAGACAAATTGAATTAGTCAGTGACCAAAAAGGTATTAAACAAATCACAACTTATATTTTAGATTCTTGAAAACAGCCAAAAATATATTTTTTAAAAATTTTGGAAAGAAATTTGTAGATAGGCATCAACGTAACTGTTTATATTTGTCTAAGAAACAATTTTTCAAGCATAAGTGTAAGCCTTTAGAATCAAAATGTCTTTGAATCCATGTTTCCCATGATCTTAATCTCATGTGTCCAAACATTTGACAGGTACTGTACTTCAGGTAACAACAGCTCCGACTCCAGTGTGTTGTATCTAGCTGTCTGAGATCCTCAGCAGCTTTCATAAGGTGAGAAAGCGTTTGACCCTGCCCCAAGAGACTCTTGGCTGGGAGGCCATTCCCCCTGCTGCAACGCCAGAAAGTTGTGTGACACACAGTATACATGCTACGTCACAAAGCCATTACTGTGGCGGCTCCTTCCAAGCGCTGGGAAAGCCAGTCGTTGACCTACTTTCCTTCGGCGGCTTTCCCTGGATCTCGCCGGCTGCTTCCCTGGGCCGCTTGTCCTTGCGTACCCTAGCACAAGGCACGCTGCATTGGTCGTGCTACCGCGCTGCACATCCTGGCAAAGTTTAATGGTTACCATACTCTGTGTACTCCTGTGTACGTTCTGCAGTTTATTCTTGCGTAGACTGCACCGCAGGCAAGTCTCATCTCATCGGAGCGTGAAATTCATTCAGTCTTTGCAGTTAGGCGAAGTACCTTTTCCTCCCTCTTCAAAGTGTCCTGATTGGGTTCCGGAATTTCCTGTCCTGTGGTGGTTCGGCTTTAAATGTGTGCAAAAAAAAAAAAAAGTTTCACTGTGAAGAGATACATCGAGAAAAACGTTGAGAAAAACTTCTTTTTAAAATGGTATCAGAAATGCTGAAAACTCACAGTGAGGGAAAGTTTTAAAGAGGGACTGATGTGCGACATCACACTTTTTGTCCCCGTCGAACATTGTCTGAGTATGCGGGCTGCGATAACGCGATAAAAAACAGCTGCTGTCATTTCAGCACCTCATAAATTATAATCTTCAAAACATAATATGACATTACAGTTTTTCATCAGCTGAACTATGAAAAGAACCCCGTTCTCCCACTGTGTTCAGTCTTTGAGTACACAAATTCCTCTCTCTTATCCAAACAACAGTAGCTGTCTATTTCTGCCTTAAATAGATAACAAGCAGTATGGTGTCTGACCTCAGAATACTTCACCATTTCAGTCATACTGGTTGGCTCTGATCCCATGAATTGCAATAAGGCAATTCCATATTCAAGTTCTGTACTTGCTTTCCTGTAAAACAAATAGAAAACTATGAATTTAATACATTATATGTGTTTTCAGGATGAGAAGTCATTTTTTCAAGGAACTTTATGGATAAAGCAGATTTTAGCAAACAATCACTTAGGAACACGTCCTGCGGGCCTGCTAAAATCAGAAAATACGTTTACGCAAGCCTGCTATAAATTGACCAAATCCTCACAGTAAATTGTCCTCTCCTGCAGCACATTATTTGTAAGGGGACGCTAAGACCCACGCTGTGGATGACATTACCTGGCAGGGTAGGGCAGGTTACGGGGGTCTTGGCTGTGGCTCATATCCCAGGTATCCCGTCGCGTTCCTTCACGTCCCATCAAATCCAGGTCCTCTGCGATGGTACAGGATGGGGGGGTCGACATGAGCCTTGGGCAGGGGACCAACTCCCATGCTCTACGCTAGTGTCCGCCATGTTCATCCCACTCCGCACGTACAGGTGTACAGCACATGGGAGCTAGGGGGCCTGCGTTTGCCATTAGACTTATCCAGAGATTGATGTCCTACTATAAAAATATCAAGTAAAATACATTTGGGTGCCCCCGAAAAAAAAAAAGGATGAAAGCCTGTGCTTTAGCCTCGATTCAGAGTTGCAGGTCCATTTAATGCGTACTTCATAAAAAGCAAAGGGAGGAAAAGTGTTTATTTGCCATTATTTTACATTCTGCTGACTGGAGGAGAATTTGTAAAAAAAAAAAATTAATAAATAAATTTTTAAAAAAAAAAAGAGAGGTTCTGCTACTTCCTTCAGGGCTGTTCAGGTTGTCCCTTCACTGTACTATGCTGACGCCTTCAATGTTGTTTCTGTGGGAAAACAAGCTCAGGTCTGTGAACCTTATCACAGGTAATTCCTAATGTTGCGCTGTTTTTTGAGTGTTTGTGTGTAATGAACGGTAAGAAGGTAGGAAGGTACGCTAAACGTGATTCGTGTTAAGATGCATTCCTAAAGTCAGAATGCAGAACAATGACGGGGATCACAGTAACATGATTTAAAGCCGATGTGTGAACGCTACCTTCATATATCTGCAGCTGGCCTCGTAAAACAGACTTTGTCTTGAGGTGGAACTATATCAGAAATATAAAGCAATTCTGTGCCTTCTATGAGTGTAAAACTCAGTGTCAACTGAAAAAGAAAAACTTTTAAATGTGCATGCAAGTATTAAAATGACCAAAGATAGAAATGTTTGATTTCGTACAGCACCTTACAAATTTGGCTTGAAAGCCGTTTGGCTTCGGCTTTGAGACCGATGACGCTCCTTCGCAAAGCGCAGGCCCCCTTGGTGCCGCCACCCAGGCGACAGGCACGACTTGTCCGCCTCTGAAGCCTTTACATTGAGCTTTATCGGGGGCGATCGCGGCGGAGCGGTCTCACGTTTCCGACCAGGGAGATGGCATTATGGTGCTTTTCAGGCCCTGGGAGACACCCACGAGGCCAGATGCGGTACTGAGTGCCGCCAGAACAGAGCCGCTGGCTGTTACTTCGCATGGCCTGGGAGAGGCAGATAGGCCTACCATTCATTAATGGACAGATTAGGGCTAATCTTTCGTCTAGCGGCCGAGGAAAAAAATAAAGACTCATATCGCTGATCTTGAAAGGTTTTTGAGGTACAGAAACGTGGAAAGTTAACACTGAGGAGGGGGCCCAGGGGCGGGGAGGGTATTGGGGTAGCCGTTTTGAAGCTGGGCTGGAATGAGGGGCGCTGTGGTAATGGACATCTTTTTCCTCCCCCGAAACTGAATTTCATGTATTTATTTTCCCCCCCTATCAAAGGTGGGATTGTTCTGCCGGGTTTCGTAATGGAAAGCATTAGTTCTGGATCCGTTTCAGCAGGGTGATTAAGCCATCAAAGGTCACGGCATATGATCCACTACATGGGGAAAAGGAGAAATCCCTCGCCTTGTTTTTCCCCTTAACCTGATCCTGCAGCAGCTAAGCAGACGCAGCTGTCATCTGCACCTTAAACTCACAGGCACCCACCAGACATGGCGCTAGCTTGTTTTACCTTGGGGGGGGGCAGCTTACTTGAAGTAGGATGTTTTGAACTTTTTTGATGTTAAACTCATTGCTACTGTAAGTACCCTACCAGTGCACAGGGCCAATAGGGAAGATTAAAGCAATCTTTTGTTGAGAGAGAGAGGGAGGGAGGGAGGGAGAGAGATGGACGTGAGCATAATGTATATGTGGTTCACTCAAGGACAGTTAGAGTAGTTTAAGGCACTCTTATTTAGAGGTTGCTCATACAGTCAACTACAGACAGTTTATTTTTCCCTTGACTACTGTGTATAATATTGCATATGTTTTCTGTATGGAAAGTACATTAGGCTTTTTACTGGTATGAGGCAACCAAATGCTGTATCTTTCAGAATTTCCATGAACAGGTGTCTATAAAAGATGAAACAGTAATTTTGAAAATCGCATTTTTCCTTCGAAAATTGTGAGTGCATTGCAGTAAGACTGGGAATGTTGTCTCACAACCACAGGCTGTTGACAAAGAAGGGAAATATCAGCCATAAACCAAAGCAGGAAAAGCAATGCTGAAAACAACAAAAGATCCAAGTCCTCGTTAACCTCACACGGGATAATGTGGATCCATTTTTCCCTCTTTTTGCAGCTTCAGTCTGTCATAATTTCCTGTCCTGTGGATTACGTGGAACTTTCTCTGTTGCCCAGAAGAGATTGGGGAGCCATCCAGCAGAGGAACTCCCTTTCTGGGCAAGACAGAAATATACACTTAATCCATGAGCAGCAAATTTTGTTTTTTGGCCATCATTCTGGGCACCTTCTTTTTGTCCAATCTCATCATTTGTAACAGACCAGGGTAATTTCCCTCAAGAGGCATAGTAAGGTGTCATTGTATCATATTGTGTCATATTTTATTGCACTGTATTGTTTTGTATTGTATTGTGTTGTATTGTATTGTATTGATCAGTCTTGCACTTCTTCTGCAGGCATTGCATATCTGAGTGGCATGTGCAGTGAGAAGAGGAAGTGTATCCTGGCAGAGGACAACGGACTCAACCTGGCCTTCACCATCGCCCATGAGATGGGCCACAAGTAAGCCGTCTCTCCCAACACTCTGTGTAAGAGTGTGAAACTCCAGTGTAAACATCCAGTGCACCAGTGTAAATAACCAGTCTAGCTGTGTAAACATCCAGTTTAAGACTGCAAACGTACAATTTAAGAAAGTAAACATGCAGTGCACCAGTAGAAACATCAGGTGTAAGCCTGTAAACAGCCAGTTTACCAGTGTGATCAGTCAGTGTATCGGTATTAACGTGTAGTGTACCAGGGTAAATATCCACTGAACCAGTGAAATGCAAATATTGTAATGTCCTTTCATCTGTAAGCTTTTTAGTAGTTTAGAACTTGTGAAATAGAACCCAGCCTGTGGTCTGAATGATGGGTAAAATCTACTGATGAGCTGAGAGAGGGAGCAACAGGAATATAATAGCTTTTACCTTCTCCATTGCTAAGCAACCAGATGGGAGGTTGCATAAAGGAAGTGTCTTAAGGCTTTGATGAAACCGGGAAAGTGGAGCTGGTGCATTCAGCCGAGCCGGGGCCTGAAGTGCCACTGCAAATGTGGAGGAGTTGCGACTTTGCGGAGCTGGTGTTTGGGTTGCAGGGTGATAGGAGAATAAAGCTGGAATTAATGATGAAGAGAGCTGGAGGGGGCAGGCCAGACTGCAGCGAGAGAGCGGCGAATGTCTCCAGGGACCCTCAGGGCAACTGGAGCAACCGGTACCGCTCAAACGAAGCATCTGGTTTTATTAAACCCTGCGAGGATGTGTCATCCATCCACCCCCACCCCAACTTAAAAAAAAAAAAAAGAATTACTTTCGTTTAATTTTGTACTGTGCATGAGGAAAAAAAAGACATGATCATTAGGAATGTGAAGTTGGTCATTGCACAACAGCACTCTGAAAAAGTTATATTGCTCCTTTTTCTTTTCTTTGTGTTTATCATTCCTGTCCTTTTTGATAGCGTTTATTTATCGTTAGAACTGGCCGCCAGGGTAGTGTCTGGGCCCTGCGTTTGTGTCCTTTAGCCTGAAACCTCTAAATCAGTTTTTTTTGGTGTGTGTATAAGTCTTTTTCCTCCATATCTGTCCCAAGATGCGAAAAAAGGCAGCTGATGAGTCCTGGAGCACCCACCCACTCTGCCAAATGAGCTCAGAAAATCTCGTCACTCTTTGGCAACAGCTGCACAAAATCCATGCTCATGTGGCCTGCAAAGTGAATGGACCCAAACTCTGGGTCATTTTCAGTGCTGAGAGACTGTAAAAAAAAAAAAAAAAAAAAACAGGCTTTCCTTTCACAAAATTGTACAGAATCCTGGTAAAATGGTCAAGACCAATTTGTGCTCATTGAAGTGGGGCCAGGAGGTTTTTTTTTTTCTTTAGTTGACAAGCTGCATTGTGGGAAAATGCATTATCATATCAGCTCCTCTTATGTCATGAAGGATTTGAGGGAAGCATCCCAGCTGATGAGGTGTGCTGTCAGATTGTTGCATCTGTTCTGAGCTGACCTACTAAGGCAAACTTGGGATTCCTGAGAGATTAGTTTTCCCAGACAGTATCTGGTCCAGCTGCAAGGCATGAATTGGACTGATGGCATTAGCTTCCACTAGAGTTCAAAGCACAGTGAAGTTGCATGTTATTGCACATGCAAGTGGATTAGGAGGAATAAGATAATAGAACAAATTAGTTTCTTTTTGAAGGTAAACTCAATTATTCAGTGAGTTCAGGCTATCCAAAGGATGGGGAAAAAACTGGTTTCTGGTATGAGGTGTTTGGCCGTATTCATTGACATTATCAAACAGAGGTCGTAATCCCCTTTATTAAAAAGCATCCCATCCCTAATTCTGCATGATCTTTCTTTTGATTGGGCAGAAATTGATGCTAGCGCTGAAATTGTGTTGCTACAAAAAAGCCCCCAAAAAATCTTTTGTAAGATTTGGAATTATTGCAGCGTCATCCTTATACAGTACAAAATAATCATCTGGAAGCTGCTGAAAAAATAGGAAGGGGAGGGTTGGTAATACAAGACACATTTACAAGACCAACTCCAACCCCTCCCCCCAAGGTTCGATCAAGATAGATGGTGCTATTCATGGTATTCGTTCTTCTCTATCATCTGCACAATGTTGCAGGACAAAAGTGAAAACAGGTTTCATTGGGTGCTGTGGCTGGCCTGTCATGATCAATCTTTATAGACATGTCAGAACCAGCGCTGATGCCAGCATGGCCTGCTGCAATTGAGTTGTTGCCAACTATGCATGCATTTATGCATGACATACATACTGTATATGTGTGTGCCAATCCAATCCGCAATGATACACCAGACTGATAATGTCAGAAGCTTGGAGTTGCGAGAAATTGAACGGCTTCCCAGGCCTTTAAGTTAAATTTTCCACATGTGGAACTTTAGTAATTGTTAGCATTAATTGTGGCCATTAAATTAATTTAAATTTTAAGCCTCATTTATGTAACGTATTTTCATAGCCGGGCATACTACATCAAGTGTAAATTTCCCTGGCTGGAAGTGATCATACTGTAATATGCACTAAAATGCAATAAAATCTGACACAGGGAATTACGAGTATTGTACTTCATGGTTTCATTACAGTCTACACAGTTGTGCATAAGAGCAAGATGCTGGCATGTTTTTGTAGCACAATAGCAGGCACTCCATGTGACATAAAATGTCTTATTCATAACTCTTAATGCTCTTAGGTGTATAGCAGTGTGAGCCGTTTATATTGTGCAGCATGTTTACAATGCAACCCATCTGCACCATTTCTACTTGTTTTCTTTTTTTGCGTTTCCTCAGTATATTTAATCAAGCTTAGCTCGGGCATGAGGCTATTGCAAACAATGATGTCACTCCTGGTATCAGGACAGCTTGATTGGTTACCTGTTAGAGGTACATAGGTCTTTGATTCGATGATGTAACCACCTCATCTGGAAATTGTGACGTGAGGTTTGATCCCCACCCAGACCACCCTGGCTACATTTGACATTTTATTAATTGCAAAAACAACTTTTTCGTTGTTTGACGAACCAGACCACTGGCTAATTCAGTCTCCCATGTGGAAAAACACCACACGATGATTCAGATCCACCTACTGTACTTCAGACCCCTTCAACTGAAAACACTGAACAGATTGCTCAGTTAATCAAAAAAATGCCCTGAAAAGAATCTGCATGCACATGGTATCTCTAATGCACCAATGGAAATGGCATGCTGTTGCACAAGCAATATATCCATCACCTACTGTACGGGGAATCACTGTCGGGAAAACTGTAAACCGCTTCAGCTGTCTCAGTCCCCCCATTTCCCCTACTGCTCTCATTACTGGAGAGCTGGCAGTGTGAAATGTCTCAGCAGCACAACAGCAGATTTTGACTGTATCCATGATTGCACAACAGTCATCTGAAAACGTTGGATTGACAGCCTTAGTTACGACATCACTCAGCACCTGATTGTAGAGAGAGCAATAAAGCTGATGGCATGATGGCAGTTTGCAGTTTTACTATGACAAATGGGGAGCATTGAAGGACTATCTGAAAACAGTTGTCAAAAAATAAATAAATAGATAAACATAAAGTCACTCAAGACATCTTGTATGCATTATCATGTATTTCACGGATATTTTCTCCTTCCAAGTAACTTTAGCTAATTAACTAATTTTGTGTCAACTTTCAGCATTGGGATGGAAGCACTTTCACAATGTAGTGTGTGCTGTGTGTGCTGTGTGTGCTGTGTGTGCGTGTGTGCGTGTGTGCGTGTGTGTGTGTGTGTGTGTGTGTGTGTGTGTGTGTGTGTGTGTTGAGAGCTGGGGGTAAGTGACAAGAGACAGATGATTGCCCCATAGGTATTTGGGCATGGGCTGCGGGACCAACAGTGGATTGCAGGAATATCTGGGATATTTGGCCTGGGTGTTGTGGGGATGCAACTGCTTAAACTGTATTTGTTCAGGGCACAATCACTGACTATAAAGAGTCCTGTGTGCTTAGAGTCCTGTGCCCTTAAAGAGCAATGACACAAAGCCAAATACAGAAGTGGTTCCCTGGAGTTGAGAGGGCTGGTGGTGGCAGGCCCCATTATGTTAAAAAATGACTCGCTTAAAGAAGTTTGTTGGCATCTTTCAAACGTGTCCTGGATATGATTACGTGTACAGTATGGGCTGGTTTTATGGGTTCACACATTTAAAACTGCGGGTCTGTTTTCCTACAGAGAGCTGGCTGAGCACGAACTTCGCTGCCTTTAGGTATAATAATGAACATGTGTAGATAATTACTGTGATATGTAGCATAATTACCTTGACGGTATTCATGTTAACAGCTGATGTAAATTCATGGAGCTCTTCGGGTTTTGCTCCACTAACAAACGCGAATGTAAATGTGCTGCATTATGTGTTAATCTTTGTCAGGTTATGTGCAACTTACAGATCAGAGCAGAGCCACCCATGTTATCTATGATACATGGTCAAGTTACTGTAAGTACTCATAGCTAAAGCGATCACACATCTGACAAAAACAAATAGTTTAAAAGAACAAACTGGACATGTGTGAAATCTTTCAGTAGCCGAAGTGATAGCCAAATTCAGTGGAATATCGACACAAAACCTCCAGCAGTATTTATTCATTGCCAACACTTATGTATCTGACTGACACAATGTTTACTAACCACACCCAAAGCCTATTTGTGACCTGGTAGGTGCCAGGCTGGAATTGGGGGCGGTTGGGGGACAAGTCGGCACAGGTTGGCTGATTTGATTGCAGAGGTGGCTGGGTTAATTCTCATTTGGCTAGAAAAAAAAACACTGGAGCACCACATGAAACCTGAACCGAGGATGTCAGCCTAGTTACAGCTGTACAGTAGAGAAGTGGCCAGTTGTTGTCAGCGATGTTATTTTGTGTAAACCTCCATCTAAAAAGGAAGGACTATGAACATAAATGTGTCATTTGAATGGCAGAGTTTTTTCTGCAGTCTACCATCTCATTCAACCCCCTGGAAGAAGTCCCTCCCTCACTAAAACTACAATAACCCCTATTTTATAGTTAATTTAATTGCCTTTCCATTGAAAATCACCAAAACCACCTGGGAACATAATGGCCCCGATTTCAGTTAATCATTTTCAAAGACAGCTTTTAAAAAGAATGAAAAGAAAATAATTACTTCTCTCCGCAAAGGTGCTTAAAATTCTAACCCAGTCTTAACCTTCCTTTGTCAAGCGCTGATTGCTACAAAAATATACAATCAAGTGAAATATGTACCATGATGTCATATGATTTATGTTACTGTAACCAACTTGAAAACTAATGTTTAATTTCTTTTAAATGATTTAAATAAAGCTTGCGTGGATAGCTTCTGGCATTTTCCCGGCTGTTTTGCGTTTCAGACCAAAAGAAATATACAGTGTGCCAAGACAGTCCGTGGTGATGCCTTCAAGCACAGCTTTGTTAGGGGCAAACGGAAAAATAACTGTGCATTTTCGTTTGCGTTATTGTAGCTGACACAGTTTCTGAGAGCTCTACAGGTTACACTTTCCTATATGTAGATCGGTATTTGCCGAGGATGATGGGAAAGGAAACAGAATTCTGTGATCTGCCTGTGAGTTGCTCTGGCTTGGTGATTTCCCAGCAGGTGTGAGGTGTTTATTCACTGTGGCTGATAAATCCTGAATGTTTTGGAACATGACCGCAATGTGATTATCTTTTTGCGGTTGGGGTTCCTCAGCTGAAACCATTGAACAAATAATATCATTTCCATGTAAATTTCCAGGTTCAAATTGCTTCAGCAAATATTCAGCTGAATACTTTAGAGTTTGAAAATATGTGTCCAGCAAGACTAGGGGCTACAAACACAATAAAAAAATCCATGGCACTTGACTGAGTTAAATGTGAATTGGAAGAAACATTTTTTCCTAATCCACATCCATTGTATACATACCAATTACATATGGCATATGTTTACATATATTATTTTATATGATTGTTACTTTTTGTAATGAAAGGGTCCAAATGTTGATCGTGGAAGCTTTTCACAAATGCTCCCTTATAATTTGCTTAAGTCTTTTGGCCAGGTCATTATTGTAAAACAGATACTGTTCTCAAAAAACTTACCAGGTGAAAAAAAATAAATCCATACTAACCAGGTTAAAAAAATAAATCCATACATCAATACATAGTAAACGAATAAATCTTCGTCTAATCCTTTGAATATGACTGAATTAGAGGAGCAGAGAGAGCCTGGAAAACTGAGCTTAGTCTCGACTCTTTGGGTCCAGAAACAGCATTCATTTAAGTCACATTCATTTACGAACTCCATCAAAGTGCGTTTACAAAAGAGGCCCCATTGTTCACTTTCTGTGACCCCTGTTCCACATGTCCGCTGCCACTATGCACGGAGGCGGATATCCACTGAACTTTCACTAAACACCTCGTTTCTCTCTCTGTCTGCTTCGGAATGATGAATGACCAGAAAAAGAGAGAGATGTGTTTTGAGAGAACAATGGATGTGGGGGGATTATTCTGGGGACAGATGGCCACATGCTTGGTTTGAGTTGCTAATTAATTTTACTGGGTTGACATTTGTTGAGATTCCTGAAATGCTAATTTAACTTACAGGTGCTGTAGCCCTGAGGTCCTGTAGTCTTTGTCGCTACAGTACCAGATGTCAAGCCAGCAGATGTCAAGGCAGCAGTGTAGTATAGTGGTTAAGGAGCAGGACTCATAACCGAAAGGTTACCGGTTCGATCCCCGCTGGGGACACTGCTGCTGTACCCTTGGCCAAGGTACTTAACCCACAATTGCCTCAGTAAATATCATAAGGAATGGTAACCTATGTAAGTCGCTTTGGATAAAAGCGTCTGCCAAATATGTAAATGTAAGCCCAGCCTCAGTCAACAGTTGTCCTTAATTTTGACTGAAATCAATGAAAGTGTTATTTTCCCCCCCATACAAACCCATTTATTTTGGTAAATTTTAGTGACAGCTGAACCTACCAAACTTTGTGACAACAAGTCACTTTAGAAGCTACTTTCATTAAATATTGAGTCAAAGTTGGGGGCAAATGTTGCTTGAATTCAGGCCCGGTTGTCTTTAATGTGAAATTGCCTGTAATGTCATGTAAGGGACAACTTTTAATCAACAGCTGTTTCTAACTGTTCTGTTTTTTGTGGCATCTCTTTCAACAGCAAACAATGCAAGTATTGTATCTTTTTTTTATAGTATTTTTTCATCCAGTTTCTTTGCCTGCACAATAATAATTTTGCTGTCTCTGCACAGAAAAATCATTAGTGGTAAAGCCTGCTGAATGCAATGACACCCACAGGATACAAAAACAAAAAAAAAATGGAAAACTCCTTGGTAGCAGATGAGAGGGATGTATCCTCGAGCTTGTATAACTCAATCACTGAGGAGATATCATCAAATACTGTGAAACATAGCTGTGAAGCACAGCCCAATAAAAGTGTGGGATCACTTGAAAATCATCTAGTTTGGATTTGGTGAGGAACTGCACTCAAAAGCATTTATATCATTGATGATTTATCACATATCACTACTTGGAAATTACATACATGTTATGGGAAAACATCTTAGAGGTGGTCTGATTACAGTATTACATGAGAAGGGAACCGTATGAAAAATTTTTGCAGAATGATATCATTCGCACAGAGCTCTGTTCACCGCTTGTATTGAATTGAAAAGATTATTCCAGAAAAGTATTATGTATAATATTTAATTCATGTTTAAATGCTCAACGTTATGGACAAGGTGCCACAGTAGAATGAATGCCCCCCACAGTCAAACCTAACTCTCAAAATACAAGCCCTCATCACATCGCAACTGATCTTTTGGACCCAAGTGTAGTTCAGCATCAAGGTCACCCACTAGTCTGAGCAAGGATTGCCATAGTAACGGGAAGTATTTTGACACACTAAATTAAATTTTGTTACAAATACAAAATCACAAGAAATTGCACTATTCAGAAATTTCCAACAAAGATATGGTAAAGATAAACAGTATAGCCACTGTTTTGTTTAATCATTCTTTTGTAAATGCTTTGGAAAACACACATGTGTACATTCAATGAATATTTAAAAATTTTGAAGGGTTTTTTTATGGTCTAGTTTCAAATTAACCTTGACCACCTATTGAGGTAGCGCTCATATAAAATCGTTTCCACCTGTGTCTCCGACGGCAAATTTCCTCCGACACTTAAACAGAGGAGGTTGGCCGCAGTTTTCCCTGAACTCGTAACAATATAACACCATATTCAGCTTATTTATTTGTTTATTTGCAAAGCATTTTTTCTCTCTCTGCTGGCGAGATGAAGCCAAGCAATAAAAAAAAAATCCTATAATGTCATAGGACGTGGTTTTAATTAGGAGCATATCCACCACTTTAATCTCAAACACATTTGCACATTGGAGGAAGGCCTTGGCACGGTCTGTGGAGACATTTGCATCTCTGCGCAACACAATTGCTTTTTGTTACTTTATAAAGTGACAAGTGATTCCATAAACAAACAGGAGGTTTGTGTGCGTGTGTGTGTGTCTCTTTCTTTGTGTGTGTGTGTGTGTGTGTGTGTGTGCGTGAGAATGTGTAGGCATAGGGTTTACCCCCCCGATTCCCATGAAAGTATACTCCAGGGTTTATCTCATAATGGAGCTCAGTGTTAAAGAGAGGGTCATACTTTAGGCCAAATACCACAGATCCAGGAACAGCTCACATCTGTGTGCTTGTGCCTGTCACTTTCCGATGCGTCATTTCCACAGTGGTGTCGCTCCGAGTCCTCCGGGGCTTGTCCCTCACGCCTGTGGTTTCTGCAAGTGTTTCTGCCTCCTGTTGAAGCACCAGTTTAAATGGCAATAACATCTGTTCTTTGAGCGATTGTCAGTAATTTACCTTACAGTTCTGTTTACATGTACATATAAATCTACATTGGTATTGACATGAATTAGCCTTAGATTTTTGTGTTGTAAACTGTATACTTACAATTAGGTATTTCAAAAAGAAACCCCAGAAGAAAGTGTTTAGTTGGACGTACTGAGCACAAGCCATGTCGCAGGCCCTTATGAGGATCAACTGTGTACTTGGCATGTCCAATCGAGCCCTTTTTTCTGGGTTTCATTTTCTCCGAGCCCCCCCACAGGTGCCTTTTAAGTGTAGGCGTCACCCCTTCCAGCTCTGAGGTCGGTTTCAGAGACCTCCAGGACGTGGATGCAGAAACCCTGATGTGTAAGTGGCACATCAAGGGCAGGAAGCCTCAGATCCCATGAGTGCCACGGGGGAAGCTGTGGTGATGCCCTCACCCTGCGGTTTATGGGGCAGGGGGAAAGGGGCGATTTGATTTGGTGTACTGTAGAAAGTGGAAACCAACCCTGCTCAGGGTGGGGGGGGGGCAGAAATCTGCATTAGATGATGATCTTCAGGTTTTCTCTGGTGCCCTTAGCAAGTGGAATCAAAGGAATAAACGCCCGTGACCGAGCGGACATGGACTCTCTTGATTCGTCGCTAACCCCTAAAGCTTTTCATTTCTCCCCTCGTTGTTCCTGTTTAAGAGCAAACACGTGTTTTTTGTTTTTTTTCGCTGATGGTTAATGGCCTGTTGGGTTGTTTTTTTTTGTTTTTTCTGTTTTGCCTAAGTTTATTTTTCTTTCCGCTCTGTCTTTGAGCGCAGCATGGGCGTCAGCCATGACAACGACCACCCCTCCTGCGCCGACGGCCTGCACATCATGTCTGGCGAGTGGGTCAAAGGGCAGAACCTGGGCGACGTGTCCTGGTCCCGCTGCAGCCGCGAAGACGTGGAGAAGTTCCTCAGGTGATACTCAGTATCTCCCTGTCTCTCTTTCTGTCTGTCTTTCTCTCTTCCCCTTGTTCTTTCTCTGTTTCTCTGCTTTCCTCTCTTTTTTCTCTCTCTCTGCCCCTCTTTATCTCCCTCTCCCCCTTCTTGTTCTATGTCCGTCTCTCTCCTTCCCTCTCTTTTTCATTGTCTCACTTTCATCTCTCCTTCCCTCTTTCTTTCTGTATCTCCCCTCTTTTCATTCTTTCTCTGTCTCTCTCCTTCCCTCTCTCTTTCTCTCTATGTCTCTCTCTCCTCCTCTCTGTTCATCTCTGGAGAACCATCACTGTCTACACCCTTCAGCAAATGTTTGAATGTCAAGCTGCTCTGCGCTGTATTCATGTTCAGCAAGGTTAATTTGCTATAGACCAGGCTGCCAGGCTGGATATGTTCACAAAACACCAGTTTAACCATACTGCTTTTAGCAACTTGACTATTGCTATTGCATTTAAGTTGGGACACTCATCCCATATTGTATAGCTTGGCGCTATCTCTCTTTCTCTGTAGGTCTTTTTGACATTTCCTAATCTTGCCACAGAAAATGCTTCTGAAATGAATAGAACACAGCCATTCATGATATTCAGGCAACTCATTAAAATATAACAAAACTATACCAAAGCATGCATATTTTTCAGTGCATGCCTATTTTTGTGAGTGTGGCATTCACAGTTACACTCTTAGTCTTTGCCTGGAGGAAACACTCAATATTCTCAAAGGATGCAGCAGGCCGCAAGGTCACATTAACCACGTATGAAGTGGTAGATGTCTAAATGAAGATTGAGACGCCAAGAGAGGAGGAGTGTTGTGAACTGGCGCGTTTCTTTTGTTTGGCTGATCTCTTGCTCTGGCAGTGAGGGAACCACGATATATCTATAAAGACCAGCATAAAAATGGCAGAAATATAGTTTAGTCAGACAGGATCAAATGTGGAATCTGTTTTAGGTTGTATGGAATAGTACATCATATGCACATGGAGGAGAGATTGGTAGAGGTCATATGGTGTCAGGAAACCATAGAGTAGAGTCTAGTACATTCTAGTCATTGTAATTTCTTTTCCAGAACAGATGACCATATAAACCTGTGAAAGGACAGAAACTGATGAATGTTAGAATTTTAGGAGCATTTTACAGTTCTGGGGGAAGGTATTGATGTGATTAAAAATGTGATAACATTCCAATGTTAAGGTGCAGTGGTAGCCTCAAAGAGTGTGGATTGTTACACTGGAAAAAAAAGAACAAAGTGACACTTGCACTGAAATTAAGCGGCAGTAGAGCTTATAAAGTGTAGTGCTGGAGAAATGTTTTTGAGCGTATTTTGGGGAAACAAAGTCGAATGTGGTTGCGGCAGTGTCTGCAGTGATGGCACGTTCACTTGCCACGGTGTCTTTTATGAAAAAATACGTGAGGATTTCAAAAACAAAAAGAGAAAAAGAGAAAAAAAAAAAACGGCGGGTAGGAAATGACTTTGCGCATGTGTTTCCTGGCCCGTGGCGAATCCCTGGACCCTGGCCTTCGCGAATACCAGAGCCGGTAAGTGACACCGCGTGTCTTTTTCGCAGATCCAAGTCGAGCAGCTGTCTCCTGCAGACGGACCCCCTGAGCCTCAACTCTGTGATCCTGCCTTCCAAACTGCCGGGCCTGACCTACACCGCCGACGAACAGTGTCAGATCCTCTTCGGCCCCACGGCTTCGCTCTGCCAGAACATGCAGGTGAGAATCGTAAAAACCCCCGGAGAAACAGATATATTGTAAGGCAACCTGTCTTGTCAGGCTAGCCAGGAGGTTGCAGGATCTAAGGTTGGGTCGGGCGCTGCTGTTGTACCGTCGGACAATGTGCGTGACCTGAATTGCTTAAATCGGTATAAATCTATAAAAGCAGTCAGTGTGCTGGGTAAGAGGAATGGTTAAGCATAAATAATCTTTTTGTGAAAAAAAGAGTCACATCTGTTCTACATGGGGAATGTTATCTTGTTCAGTGTGTTCAATCCATTACTCCTATTTATATTATATAAAGGGAATAAACCAGTTAATTGTTCTGCTGTTAGTGTAGCCAGTGCTCATCTCAGCAGTTGCACCCATGTGAAGTGTGAACGGTTGTTTTTTTTGCAAAAGGTGGTAAATGCTGAAGGTTATTCAAATGTAATTGCAATGCCAAGGTCGAATCAAATTTGAAATCAGAGCCTGGTTTGACTTCTGTGCCTGGTTGTGACATAGCTAAAAATGACCAGAAGCAAAAGAATTTTGCTGAAAATTTGACTCTCCAAACAGACATATATAGCATTATAAAATATTTTTATTGAAATATTAATTTTTTTTCTGCTTATTCTGTCTGTCTGCTACATGTAAGCGCCAGCTTTTTTTTCGACCCATCATCTTGGACGTTGGCGCGTTGTGAATGTTACTCTTTTCAAGCGTCCTTTTTAAAGGAGAAACAAAGTACAAAAGGCAGCAAATCACACGCTTTAGGGTTTTTATGGTATCAAAAGGAATGTTTCGCCCTGAAAAACCACCGAAGCCATAATTCATAAATTACAAGGGGGGGAGACGTGTTCCAGCTTCCCGAAACTGAGCAATCACTTTGGGCGCGAGCTGTAATCTACAATATGAATCACGTAAACGAACGAGGCCAAGGCGGCGCGCCGCGTATCTCCCCCCGGTTCAGCTGTTGTCACGATAAGATGCTCAAGTGACCGCAGTAGAGCTATCCCAAGGCTACTATTTCATAAAGCGCACCATTAATTATATTGTCTTATCAGACGCCATGGCAACCAGGCCTGTTTTTCCACAAACATTCTTAATTCCACTCTTTTTTTCCCCCCAAAGTGTTCGCAGAAGAAAAAAAAAAACTAGTAAAGAAATGAGTGCAATGTAAAAATCTGCCTGAAGGCCATCTAGAGCTCCGTCCAGGCCCCAGTTTATGGGCTCAGGGTTTTATGGATACTGCGTACCCGGTGATATGTTTTAAGTGTCGTCAGGATATAAAAGGATATGAAAGGCAAAACATGATTATGCTTATTGTGGGTCGGATTTCTGTGTGAAATCGCATGTCTGTAAATTTCCATGGGTAATTCCTGTTGATAATTGCCAACATGTGATGTGTTGAGACTTTGCAAAGAGACTGCAGGCTCCTACAGTAAGTCCTGTCCTCACCTGCAATGCAGCTAAAAAACTGGCAGTGCTGAGTAATTCCCCTGACTTTGAATGTTCGGTTTCACTTCCTGCACAGGTTGTGGATGGATGAATGAAAGTTTATGTTTCTTAAGGTACAGTACAGGCCATTTGACTTTATAGTTTGTGAGATTGGCCAGTAATTGCTGCCGGGCTTAACTAATGGGAGGTGGCACGTCCAAACCTTCAGCCTGGTCACAGCTTTAGCCTGCTTACAGTGAATGTGTAAGACCTCTTAGGGCCTATTATTGTATACCTTTATGGCATTCATGCTAATTTCTTTAGCAGCTGCACTCATCCAAGTTAGACTGTACTATTGAGCGACACATCACCACTGTCTTTCAAGGACACAACTCTCACGATTGGTCGTAATCTGCTGTTCCGTCTGGATCTTTAAAACAGACTGGTGATGCAGAGCAAGCGCACATCAACACCTAATCTGAACTTAATCCCCCTGCAGGGTCTCGCCCTCCGAGAGGGGAAGGCGTCAACATCTCAATTGTTAAATTCATCACCACGGAGAGGAGGGGAATCCGATTGGTAAAACAGAGTGTTTGTGTGTACCCCACCTTGTGTCTGGTGAGGTGCTGATGAGAGAACCAGCACTCACAAATATTTTTTTTCTATTTTAATGTCAAAAATGAAAAAAATTAAAAATGAAAAAAAAAAAACCACTGTAAAAAAAATTTTTTTTGTATTGTATTTTTCTTTTCCTGCTATTTGGTTCAGGGCGTTCACCACGTCTTGTCGTTTGTGTTTTCAAAACTCCATAATGATAGTGCTTTACTGAGACACATGAGGAATCCTTTTGGAGGATGTGTGGAGCTAAAAAGCATGCTATAATACATGTTATCCCTTTCGCGCATACGGTCACACTGGTTTGATTAGCTCTTTTTTACGCGTATGGTCAAACCAGTGTGATTAGAACACTAGACTGGAAAAATTATAGCTAACGTTAGCTTTGAGGAAACAGTGATTTAACGTTACAAAGTGTAGCAAATGCGGCAGTGAAAACTATGAGAAGCTTAATAATGCTAATGAAAATATAACAAACCATGTAACATAACACTCGTGCTGCATAGCATAAAATAAGTCACATACAAAAGGGTTAAAAACCCAGCAGTGAAACATTACCAAAAGAACAACATAACTATTATAACTAGTATTACCAGTACAATATTGAGCGAGCACCCTTATTAATTCATACTCACAGTGCATGAGACATTATAATAGCAAATACTCTGCTTAAACCAAATTAAGAAGAAAATTCACTAGCAACAGGACAGCAATTATAAGAACTATAGAGTACAATGTCAGAAATGGGGAGGGAAAAATCATATCCGTCAGCCATGAAATAATGATATGTATTTTTCATTGAATATTTTTAGCATCATTTCCCACCTCACTCTGTGTCTCTGATCTTTTGTGTTTTTTTATTTCATTAATATAAATTTCCTTCCTGAAACGGGGGATTATGATTACATTCCATTTCAGGTTATTGCTGGTGATAAATACTGTCACACGGTTTATTGTACAGTGACATCTTGTGGAAGCAGGAGCGTGCAATCTCTCTCGAGGTCAAAACATTTATTACATGTAATAAATGTTTTATGACAGTGTTATACGGTATTATAAACATTGGAAATGAAGCTGTTGGTTTATACAAACCCGAGTCACCTCGGGTAGTCACACTCTGTCCGCCGTTATCCTAGTTCTCAGTATTCGACAGTGAAGACCTTGGCCGCTCTCCCTTTTCCGTACTTTAAAGCATTTGGCCTGCAGTTATCAATGGGTATGTACTTTCTGTCCTGTGAAGCAAGCGCCTGCCAAAAAACTGGATTGTGTCTCGGACCTTTTTTTTTTTTTTTTTTTTTATCACCACGCATTGGCCTTTGAAGATGCCTGGAAGAGGCCAGAGAAGGGGTTACCTGCGGCCACATGTCTGCAAATGCATGTCTCTGGGACATTCTAATAAGAACTTGCAGCAAAATAATGCAAATACAATATTGGCACTAAATAATACTGTAGTATATGTCAATACACTGTCCCCTCATATTTACTGCACTTGGCACAGTGAATATACTGACGCTAATGTGCAGATACCATCCCCTTTTTTATAGGTCTCAGCTGACTGTCTTGCGTACCGCATACTTGCTTGTCACTTAGCTGCATTTAGGTTTCTCAAGCTTAAAAAAAACTGCTTGGTTAATGGTATAGCAGCCATGCATTACTTGTGCAGCACTGGACCTCTTGGCAGGGCTGAAAGCTACTACCTCACACTGATTCCTCTCATTGGGTGATGCTCTGCTGCAAATTATACAGTCCCAATGATGTACCAGTGTACCGGTGTTCTGGCCCACATGTGAATGGAGAGTATAAGCCACAAATATCCAACACAGTTTTGCTCTCTGTGGCAGAACATAATGTGCTCCGGGCTTTGGTGCCGTGTCGAGGGGGAGAAGGACTGTAAAACCAAGCTGGACCCGCCCATGGACGGAACAGAGTGTGACACAGGAAAGGTGGGTCAGCAGTTTGATGATGTTATGTGCACCTGACCTTTTTGAAAGAAATGCATTGTGCAGTCACTGTGTTTGTTAAAGATAACACTAACTGTTTAGTTATTTTCATTTAACAATGAATGATTACTTGTTTGCCCTTGAAATGAATTAGCAATATTCAACGGAATCGATTAAGATAAAATTGTTAGCTGAACTGTTTGAGGTCCTTTAACAATTAATTGAACAACCAAATAAGCTTAATTAAGAGAACTAACCTGACTTTAAGAGCCAACTAGTAAAAAATGTCGAATACACACCTCTAATTTTATCTTTCATGCCCATCTTACAATAAAGACTTAAATCAGGACTTAAAGTCATTGTCAGGTGATGTAAAATCCAGCTCTGCAAACAGCTCAATCAAACCAGATTAATTATCAGCAGCTGTAAAGAAAACCAACAAAAAATACAGTCATGGGTGCCCCCAGGACCAGAGTGGGGGCTGCTTTAATCATGACCATGTTTAGTTTCTCTTTTTAAATTATCTCCTGAGCTCATTTCATCCCAGAAAGAGAGAGGACCCAGCCGTGCTAGCAAAGATGGTTCTTTATCGCTTCTATTCGGCATGAAATCCAGGCCTCCGAGCGCAATGTCCTCGTAGAAGTAATCTAAACAATGAGCCGCGGCCTGCCGTGTCTCTGAAGGCAGGGGTGGAAGCCAGCTGTTACATTTCGCTGACAGTGTTGGAGTCACATCAGAACGTCCTCTGTTGTCTCTCTGTGTTCAACTCTGACAATTAATATGACGCAGCTCCGCTCGAAGGGACTGATATTTATGACTTTTGTAAATACTATATAATACTTTGCCGAAGGAGCCAAAACTCTGACTCTGTTCAGATTTGGGCCGGGATGAGTAGAGAACAGGGAAGAAATGAAAATATCGAGAACAAATGTGTGACAAAAACCCCCCAAAAAACCCCAATCCGCCCCCTGAGAGTAATCTGAATTGAGGTTTGAAGCAAAGAACTGAGACATGCTGAAACTCCTGATATTTGGTCCTGAACAATGAAAAGTTCATGGAAAGTTGTGACTTGGCAGGTCAAATCCCATAGCGTGAGAGCAGTGTTGGCGTCATCGTGATGCAGTGGCAACAAGGGTGATCCACAATGGTGTCTGCAATATGTCGTAGCCTACTACATTGCCAACCATAGATAGGCAAGCAAATCACAGAAAAGCAGGTAAGGTACATATCACAGCACCAATTAACAATTGAGAGACATTAGCCTCGTTTCATTAAAGCACTGTAGGGGTTTAATGTGATGCAGGGGAATTAATTGGACCAACAACATGTGGTATCAGACTGCAGTTATGATACTTGCTGTGTGATAACTAAGCTGAGAAGCTCACCTACATGATGCTGTACTACAGTTACCCTAAGAGCAGAGGTCATGGAAAACAAAACGGGCTTATTTTGGAAACCTTAAACAGCCAAGGGCATAGCTGCACAAATGTTGAATGAGTACAGTAAGATACACACATCAACATAGTCCAGAGAGAAAGGAGTGAGATCATCTGCCATAAAGCCTAATTGAACTTGACATACTCGCTAATCGAATGAAAACAAACAGTGCATTTCACTAACAAAACATGTTATTATTGGCAATAGGCATAACTTACAAGATACAGTATCCCTGATTCAGCATCAGTGTAATGGCATGCATACTACCACACTGTGTAGTTATGATATCGTTGTTTACAGTGCTCATGGCCATTGTGTATTCTGTGAAAAAAGGCGGTTCTGGTTTGTGTGGGGTGCTGCTTCAGAGGCACTGCTGTTGATGTAGCTCACTCAACACAAATTATCAAACTAATGAGGAAACTCTGCAGACCACACGTTGGTTGCGCTCATCATCTGTGATAAAAGGCACATTCATTGAGATGCGTGGATGAGCAGGAGGCGCTAGCCCTTAAACCCAAATGACGTTAATTCTTAGTGAATTAGCTGGGACAATACCAAGGCCATCACATAGCCAGTATACGCAGATAGACTGATAGACTAGATTCCATGGTGTGTGCTTTGTCATTAGCTTTGACCAGAATGAACAGAGGAGGTTAATCTTTTGGTTGTTTACATCACATTGTTATGACATATCTCTGACTAGCAACCCTGTTATGCAGAGTAAGGAAAATTAGGGAAAAAAGGAACACTTGTGCAAGTCTCCTGGTCAGAATCCATGCGCAGTGCAATGCACACCGCAGCTCCGGCCTCAGTGTCACTGGGTGCGGGTGCTGACCGTATCCCTCCGCAGTGGTGCCGGGCTGGGGAGTGCGTGAGCCGAGGTGTCCCACCCGAGCCGGCCGTGGGGGAGTGGAGCTCCTGGGGCCCCTGGGGAGCCTGCAGTCGAACCTGCAGCACAGGGATCAGCGCCCGCCAGCGCAAGTGTGAGAACCCCAGGTACTGAACTCGCAGCTACATCCAACCTCCTGACACCAGATTCCGTCCACCGTCTCCGAGTGAGCGGCTTCAGCTTTCCCTCACGACGGGCTTAGCGACGAGAAAGCAGATCCAATAGTAGTGAAGCAAGCCAGCTGACATCACCACCATTCTCGTGAAGCTTCAAGGATATTGAGTTTCACGCATTACGTTACATTATTGGCATGTAGCAGATGCACTTATCCAGAGCAACTTACATAGGTTACAGTTTTTTTACATGTTACCTATTTATACAGCTGGATATTTAGGCAATTCTGGCAATTCTGGATTAATTACCTTGCCCAAGCGTACAACAGCAGTGCCCCAGTAGGGTATCAAATCTTTTGGTTACAAGTCCTGCTCCTTACCACTATGCTACACCTTACCTTAAGCATGTTGAGTTTACACCATCCTGGTGTAATTCACTACAAGAAAACATTCTTGTTCCTGGTCTGAGAGTGTTGCCCATCCAACTTAAATGGATACATGTCTGTTCTTTTGAGCTGGAGGTTGGTCTGGATAAGAGCGTCTGCTAAATGAATGTAATGTAATGTTGTCCCTCTTCCGCAGATCTGGCGGGAAAGCCGAAGACTGTGACGGTCCTAGGATGCAGTACAAGGTTTGTGACAACTTGCCCTGCCCTCCGGGTGTGCCTGGGTTCAGGGACCTCCAGTGCCAGACCTTCAACCGACCCTCCCTTCACTGGTACTCCATCATGGATGACGGTAAAAAAACGAACTCACACTTTGTGTCACCTGCCGGCTTTCAGTCTGCATGCCAAAACCATCTAACCTGTGTGCTTGTGTTCCAAACTCTTTGGTTTGTATTTATGTTGCTTTATAGGGCATGTATTGCTTCTAACGAACAAGGAAAAACATGTTAGATGAAGCTATAATGAATTACTTGTACGTTTGACACAAAACACAGGTGAAGCTGTGTTAGCTATGGTACCAACTGACCAAAACTTGGTACCAAGTCTCGTGGAGCTTATATCTTTGAACTACTTCCTTCCTTTGCTGAATCATACACAGCTCAGTCCTCTTCATTCTTCATGAGCCTCCAGACAGACCTCTCTCTTTTTACGACGACTTCATTCCCGTGACATTCCGGGAGGCATTTCTCCCTCCGACACCGCAGTGGCAAACTGCAGCACTCTTGCGAAACAGAGCAGTGCACCGCAGCAGAGCAGGGTGCACGGGTTTGGTCCTGCTTGTTGGTGACACGCTGGCTTAACTGCGGCTCGGGGAAATCTCAGGCCGGTCTCTCTGCTCAAGGAAACACAGGCTCTCAGTGGTCCCAGCACGGGATGACATCACTGGGCAGACTGTCTGCCCCGCCGGAACACAAAGGCCCTTTCATTAGGCTGGAGTGGGCTCTCTTTCTCTCTCTCTCTCTCTCTCTCTCTCTCTCTCTCTCCACGTCCCAGACCTGCGGCAGTCCACAGACACAGTCCAGCACCCCCCTCCTCCTCCCCCACCCCCATAAAATGCACCGCTCCTGATCTGTCATCCCAGAAATACCCACCCGCTCCTCAGCAGCCCTTGAGAAGGTATCAATGGACAGACATGCGACACCCTAGAGCTTTTCAAATATACAAGCGCTCATCATGCAACACCCTTTGATCGCATGTTGAAGAGACACCTTACAGTCAGCGCGACAAAACCGCACATGATTTTTTTGACATGGAACATTTAAGCTGTGCAACATACATACACTGTAGTGTTTAGCCACAAGCTCCCGCAAGAGAACAACAGTTAAAAGTAGATGCAGAAAACGGGTAGGTGAGGAGGCAGATGGTTGGAAGGGCCCAAGTTATTCAATCCGACTGAAAAGAGCCTACTTTGAAATTTAAAATAAATGAGTTGTGCATTATCTATGAGGCATGGCAACATATGTCAACATCTGTTCCTTATTAATATGTAATATATGTTGACATATGAGATCCAAAATATATGAAACATATTTTCAGTATATGTCCAAATATGTGGAGTATCCATATCCATTATTAGAATTGCTTGCCTGTATTGTAGAATGTATTGAAATTGTGAAAGATAATAAATGAAAACATATCTCTGTTAAAAACATAACTCTGTGCTAACTAAAAGTAATACATTAGACATATATTAATAGATGCGGTTTATATTTTGGCATGCCTATTTTACCATGTATTGACACACTATACATCACTTTTCCATTAGCGTTTATTTTCTTTCAGATGTTTTTTCCAGTTTAGCAATCCAAGAATAAATTAGCAATTTTACATGAATACTAAAACACAGCAGTGCCTGGGTGGTTAAGCGAAAAGGCCTTCTCACTGCTTAGAATGATACCCTTCATTAAGGTAGAAACATGGGGCTGTACCCCCGCAGCACAAACGCTGTGTGTTCCCAATGTGTACAAAGAGTCTCTGTGTGTGTGTGTCACCCTTATTTCCAAAGTGTAGCGTCGGGTGGGGGGGGTTCCCTGTCGCCAGGCGGGGTGTGTGTGTGTGATTGCGCCTCCTTAAGTTCCACCGTTACGCCAGGGATCGTGTTGCAGCTCGTGGATTAAATGTTACTTTTCAAAGGATAGCGAGCTGACCCCCTTTTTTCCCCTCCAAAGCCTATATTCAATGGGGCTAATTGAAATGGACGTGGAGGGGCTGCAATGGATACGCGGCTATATTTGTCTGACTGACCGGCTCCCGGTGAAAAGCGCCGAGCAGTGACCTCATCTGAGGAGCCATGACCAGATGTGATATAATGAGAGCGGGTCAGGAAACTATGCAGCGCGTGCTGCCACCAAAATCTGGTCCTGATAAACTGTTTCAGCCCGGGCTTACGACAGAGAAGCCGTCCTTTTTCACCACTTTAACTCCGGCAGGGGCACAGCACATCACCGATGAGGTGAAATAAGATTTTTTTAAAAAAAGAAATGTATGCTTGAAATCTGTATTTGCAAATATGAGAAGCGCTGTTCATTTGATGTTGATCAGTATGGGTGTTTGAAATTTTACATTTTAGAGCTGTTATTGTTATTGTTGGTGTTTTCATCCCTTGTTTTTCTTGAATGAACCTGTATATTACCAGCATAACAATTGTTAAATGCTGTAAAATAAGTTCTTAACATTTCAGGATTAGCTACCATCTCCTTCAGTATCTCAAGGTATAATATACCTTCACTTACATAGTATTATTGAAATAGTTTGGAATCTGTAACTGATATACCCCACATTCTGTATGTTACTTGGTTTGTTATATGACTGCTGTGCCTGTTTGCTTCTACATTTTGTTGAGCTCTGAGTACTAAATGTCCCACCTTTCCCATCATTTGACTTGATTTTAAGACATTAGACCTCAGTCGCATGCACAGCTTTTTCTGAGACCAGCAGATTAGATATCTTCTCTCGAGCGAGAGAAGGAGATTCCCCAGGGGTCGCCAGCTCGCACCGCAACGCTTTGTGATGTGTGAGCGTGACGTAAAGGAACAGACTGCAGGGGCATCTCAACACCACTGCCCACAGCGGCAACATTCAGCTCGATACCAGCCGCTGCAAGCTTGTCAAGCTTTCTCTGTAAAAGGCACTAAGATTGGTTCACTGACAAAGCAAAGCCCAGGGTGTGTGTTTGGTTGAATGTATGCAGACACACCCAGCCTTGGACATTCATACAGATCGGCTTGACATCGGCATCACCTTGACCTGCTTGTTTCTTCATGTCCAGCCAAACACTTGCCTTGGATTTCCTTTATTAATGTTAATTTTCAAACTTTGTTCACTCCTCCTACCCAGATAGCTTATTTCAGTATCAGGGTATAAATGGCTAAGGAAGAATTTCAAATGAAAGTGGAATTTTTTTCATGGAATAGCTGTAGGTGTTCTTTAAATTGTAGTTCAAATAAAAGTAGACCACACAAGCTAACTTGGTTTATATAATGATTGCCCATTGCTATTAGTTGTGAATAATGCCAAGGGTTCAATTTAGAATTGTATATTATATGTAAATCCCTTGGCAGATATGAGAAAGGTATGTGAATGAATAAGCAGTTGATTTTATCAACATCTCATTGGCCACGTTTTCAATACTGGGAAGGCTAAGACCTTTTGCTGAAAAATAGTACAAGAAATTGTCTTTCTTGTACCAGAATATACATCATCTGCCTGGCCAACAGAGCAAACTGATATAAGACCTTGAAATAAAGAGCCATGTCTGGAAGCAAAGCATAGCCAACAACAGTAATGACTAGTTGAGGTTTATTGGTTACTAACATGCTTGTTCTCTGGTGCATGTTTCTACAGTACCATTATAACCCTGCTTTCTGGTAAATATTGGAATTGATAGCCGGCAATATTTTTGAATATTCTCCAAGAGAAGACTGCATGAAGTAAAAATTCTCCCACCAGGCCAATTGGAAGATGTTTTCTTGATTCCAGAACACAGAGTGAAGGTGTATTCTTTTTGTACTGTTTTTCGTTGTTACAGCGATGAAAAGATACCAAAAAACTTTCCCATAGGCTGTATAAAGAGAAACCTGCTTTTTTGAGCATGATTCATGGAAATTTATGAGAAATAATCAACTTCTGTAACAGTTCACTGAAAGCAACCGTCTGAAAATCAAGAGTTTTCAGGGACCTGATGCAAAAGTTTTACCTCCCCTCAGCATCACCTATAAACTTCAAATCCTTCACATTGGCTCCTCCTGCCCCAAAACGTGTGTCATAAAGTAAAACCCACTGTTATTAATCCATGTTCATATTAATGTGTAATTACATTTAATTAAAATGAATAATGGATAATCACAATGGACAGTGAAGCCATATAATATCGAAAATTAGGACTACATTACTAGAAACCCCATTTGTGTGCATTTAGGAGAAGAGAGGTTATCTTTGGGATTCAGATGTCTGGGCAGGCTGCAGCACACATTCTTTGGAAGTGGAGGGGAGGGGGGGAAAAATTGGCTCTGACTGTGAGATTTGTGAGATAGCGAGTGTCGGAGATTGGCCTGATCCCATGTGTACGCGTTGCCTGTGCCGGGTTATACTCTCTGCTGACCTCCGACTGCGATCCGCGCCAAGTCCTGGCATATTGCACAGATCAGTATAAACCTGCCTGCCTCATGAGTGCATGCCTAAGTGTTCAAAGATGGAGATCAAATGTTTACAGCACGGGACGCGTCAAACACTGCGAGTGATTCATGCTCCCCAAAGATGTCTCGCAGCCCACAATTAGTTACCTCTTGGCTCTCATCGGGGGGCCGAATTAAGAAAAACAGTTTAAACATATTTTCACTCTAAACATTTTGACTGGTGACGAGATAAGAATGTAAGACGGTGTATCTGTGAGGGCAGAACACATGGCTGCCATCCAACAGCTTTTCTGTTTTAAGCATCATTAAGATTCCAGACTCCGCATGAGCTTTCAGGCACTGGAAGCCCTTCTGTTCTCTTCTGAGGAACAGGGGGGAGTCCTGTTTCTGGTGTAAAAGCACACACATGCACACCGTACTGTGGGACTGACGGCCCAGCTGACCAGATGCAAGCGCTCGTCTGACTGGCCATTGCAAGGGTCTGCCTGGAGAGTACAAGCAGTGCAAGTGCTTGTAGTTTCAGACCGAATGAAATGTGCACAGATTGATGGACCCTTCGCCATCAAGCAATGATGTAGCGATATGTATACCAATGTCCTTATCATTACTGGAAAACACATCCCTCCAAAACTCCAGGTACACACATTTTTCTTTAGTAGTTGTAGTCCTGGTAGACGCAGAAGTAGCAGTAGTTGTTTTAGTTGAAGAGAAAGCAGCAGGATTTTCAGAAGTAGTAGCGCCAGTCATAGTAAGTAGAGGTATCCACAGTGGTACTGCTATAGTTATAGTACAAATAAAGGAGTTTCCACATTAGTAGTAGTAGTTTAGTACTAGTAGCAGTGGTACCATGTAGCAGTTGTAGAATTACTGTATTGTTAGTAGTTGTAATATACTGTAATAGTAGTAGTGGTAGTAGTAGTAGTGGTAGTCATGGTGTTGGTGTTGCTGGTAATAGCAAAAAATTCTCCACTCTCTCAATGTTAAGCTGTAGGTATCCAAAAGCAGTCGTTCATACAACACTCGCAGTAATTCTCTAGCACTCACTCACCCTCAAACCCCCTCTCTCCATAATGTGGAAACGTCACGCTCGCTTTATGTCATTCCTCAAACTCGAGGTCAAAGGTCAGGGAGGAGAGATGGAACCTCAGCGGTCCCCGGGTCTCTGTCCCAGTCCTCCCCGTTACGGAATCACGCACGCTCTTTTCCCAAATCTCCATGCCTGGACTTCATCACGAGTCCGTGCACTCGACTGCTGCCACTTTTCCTGGACAGTATAAGCCGACCACAGCTGTAGTGCGCAGTGAAGACCTGAGGGAGACTGTGGTAGTGAGTGATAGACTAGCCAGCTGTTAGGCTATTATGCTGTTGGCAGCTGTAACACATTGAGTCCTTCAGAATGGGTAAGTGGCCTGTGTGAAGCTCATTATGGGACACACCTGATTTGAACCTAACTTAAAGAACAGTGACTTTCCTGTATTTTTGGCAGGTAATTTACATTGAACTACCTGCTCCTAATGGATGGTCTTTGCTATGCGAAGTCTTCAGCATTGCACTGCTGAAAATAATGTCTGACTTCGGCAGTGACATGAATATCTCTGGCTAATATGATATGAAAGACAATGGCCAATTTGATAACAGTTTTTCCACTGCCAGACAGGAGTCACCATGTTAGCATATTAGTAGAAGAATAACTGAGTAAACAGAAGAAAGGACAAAAAGCTTTAACATGCTGGTTCCTTTCTGGTGGAAGTTTATTGACAGACCATTAAGAATCATTTCAGATGAATCATTTTTGAATCATTTCAAAAACTTACCTTCACAATTTAACATTTAAAAAGGAGATAGTAAGGTCAGACTTCTCTGGGTTCAATGGCAATGTGTCTACCGTGGTTGAAATTATTCAAAAAGTAGCCAGACCTTGCATTTCTTTAACGTCTCTCTGGTAATCTGCATGTAGGAATGTGAACCATCTCCTTCAATTCTCAGAATGTCATCTCAGTGCGTTTCTCCATGGTGTCACCATCAAGAATGCAGTGATGTGATTGGGCATGATGTGCCCGTACTGCTTTATCTAGGCTGTCTTGTGCTACATTATACCGGCTCCACACATTCCCCCACTTTACAGCTACCAGCATCTCGGATTGTGGCTAACATGCAGAGGCCTTATAGTTTTTAAGCAACGGTTGATGACACTTTCTCAGATGTAACATTTGAGCCAGACAAAGGTACAATAAAAGCATCAGACGTGTGCTTTTGTAGGTGGTGTATGTGTGGCACATTTTTGAACCGCTTATCCAGAATCCTGCTGAGTGTTCTGCATTCATCCAGAGGCATCTTTCCCATAGTCCATACAAACCTGCAGTCAGGGGTCTGTTGTCTGCTGTCTCGGAGGGTATCCTTACCCAGGATGCCTGGCAGTGTTTGCATTCATAACGCATCAAGACAACTGACACCAACTGCCAACGACAACACGCCTGCCACCACCTGTGAGGTCGTGTAGTGCCAGTTGCCATAGCAGCTAAGAACATTCACAAATACTCATGTCAAGGCTTACGGAGATCTTGTGCAGGTTTTTATGAGGGCTTATGTGTATTGTACATCGTGATGTGTGTACTGTAAACCTAAAGTAAGATGTTCACAAAGATCGGCCTGATAATTGGATGCTGAGCTTTAAGGCATGTGTGGATCTCAGCGTCGATAGATCATAATGTCTTTTAAAAGGTTCTTGCCAAGCAAAGAAAAGATACATTCTCCCTGGATGTAAAGCATGCTGTGTTATTTCATACTCAATTCTCTGTCTGGCTTTCTTTATCATCACGCCGCACATTCTTAAAAAACACCTCAAGATGACTAAGAAAGATAAGCAAGTCGTGATTTAGCCTTTGCGTGCTGGCTTTGGTATGCCCAGATACTCCCCCCCACTCTCTCTCTCCTTCTGCATAAATGCATTGCCCATGTGGTAGGCAGTGTGTGACTATGAGCACACAGCCTTCTTGGCTGACCACAGGTTTTCTGCTTATCCTGAATCCAGAGAGACCCTGCACCCTCTTCTGCTCCACCTCCGGGAAGGAGCAGCCCGTCCTCTTGGCAGAGAAGGTTCTGGATGGGACGTCATGCGGCCCGCAGGAGTCTGGCATGTGTGCCAACGGGACATGCCAGGTACGCCGATCGGTCGAGGTCCTGCCAGGACCCTTCATAAGGGTTTGGTTATGACACGTCATTCGTCTGAGCTGTGTCATGCCGTCATAGCCTCCAATTCAATTTAACGCAGTTCGGGTCCATTTTAGAACCATATTAAGATAGACCATGTAGATATATGGCCATGCTCGTAATGCAACCACAATTGATCAGGCTGACAGGGCATATGGAAATACTCAGAGGTTTCTTAAGGAATTGATTCAATGAAATTAGGCGGGTGTCACTGTCTGCATGATGAATGTTGTTGAATAAGATGGGTGGCGACATGTCTGCGTGTGACTGCAAAGACGTGCATTGGCCTCATTCGCTCATTCATATCTCTGAAAAATGAAGCATTTGTTTTTGAATATTCTCTTAATCAGCGACTGGACAGCAACTGATGAGTAAAAAAAAAAAGAAAAGTTGATTATGAAATATTACATCTCAGTATGTTAAAATGACAAACCAGTTAGTCACTTCAGACCAGGCTTTGCTCAGCAGGACCCGAGCCGAAGATCAGCACATCAGCTGGAGAAGACCTGAGCCATATTAGGTAATGCGTTCTGGAAGCGTTTCTCGCCGAAGAGAACTTAATGTCTGTAAATCAGGAACTAACATGGATCCCAGGAACCCCAAGCTGCCCCGCGTTATTTTTTACAGCACTCGGAGGGACGGGGGTACGTGCTTCGTTTCGGGGTTTCGGGGGGCTGTCTTCAGAGAAGAGGGATTTCCCAGAAGCAGAAAGGGTGGGGGGGGGGGGCGTGTAGGAAAACCACCGCACTTGCGATTAATCCGGACCACAGAGAGATGATTTCCTGTCACTTCTGATTAGAGCGCGCCGGAGACGGGGGGAAGCGTAGCCCTGGCGGTCCCGGCTTCTTTCCACGCTCGGGATGTCGGTTTCTGGTCCAAGAGGCGCACACACCCATCATCCTTCCCCCGGCGCTCGGGCGGGCCATCTGCGCTCGTCTGGCCCGGGCACGGAGGAGTCCGCACGTGGGCCAAGCACCGCGGCCCGTCCCGGGATCGAGGACCGCAGCTCTCCCAGGTGATGGCCTGTGGTTCCTCTCAGTCTGTCCCGCCTGACCGGAGAGGCAAAACTGATAAAACTAAACAGATGTCATACTTCTGTTTTTCATTTTTTTTTCAAGACAAATATGTATTTTGCATAGTTTTTTTAAGAGCTGTTCAGATTTGGGTGTCCTCTCATAAATCATAAACATATGAAGATTGTAAGTTAACAATGTCTACACAAGCTCTTAAGTATGGTGTCCTCTGGGCTTCCCTCTGATTTGTGATTTTAATACCCCTCAGGTCATTTTCTGAACACATTTGTTTGGGTAAATGTTCCTGGCAAAAAAGGGAAAAGTGTAGCAGAATACCCTGGCGGAGTGTTGGGCCTCCACATAGAGTCTGGACATCATGGGGAACTTTGTTGGCATGGAGTCACCAAACGTACGGAGATACTCTGCAGGAATGTGACACCGTTCTTCCACATTTTTTCCCCAAGGAAGTCCTCTGTCTCGCGTCTCTTTGATGGAGATCACAGACTGCGGCAGTAGACGCCGCTCCAGACAGTCTCACAAATGCTCAAGGTAATGATGGGAAGGAGGCATCATGAGTTACCTCCCTTTATAGCTATACAGTTTGGGCCTTTCTGCTGTAGCTCCTAATATCACATACAAGGCAGGGTGCACTGCGTTGGCCAGCGGGAAAGATTTTTGGCAATTTCAGTTGGTCATCAAGGCTCCTTCTTAATGGGAAAATGAAGAATGCGCAGTGACTTGATAATGTTTGTCTTTGAGGAAATGTAAAAAGAATCGACAGCATGTAGATTCATGATAAAGTTTAAGCAACGAATGCTTTCACAAATGCTTTACTACTGACATGGATGCAGCCCTTCCCAGACTGTGTACACAGACTTGCACCTCTAGGCGTCACTGAGAGGGAAACTGTGCTCTGGGGATGTGTGCTAAATGACTCCACATGTAACTTGTTGACTTTCCGAGCAATGTTATGTCATTGGAATCATCTTTTCTTTAAGCCTCTCTTTCTCAAGCCTTCACCACCACCAATCGAGTTTTGTGTGACAGCAGACACTGACTCTGGCACAGAGGCTCTTGGTGAGTTTTTATGAGGGGTTACCCGAGATCTGACCCGGGCTGACCCAGTGAGTCCATTCTGTCCCTCAGAAAGTGGGCTGCGATGGAATCCTGGGCTCGTCGTCCAGAGAGGACCACTGCGGGGTTTGCAACGGTAACGGGAAGTCCTGCAAGGTCATCAAGGGGGACTTCAACCACACCCGGGGGGCAGGTACCGCGCCCGTAGCTCCGCCTCTGCTCACCTGCACGCCTGCGCTGCGAAGTGTTTCTTTTCCTTCCCGCCATTTTGTGTTCACGTTCAGAGAAACTGGTTATGATGAGACATAGGGTCTGTGTTAACCAATGTTTGTGTCTCACGTGTTATAGTGTGTAGATTCTGCAGTGATTTAAATGCAGATACTGTCAAAACAATGTATATGAGGGAGTGGGTGAAAAAGAGAGTCACTATCACATAGGGCTGCTTAGCCACAGCGAAAAAAGGCTAGCGCAGTTGTACATGACTGGAAATATATTTCAGAAACTGAGCTACCAACCCCTGCTTTTAGTAATGCAGTTATGTGAAGTGTACAGTAGATTCACACATTTCTCATTCCCATCCCCCATTTTTCTGGGCCTGTCCTCAGGCTACGTGGAAGCAGTGGTCATTCCCAAGGGAGCGAGGAGGATACGGGTGGTGGAGGAGAAGCCAGCACAAAGCTACCTGGGTAATAACCTCACATATACTCTTTTCTCGGCAGTTAATTTGTGTGAGAGAAATCTCTGTCATCCAGACTGCATGGAGTCCATCCCCTTGTGTTAAGCTGAAACTGTTGTACATGTTTGCCTTTGGTGTGGTGTAGTATTAACACTGTGCATTCCCTTCCATGGATTTAATCATTTCCTGCTAGATGTATTGCCCTTAATCTTGATAGTTCCTCCTCTCTTTAGGCGAAGGTTGCCATCTCTTTGTCTGTTCCATGTTTCTTTTGTTTAGTACTTTAGGTCGAAGGCATACTTGTTAGGCGCCAGTTACTTAAAGATGAGGCAAGTACATAATGACAATGTCAGCTTAAATCTAAAATTTGCTTTGAGAGGACCCAGATTTTATCTAATACATGGAGGGGACCTTGCATTGACAGTAATTGTGGGGTTTTAAAGGTACACTCTCCCCATAATTTGCTCAAATATGGTTTACTCTAAATGTTCTTTGGAAAATGTTTAAAACACGTGAGCGTGTGTGGGTCAGGGTGGAAGGCCACACAGACTGCCTCAGGAGCTACAGCAAGTTCTCATGCTGCACTTTGTTATCCTTAGCACGGTGGAAGCTAACATGTCAGGCACAACGGTTCTAAGTCATAACTTAAAACAACATTGCAATGTAATGGCTACGGTGTGTTCCGATTTTATATATCTACAGTTCTTCTATATCTACAGTTAAATAACCATACTGGGAGTTCCCCTGCAGTGGGCCCAGTGGTGATTCATTGTGCAGAAGGGCATCAGCTCCTCTGATAAATGATGTGATGTAGTGATGGTGAATGTTCACTAAAGGAATCTCCATAAGTATGCTGTTCATTTCCAAGTTGGCAAATTGTCTGAATGAAAGATAGATGTTAAGCACACTTCTTGGTAAAATACAATGAAGAGGGATTTATAGCAATGACTTGGATATATGATGGTGTAAATCCATTTCTGTGGGTGAGTGAATGAGTGTCATGTTACGATTTGACTGGGCCATAAATAAAATAGGCATTCATACAGTGCAGCACAGCTGATACAGATGCATGCTGGGATTGAAAATGAAAGGAAATAAGTGTTCTGTAATGCTGTGGTGACATAGAGGAATATGGATTTTTATGCATTATCTTTAAACAAATGTGTGTGTGTGTGTATGTGTCACGTGTCCACTGAAGCTGAGAAGTCTGTCTTAGGCCTTATTGGATGGTCTGCTACAAATCAGATCAGGCCTCCAGCAGCCAGCATGAAAAATGCATCTGAACTCATTTGCCTCTCCCTTTGTCATGTCTGGGAGTGCTTAGCTTTAGTTTAGTTTTTTTGGGGGGCGGAGGTGGCAGTTGGAAGGGGGAGGATAAACCTTGCAGAGACGCAGCTTCTCCGTTTTCCTGATGTGAGCCGTTTTCTTCACTGTGGTTCCCCCCAGCTACATGAAAGGAAGTATCCCGGTAGGCCTGTTATTCTCTGGTAGCTGTCAGCTGACACACATTAGAACTCCCCCAGCACAATCAGAAACACATGAGTGATGGGGGGGTCTGGACACACAGGCAGCTGAGAGCGCGAGTGTCTTTCCCCGGACCCCTCGGCGGGTTCCTGGCGAGACCGGCCCAGCTCGCGGCTCGGCATGACAGGGCTCCGCCCCCTCCGAGCCTCCGGACAGCGAAGGTCCAAACAGGACAGTGTGGAAATGAGTCACAGAGAGACCGTTACTACACCACGTTTTCCGTGGGGAGAAGCCAAGCGCTTTGCTCGCCGGCGGTTCAGTTCCACGTGGCGCTTGGATGGTGTTCTGTCTCACTGCTTTACGACGCTCAACAAATTCACACCTTAGTCATTCGGTGATATATCTATACAGCTGAATTCCTCCTGGAGCGTTTAAAGGTACAGCACCGGGGTCAAGGACACAACAGCTGTGTCCAGCCGTGCAATAGTCAGCTGCCTCTGTTCTGTGAAATGCCTGTTGCTCATTTGAATGGAAAAAAAAGTGTGTCTCCCTCAGTGTGGCATTAAAAACGAAGGTGTGGTGTTTGTTTTCACAGCCCTCAAAGACACCAGCAAGCATTCCATAAACAGCGACTGGAAAATCGAGAACCCAGGCTCCTTCAACATCGCTGGCACCACGGTCCATTATGTCAGAAGAGGACTGTGGGAGAAGCTGTCGGCCAAAGGCCCCACCACCTCCCCTCTGCATCTTTTGGTCAGTGGTGATCAGCTAATTCCCTCCTGTATCCCTTGACACGCAGAAAATTTGGTAGCACCTTCTATGAAGAGTCTGGCATAAGACCAACATAACACCCATAAAAGCTTCATGACACCTCACCACTACATAAATATTAAAACTTTGATACCAAGTAATATAGGTTGTAATATGATATTCTATCTCCCTGTCTATGGGGGCAGGGGACATGCCAACAAAATATTTGACTTAGGTGGTGACATATAGTTTACACAGTTCTTATTACACTGGGCATGTGTGTTTATGAATGCATATGCAGTCCTTGCAAAGATCTTCCTTAGTTAATTAATATGCTGTGTTGTAGGGCTCCTAAGTGGTTCAGTGGATAAAGTAATTTCTCTCGGCTGGAGGGGTGGGTGTGTCGGCAGGGGTTGCTCGTCTCTATACTCTCATGCCTTCTGCAGCTTGTCAGGTGCCTAGTTGCTAAGATGGCATCAACAGAATAGTGCCTATCCTCCAATGAGTGCCCGGTCTGCTGTAGTGCACTGTGTGACTTGTAGAACTAAAAATAGGCCACATGTCTTGGAGAATTTCATTTGACTTGCCTCAGAGCTCCTGCGTGAGGATAGTATGGACTTGTCGAATCCAAAAACAGCATTTCATAAAAGGGAAAAAAACAGGCTGTGTTGTTTTCAACGACGGTAGCAGCTGCATGGAGCTTGGATAGCTTTTAGACACGAGGGTATTTTAATAACGGAGGTAAGGATGAGTCTGGTTATTTGCTCAGCCTGACCACCGATAGCATCGTCATTTATGGGATTACAGAGTTATCATTTTAATAGGATTATCCCATGATGGGCCAACATGACCAAACACTCCCGCTAATTAGATTAAACAAAAGATGGAGGTCTGAATATACTGCCATTGATCAAACCGCTTGTTGAAGTAAGAAAAAAAAGTTTGGCAAAAATGGTCAAGTAGCCATTGAGTAATCCTTTTTGTTCTGACAACTTAGCATGTCACTGATGGATTTTTTCCTTTGCTGCTAATTAAATCAGTCATTGCAAACAGAGGTTTTTGTGTATCTGGTTAAACTGGGACTGTCTGCGACTGTCTTCAATTTATAATTATTATATTGTTGATATTGTCATATATGTCAATTCACATAATATTACAGTACATTCAGTAACTCGTTTTAGAATGAGAAAATATGACTAACATAACATTTTTTACATTTCTTATAATTCTATGTATATTTATTATTAGCAAATGATTACAAAAATCAATTGCTGTTAATCTGACAGCTAAAACAGCAGTTTAAATGAATCATTTTTGAATTCATGTTTTAATATAATACTGTTTTAAACAAAGGTTTTTCAAAGTGAACAAAAGATCAAATAGAAACAATTTTGATTTTAAGATTTTTCTAGGATAAAACAAAAAGAAATGATCTGGTTCCATGGCATGTTCTTGTTAATAAGATTTTGGCTCAGTTTCCTTTGAATGCTTCTCAGCTCTTCACGTGTTTCATTTCTGCAATGATACAAAGCACACAAGTAAACAATGTTCATGCTTTTCAGTACAGATAATACAGTTAGTCATTTTCCAATCAACTCAATAAATTTTGAAATCACAGTTTATATTGCCAAATTTTGATTGGGCCTAATGTAATCAACAGAAAATTATGAAGTGTTCTTTCACAAAAAGGCTTGTGCATTGAAACATTTTGCAACGCATGTTTACAAAAAGGTTGTTTGATTACCTAAGTGAATGGAGTGTTGAGAGAGTTAAGCATTTGGCAAAATTGGAAAACTGTCAAGATTATATTAATGCTTCTTAAACAAAACATAAAAAATAGCACTACTTCCTTCCTGTGTTCTTTACAGTGCAGAGTGGTATGAAGTTGGTAGCCATTCACTTTACCATAGCAAATTTCATTCATTGTTTTTGACATGACGCCATGTCATGCATTGATTCTGACATTATAAAACAGTACACATCCCAAAGAGGTAGAGACATGATTGGCAAATTTCCCACAGCAAAAGCATGTGGGTGGTACTACAGACTTCAGTGGCTCCTGTAGTTCTCTGGTCACTGTAGTGTTGACCAAAACAAACCTTTAAATGTGTGGGTATTCCGCACTTGAATGAAAAGAATTTTGAATTCCATAAAATAAAATAAACATGGAACAATATTCCTTGCCTGAGTGCACTCTGCTGATATTTTTGGACGGGGTTTATGGATCACACTTATTTCATTTGTCAGAGAAATAGCAAAGCTTCAAGTCACCTTCAATTTTTATATGAGAAGATATTAACTCAACAAAGGGATTATACTTTTACTCCAACATTGTTAGTTGTACGAGGAGCAACATTTACTTCAATCATGACCTTTGGAGAGTTGGTCTCACTGCTGATTTCCTGTGATCCAGGTGCTCCTGTTCAACGACCAGAACTACGGGATCCACTACGAGTACACCATCCCGGCAGATCCGTCCCCAGAACCGCAGAGCGGACTGGTCAGCAAGGCCAGCGAGCCGCTTTTCATGTGGACCCACTCGGGCTGGGAGGACTGCCATGCTGTGTGTGGAGGAGGTAGGGGGACCGACCTGATTCCCCCTCCCGGCCCGACTCTCTTCCTCACCTAATTCCACAACAACTCTCCCTTATCTTCCAATTTCTCCTCTGTTCTTGATTCTGTGTCCTCAGCTTCTCATGACCCCAGTCATTCTGACAAATTAATCAACATTGCAATTTTGTTTTAAGATTTACCATTTACCATAGTGATTACTTACTGTTTTATAAGTAACATAGCTTTCTCTCTTTTCTGTTTGATTCAGCAAATGAAATGACTTGAGCATTCTACTACAGGAGTGCTAAAGCATCTTTCAAAATTTGTGTGCGATTCCACAAGACGAATAATCATGAACTTTAATGTATATTGTTTATTAATTTTCAATTTGCAGGAGAACGAAAGACCATTGTCGCCTGCACTAAGATCGTCAACAAGACGACCAGCGTGGTGGACAACAGGAAGTGTCGCCACCTGACCAAGCCAGAGCCCCAAGTGCGCAAATGCAACGAGCAGCCATGCCAGACAAGGTGAGGAGGGGGATATTTTCACTGACACCAATCCCTGCGATGGTTGGTGGGAATGTTATTGCTGTTGCACTGTCCAGACACCAGAGTGGGAGCTGCTATCGCTAATGCACTTGTTATGAGGGATCCTTTTGACTGATGCGCTAATATTTATGGGCGGGGCCTTGTTTTGCCGATACCCTGTCGGTGGGCCTTTGGGGAATGGTGACCCCAGTGCACTCTCGATATACTTACAGGAGATATTTTCACCGACTCTCTCAACACGCTGGCTGAGGGCAAATTTCATCACCAGGGGCTTATCGCTGGCACAAAGATGGCAGTGTCCATTGGCCTTTGATAGAGAAAAACGTAATTAAGTGAAACCGCTGTGTTCTGTTGAAAAATGGAGGGATGAAATTGCAGGATTTCGAAGAAAGAGCGTTGTTGTTAATGTTCTCGGGAAAAGCAAAAGACAAATTGCGCCTTGGCAGCCTCTCGGAGTTTGAGTGATAAAAGAATATTGGATGTCAGTGGAAATTGAGCCTTTTTTTGGTATTGTTTTATGTGCATACACAGTGGTACTATAAGCTATCTTTATCCACAGCAGGGTGAGGCACTTTTAGTTCATGAAGCCCTCTGTATCTGCTGGTTTCTGTTTCACCTCGTCTCTTAGCATTTGGAGCGATTCCCATGCTACTCAAAGGGTAAATCAGGTGCTAATTGAAATGATTTGCTCTTGAAGGGCCATAAAGCCGGATGACTGTAGCCTGTGTGCTGGAATCATCCCTAATGGAAGGACTAAATCGCTTTTTTTCCCCCAAATGGGGACACTGTTTGTTTATGTCACGCACCCCTACAGGAACATTTGACTGTCATTTGATATTGTGTCGGAGGAAACTCTTTATCTCGCATGCCTGATGTCAGGTCTCTGGGGGTCCAGGTTATCTGCAGTTTTCAACAGATCTTCCTTTCACAGACCCCATTAGCATGGTGGGGGAGGAGGGGGAAGGGGCCACGGAGGGACATAAACCTTCCTGCTCTTATGTTAACTGTGACAGCACGCCATACATGCATGCAAGGCAATGTAGGTGGGAGGCAACAAAATGACCAGTTTGACAGTGGTTGTCGTTTGCCTTTTTATTACACCGTGACAGATTAGCGTATCCTCAGACTCCTTCTTTTATTTGAAATACCTCTGCTCGCAAAACGACATCATCAAATTGTTTCCATGAGCCTCCGCTGGTGAGGAAATACTAAATCATCCGCTCGAGATACTGAAATGTTTGCACAAGATGTACGTCCCCTTGCAGGATTTGTTGTAATTGGCACATATTGTGAGGGAAAAATGTTGTAATAGCAATCTCATTGAGAAGAGGCCCTTTTTTAATTCCTGTGGCAGAATTATGTTGTAATGAGTCATATTCTCTCTCCTGTGTCCCAAAGACTTCAAAATCTTCATGCTGTATGCAATATTAATAATGGTTGTAGAGACGGTGGACCGTTACCATTACTCATGAATCAGTCTTACACAAACGTTTATGCTCTCTGCTTGAAAAAAAGGTTTTCTGAGTAAGTTTTATAGCTCAGAAGAAAGCTTAGCGCTGCATTCACCTGGAGCCGGGTGTAATCCCGAGGAAGTAAATGTCTCCTCTCCAGTTTCGTGTCAGTACGTGCGGCCTTACACGTCACCCGCGAGAATGGCGGATAAATCTAATTTACGGCCTCGCTGTCATAAAACTCGATCTGGTGCATTGAGTGATCAGATAACACCGTGCAGGCCCGGCGAAGCATCGTCTGAGCCGGAGGAGCTCGATATTCCTGGGACCACGTCATGTTTTAGTCTGGCCCGGCAGCTGCCAGCTGGCTCCTATCTCTTCCCATCCTCCTGATCTCTCTCTCTCTTTCTGTCTCTCTCTTTCTGCGAAGAAGGCTGGACATAACAAATCTCCCCCGAAGCCCTCTCTCTCCTCCTTGCCCCTCACATCTGTGTCCCAGATGGATGACACGGCCGGGCCTGGTAGCGTTCTCGGCCTCTCCTCTGCATGCCACGGCGAGTGTGAGAGTTGCCTCCACACCTTTAATGGAGGTGATGTTCCTTTTAAGGGGTCATCTCCAAATGGGACATGACTCTTACCATCACAGCTTTTGGCTGATGCGGATATATTAGTTTTTGTAATGTTCAAACAGGATGCTGGCCGTTTGGCTGGTGGTGAAAGCCTCATAGTTAGTCTCTGAATGGGATTCTGTTATTACCTCCAGGTCCCGGAGAGATACCCTTTAATGTATGAGCTCCAACTGGAAAATAGATTCCTGTGATGCCGTTTGGATTCCATGTATGTTAATTAAAAGGTGTTCTGCTTCACTGCACCTGCTGGACGTCCTGACCAGCAAAACCGACCGCTAGAGTATTTTAAAAAGGAGCCCCGTTTCCAGTCTCACGTGCACCCCTGACGCAGGTGGCTACGTTATGGAACCGAAGTTTGCTTTCACGCGGAACGCGCGAAACCCAGAGGTGCCGGCATTGGGACGTTTTTTTTCTCTTCCAAGCCCCCGGGGTGAAAGGCCCCGTGTTTGTGCGCCGCGGATGATTTAAGGAAAGGCCCGCGTTTCAGCGGGGTGGTAACGCATGACCTCTGACCCCCAGGTGGATGATGACGGAGTGGACGTCCTGCTCGCGGACGTGCGGGAAGGGGTCCCAGAGCAGGCAGGTGGCCTGCACTCTGCAGCTGCGGAACGGCACCCTGGTGAAGGCCAAGGACCGGGACTGCGCGGGCCCCAAACCTGCCCCCACCCAGCGCTGTGAGGGGCAGGACTGCATGACTGTGTGGGAGGCCGGCGTGTGGTCTGAGGTAGCTCCGCCATAACGCCGATCAGCACTAACCATGATCTCGGGCGCTTTTAAAAGTCTACTTAAAACCCACTCTTAAGTGTTACCACTTCTCCGTACACTTAATTGTCTCCTAGGGGCAGCTCTATGAGAAACTAAAACCCAGGGAAAGTGTTTGGTTGGACAAACCAAGCATTTTTAAATATGACCATGCTTGCTTATGCATGCACCATGATTACCCTATGGTGTGTTCTCAAATTCCTCAAACTGACTTTCCCACATAAAGGTCTGCATAATGTTAAGCTCCCTGTAGATACAGATTACATGTTCAGTAATCATTCCGATTTAAAGTTCAGGGAATGGTGCTAGGTGCCCTTCAATCTCACACAGTGTAAACACAGGTGATCTGAGATTCCATCACGGCTTTTGACCCACCTGCAGATCACTCACCTGCATTGGTGCCAGCCTCCTTCTGAGGGCGGCTGGCTCTAGACAAAAGAGCCGAAAAAAATAATTCCCTAACAAGGAAACGTTTCTTATTTTAAGCTTACCTGATCTGATAATAAGAATGCAAGCTATTTATTTCCCTTTGGTGTTTTCTCATTAAAAACCTCTTACATGGCTTCCAATTTTAACAAAAACAAAACTTTTTTTCATATTTCTAGATATTATCACAATGATATAAATATAATATAAATGTGTATAAATGTTCTTTATATCGAGAACATTTTTATGCAATCTATGAATTCTTATACTTGATTTTTTTTGGTGGTGGATCGGCAGTGAGGGAGAGAAGATTCAGCACAGGCAGCACATTATGGTTAAGGGGGAAATATTTCCATTGAAACTGAGTGATGGGCCTCCAAATACTTGCTTAAAGAATTTCCTCCTCACAAAGAAAGAATTTTCTTCTGAATTACCTCACCAGAAAAAAAAAAAAAAATTTTATTGTATGAATCCTGTTACGTCTCCCCGGTGCATTTGTTTAGCTGAGTAAACACTGTTTACGCGAGTGTGATTAGCGGTGAGGTGAGATTAATTGCGTCGTTTGTCATCCGAGCAGGCTGAGTACAGTACCCACGCTCGGTGAGTGTGCGAGCGTCTCTCCCCTGGGGGTTTCGGCCACATGTCGGCCCCTGAGGGGAAGAGCACTGGGCGGAGGGACTGTGTGTGTAAATTACGGCAGTGGACATAAATTACGGCCGCGCACATGTGATTTTTTGAGCCATTCATCTGAGCCTCTGCGTTGCAGGGGGAGACCGGTCCGACCCGTTTGTGGGTGTGGCGGTCAGACCAGAGCACTGGGCCACCCCCCCGTGGCATGACCCGTGTCCTTCCTTTAGAAAAGGGGCGGAGCTCTGAAAGGGAGCCTTGATAGTACTCTGTATAACAGGCACAAGTAAATCACACTTTGTATAATGGAAACAGATCAACTCAGGGTTTAAGCGTTCTTTTTCTCAGCTGTGTAAAAAGTATACTAGTGGGTTAACCTCCACCCCGCCCCCCAACAACCACCACCACCACTATCCCCCTAAAAAAAATTCCCCATCCCAACCTGTGATTTAATACCTCCTTAAGAGCCAGTTATGCAACCGGCTATAACTCACCTGGGGAAGTGAGTGATCTGGAAAGCCTAAACTGAAACATCTGCTGACGCCAGGGGGTGTGGGCAGAGAGGGGTGGGGAGGTGGGGGTCCATGAGGCGCTAGGGGTATCTCCTTGCCTTTCATCGCCGCGGCGATTCCCCCACGTGGCCCGGACATGTCGAGGCAGAAGAGGCGGGGGGGTAACGCGAGGGGATGTGTCTCGGGACGTGTCCTGGTGTAAATTGTGTCTTGGTGGGGGGGGGACTCGGGGGGGTGGTGGTGGTGGCGGGTTGTGTTGCAGTGCTCAGTGAAGTGCGGCCGGGGGGCGCGGCACCGCCTGGTGAAGTGCACCAATCCGCGCAGGAAGTGTGACCTGACGACCCTCCCGCGGGAGGTGGAGGACTGCGAGGACTACTCCAAGTGCTACATATGGAGGACAGGAGACTGGGCCAAGGTGCGTCGCCCGACCGTGCCTCTCTCTCTCTCTCTCTCTCTCTCTCTCTCTCTTGCCCTAGCGTAACCCCAAACACCCTGTCCCTAACCTCTACTTCAGCTGTCTTTTCTTCCCACCTTCCTCAGCGTCCCCGACACCAATTAATCCAGTCAGTGACAGGTTCAAATCCTTGACAAGCTATTATTTCTATTTAACTAAGATTTAGAGCAGGACCATAACTTGTTAGTGTGTATTCAGCTTTTCAAGGACTGTTCCCTTTTTTAGATTTATGTAACACATGTCACTGCTAATTTCCTCAATGGGGAAAACTGCAAGCTTGTTTAAGAGAAAACACAGCCAGGAAATATGATAGTCATAACTTTACAATAATCGTATGTATTTATCATAATAATAACCATCGCAGCCAGAAATCCTCTGTCTTGCAGTGATACAGATAATCATCATCATTCTTTTGATGTCCTCCGGCATTAAGAAATTAACAGTCCAGTAAGCGTAAACTCTCTCTCACTGTAAGTGCAATTAAATCAAACCCCTTGCTCAGGTGTGTTACTGTCAGACTGCAGGGGGCTGGCACAAGAATGGCTGTCTCCAGTTTTCTGTTTCCAGCCAGGAATAGTATTATAATTTGTGTTCTCATATTATAATTTGTGTTCTAGGGACTGTTGTATCGTAATATACTTGGCTTTTGTCAGCGTGCACAAGTTAACTTGTGATAGGGCTTTTACTAATGTTATGCTCACACTCACTGGTATGGGAGTGTTGTGAGCCTGATCTGACACTGTTGCTTGTTTAAATCGAATGGTTACACTTATGTTGTATTGTGATGGAAGTCGCTCTGGGTAAGAGCGTCTGCTAAATGCATGTAATGTAATGTAATGTAAATCAAACCCCTCACTCAGGTGTGTTACCATCAGACTGCAGGGGGCTGGCACAAGACTGGCAGTCTCCACTTGCCCGTTTCCTGCCAGGAATCAAATGCCCTGTGCCACCCTGTTTGGTGCATTCCTCACCACTGCCATGCCCTGCAGCATTACATTACACAAGGAATATGAGCCCAGCTGTCCGTAAGGAACAAGAATCCTCGCAGCGTGCTAAAGCACGCCCATTAAGAGCTTTCTAGTAAATTTGTGGGCTGGGATTTATTCCACAGCTCTGACCTATGACCTCCACACTCACAGCCAATGACAAACCAATTTCTTCAAGTGAGAGAGAGCTGGACCAGGCTTTGGGTTGCCTTGAGTTCCTCACATTTTTTTTCCGACTGCTGTTTCACAGCAATTTTTTTTTCCAAGTTTGACAAAAAAAAGGAAATTACTATAACACACAAGGCAAGCCTCTGTCTGTCACATTTTCTCACTTTACACCATGCTTAAAAGAAAAGGGGGAAGCTTGCATGTTTAAATACTGTCCTTGCTCTCTGTAGAATGACATAAGGACGTCATCCCTTGGGGGCGTGCATTTTTGAAGAATTTTTAGCAAATATATGACCCACCCCATGGTGAAGTTTCCTGGTAAGAGACACAGTGGACTTGAACTTGCTGGAGGCCATGGGGGTCAAAGTTCAGGGATCAGATTCAACACGCTGTCAATCACTGAGACGAACACCAGTGCCCCGACGGCACCCTTCTATTTGCTTCCCTTCTAAGTGTCCTGTAACTCTCAGTGATGTCACTATTCACTTTGTAGAATTTCACTGAACTTTACCTGAGACCTCTGATGCACTCTCTAGCCAAAGAGAAACTGTTTTAGTAGTAGTAGTAATATGAGCAGTTGTAGGAGTAGGAGTCAGTGGCACAGTATTCATTTCACAAGTCGGGGTCACTTGGTGTTTGGGGGGGGGTTGGGGGTGGGGAGGACTAAGGAGCCCAATGGCTCTGTCAAAGTGATGTCAAAAATGATGTTCTTGAAAAGGTTAGAGGGACCTGTCTATGATAGTAGTGCTGAAAGATGTAGTAGAAGTAATAGTAGTGATGGAGGCTGCAGTGTCACCTTTATGTGGAGCAGCAGGTCTGAAATCCAATGCAGCCAGCAGAATAGCAGACTGAGATGCGATTCTATGCATGGTGCTGTATTTGCCAGCTATTCCTACATGTCAACATCCTCACAGCAAAATGCACTAATATGTTTTACGCTCATTGAATGTCTGTAGCACCATTCTTAGAAAGCCCCCATGTCACTATCCAGCATGACGAAATCTGAAGAAACGTGGAAAAATATAAGGCCAGTGAGCCTGTGTCAGCTGATTTCAGTTTGGCTTGTGATCCTGCCCAAAAAGGCCTACATAATGGCACATCTGTTTTGACAGTGCAGTGTACTGCGAATTTCCTTCATGTTTACTGGACGGTAGCAATGCTAATAATCCACATTCGACTGTATAAACAGTTAGCCCCAGATGTCTCTGTCGGGTGGATACTGTCTGAATGGATGCCACAGCTGTGCGCTAGCGCTGTAGCGGCCTCACGCTTGCAATTGCTCTTTCTCGGAATCTCTCGATTGCGCGTTTGTCATGATGCGTAAATGTTGGTTATGAGCAGGAAATGACAGGCGTTGCAGCTGACTACACTCTTGGTTTATTTAAAGACCACTCAGCTTGATATTATTCTAGCAACTCAATCGTGACCGCTGTTCTCCGTCTGGCTGGTTTTGTCCCGGCCTACCGCGTAAAGCCTGAGGACAGTGCCGCAACTTGCCATTCTCTGGGTTTCTTCTGCTCCAGAGGCCCGGATACAGGTCTGTTTCCCTCCTGTAAAGTAACTCCAAAACAAGATTAATGGATTGGTGATTACAAAAAGAGTAACCTTAGGTCTCCTGCTTCCTCGCGCCGAGACAAACGCATGACTAATCACCCGCATTCTTTGTCAGTCGCACCAGAAGCCTGTTATTAAATTAGGTGAATTTTTCCAGAGAGATGCAGGTAGGAGGAGCCCTCAGTTTAAGGCCTGTTGGGCTCTGTCCTTAAAATATTCTCCCCGTTCTCTTTTTAACAGTGTATAAAGCTGTAAAAATGAGTTTTCATTTTGGAAGAGGGGTCGTAAAGCATCTCGGGTTCTGCTGGTGTCAGTCAGCGCAAAGCCTAGGCCTGACATCTCCCATGGAAATGCTTTCCCCATCTTTGCCGAGTTAAAAGTGTCTAGGCCCAGCTCTCTGCTTGGCGAAAGGCCCCGGCTAGCTAGGAGCTGAGAAAACAGCAGCCAAATGCTAGCCTGGTGTTTCACTCACGCTCAAGTGCTTTCAATTTTGGCTTGGCTGAGAGCGTGATGCTAGCCTGCGCTAATGTACTAGATTAGTAACTGAGAGCAGCACCATGCTGAATAAGGCAGTGATGAGCTATGGATGCAAATGCAAAGGAAAACATAGCATTTTAATTGTTTGAATACACAGTTGGACTACACAACACAACATTTGGAGGGCATCAGAGCTGAATACTGAGTTTCAGCCAGTTTCATGAACACATTTGTGTATTTTCAAAATAATCATATATATGTGTATAAAGAAAACATATCAGTTGGATTGTTTTGGAAATACTACACAAATGCATTTCTTTAAGAGTGCTTAACAGACTCAGGGTACGCATGTGGAAACAGTGGCATGACCCAAAAGGGCAAGCCAGTAAGGAGTTGTATATTGTGCCATTTACTGGTTTCCTACTTTACCATCACTTAACCATTACCATACTACCGTGCTACACATTTTAGATTAGATTTTTTAGGTATATGCATTCAACATCATTTCTAAAAAAAAGGTTTTCTGCAGATCTATTTTATATAGTTTATCAGTCTCAGTGTTGTAAAAAAAAACATGTTACTTCTATTACTATTACAAGAGTATACCTGTAAAAAGTCTGGTTAAGGTATGTACATAGCACCCAATATCATAATGCATACAGTACCTAAGACATACTGTATTTTAAACAGGCTTCCAAGAGCCAGTTTCAAAAAGCTTGCATCCTCAAATACAACATGTAAATGGATTAAATCCATACAGTCTGGAATGTAAAACCAAAATAAACATTGGGACATTCTCTATGTACTTTGGCATGGGACATATCTAGACGAGAATCGTCTTCAAATTACTTTTTTTCCAGCAGACGGATACATTTTAATTGAATTAGCAAACTGTAACTACATTAAAAACAAGATGATTATTTACATTAAAGCATTTTTTTGCTTCTCAATTGCCCTTGGAACAAACCACATGGGAAATAGATTTAGGAAACTACAGATTAAAATTTTTCTACATGAGATTTGCAGGCACCATGTCACAATTAACAATTTCGTGTAGTGAAAACTCACTGTGTCCATACAGTAGACTGCATTCCTCTTTGTCTGTAGAGAGAAAATAGGATAGATTAAATCTACTGCTACTATGTAAGGACTGTTATTGCACTGCAGCATCCACCTGCACCTGTGCAAATCTGGTCTTTAGTGACACTCAGTTTTACATTTTTTTAAATGTAACATAAAATTCTGAACAAACATTCTAAAACAGTTCATAGAAAATGAATGGACTGAAAGACAGGTTTCAAGAAGGGTCATTTCAAAAGCAGACGATAAAAGCTTGATAGGAGAGTTTTTTTAATCTATTTTCCTAATATTCATGCTGATGGTTTTACACTAGATCTGCACTCCCTTCATTTTAGTCATTAGTACCAATTTAGAAGTGACAGCATGTAACTGATTAGAGGGAAGACTCTAGAGGAGATTAATGATGTACTCATATCCTGTCATTACACGGACACTGGAAAATAAATCTGAAGGTCAGATGTCAGACTTCAAGAAAAGTAAGTATGTTGGAGAACCTGGAAGATGACTATTAGACTGATCCTCCATAGTTTGGACACCAAAAATATGTGTGATATAATTATTACAGTGACACCAAATTTACAGATCCTATATGGATGTGGATTTTAAACAAGTCTGGTTCTGCATTACATTGTGACAGAGAGAACCTACCTGTGCCTTATAAAGCACAATGCATTTTCATAAAACTTTCCTTACAGTGCAGTGGTAGCACTAGTGGCTAGTTGTTTAATTTCATTGATTTCATGCTTTCATTTCATTTGTTTTCATTTCTAATGTAAAGCCTTGTATGACTTGTGACTGCATCTAGTAAAACTTGTGTCTCAAAGCCTCCTTCTCTCCAAAAATCAGGTTTTAGAAAAGAAAAGCTGCATTACTGCCATCTGCTGGCTGACAAAAGAGAACTACTACAGTGCATTTACAGCTCTTGAACACTTGAAGTGAGGCTGACTGCAAATTCACCTGAAACCATTAATTGGCTTCACATATTAACCTAAAAAGAATACTACTAGTCCAATTGGGACAAAGGTGTGTTAAAATATTGAAACCATGACAGTCAGCGGCTTTCCGTGTAATGTTTAAGGGATCCTTTTAACATAGAAACCAATGGTGTGCCCACTGAAAAATTTTAACTTCACAGAGAATTGGATTTGAAGAGAGGAATTATCTAAAGGTTTGTCTGGTTTCAGGAGAGGTGAACCTTTGTCCCATCATACCATCACCTGTGTTCTTTGTAGTGGCTCCTTGCTTCCTGGCAATGTTTTTTCCCCTGTCGGCCCCAGTGTGCATTTCGTCCCCTCCCGGGGGGTTCCGTCCCCTTCATTCTTTGTCTGTCGCGGGTCCTTGCAGTGCTCCGTCACCTGCGGCAAAGGGATGCAGTCCAGGGTGATCCAGTGCATGCACAAGATAACGGGGCGCCACGGCAACGAGTGCTTCTCGTCGGAGAAACCCGCGGCGTACCGCCCCTGCCACCTGCAGGCCTGCAACGACAGGGTCAACGTCAACACCATCACCTCGCCTCGGCTGGGTGAGCGTCATCCGAGCGCGCGCCCGCCTTCACGCTCCGTCACGCCGCCGTTAGGTGTGCGAGCGCTCGGTCACACATGCGTTTCCCCACTCAATCACAGCGCCGAATTCTGAGTTGCCACTCAGTCATGCTATAACAATGTGCAATCACTCTCATCACACAGTTTTTAACCTGTGTTCGCACGGTGTCATGCTGCCACAACCTGTGTTCACACGCGTTCACTCCATTACAGTGTGTTCACACTTTCCGTCACACCATCCGTCATTCCAACACACCTCCTCTTCCACGTAGCTCCCACTCCTCATTTCCACCATGTACGTGAGGTATACACTCAATGGTCTGTTTTTGATCCTCCCAAAGCCTTTCATTTGCCTCTGTGTAAGCCTTCTAAAGGTTTCCCAAATTTGTTTTCAGTAACCTTGATTTGACTCAAGGAGGGACAACTCATTTATTCATTCATTTGATTCCTCAGTGCTCAGTACCTTCAGTGCATTCTGTCCCAATTACAAAAGGTTTAGCGTCAGTAGCATCAGTAGTGAAATAAATCTTATAAAGATCTTGAAGATTTGTGAACTGTAGGTTTCTGGACATACTGCACCTAATGCAGAACTTTACCAGACACACTGTTCAGCACTGCCTCGCATTAACTGAGCCAAAACAATTTACAAAACCCGGGTCTGGGCTCTGCAGTAGATCTCTCCACATGTCGGCCCTCCCCTGCTGTTCGAGTCCTTGTGTTTGGAGGAATATGATTTCAGACAACGCGGTCAAACGTTAAGCCTTCTGGGAAGAGGAGCGAGTTTGTCTAACATTGCAGCTGGGAGCACGAAAAGCCATGTCCGTCATGGCACGTTGTTTATATTTAAGACACAATTGCTTGTGCTCACCTTTTAATCTAAACGCAGCTGCTTGGAGGGATGTCTGTGGTGCGGGCCGGGGCGTCTCCCCAGAACCCCCCCACAGCTGGGTGCATGTCGGTCCTGAAGGAGGGAGTCTGGAAAGCGAGAACGGCTGGCTCATCCCTCCTTCAGATCACTCTCGATATGCCGTTCACCGGCTGGAGGCAGCTGGGTTTAAAAGCGCGCAGTGAAGCTTTATCAGCTCGCGTAGAGATTACAAAAGTCAATATTATGATAACACGTTTATTTTTCCCCAAACACGCATGGCCATAATTTCTCAAACACAATGTATTCATTATGACGTCATTCGTTTCATTGTTGTTCCTTTGCTTGCTTTGAGAATAGTCTTATGTTTACAGTTTTACACATTCTGTAATACATTTATACAGCTGTATTTCTACTGGATGCAAGCGGCGTAAAGTTCTGAAGACGGTACAGCAGCAGATTTAAAGTCATGACCCTTATTACAGGGTTCATTCCTCTTATCGCTGCAACTCGCGCACTCCAAACTGCACTTTGCATTTTAATCGGACAGAAGTTATTGGGTGAGACTTCGATGGTGAGGCCTGTTTACCTTCTGTTTCCATGGCACCATCTTAATTTAGAGCAACCATGTGCCTAGATATGTTTTGTTTACCTTGTCGGAGTCTTAATTCCATCTCCAAGGCAGATGCCGTCTGGTGCGAATGTAGCTCCAGCGCTTCGCTTCATTTGACGGCGCGTGAACGGACTTGGTGGTCCGGCGGTTTCCAGTCTTGCGCGCAGTCTTGCTGGCGAGGGCGAATGTTTAGACCTCTCCGTTTCATTACGGTCTCGCTGACATCAATAAGCGTGTCAACACACTGTCTCCCCGCCGAGGATGAGTTTATCTCTGCGCCTTGCCAACGCAAATGGAATGCAATGGACCGAAGAGAATATACTGCTGTTTGTATAAGAGAGAAGTGTGTAGTAGAGACAAGGAGTGCTGACTCCCGCTTCAACAGAACTGGTGATGGAATACGAACGGCGTACCCCGTGAACCCTGGTAAAACCACCCAACCTGCCTTATGTCCATTATGAAAATAGGCACATTTTGGACAATACCTACTATGCGTTTTAGATTCTGCGATCCTGAATGGGATTAATAAATTGATGGGCAGTGCAGTGAAATTACAGATGTTTTATGTGATATATTCTATGCAGTAGTTGGTCTTGCTTCATTAATTTCCAGATGACGGTGTAAACCGCTGCGGGAGTAAAGTGTACCTATTTATATTTCGCTTTGCGCTACAGTGCCACCTAGAGGTGATTACCGCACCTCAATAATAATTTGACAAATAAATCAATTTTAATTTTAAAAGTGTATAGAAATGAGAGACAAGTCAAGCCTCTCATTTCTTGTTTCAAACTGAGAAACTCTCCTTATAGTTCATACATCCGACAGGACAGTTTAAATAGCAAGTTTAGCCCAAGTGTGATGTTTAGCTGTGTCACGAGTTGCACAGATTATAATGAACAAACATATCCTGGTCTTCTAGCTGCCTTAACGTTCAAATGCCTGCGGGACCAGTGGCCGGTGTACTGCAAGGTGATCCGGGAGAAGAACCTGTGTCAGGACATGCGCTGGTACCAGCGGTGCTGCGAAACCTGCAGAGACTTTTACGCACAGAAGATGCAGCAGAGGAGTTGACACCTCCAGTGGAACTGATCGAGGTGCCCCCTTATTTATATCAAGTGCACTTACAAGAACACGCAGGACGAACAAAGACCCGCCGCTTTCGACCAAGCTGTCTCAGACAACTTCATCGCCGTAATTTATTTCTGATTATCCGCAAGTCGCGTCCCGCAGCCAATTTGTCGACGCGGATACGCTTTACTCTTTTTTTCTGAGCACACTCCATGAGGTAGATATATCAGTATGTTGTAAGCTACACAGTGTGTAAGCAATTGCTATCCCACACGCAGAAATGTCTGCTCGCATGACAGTGGCGGGATTCTAGTTAAGAGAGATTGGACTCAGTCACTCGCTAAAACTGTAAGGATCAGATAGTTTATACCTAAAACATTATTTTATCAAGAATGAAAGGTGCTGTTTTTATATAAATCTGTTTTTATTTTTCTTTTATGTGTCGTTCATATGGTATTCCAATAGAAAACTCTTGAATATCCCAGCAGTACAAGGCATGGATTGAAGAATTTCTACTCATCCAACATACTGTAGCTGAATTTAGAATATAAATACAATAATAATCAGAAAGGGAAATGTCGTTTGCCAGTAAAAAAGTGGAGGGTTTCGTTGTCTATTGGATCTGGAAGAATATTTGAGGAAACTACCCAGTACAAACTCTAAGTAAAAGAAGAACATGTCACAGGTGACTGAACAGATTTTTTATTCTCATCTGCTAGTGTCCATCTGAAATTATTTATGCGCTGAAAAGCACAAATCAACCACATTCTGTTATCTGCTGTCTCACACAAGTTAGCAGCACAATATGTGGAAAAAGTACAGAGCAGAGCTCAACAGGATGGCCAAATCACACCACTAAAGTTACTTTTTGTCATAACCGTTTATAACTGCTACATGGACAGAGAGTTGTGTAGGCACTGAAAAAAACACACTGCATTAATGTTTTTTAGTTTATCTTAACATGTTTCAGTTACTTTACACACAGTGCTCATGCTGAATTGATCAAAATCTTTCTTGGTCTCTCAACCTTCCTTGTTTCAGATTTCCACAATATTCAGGGAATAATCACATGACTCTGACTGTCTCAAGAAATTTAAGTGTTATCACACTTATATTTGCTGATATATTTACTCTTCAGTTCCCTGAGATGGAATTGGTGCATTACTGAGTTTCAATCACATTAATATTGGATAGTGTGAGTCACAGCAGCTGAAATGTAGATGGACCAGCTGGTATTTGTGCTCTGTGATTTGGCCTTGTGTGTTAAAATATACAGTATCAGTACATTTCATTGGAGGGGTTGAGTTACTCCAAAGGATTGAGTTGGGCTTAATTTTTGAGTGATTTGGCCATTCTGTTAGAAGTAGAGTTATAGTTTGCCACATACCAGTCCTTGTTCGTCTGTGAGGACTCTGAGATCATGTTGACAGGAGATATAAATGAATTTCATTTTAGTTGGAGAAAATCCTAACTCACTGTGTGCTGTAGTAGCAGAAAATAGAAGAGCAAATGTCTGGCTGTTATATAGTAAGAAACAAAACAATGGATTATGATATACATTATTTGACCAATCAACCTTTATCTTTTACACTAAAGAAGCTATGCTGTATGCAGACGAAAGGGTCCATGCTGAAATAAGACAAAAGTGTAATAAAATCATTTCCACAGAGAGCAAACACTGCCGGGAATTTCACCAGCCAAGGCTTCGTAATGTATTGTGTTGGTGCTGCCAAAGCCATAGCTGGTGACACCTCCAACACTGGTGCATCTGTCGCTGTTATTACCACAGCAGTTCTGGACAGCCTGATATGAAACTGTAATTCCTAAAACGCAGGCCTATCTTTCACAGGGTTTCTGCTGCACATCACAGAACATGTCAACAATCTCTGGTACCATAGGGAACGTGAGCTGAGTTTCGACACCTCTGCGAGGCACTCAAAAGGGAATTGTCCCTCCTTCTAGTGATGTAATAATAAACCGATTCTCTGTACTGTACACCTGCAGGATTTAATAAGAAGATAAAGGGACACCATATGGTCACATGGTCATGTGCTAAGCTATGGTGTTTTTTGCAATAAGCTGGGGTTTGGCAGCCAGTTTTTTTTTTTTTTTTTTTTTGGGGGGTGACATGTTGCATCATGACACAGCAGTGAGCTTGTCCCAGGGCCTTAGCTCAGAGCTGCTTCATTAAGGAGGAGGTAAACCATCTGCTGTATAGCGTAGATTTCACAAGATATCCACAAAAAAAACTATTACCATTGGTTATTCCACACCCTCTACTTGAATAGAGAATTTCTAGAAATACGAAAACACTGTAGAAGTTTACACTGAATTACTGCTTCACTGGTTTAGGCTCGCAAGAGCCTTCAGTCAGGGCATCTCGTGGTGCAAGATTACTGCTCATTTTGAACCTCCTGTCATTTGGCTGAAAAACTTTTCAAGGTTGAGTTTCACTAGTATGATATGAACATTTTATTGCGTTTTATCTTCTCTGTACTGATATGCCGCAGTTGAACTCGTGGCTTTTTTTTTTTGTATTTGTATGTAACATCAGTTCAAAAAGTTCTATGGATTGGCGAAACTGTCTGCACGCTGTCTTTCTGTGAAAAGGCAAAACTGATCATTTGTACATCATTCACATGTTCTTATGTTTTTCCATTAAAAACAAAATACGATCTGTTGGATTCCTTTCCAGTTTTCTTTTTTGAAGGCCACCTTTTCCTATTGCATGTGTTGCAGTTGGAAATCAGAAGAAAAGGGGACATAGAATGTCCTACATTCACCTGCAACAATCCCTTGAATCTAAGTGGATTGGGTAGCACTTGGATGGTAGCTTAGATGGTAAGAGTTTCCGGGAAAATCAGGTTGCTGCTGGAAATTGTGTTGGTGAGCCAGTAGGTGTCAGCCTTCCCTCTTGACAAGCTTCCAATTTGACAGACTCCATCTGGCCATCAATTCATGTTCCACTTCAATTGGGTGAATAAATATGCCTTCATTTCCCTGCATATCCTTGGAGCAGGCACATTGGTGCTGGCTCATGGGAGTTCCAAATCATTGCTTCGGTGGCTGCATGGCTCCAATGTCAGAATCAGAATAGAACACAGTCTTGAAGACAAATGTAAATAAAAGCAAGTCCAGAATGTTCTTTATTGCATTTCCCCATTGCATTGCATTTTAATTAAGGAGGATAATTTAAATAGATACTTCAATTCACTGATGCAATTTCAGGTAATAGGCCTAGCTTTATTATTAATGTACCAGAACTCTAAGGTGGAGCCAAAAATAACTATAGAAGCTACTTTTTTCCTAAATGATGAATCAAATAATATTTTCAGCACTGCAGGGACTGTTTCTGAGACCCTTTTGAAATTATCTTGCCCAGCGAGAGGGCACTGGGAAGTGCTTCCTAACAGCTAGCCTGTGGAGACAAATAACCAGCACCATAAATTACATTTAAAGTGCCTCCTCTGCAGTGCTGCCCACGAAGAATGAGAAAGCACATTAATCTCAACCATCAAGTCTGTGCCGCATGGCTTTGTGCTCCGGTTGACCTGAGTATTTGTGCACCTTATGTGTGCGATGGAGTCTATTTCCTGTCTCTCCGTGGCCACGGTGGGGCTATGTAACAGGCAGGGTAGGGTCAGATAGGGTTACACGCACCTGCCAGAGAGCCGGTGCTTCATGAATAATTAGGAGGCTAGGCTCCGCTTTAGCTGGTGTCCTCAGGACAGGCTCAGTTTGACTGGCTGCAATGAAACATGGATCTGTCGGTTCTGCCGAACAACAACCACCCGGACAAGTTCCTCCAGCTCGACGTGAATTCGCTGCCAGCCAGCCATGGGATGTTCCAGATTGGGTTCGCGGCCGGGGCGGCGTTGTCTGGGCAACGGCAGTGGCAGAACCGTGTCTACTCCCAGGTAGGCCCCTTGCCCCGGCATATGATGGATGCCATGTCATTCTCAGTAATTCATGCAAGACATCCCTCTCTGTGTGCCCTTGTTTACTTTTCACAGTGAAGTTTGATTGACGGATGTCATTGTGTGTTTTATTCAACACTGGAAGGAACTTGAGTCAGTCTGACAGTTTCACAGCAAAGATTGGCAATAATATTTATGCATGTTGAGAGAGACCACGTTTGCCCACGTGTGGAATACTTGCACATATATCTAGCTACACAAACACATGCAAACATGCAAACAACATTCAGTCAACACAGAAACTGAATAAACTGTTGTTATGCTGTTGTTGTGCTGACATGTTATGCATTTGGAATATGTCTGACCATTTCATTATCAATAAAGTAATGATGTGCAGCTCTGGCACAAAAGATGATTAACTCTGATTTGCAGGAGGTGGACAGTGTAGCCTGGTAATGTTGTGGCGGTTTGGCTGTTGCTGTTTTCCAAAATTACACTGGCCTTTCAGAATTTATTGGATTGTGTGGACAGGATAATGAGAAGTGGTTGGAGGATAAACTTACATTCAGGGAAATGTGCACTCTGAGGGGAATTAGACCGCTTCATCTCTGTCTCTCCCTCTCTCTCTCTCCCTCTATCTCTCGCTCCCTCTCTCTCTCTCTCTCTCTCTCTCTCCCTCCCTCACACAGAGGGAGCAAAGGAATTTGAGTGGCCTAAGGCCCTCCCCTGAGGGCAGCCCAGTGTTAATGGACAGTGTCCTGGTGAAGCACATCACCCCGGTCACTCTCAAAAACAAAATCAGGACAAACCCTCTCTACTCGGACATAAGGACAGTTGGCGATGAATGGGAGAACAGGAAGTCAAAACCGTCCTGGACCGTCCAGGAGTTTGACAGGCACTCAGTGCACTCCAACCTGGCGAACTATTTAAAGGTACAGTATGGACATTACCTGACTCGTGCACTTGGAAGGTTGTCAATGATGTGCGATTCCGTGGCCTCTCTAACTTTCAATATTGTGAGTGGATACCTCTTAAGACCTTGACACTTAAAGCAACAGTACTGTATTACGTAAGTATGAAGTCATTACAACTGAGGATGAGACATTTATTGGCAGTTTGGAACAATTCCTTTGACAGGCAATTACATGGATTGATACATTTTCATGCAGGATGCTAAAAACGTATGTTTAGATTACATTACATTATTGGCATTTAGCAGACACACTTACCCAGAGTCTTACATTGGTTACAGTTTTTTATAGTGGGATGCATTTATACAGCTGGATATTTAATGAGGCGACTGTGGGTTGCCCTCCCCCCGGGAATCAAATCAGCAACCTTTCAGGTTATGAGTCCTGCTCCTTAATCACTATGCTACACTCCTGCTCTAACTGGAATGAAATGGTATTCGTAAACTGCAAGTACTTAAAGTACTTCAACTTCTTTAATGTAAAGAACTCTCTGTGGAATGCAGACAATAGTAGACATTTAACACATTTACAAAGAATTTGAGCAAAACACACAACAGTCACACAACACAAGCAAATACATATCTTAGAATAAAGGATACAAATCATGTATGAGGTTATTATCATGTTACATATATGTAACATATATCATGTTAACAATAATAATCAATAGATCTAATATGGCTGTCATTGAAAAATGATCTGAGAAGGCACTTGCAGTGGGACCCTTCCATACTGCTTTTGATGCTGGAAGCAGTACCCAGATATATTTCCCTATGGGAGACTCTGCCCTTGGGACACCATATAGTCCACCATATAGCCCATGGGAGGAGAGAGAGAGAGAGAGAGGGGAAGAGGAAACAGGGCCAGCCAAACTCTCTGCAGACAAGGGAGAGGGGAACACAGGCCACTTACCAGCACTTGACTTCAACAGGCGCAGGGTCGCTGAAAGGTCACAGAGCCAAACGATCAGCGCGATGGATTCCCACCATCCCCCTCTCCGTACGAGCTGAGGTGACAGGCATTTTTTTCCCCGCCATCGGCCACCGTTAATTTTCTTAATGCTTCCAGGAACGGATTCTTGGGAAATATTTAAAAAAAAAACTTTCATCGTCACCGCTTGACTAAAACACTCAAACGATGGTGCCGTTCTCAAGGACGTGCGGATCCCGTCCCTCCCGGAGTTATTTACAGCTCCATTAATCACTGCCATAAACTATTACAAACAAAGAAACGCAGCTCAAGTACTCCCCAATGTCACGTCGGCTGCCAAGTGCTCTGCATTACAATTAATTAGATCTGCAAGCTTCTGCTCAAAAGGTCAGCCTCTCCGCTGTCCAGTTACATTTTAAAGTCTTTCTGTCGGTCTTGCAAATTACAGTGCTGCACTTTTTGCTTGTCTGTCTCTGTCTGTCTGTCTGGGCTGTATACACACATTCACATATTTAAAAGACTAAAATTATCATTCCATATAATTCCACTACATACACGACATGGACCACTCACTGGTCTGTGAGTGTTGTTTGACTTGTCTGACACTGTTGCTTATCTAACTTGAATGGATACACTTATGTTCTATTGTGCTGGAAGTTGCTCTGGATAAGAGCATCTGCGAAATGCATGTAATGTAATGTAATGTAATGACAGTCAACAACGGCAATCGCAATGATCCTCGACGTCATGCTCAAGGCCATGTGTCACCTGAAACACTATAGGTCTGTAACATGATGTAAGACATGCTCACCAATGCAGCCATGAGGTTCTTTATGTGGTGATACGATGGCACCTTGCTGAAAGCACACATTAGGTAAGAGCAAATAAACAATGAATGACTGCTCATATGCAAAGACACAGGATGCAGTCACACAGACATCCAAAAGAATATACTGCACACATACAGAATAAAAGGCAAAAGGAGATCAGAATGAACCAATGAAAGACTAACATCATGATACAGTGATAAAATTAAAAAATATGTATCTGAGTAAAATATTTCAAGATAAAAAGTCAGATATGCCACATGGATTATAGCACCCTATTTACCAGCCAGTGTCATCTGTCCCAAAGATTTCCATTCCTTCCTCTTCTGCCTGATAAGATTCAAGTTCAGGGATAAATATTCAGGGCACGGTACGAAACTGAGTCCAGCACAATCCTGCGCCATTTAGTCAGAGACCACAGGAACGGATGGTGGGACACAGCACTGGTTGTGTAGCCGCCTATCTGATAGCAGGAAGAAACAAGCGGTATCATCTCTCTGTTCAATGCAAATGATCAAAGTTTGATGACCGTGCAGCCTCCCCGTCAGCCTCACCTTGCAGCACAGTGCAGAGTGAGACTGTGACACTGGTTAGCTATTTCATACAAGGACACTGCCTCCAATGGCAAAAAGATTATAGTACATTGTGTTGTGTGGATTAGGAAGAAAGGTAAGGACCCATGTATATGGGGCAGCTCACCTTGAGCAAACGCTGTCTCTCCTGACACCCCTCTGACAGCTGTCAGTCTGTGAGGAGTAGGCTTTGTCAGGAGGCGCCCATCAAAAGTGGTGCACGAATAATAACGACATGGCCAACTGACGCTAACGTTGATCATAAATCACGAACGGCAATGAGCTGTTTCGCTGTCACATGGCGACGTGCCACCTGTCCCGCAACTTGAAGCTTGTCAGGGGAATATCAGGCGAGATCGAAGACAGGCACTTTCGCGTGAAACTCACAAAAACGTCTCTCCTTCTCTCCATTCATGTAGGAGGACCCCGGGGACTTAAGCTTTTGGCTGGAGGATCTCTACACTCCAGGCTACGACTCCCTTCTGAAGAAGACAGAGGCTGAACAAAAGAGGAACAAAATTTGCAAAATAGCAACTTCAGTGATTCTGTCTGTGTGCGCCCTCATTGTGATCATCACTGTGCCAATTGTGGTCACACAGTATAGAAACTGACAAACACTGTGATGCCAAGGAAATGAAACATAATGACTGTCTATTCTGGGAAAGAAAAGAACAACAGCAGATGTATTTATTTTATTAATGTGTGCCCTTGAAAAGGGTTTATTTTTATCATTGCTTCTCATTGGTGTTGAGGAAATAAAGATGTCTTGCTAAATGTCTGTGTATTCAGACGAGGTGGTGTTTTTTCATACTCTTTTCACTCTATTAAAAACAAATTTTACATGTTATTATTGCATTAAATTGGTTAAAAGGTGATGGGAGCAGAGACCCAGAGGCATGTTTTCATCATTAAGGCATGAGGCATGTTCTTATATTTATTTCATAAAATGGGCCACAAGTGTAAGGACGATGATGTTGTATAATCAGGTTTAAGCTCCATAATGTTTGATTTTGTACCATAATGTATGCATATTGCTACCTCAGATGTTACTACCAGGTCAGTGTATCAACTTTTTTACTACTTCCTAAAGCTCACAGTAATATAAAATCCAAAAGAAACACTCTAAACAAACTGCTCCAGATAAGTCAAAGGAGTCCCTGACGTTCTGTCCTAGTGCTATGAATAACTGTGGCGTCAGTACTGTATTGCAGGCATCCTGTTTGGAAAGGGTTAAGCGGTTAGTATGTACAATAAAAAAACGCTGACTGAATTAAATTTGACATTTTTATGACAGCATTTTCAAGGCTGCCCTTTACACTGAGGAAGAATAATTACGTTCATCAATCATTTTTCATCATCTTTTCAAAGGAACATTTTTTCTCCCTCTCTACATTACAAAAAGGTGTCACATTTCCAGGAGGAGATCAAATGCAAGTTAAGTGAGTGCCGCCCACTGACCTTTGATACTGCAGTTGGTGACTTGCATCTAGAGAGACATCACCACACCTCGAACAGTTTTACAGTGCCCTAATGGAAATTTAAATCAAATTCTTTATTAAACACATGAACATCCATATTTCCTGTGGAAAATATGCCAAGATGTGATCTGTGAAGAAAACATAATTCAATTGCTATCACCTTTGACTGTGTGTGAAATGTGTGAAAAACAACTGTAATGTTCATTTTACAAATGTAATGAAATAGATGGTCACATGGTTAAAAGAGACCTTGGGCTGTTTACTGTTTACTGATCATTGATTACCGTTTGATATTTACAACCACCTGGAGCATGGAATTAAGTCAGTCATCTGAAAATTAATATCAGGGAAACCTCCTCAGTGGATGCACCAAGCAGCCAAGTAATTAAACAAAACAAATGCTTGGAATGTCCAACTAAACATTTTCCCTGGGTTTTTATTTTCTCATTGCACAGCTCCAGGGGCCTCTCAGAAAAAAAAGAAAAAAACCTGCTAACTGAAATTCCAGTAAGAGACATCCAATTTTCAAGGTGGTGCTGACAGAACTGCTCGCTCCCCAGGGACGGGCGTTCTTTCAAGGTGCATTTGAAAACCTTGTGAGACAGGCTGCTTTTCAGACGCGAGGCCGATGTATGATGGTAAGCGCATTGTCAGTGCGCCTAAAAATACCTCGCTCGCTGTTCGGTAATTATAGTACAGCGCCGCTCTCCGCTCTAACGCTCGGTCATTCCTCAGCTTCTGACAGGATGCCATTGTTCGGCCGTCAGGTAGGGATGTCACCCGGAGTGACTGTCATCGTATAGTCTCTCCCGTCGGCCCCGCGTGCTCTCCGCAAACGCCCGTCTGACGCGTTGAGGAATGAGGGTCTGGGTACCGTCCGACCTCATTCACACTGCTCAGGTTTGAATCGTTTGCCGTAGTGATTTTCTAGCCTCCTAAGAGTGTAATTAAACGGTGTGGTAATGTCCTTTGTTGCCTGCGCACTGGGGGTTTGAGTCATTCTCTTTGTCCTCCTGTGACTGTCCTGTGCCCCCTCTTTTATTACCATTATATAGTAAACCTAATGCAAACCCATCTCTGGTACATTTAATGTAAATAATATTCAATAGTGTATATTGAGTTACACTTCAACTGATTTTGATCAATAAAAGTAAACATCAATTTCACTGGACTGAGCAGAACAGAGATTTATGAAGGCTGGAAGCTTCTGTATTTTTTCCAACACTATACATAATTAATCTATAATTATTGAAATATTTGTCTACCAATTTTGTATAGCTGTACAGGCCTTGTGTCTTTTATGACTACTTTTTCAGAATATATTAAAAAAATGAACAACAACAACAACAACTATAATAATAATAATAATAATAATAATAATAATAGGGTTCTGCCACTAGGGGGAGATCCAACACCAGTGTACCATTGTAGTTTAGGTCTAGGAGAGCTCATTGACCATAGCGGCTCAGTTGGTTTTGATAGCAGTTTTCTGCTCAATCTACAATGTTACAGGAAATGCCTGGCCAAAATCCATGCTGGCCTGGCAATTTCCCAGTGCCCTCACCCCCCTGCCCCTCCCCAAAAAAAAAAAAAAAAAAAAATCAAAATGCATACTGGCATCAGCAGTAGCACAAGCTACAATCCTGATGTGGAAGGCTGGCCAAACTTTTACATCTTCTGTGTTTCAGCTTAAAAATACCTGGTTTTTCCTTGTGTTACTGTGAATTGTCTCTCAAGTATATGGATGAGCTCTGTTTGGGTTAGCCCATTCATATTTCCTAAATTAATGAGTTGTGGTTTGACATCCATTTAGATTTCCACTCCAAGGTCTTTAAATTTGATCTTCATCACATTAATGGCTTGTGTCATTCAAGTCAGGGCACGCTAGTTGGGTCAGACACTTCAGGTTTCCACATACTCTTATGTTACACTTTGCAGAGCCATGTTGCATCTCTATTGACTAGTATACGCATCATGGTAGAAAGGCTTCACATTAAGTTGTTTCCAATATCCTTTTCCAGCTCTACTCTGTTTTCTTTACTTGATACAGGCATGAAGAGAAATTAATCAGGTGATCAGAATATGCTGAATGAATTGGCAGTAGTACCATATGTCCAATGGTGAACGCATGCAGTTAACAAAAGGGCCCAACGTGAACATGGAAAGCCCAGGCTGAATTTCCATATGAGGCCACAGCCTGAAGCTACAGTTAACCCATGTTCACTTCAGTGGTAGAAATGTGCTTGTATGGTTAAATGACAGCTTCTACCACAAAACAGGCCCAGTTCAAATATTATGTTAAAGTTCAACTGCTGTTAACATAATAATGTAGTCCACAATGCAACCTATAATGATACTGCAGATGCATGGACAGGAAGTACAGTTACTGCCATGCCAGAAACTGGTGGAAGCCAGGAAGAGGAGGGCAAATGGCAATGGAAGAAAAACAAAAGTTCAAAATAAATCTGAATGCTGAATGCTGATTAGGGTGGTGTTTACCACTGATGCACCCTGGGAGTTCAGGAGTTTCCTGTGAGAATTTCCGGTGTGCTTATTCTGGTTAAGATATGTATCATGCTAATGAATGCCTCTTTCACAAGAAAACTACACGGTGCTGTCTAATTGAAAATGGAACCGCCGATTTGCATATTGTCTGTGTCACAACAAACCTTGTTAGCAAATTTTGAGCATCTTCTCTTGAATAGAAGGCTATCATCCATCTCAATTTTATGCAACAGTAATACCTCATTGCTTTTGAGCTAATAAAGCTGGCTCAGAAACCTTTAGCATAACATTGTGCATTGCATTATTGAACTGTTTTTCTCATTCTTGAAAATATGCATGTTTTAGCATACAAATTATGCACTGAACACCAAAGAGCTGATATTATACTTCTAAGAGTTGATATTGTTCATGAATTTGTAACCTTAAAGCACACATTTGAACCCTCTAATTATGAATATAAACCCTAAATTAACTCATTCAGATGTTACAATTGACTAAATTGATCTACGTCTATGGCAGCACTGCTGGATTTTTCCTTTTTTTAGATTCTGTGGCTCGATGCATTTACTGCACTGTAACACCAGTAACGACAGGGGGGCTATTTCATGGTGACAGTCGGGAAAGTTAATTGTTCCCCCTTGAAGGAACATGAGACAGCACAGTAGATCTACTTTATGTGTGTGTTCATGTGTGTGTATGTGTGTTTGTGCATGTGTGTGTGTGGCCTTCCTTGGGCTCTATCAACCCATTATGTATATGCCTGAAAACCCAGCAACAGCACATCTTCCATTTAATAAAGCTTCAAACTTGTAGTTCCAGCTTGTATATTATGTTTACACTTTCCTTTTAAACTTGTATTTTCAAAACGTTTCAATGTGTGTGTAACAGCAACTGTTTTTGACCTGAAATGACAGATATCACTATATGACACAAATAGTAACCTTGGAAAGTGAAACGAATAACCAATCTGTCAAAGTAGGCCTTACTACTTCCTGTTAATACGGAAATATTCAAATATCTGAAGGGATGTAGGAATGCTTCCTTTTACGTAGTCCAAATCGAGAGACGAAATAAGTAACATGTTTGTCGAAATGAGCTGGTCGATTTAAATTTTGCACAAATTCTTTCTTTCAAAATAGCTTGAGTCAAATATTTTTAGACTGTATTCGACTTGGGAATTGACAAGCAGCATGCCGTGATCAGCACGAGCTTGGCGACTGGGTGTCTACAACTGGTGTCAGGACGAAATTTGATTTTGGTCAGAGTGGAGATTAAAAACATAGCGAAAGTATTTATTCAGACGTGGGCGCGCAATACCCTACCTGTGGCTTCGGCTACAAAAGAACGAAAGATTGGTTTCATAAATTCGCCCGCTTTTGTGCTGTGCTTGGAAATCTAGTTTAAATTCAACAAAGTATCTGTAATGATGCGGCGTCTGCTCGTGAGGATGTCCCTCGGGACGTCAGCCTGGGAAGAGGAAGGATCCTGAAGAGCTGGCGCGCTTGACTCCGCCCTCTGCCTGCTTGGCCAGAAGAAGTCTCTCCCGTTACTTCACTCCGCAATGAATATTTACACTACGGCTGCGAGCTTGTTCCCGAAACGGGCAGAAATCGGAGAAGGGGGACGGATAAAACGAAAAGTTATTTATGCTGACGTCAATTAGTAAACAAAATGGCGAGTCAGGCGGGGATAAAATAGCTCGCTTTGCTAGCTAGCTGCCGAATTTCATTAACTCCTAAAACTGTCTTTCACCCTTGAATTATTTTTTGAGTGAATACAAAACTCGCAGTCGACATTGCCAGTAGATGAGCACTGGATGTTACCTCGGCGCGAATTTGGAGGAGTCAACTTTTTTGCATTCTTTCAGTAAGGGGCACTACACAATGTTTCCAATGGAAAGTAATGGAGAGTGCTTCTTTCAGCGCTGCATTCAAGTCGGACTGCACTGCAACTTCCTCCGTCGCGTTGGACATTACAAATGAAGAGGCATTAGCTTGCGAGCTCGTGAGCTGGCTAGCTACCTAGTTGACATTCCCTTAGAACTACGGCATGGCGGTTTTATAAGACCGTGACAGACTCTCGTCGGATGTACAGCTACTCTGCTTGGATTCATTTTAAAGGATGTTATCCATGGATGTAAAAAGGACAAATATGCTTACCCTCAGGTAGCATGACTTGTTAGCTAATGTACTTACCCAGATGTTCATAATCATGTGCGACCATCGATCGATGTAAAAAAAAAAAGAGCGATACCCAGCACGCGCATCAAGACGAGGATATTTTATTGTTCACGTTTCGTTTTCATCATACCGTATTTATTTAACCATGGCCGTGAGGTCCAGAAGACCCTGGATGAGCGTGATTCTTGGGGTCATTCTTGGATTTACCGCGGCGTCTTGGCTTATTGTCCCTCGGGTTGTGGAGATCAGTGGGAAACGGAAAAAATCTACAATGTGCTCTTATTACAGTAACGCCGCGAGTGTTGGCAAAGTACCGGAGATCATCGGCAGCACTGCGGGTAGCAATGCGTGGCAGAAAGACAAGGATAACCCCATCTCCAGCCAAGAGGAGAGCGAGGAGGAGGACGAGAGCATGTTCAGGACTGGCAACGGCAGCGGTGACGGCGGGGGACCCATTTCCCGACCTAGGCATTTTCTCTACGTGGGTGTCATGACAGCTAAAAAGTACCTGGATTCGCGAGCTGTCGCTGCTTACAGGACGTGGACTCGTTCGATCCCCGGAAAGGTGGAATTCTTTTCCAGCGAGGGGTCTGACACGGTCCCGCTGCCAATTCCCATTCCCGTGGTCTCCCTGGCAGGAGTGGACGACTCGTACCCTCCGCAAAAGAAGTCGTTTATGATGCTCAAGTATCTTCACGACCATTACCTGGATAAATACGAGTGGTTTATGAGGGCAGATGACGATGTCTACATTCGAGGTGAATACTTCCATTGGGACAACGTTTGAGTGGCGTTATTTAGTAACTGCCAACTTGTTCAACTGATGTGTAGGCTACTGTGTAGTTGCCGGCAGCAATAACTTCTTTGAGGATGACATTCTGAATCCTAGTGCGAACTGAACGTAAGACCACGGCCAGCTGTTGAAGGCACTCTTTACGTAATCCCGCGGAAAGGACGTAGTTAGATTTCCAAGTTTTCAAAGCACACTGAGTGTAATTTCAAGTGCAAATTCCTCTGATATTCACATGGGTGCCTCCCACAAAGTAGAGTGTTAATTGAATATAGTGTTGTCTTTAAACTTTCATCCGTTGATACTTTGTAGAAGAATAGTAAAAACTTAGAACATCATCATGTATACAGTTTTTTGGAAACATATGAACAAAACACAACCATAGAAATCTTTAACATATTTTTTGTACTATGCCCAATGCACGAACTCAGCATTACAACATTATTTCACATAGCTTCCTATTTTCCCCTTTCTTGCTTACAAACTATTTGTTTATTTTATCTATTGTTTGTTTATTTTTTCATTGTATTCCTTTTTGTTTGCCAGATTTGCCATTAACCTCTTCAGCTCGATAGAATAATCAATTCGTTGATGTACACTGGACAACGTACAGCTTAGTGTAGGAGTGAGTTAATTTGAACCACGTGATTGTGCTGTCTAAATTTACAAAGCCACTCTTTTAATTACGCCAAATTAAGGCCCCCACCACTTAAGGGTAATTAAGGTGTAATATTAAAAGCAGTGCAGTTTTTCCCCTTCACACTCTTTCACCACAGCCCGGTGTAAGATGTCGATATCAGCACTGTTATAGACGCCTACGCATGCTTAATGATGCCTTCGGTCTTGCTCCAGGCTTGGGCCCCTAAAGCCGACCGATCTTGTCCGGCTTTTTCTATTATAATCTGGTGTCGTTGGTCTCCGTCGTCACCTTTAAAGGGAATTACTTAATTATTTATGCTCAGGGTTAATAATTTGCGTATCCCTACTTACTGACAACACTTATACCTGCGTGGCAATCAATTCAACGAACAATAACGTATGTTTTATTCGATTTTCATTGATTTTTAAGGTCGTTTACTAGTAGGCTACTGCTGATAGGAAGCGACAGCCTTCCCTTCCTGGTTATTAGGCGCGCGTGAACTCTGTAAGTAGTGGCAAAACAGGTGGAATTGACTTGATTGATATAATAATTGGTTGTTATTGTATGGGGTGATACGGCAAAACATTTCACTAAAATATTCGTAACAGTTAGCATTCCATCAGTGTCTTGCTTTTGGTTTGAGTGGGTGTGGCATGTAATGAACCATTGATCATGTCATTGACAGAAAATTGAGAAACATTTTCAGCTGAACATTACTTTTGGGGATCTTAAATGACCCCCATGAAACGCAAAGACACTTTGGGTGTTACGTTTGTTAGCAAAGTTCACAGAGCATGCAGCGTGTCAAAACAGTAAATCGTGTTCTGATACATTGCAGTAGTTGTAAAAAAAAATTTAAAAGAAGTGTGATTTAAATTCTACACTAAGCTATGCTGATGAGTGGTGCAAAATCACCTCAAAGTTTAGGCTGAGTCAGTGTCTGTACAACAGAGAAATAGGCAGATAAATGCTTTCATTTGTGCAGAGTGTTGAGAATTTACAACAGTGTTGAATATTGTTATGGTTAATATGGATGTAAGCGAGTGAGAAAAAATAAGAGAACTTGTTGTGTCTTTGACTTTACAGCAGTTCAATATAGCCTTAATAAGCTGAAGTGACATCAGTTTGTTTTAAATGTATTTTGAAGACAGTGTTGCCTGGAGATGTATTTTAAAAAATTGAAATGTTAAGTGAAGAATTTACAATATTTATGTCGTGATCTTGGTAAAAGCATCCCAATTTAGGGAATAAATATCTGCTGAGACAGATGACAAGTAGTTGAGATGTACTCAAGACATTGATTTAAGATCAATTGTAGTGGTTGTGTTTTCCATGCTGGCAAACTGTTCTTCTGTTTTTTTGTTGTTTTTTTTTTTGAGTTGTGATTGGCTTTTCCTGGATGTGGTATTCACTGATGTTAGTTTGGGAGGTAGGAGCCCTGGTCTGCAGAATCATTATAGTGCTGAGTGTCTATTAATTTATTTAGATGGTCTTAGTGTGTTGTTAATATTTATTGCAGAATCAAAGCCACAACTTGACCCATGTAGTCGTTCCTCCATGGAAAAAAAACGTTTCTCACAGCTTATCTCAAGTGTAGACAGACCAAAAGCCCTCTGGCAAGTTTAAAAAAAAAAAAAAAAAAAAAAGATGTTATTTGCAGTAAATGGATGGATCAGAGTTCTGATCTGATTCCACCACTTATCCCTCCTGCGCTTTCATGTTCATGAAGTATGTATTTTGAACCGGCTACGTTATTTATAACCAATTCGCCACATTTGCCCGCGTTCAGTGGCACCAGGTGTTATAATGTGATTATATTCCTTAAGCAGCTTCGAGGCAGGGGAACCCAGGAACGTTCAGTGGAGGGCGACTGTTTGGCAAGCTTGTAGAAAAGCGATGAAGGAGTGTAGTGGGCAGCTTATCCTGCTGCTGGGTGATTAAAACGAATGGGGCCTTTGCTGTGGTTCTGCAGGGAAGACTAATGGACTGATGACCCAGAGTGAGAGGGGTGTAGGGGGACATGCAGTTCTTTATAGGGAAAATAGTGCCAGGATCAGGGTTTTTGGGCTCAAAGCGGGCTGCATCTGGTTTGCTTGTGGAAGCAGGGGAGAAGTGAGAGGCACAGGAGTTTAAAGTGAGCGTGCTATACAAAGACCCCCCAGAAAGGGGTCAAGGGTCAGTGGAAACAGTAATATCCGTGTCATAAGAGGTCAGGCATGTAGAGCTTGCCAGTGCACAGCCATTGTGTTATGTTATGCATTTGCATCCAGGGAGACTTGCAGCGTTAACAATTTTACATCATCCGCAAGCCAACAATGCAGCTGGATGTTTTACTGAGGCTATTGAGCTGGAGAAAGTGCCTGACTCAAAAGCACCACGGCGGTATCTGCCCTTAAAGTCTGAACTCAGATTTCTCCGGCCTTGAGTTCGGTGCTGCAACCCCTGACTCCTCGCTTTCAGGTTTCAGGGTGCGCCCGCAGGACTTTTCAAAGCAAAAAATCACTCCTTTCGAAATTTTGTGATATTTTGAGATGCTGTAAAACACTCAGTTTTGGCAGCGTTCCAGCAATCATTGAAGTACACTTCTTTCAGAGCGGGCTTAGACTAGTTGTGCGTGCAATTGCTTTTCATTCTCATTTTGTACACGACCAATCATTTATAATTCCATTTTAATCTATGAAATGGCTTCCCAGCCACTGCGTTGTTTGCTGACGTTGCACAAGCAGATAAAGGTAATTGTGCAGGGTCAAGTAATCCCATGCAATCCCTTTGGGAAAAGTATCTTTTCAAGCAGTGCATGATTTTAAAGGACCTTACTTAAGACAATAGGATGCATCTCTGTACATACCTGTTCTTGCTGTAGAAGTCATATACTGGACTGTGGGCGTGGTGGGATTCAAACCTTTACTAGAGCAATGCCATGCCTCCTGCTTCCTGCTGTTAGTTGCTCCTGCAACTCCTTCTAAAAGGTGTCTTGAATCTGCAGATCACTTTTAAGGTGTTAGATTAGTATTGATATATGTAACAACGCAGGAAGTTTTACGTGAGTTTTTTTTCCACCTCTGCATCCTTGGTGCACTGCAGGTGAAAAGCTGGAGGCATTCCTGCGGTCGCTGAACAGCAGCAAGCCGCTGTACCTGGGTCAGACGGGCCTGGGCACCACGGAGGAGCTGGGCAAACTGGCGCTGGAGCCCGGAGAGAACTTCTGCATGGGCGGGCCTGGCATGATCTTCAGCCGGGAGGTCCTGAGGAGGATGGTGCCCCACATCGGGGCCTGCCTGAGGGAGATGTACACCACCCACGAGGACGTGGAGGTCGGCCGCTGCGTGCGCAGGTTCGGGGGCACCCAGTGCGTCTGGTCCTACGAGGTAAGGGGGGGCGCGCCGTCCTGTGCCAGTGTAAAGGTGAGAGGCGGTCCAGTGTGCAGCCAGGGTTTCGGTGTCAGCTGATGCCAGTCCTGATGCGAGCTGGTACGTGCGGCTGTTGCAGCAGCCTCATTCAATCAATTAAGAAATCAATCAATCAATCAATGTTATTTGTTAGAGAACGGTTTTTATGATGGAAATTATTGCAAAGTGCTGAACATAGAGCATAGTGTATTTTCCAGAGGGGCTGTGGAAAAAAGTAGGACAAAAGCGTGTCAGGTAGACATGGACTCTCTGTGCTTCAGCGTCTGGTGTTTTGTAATATTAACATTTCTGTTTGGAGGACAATGGTGCGTAGGTGTTTGTCTGGTGTTTTGAGTTTTGTGGCTGCCTGCGTGGATTGTTTGTGTCTTCCTGGGGAGACAGAAGCCATTCGGTCACACTCTGCTGTTGGATTGTATCCCCTTGTTGTGCTGTAAAATCAGTGAACTTCAGTGCTTCAGCGGCGTGCTTTGATTTGTGTTACACCATTTTCTGTGTGTGTGTGTGTGTGTGTGTGTGTGTGTGTGTGCGTATCCCCATGTGTGTGTACACATCTGTGGGGTGAGTGCGTTTCCAGTGATAGCCATTTTAAAGTCCCACCTCTCTTTTGGCTGTCAGGCCGTGTGTAAGAGGCCCATGGAATGCTCACATTTCTCCAAGATTAGGATCTCTACCTAATGACCTATCCATTCTCCCAAAATATGTTGTCTCCTGGGAAATGGTCTGTCCAGGCTGGGAGAGAGAAACAATTATTGGCTTCAGGACAGATGGTTGTGTTTGGGAGATATTTCCATCTAGGTCTAAAATTCCCCTTCCAGAGTCAGCGCAATGTTGCAGTGCCTTGAAAAACCACAAGTAACATCCTGGTATGTAGATGCAGAATAGGACCAAGAGAATGTTTATAACTACAAGTGGAAAAATGCATGAAATGTATTACATTACAATTTCATTTTCAGTATTTAGACACAGGGTCTATAATTATAATTAAAAAAAAAAGTTTAATTGATTTTAACATCATTTAGTCGTACTGTTGATAATAAGGATAGATAACTTGGAGATACCAATCACTCCTAATTCCATATGCTAGCAAAGGATTCTGTTTCCTCCTTCAGGATTAGTGACAACTTAATTTTTATTACACTTCAGAGCAGGTCATTTGATTCAACAGACACTTGACATTTCATTTCAGTGACACTGCTATCTTTGGCTGTAGTGTGGCTGTGAAATAATTACAGTACGCTGAAGTGTTACAGTGTTGGCTCTGACGATGCCTTCTAGCTGCCTCTAATTAAGAGCTACACGTTTTGAGTAAGGGATTTACCGAGCAGTTACTCCATGTCAGTGCCGTTTTAAACTCACAAACACCTTACCACGGATGAAATGAATTAACTGGAGATAAATATATCATAAGCTGTGGAACACAGCGCAAGCCTATGTCAAGTTTGATTGTAATGGAGGCAATGGAAGGAAGACAAACTCCCATCCATCAGCTGTTGTTTCAGTCATTTTGTAACCTGCAACGTTGTCATGAAAAACTGCACTTGTTTACTGATCCACCTTGAATATAGAGCATTGGGTTGTTTTTTTTTAATTTCTCCAAATCTGAGTGTAGGTAAAGAAAATGGAAAAAGGTTTAAAGAGTGATTTTTATGTGTCCAGGAGTTGGAATAATACATATGATGAACGAGATGGTGTCTCTGAGCCTTATAATGACAGGAATTGTAGGCCCAGATCAGAAGGAACAAACTGCCCTTCCAAGCTGTTCACAGAAGCTACAGAGCAGTGTATCCTAGCTGCATGTAGTCTTGCATTCCACTGCCCTGTTGGATACCCAAAAACATGCCACTACACTGTGTTCATCATCAATGTGAAAAACACCAATAACATGCAACATCTTTAACATAATTCATTGCACTTATTTTGGCAGGAAATGTAGCCATCGGCAGTAAGCTTATCAGCAACGGCTTGAATAAAATATGTTTATTGATTTCTTTCTGATATACGGCCTATGGCTGTTACCGAAGTGGCATTTGAGTTAAGGAAGAGAGGGGATGATACAGTATAACTATCCGGTCGAACATCAATGGTGTTAATGTTTTTAGAAATGAAGATTGTTTTATATTCCAAAATGCCCCTGAGTGCTGCTGCGGCTTCAGTCTGTTGTTTATGCACCTCTGTGGGCCAGCGAGACACAGCACTTCCAGACTTGCCTCACACATCGCAGATGTCCAGCCAAGTAAATCTACTGTTGCAACACAGTCCAACACAGGCAAAGTGCTGCTAATTCAGTAACACACCAATGTCTGCTTTTGTATGCCCTACTTTTTGATTTCCGCGTTCAGCAATCTGAAATATTGTTGTCGTCTTTTATTGTATCGCTGGCTAGAAATGTATTATTTTGCAAACTAGGTAAATATAATCATGTTTCCAAACTTTGGTGTTAAGTTTCATAGTTTTGATATGGCTGAAATTATGTTTGCAGACTATTGTATTGATCTGAAAGGGGGAACTTTAAATTGTAGCTGTTTGCCGTAAAAGAGATTTATTAAAATGTACTACATTTGATAGTCTAGCAGGTGGAAGAAGTGTGACTTTATGTGCAATGGTCACCTTCAAATAACTGTAGATAAGCAAAAAATTTGACAGGTGATTTTTACTACACATGAGCTGTGCAGCTAGCTGCCAGCAATTCCCACAATAAAGGTGCTAGCATTATCATCTGTGGCCTAGTGGTTTGGGAAACTGCCTTGGTGCCGGTTTGTGGGTTTGAGTCCTGAGCAGGGCCCTGCTGCGGTACCCTTGAGCAAGGCACTTAACTTGGAATTCATCGGTAAATGTCTGTGCCTGTATTTAAGTGATACGTAAAATGTAGCCAAGTAATAGCAGTTCCCCTGGATAAAGGCCTCTACAAAGCACATGAATAATGATGATGGAATAAATGACAGTGAAATGCAAAAGTAGAAGCTTGTGTGAGCTTTTTTTCCTGTCCGGCTCCGTGAATATTCACATAAAACCCTCACAACATAAGTGGCCCTTAAACTATTTTTGGTTTCCATGTCAACCCTGCTGAACATGTCCAGGCACATCACGGGTCCCGAGATGTCACACTGATTTCTGTGTGTGCGGCGACAGTCTGTTCTAGTTAACTCAGCTCTGATAACTCAGCTCTGTACTTCCATGTCTGACCTGGGGCGAGGCGGAATGTCTCTTTGAAAACGTTTTGTCATTTTAAGCACAATCACGGCAAAGAGTTACATTTAGATTTTCTTCCATAAAGAGGCTATACCGTTTTTTTTTTTTTTTTTTTTGTTATGTGACAGATAATCCCAAGAAAAGAGCACTCATAGCCTTTTACACCAATGTGCATGTAAGCGTACACTGTGCTTACAGTAAGTATAACCTTTGGAACACGGACCACTTGTCACTTTACCTGGTGATTGGCGTAACCCAGCCAGACACTGAAAAGAAAGTTAGAGGAAGGGTTGGTATTCCGTTGGCCTATCAGAGTGCAGCCAATTTACCTATAGAGCAGCACAATAATGTGATTGACAGTGTGATGTGAATAGCATGAACTCAAATCAAGCCACCTGGCCATCAATCATATGTAATCAGTTTGTGCCAATATTAAGCCATTTTTTGAGGTTGTTATTATTTTTTTTAATGAAAATCTTAAATGCAATTTCATAAATGCATTCAAGATTGCATTTTCATGGAAGATATGGAGGACCATATGTTCCCTATTTTATGGAAATGTATGAAAAATTAAAAACCTGACTGAAAGTAGAGTTTAAATTCAGATCATGAGCTCTGCATAGCAGAATAGTAATTGTTAGTCATTTTACCATACTATAATTCAAACTGAAATCCCATTTAACCCATCCCCACAGCTTACCAGAGAGATGCCATATATGTGGTGCTGTTGCTGTACAGTGTAATAAATGCTTTTTCTTGGGTGTATTCGGTAATGCAACAAAGAGCATGCAGTAAATCACAAAGACAAGTAATACTACTTTACTTTCCTTTTAACCTGATGGGAAAATGGCCATGTGAAAAGTATTGTAGGGGAATAAAAGTACTTTTTAAAAGGAGTAAACCAAGTGCCACACCCCAGCATTTTCATATCCCAGGCATCTTTTCTGTATGACCACCATGGCACTCTTTATTTTTAGTAGCAAATTGAAGCTATTGTGTTGTTTTATTTCTCACATAACATTTGGCATGAGCTTGGCACCCTTAAATTAGGGAAAAGCTTTATGCAGGCAGTTTGTATTACCATATAGTATTCTCAAGAATGAAATCAGTGAAAAAGTCCCAGAGTTGATAAAATGCAATTTCTGTGGACAAAATGATTTGTGTTGTGTGTGTGTGTGTGTGAGAGAGAGAGAAAGAGGGTGAGAGAATGTGTGTGTGTGTGTGTGTGTGTGAGAGAGAGAGAGAGAGAGAGAGAGAGAGAGAGAGAGAGAGAGAGGGAGTGACAGAGATAGAGTGACAGAGAGAAAGAAGGTGAGAGAATGTATGTGTGTGTGTGTGAGAGAGAGAGAGTGAGAGAGAGAGGGGGAGAGAAATAGAGTGACAGAGAGAAAGAGGGTGAGAGAATGTGTGAATGTGTGTGTGTGTGTGTTGGGCATGGGTTGGGCTGCATTGGTTTGCTTTGTGCATCAAGCCCTCAAAGTCAATTAGCAAGTTGTTGATGGAATTCAAGCCTATGAGTGCCAACAGGGCCAGTCTGTACCAGCTATCTTCCTGTTTTCAGAAGTTAAATAATTAATGATCCTTCGGGCACTGGATACCTATCGAGGCTGCAGAAAAGGTTTACTCTCCTTTTCCACGCGTTTGCATCCCTCTCTGGGAAAATGTCTACTTCCCTGTCAATGACACAGCCACTCGGTTTGGATTTGTTCAGTAAACAGAATTTGTAGGAGCACAGATGTAAAGAATTCTGCCTATAGTGGTGGATGTTTTTCTCGTCCTTGTGTCACCTTTGGTTAGCTGTCCGGCACTGGCCAGCTGTATTGTACTCACGAAGCTAGTCTACTGTCCAGCACCGTCCTGCTCCGAAGCGGGTGAAGTTAACTTATTGGGACTAGCTGGATCTGTCACCATACTGACCTCAAATTTGATCTAATTGGACCGATTAAAGCTGCTCTACTTTTTGAATCCACAACTTATTTGCCCTGTTGTGTTTCTATTTTTTATTGCTTTCTGTTTCTCTGCACAGTTTGTCAGAAATAATTCTATGAAGAATTCAGAAGTCATGTTGCAATTCTTTTCTTGAAAAATTATGAGGATTTGCTGCACAACAAAATCTTATCTTTTTACATATGATTTTATTAAACTGTGGGAACATAGTTCTTCAGTTCCAGATTTTTTGTTGCACTCTGAACTGCAACAATTACTTTACATGTCTTCTTGTTCTTTGGCAAATAAATCTTATTACTTTCAAACAGAATCTCATCTTGACACAATGCATTTTTAAACACTGAAATCCTCCACTGTAGCGCAACCTCTAAAATTATTTATTTACTTATTTAATCAACTTTAATCCAGGGCTGTCTTTGAAATGCAGGTTGGAGCCCTCACGGTTGTGTTTAATCTCAATACATACGGTTGCATTATTTGAATTTGCTAATTTTTCCCAAAAATAAAAATGACTTTCATGCTCTGGAAATCTTCATCTGCATATTGATTAAGCAGAACCCTTGTCAGTCTCCCTGAGGCAGCTTCTCTCCACCGGCTTATTCAGGATTCTGCTTTTTTCCCCACAGTTTCTAGTGTAACCGCATGTACGTCTGTAATGTTTAATTCATTAAAACTTTCTGGCAGAGGGGGGAAAAGTTTGTTAATTTCATCATTTGATTTTTTTTCCCATGTCACATTTCTCTTTCCTGACTGTCTGTGGCGATCAAAGGCTTTTTTTATGTTTTAAATTCATTGAAAATGTTAATTTGTTAATTGAACTGTGATACTTAGTTATGGACACTTTCTGCAGAATGGGTTATGAAAGTACATTTGCAGGGATATGATTTTATTGATACTGCATATTTGTTTCATCTCATTGGTATGACTGTTCCAAATCACAGCTCCACATCTGTGTCTTCAGGGGGCTGCTGCTGCCATTTTGGGAATGCAAAGAATAGTGTTACATTGTGATTTTGATCGAATACGTTTTATCATTTTGCTCCGCTTCCTGAAGGCTCATTATCACGGCACGAATCTCAATCCCACAAAGAAGGAGAAAGAGAAGTGGGCGTTTCCCCCAGTGAGCTCTTCAACAGCCTGGCGTCAACCATCCAGTCAAAGCTTCTGATAGTCTTGCTGTTGCTGGAACTCTCTGAACAAATCTATCACCAGAGACAAAATAATGATGCTGGCTCATTTATGATGCTGTAAAGGAACAATTTCATTGTACTGTCTTGAAAAAAATGTACTTTATTTCACTCCTGCATCATAAATGCTAAATGCATGTAAAGATATCCTAAAAGTTCAAACCTGTTTCCCAGGTGGTTTTCGTTTATTGTTTTTCCCCAAATGGCAGCCCTTGAAACTGGACATCTTTGTTCTTTAAAGCTTGTACTCATTACGCAGGTTGATGGATCTAATACGTCTTAAAAAATGAAAGAAAGTCTTGTCTGATTTACTTAATCTGAGGTTGAAGCCTTCTGGCTGAGAAGGGGGAGTCAACCAATCAAACATCTTATGATGGCTGAATCCTGGATGTTTCTCCCTCACACGGCACACAGACCCGCTGTTGCTGTGAGCGGACCCCCAGGCTCCAGAGAGGCTGGAGTTTCGTGGCTGTTTCCATTCACCACGTACCGCTGGGTGTGCTCGTTACCCACGCCCCGGTGTTTCGGCACAAGGACGCATTATCCATGCAAGCGGTGGTGATGTGTCAATCTCAAATAACACTTTGGGGATAGAAGTGTGTGTTTGCAACCTAGGGCTGTCAGTGGAGTTTGACTTCTCTCTGAATCAGCTCACCTGCACTCAAATTAAATATGGAAATTTCTCGGGTCTCTCACCCTTTCAAAAAAATGCAGCTGTCCTAAACTTAGGATTCTGGGAAACAGGAAGTGGGTGATGTAATGTCTTCTGCCACGTAGGGGATGGTAAGATTTGTAGGTTAATAAGATCACACTCTGCAGAGAAGTTCACACTAGCTTTTATGTGTCATTAATTATGCATCTTTGAATGGTGCTGCGGGGAGAAGCTTCCTGTGTTCAAGGTAAGATTCCTGTGTGTCTGCATAAACACTGTGAAGTATTTATAGTAAATATGTTTCTTTATGATGCTGCTCTTTAACTGAAAAAAAAGTCTTGCTTTATACCATTCTTTAGGCAAAAGAAAAGCTCTCAAAGCCTTTTTGAAGCCTAGATCATTAAAATAATTTCCCTTTATGACAGTGATCTGTATGATGATCACAGTCAAGAGGAACTGCAGTAAAAAGCATGTGGCTTTCCAGCATGCCCTGAGTGTACAATCGTTTCATGCACTGGCATCAGATTTCAGTATGAAAGAGCAGCATTGACCTTTCCGGTATTGTGTATGGTTAGTGAGTCATAGCAGGGAGAAATCATAACTACTCTTTGCAAGTACAGTATTAACAAGCTTTATGGTGGGCACGAAGAAGTTGGGCCACCACAGTTCTCCACATTTTTCTTTATGCAACAGATACTTCCATTACCCACAATTCCACAGAATAATTAGGATGTGGGCTGTTTTATGAAGTTCCCCTTGCATGCTCCCTGGTGTAAGGGAGTCAGGGGAACACCTGGTTAACTAGAGCAAAACTTTGAAAGACACAAGCACTTCAGGTGTTCAGTATTCGCCAAAATAAAAAAAAATACAGCAGGTACTTAACAAACTCATAGTGCTGATGCTTAACCAGATGACAGTGAAGACGTTGTGCAGGGGTTTGATCCTAGAGTTTTTCGTTGCCATGAATGGAAGTTTTATCTCTGAATTCCAGTCAGGGCACATCAGCCCGTAGCCTTGAACGTGACACTTAACCAGTTTACTTTGATGGGGAAGCAATCCAGGAAAGCCGTGAAAGTCATTGCCACCTTTTTTATCCGAATATAACAGGGAACAACAGTGATCTTCCAGCAAATGACTTCCATTCCTCAGATCTACCCTGTGGCTTCAAAGGAACTTTGATATTTCCTAGTGGAGAGCCTTTTAATTCTGCCTTCAGAGACACAGCAGAAGTTGTTGTTTTGTCATTTGGAGCACACCTGAATCAAGCCGTTTGGCTGCAAATTGCATCTCATTTTCTGCACCCCAGGTGGCCCAGAAGATAATGCTGGAGTGATGCCTGCGCTTTTCCCGCTGCATAAGAGTGTCTGTGTGAGAACGGGTGCATGTGTGATTACGCTGTCTGTGCTGTCTACATCACGAATTAGTATTCAGTAGTGGACTAGAAAGAGGGCACATCCAGTGTGTGTGTGTCTGTGTGTGTCTGTGTTTGTGTTTGTACCTACTGTATGTATGTGTTTGTGCACGTGTGTGTGTGTTTGTGTGTGTGCTGCACTCACACAAGAAGCTGTGTGCGGTGTTGCTGACTGTTAGACTGTTAACTGGCCTGGACAGTTTGTCTCATGCTCTGCAGGGGCTAATAGCCCGTCCACATAATATAAAGATGAGGTGGTCCGCAGGTCCGTTGCAGGCTTTGTCCCCAGGTCACGTACATCCTTTGAGGATGTATTTCACACGAGGATTAAAGGGTTGGATTGCGGACATGAAAGAAGCTTTTAAATTGAATACCTGCTGTTACAAAGAGAAGGAACGACTACACCCAATTATTTATCTGTAAAGTGGACAAAGTTCTCTTTACAGTTCCTGAGTTTGGTTGTCCTTCCTGTATCTGGGTTATAGTACGCTAATGGATTAGCACCCCAATGAAAATCAAACTTGGTATGCTTTCTACCCCCGACAAGATTATGCAGGATCAGTGTATGTATCTTTATATGAGACCCCAATCATTATGTGCAACAAAATCTGAAATTGAATATATTCTATCCACAGTGGAAATAGTCAGCAGTTAAGAACAGAATCGAAAGAGTGGGTGGAAAATCATGCAAACTGCATACTGTGTGGCATATTTTCAGTAATTGCCTCTCGGTTGCTTTATGATGTTGAAAAACCCAGCAGTTTAACTGAAAACGATGTGGAAGAAGACTTGTGGGTTTCAGATTAGGGTCAGGAAGTCGCTGCGGTGATTCTGGTTTTTGTAACTCTTGAGAGTTAGTTGGTGGGCGAGTTCTCCTTCCGGGTGTCGTGGCTCGCTCGGAGACCGCGGGAGTCGGGTTGCAGGGACGGCCTGTCTCCCGGATCTCCGCTGTCGGTTTAATGCTTTTTCAGAGGTGCTCCTGGGGCCTGTGTGGTAATATGCCCTCGAGCGGGGAGAGGCGGGCAGCGCTGCGAGACGGCGCGGGTTAATGTGATAATCACGCCATCTGCTCCATATCCGCAGGTGGAAAACGAGAGCGGTGAAGCCGAGGCAGAGGCGTCGAAACGAGGCCCCACCGGAGCGCCGCACTTTTCCACCAGTTTTGCCTCAGTGCGGGTGCGTCCCTCTGTGTATTAAACACGGAACGTCTTAGGGGACTGTCTTTTTGGGGAGCCGGTCCGCCCGGGTTTAAAATGTCAGAGCGAAGGCTGCAATTACCCAGAGGCAGCAGGCTGCCGGCGAGCTGTGGTTCCCGAACTCTCCTGGAGGACTCACCACGGAGGACCACTTGGGGGATTTGCGCCCTCGGTCCTGGTACCGAGGCTTCCTCATTGAGTCATTTCTCCAGATGGTATTAATGATGTGTGTTCAGCCAGGATCCCCCCCCCCTTTCCTCCCCCTTCCTCCCCCCCAATACAAACACTCTCAGGCTCAAGGACTGAGCCCTCCAAAGAAAAGTCTGTTGTGCCGAGAAGTCTGATAAAGCCGCCCACACGCTGGAGAGCAGATTCAGGCCTTGCCGTCAGCTGTTGCAGACAGGTGGCGATCAGCACGTCTCATTACGGATTTGGATCCCTGGGTTTCTTGGGATGCTGTTGGAAGCCGGCTCTTGTGGCAAACAGATAAAGCGTTTGCTCACTGGTCGAGAATGTTGGCAACAGCGCACATGGGAAGATTAAACCGCCCAACCTCCGATTTTTAGTGATTGCGCGCTCAGTGCTTAGGAGAACGAACAAAACGCAGTAGGACTATATGACAGCAAGCACAGTCACATCTGCAGTGTAACAGGCCAAACACCCAACAGAGCCTTCATAAACGAGCTCTGGGCATCCCGTAATAGTGTAGTAAGTTGCAGACAAGTTCCAGAATGTGTGTGTGAGCACAGACACACAGGGAGTGTACAACTTTGCAATTAGCATTAAAAGCAAAATGTTGTACAATAGATAAATAGAAAGACAGACAGATAGACAGATGGACAGATAGATAGATGTAGAGTGGGCAACCCATAATAGTGTAGTAAGCTGCAGACAAGTTCAAGAATGTGTGTGTAAGTACACACAGGGAGCATACAACTTTGCAAACAGCATGAAAAGCGAAATCTTGAACAACAGATAGATAGAAAGGTATAGCGTATGTATGGGTGAACGCATATATGATCGCTAACAGCCTATCTGTGAGTTGACGTTCATGCTTTGCTAAATGTGTGCATTTTCTGCTGGAGTTTTAGATTATGTTTAAGACCATGTTTTGTGTGCAGATGGGCTACATTAGAAGCCTCTCAATCTCAGGTTGATCACAACTGTCCTAGATGCTTAATATCTTTAGCTGATTTTTAGCTATGCAGCTATGCCGGTATTCAGTGTGAAAAAGCACCTAGAACTGTGATCTAGAGCTTATTATGAATAATAATAATACGGTTGAGAAAAATAACTAGTTAGTTTAGTGTGTGTGTGTGTGTGTGTGTGTGTGTGTGTGCGTCTGTGTGTGTTTGTGGTGGGTTAATGAGTTGGTGCGTAGCCATATTCCTTCCTGCAAGTCAGCATCTTGTGTACTCGTTGCAAGCATTGACTCAGCGACCCCTGTGTGCTGGACTCAGGCCTAAATTGGCAGAAGATCAGTTGCGGTTACAAGAAGTACAGTAAGTGTGGAAATGCTGCCTTTCTTGGGTCAGCGTCAAGTTTTGCACAGCAGCCTTGGGGCAGACATGGCGCTCTGACTCCTTTGACTCAAACCGTTTGGTGCTCAGTGGCTCTCTCCCGAACGCAGTTTGCCTCCTAGCGCTCACAAGATACTTCTCTGCAAGCTTGCCACTTGTTTGGCTGACTGTTACAATTTTCTCTTTATACCTCATTAGGAACTTGAAAGTATTTTTAGGTTGTTCCGCAGAACAACTTTGTATGTGTTAGAAAGTGAAACCCGGGGAAGTATTTGGTGTATTTATAATTGCCTGATAAAGCCATCCAAACACTTCCCCTTTTTTTTGCAGAGAAGAGCATTAAGTTTAAGCACTAAGGCTGTTTAGTCAGTAATAGTGCCTGCACTGAGTGCAAGTTGAGCTCTGTTTTCCTGATATCGCATGTTCAAGAGAGTCTGGGCTGTGCCATTAGCCAACTGTGACCGGGCATACATGGTGGCGGCACATTATTGGCTTCACATCAGGACATAATTTGGTATCAGCAGCTTCTAGTGGCTCGTCTGGTACCTACAACTTGCTGGGATGTCGTAAGTGAGAGATGTGCTGCTTTGCTAGCTGGCGGCAACTCTCCTCTAGTATGGCCTCTGGCTTGAGGTGTGAGAGATACTGGATGGCTTGCACATGCTGAAAGATTGCACAGGTAGAAGGCAATAGCAGTGAATGGAGCTTACATAGGTCATAGGTGATTCCTGCCTCTTGCAGGGTGATGCAGAAGTACTGAGTCTATGCAACCTACCACATGCCACGTGGGCCAAAATTCATAATGTGTGAGGCTTCATGGACCTCACGGTGGGTGGAGCTTCCATATGCTGTCTGTCACTTGATTGGCATGAACCAAAGATTTTTCCCTTCTTAGCAGAACAATGTGATTTGTTCAGATCTGTGGATCACTGAGAACACATAATAACTCCACCCATTGTGGAGATATTATGAAACCATTGAAACCTCACCCACCACCACTACTTGCTAGTTCTTGGTACTACACATGATTCAGCCCATGTTTCAAAACATGCCTGACAAACTGGCATCAATAATAATAATGGTAAGAACTTCAACAATAACAATCTTTGTATCTTACTGACCTCTTGTAATACTTCGCGATAACTACTCTTAGCATAGTGATGCACGTATTTGAAAGTCGCTCTGGGTAAGAGCGTCTGCTTAAAGAAGTAATGTAATGTAACAACGAGAACGAGATCTTTCACAGAACCAAAATCCTCAGCGTTCTCCCCGTACGGAAGACAGCCGTCTAAATTTGACTTTGAGGTTAAAAGAGCCTGCACATGGACAGAGCTGAAGGAGGCATGCTGTGCTCTGAGCCCCGACGCTTATCTTAATAATAGCACGGCTGAATCCCTGCCCAGGGTGAGCTTGTTTTTACTAACACCGAGCAGCCTGTTCTGCTCGGGGACCTATCTAAACCAGGAGCAGGGCCCGGCCAATAGCAGCAGCAGCTTGGATGAATAAAAAAAGACACGTCCACATGTGCTTCGTACTGCAGCAGGAAGCCCCGACCAGAAAAGGCATGTACAGCATAACGCTTCTTTGTTGTAAAGCTGTCGCCGGGGCCCGCGATTCAACATTTCCTCCAACCACATGAAAGCGACACAATTGGGGTGATCCCTTCGCCACGGCCGGAGAATGTGGTGCTGCTTTCAGTTCCACAAATGAACTTAAAACGGCATTGTTTGGTAAATTGCAGAAGTCAGCCCCCCCCACCCTGTAATTCAGAGACTGTAATACAGAAGTTTTTTTGAGGAAGGCTTTTGCACTTAAAGGGTATGATGAATTGGGAGAGCTTCCCTTTACACAGAATGCCAGTCATATTCACGTTAATCTAAATACTGCCTTGATTCAATCAAACCATTGTGATGCAGTGTCTGTTGAGGAGAAAGAACAGGTTTGGAAGAATCTTTCCTGGGTCGACCACATGCAACATTCGACTGGGCCGCAGCGAGGAGCTGAGTGTTGTAACTTTAAGTGTTTTTCACTTGCAGCTAGCGCATTAGCGAATTGGCAGAGCTCGCCCTCGTGCCCACGCAGGATTGTCTGAGAACGCTGATAGAGACGCACAGACTGAATACAGACTACGTGGAGCTTCGGCAGCTGGGGAATAAAATAGTAAATCATTTACTTCATGTTCTGTTTTGATCTCATAAATGCGTAATTTTGCTGATGCTCTGCAGTGTATTTTCTCCTAATGAGCGGTTGACGGGAAGATGGTCAGGGATAATGGGGGAGAGTGTATTTCTGGATGACGGCATTAATGCCCATTATCAAAACCACTTTGATAAATAATGCATATGTATAACTTGCCTGTGTGCAGGCTTAACCTGCTCCTTAAAATGAGGTGAAGAGGATGCAGAGCAGATGTCACATATGTTTATACACTGGAGAGTCTAAAGGGAGTCTGCAGTCATGGATTCTCAGATTCCCACAGCGTTTATGAAAGTAAGTATTGGCCTAATTGTTCCCACCACTTACAAAAAGTGACTTCAGATTGATGAATTATATTTTAATGAAATATTCAGTAATTCTCACCTTTAGTTATCTAATTTATTGACTATCAGGGAGTGTATCATAAAATTTCATATTTTGGCAAATACATTCTCTAATAGTGTTTGCAAACATTGTCATGTGTCATGCAAGCATGAAATTGATAAATGCATATTTATTTGATTTCCACTTTTACAATATGTAAACACTCATTACTTTTTTCACATTAATACACATTAGTTTTTCACAGACATAACAGTTATGAGTATGTCAGTATGTCAGGGTAGAAATGTGAATCCAGAGGTTAATCCGGAAGCTATAAATGAAGCTGTGGTAGTGGTTCAAAGTGATTTAGTCAGCTACAGCATTTGAACAGTTTTGAAAATGATTTTTTTTCCCCTTTTATGCCATCCGGTTTTGGAATTGCCAGTTGTATAAAAGCCTTGTCACCTTGGAGACCACTGTGCTGGTGCAGGAGCACTGAATGAGACACGCACACCCAAAGGCTGTTTTTTGCTCTGCAAGTCACACAGTGCACTCCAGTGGCACTACCCCACTGACATCATCCCAGCAACTCGCAGTTTGCCTAACGAATCACAGGGCGCCTGAGAACAAGAAGAGGAAACCCAGGTCGACCTGCCCACCCCTTTCCTTGGCAGAGCAAAGCCAATTTGCTTTGCCGCCGTGAACTCCTGGCCATTGTCGGCAAATGACATCTAGCGCTGGCGCTTTTGTTGTGCTGATTACCGTGTGAATGATGCTCTGCTTTGTCTGGTTGCAGGAGATATACATATTGTTGACTGAAGAGGTAGGGTTGGCCTCACAGTGTTACAGTACAAACAGCTGCTGCTCCATGAGATGAGTGTTTGAATGGGAGGCAGGGGAGCAGTTTTTGCCATGTGGCAGATGCTTAATGATGTAATCGGATGGGTTGCTCTCACACGTGTGGGAGTACGTCCCCAGTGCACCAGAGAGATGCTGAGATACAGGCTTGATATCCGGCATCATCGGCACAGCTAAGCTCTGTGACTTGTTGCTGGCAGTGTTGGAGATCCTGAACTAATGTGTCCTGTTCTGTGTGGAACAACCTGGCCCTCTCTGTTACCCCCTCGCCTTCCCCTCTCCTCTCCAGCTTCGCATGAGTATGTTTGATCAGCTGGCCAACCTGAAGCTATTTTTCCTCCTGTTACTGTAAAAGAGCAAGGTGTCATGAACCCCAAAATGGGTGGAGCTCATATGTTGTCAGTGACTCTGTGATTTTGACCTGCACAGGTCATTGGTTGTCCCCCTTACTGCTGGTCAAATTTGTCAGACTGTGGGGTAGAGTGGGATTCAGGGCTGAATCAAATGTAGAGCCTCATGGACAGTAGCCAGCAGTGATGGGAGACAGGTTTCATTGGCTCCAAATTGGGTGGAGTTGTCATACGTTCTCACGAGACTCACTGACACAGAACCGGTTCAAACCAGCTGTGGAGACTGAAGTGACTGGTTCCCATGACTCACATGAGTGATTGACAGCGCACAGTAGCTCCGCTCATTGAGGGTTTCATTAAGCCTCACTCTCCTCTCTCCTCTGTCTAACCTTCACATGCACCTGGATAACGGCACCGCTGGAGTAGCAGCGACGAGACAGACAGATCCCAGATTTTTGTGCTCTCCTTTGTTTTGTTTTTTTTTTTTTGAGAGCATTGTGGCCTATCGCTCAGAGCCTCCCCAGTGAACATTTGGAATGACATGATGTACACAGGAAGGAGGGGGAGGGGGGAGCAATTCCAGCACTCGCAGTTCCAGCTCCCAAAACGCCAAGGGAGCATTATAACATGACATTCCTGTCATTATATACGGAACACCGGGGACCGTCTTGTTTTTCGATATGTCACCGACCAGGTTTAGGAATGTACAGCAGGTAGCGGCTTTTTGTCAATTTGTCATTGTCTGACAGAATAGTAGATAATAAACTTTGCAAAGAACACCACCTGGCTTTGCTCCGACAGTGCAATTAATTTATTCCTCGGAAAAACAGAGGCCCAGGTTTGGTCTAAACAATGAATTTAACAAAAGCATTTGTGCTACTGAGATAACACTGAGAGTTTAGCAATCACTGACACTGACAAAAAGTAAATGCTCTGGATGAATCAAATAAATACTACACATGAACTTTGTAAGGGCAAATCACAATCAGGTTAAATTGAAAATGGAGCTAGAGACTGTTAAAAGCCTGCTCCACTGAAAAACACAGCTTTTGATCCATGTTCATGATACAGCCTTGCCACCTTCTTCTTTTCCAGTAATAGATAGATGTTTTTTGTTGTTTTTTTTCTTTATTCCTGATAGCGTAAACAGCGGTGGAGGGCAGGGCGATTTTCTGGCCATTGACCCGCGCGGGCGCTTTCTGAATGGGACTGTGGATTTATTCACAGGTCCAGGACAGTCTTATGATTTATGGCATCGGGAGAGAGGGAGAGCACCGCATGCTAATGAGAGATTTACCAGGGGGGACTGAGGGAGCCTTTGTGCAAACGATCGGCAGGAGAAAAAAATCCCTTCCCCGTCTCCCAGGAACAGCTTGACTGCAGTGTGTTAGCGTGTGTTCGGTTTTTTTACACCCCCACCACCAGCAACACCACCCCCCCCGCCCATGCTGCAGTTGATTTAAAGTGCATTCAAAAAAAAAAAAAAACCTGTCGTCCTGGACAGAAGGATCCTCCCAGATGGAGGCGTCCAGGAGATCAGAACCTCCTCTGGTCTGTAGTTTTGCTAACTTGGTGCTTTTTTGCTAGTTTTAGTGACTTTTCAGACCGCATTTTGTTTCTGACAGCAGCCCGTGATGAATTTTCAGTGTCAGTTTTGGGAACATTACAAAGTAAATTAAAAAGTAGAGATGACCCGCTGCACCACATCCCTGCCCTTCATTGTTGCCACTGTTGCTTGCATGTTGTGCACATGTTTACTCCCTTGGTGCCAAGCCCTGCCCACTGACCCTTGACCCCTGCTCTAACTCTGTGAGATAAAAGAATGACACGTGCACAGATGATAATTGCATCACAGTGGTCAACAGAGCCATGTGTGTTCAGCAAACTTATATAACTAAACCAAAGGTGCCTGTATTGAGATCAGGTGGGAAAAATTGGCAGCAGTGGGTCCACATCACAGCTCCTGGGTCGTATGAATCTGGAGCCATAACAGGCCCTGTTTTTTACAGTGCTGTTTACAGCGGCAAGTTGAGATTGTGTTTCAGTTCTGCTGCTATACATCCAGTCTCTGTATCTGAAACCCCAACTGTGTAGTGGGGCTTCAGGGCCAGGTAGATAAGCATCACCTTTGTGGAAATTAGAGTCTAACTAGTGACATGCCACAAGCCACATGCTGTAGACACATCTGCTGAGCCGCTCTAATGTATGCATGTCAATGCCAGTTCCCGTGCTCAGCAACCCGTACATTACCCTATGCATTTATGTCAACATCACCTCTGTAGCACCAAACACCTGTAATGCGATTTGTCAGATGTAATGTTCGATGTTTAAATGAACATCAAAGTTGGCAGGCAATCGCAAGGTGCAAAAGAGAGAGAGCGAGCGGAGCTCTGCAGTTAATCACAGTACAATGGCAGTGATCTCACAATGGATAAATCTTCCCTGCTCTCGTAAGGCAGGTGACATCATCTGAAACATGGATATTCAATTGCAGTCCTTGAGGGCCGGAGTCCTGTAGATTGTAGGCTCAGCTTTCAATCAGCAAATGATTGGCACCCGGAGCACCAGCTGCGATGACTTCTTGTCCAGATAATATCTCATTATCTGTGGTATAAATCACTCATTTATATAATGAGGTAGGATGACATATGTTGTTCACCATCTCCTTGCTTCCTAAGAAAACAGTCTGAGAATCCCTCTGGGCATGAGTCCTGATGGTGAATAATGTCCTGCCTGTTTCCTTGAGTAATCAATAGGCCACATTGTCCTCATAAATGTATTTCTCAAAAGGAACAGGATGTTTTATTTTGGTTGGCAAACTGAAATAAGAGCCAGCAAAGAAAAACAAGGTATGATAAATACCTTTTTAGACGTGTTTACGGTATTTACAGGCAAGAAAAAATACCATGACGCAGGATTTGAAGAGAGAGTCTGTGAGTGGACGGATTTTGTCTGAATAAATATATTTTTTGCTCTTTGACGTGGCGGAGAGACACTCACCAGGGAAGCATGCCAAAGTGATACAGTATCCCTGAGTGAAGTAGGGTGATTGATTGTGTGTATCCTCCCGTGTGGCAAAGGCCCAAGGGGAGTGACATCCATCAACTGTGGATCACTCTGCTTACACGTTAGCTTGTGGTCAATTTTGTATTCTGGTACCTCACCCCTGCGTCACCACCAGCTAAACTGACGACCGTGTCCTGACGGAGGCCTGATGGGGATAGAACCGCAACCGTGTCGGGGCCAAGCCCATTGGTTGTGTGGTCCAGTTCGGGAGGATGGTGCCTGAGTCAAGCTCATTATTAATGTGGTTGAGTGCATGAAGGCAGTGCGGGAGCCAAACCTGTTAGTCATGCGGTCCGGTGCATGAAGTCACTTGGCTCCTGGCTTACTGACGCAGCTCTTATTTGAACTGATCCATCCTTCCACGGTGACTACGCTTGATAATTTGTGACCCCTGTGAGCCTAACGTGGCTCCTTTCGAGTCCTGGGGAAGTTACACCTGCATTGCTGCTATTTTGTGTTTCAGTATCGGCCAAAATAAAATTAAAAAAAAAAGATGACTTTCAAAGACCCTGGCACAGCTTGAATCCTTTCCTACAGCTTTAGCTGGAGTGCTGATGCAGTTTCCAGTTTTTAGCAAGCGTATGCACCGAGATGCTTTTTTTTTTTACCCTGTTTTCAAAGGATCCAAATGAAGCCTAATGCAGAAAAATGGCAGCCGCCACACGGCAGATTTTCTGCACCATGACTCACTGGAGTTTGCACATTACATGCAAGTCAGAATAGGAGTTTTTCTTTTCATTGACTCTCTGACACTGCTCAATAAACACAGGCTGTATTGAAATCCTCAAAAGTAAACTCCATCCGGTGAGGTCACACTCTGTCTTGACATTTGACTGTGCTGCATAGACATCTGCTCGGTGTGCCGGTTGGGCTGGCCACTTGGGTAAACTGCTATTCTTCATGCGCTGTAAAAAGTTTGTTTAGATGTTCCAGCAGTGTTATTTTATACCCTAACACAGCTGACAACATCAGTGCAGGCTTTGCCATAATTAAGAAGAATGTTTATTCTTGTGTTTTGGTTTTTTGGTTCTTTTTTTTCCTTCCTGTAACACAAAACAGCATGGAGCTGCTAAATATACTGCACCTCTAAACTTTCAAAGAATCATCCACTCAGGCTTTTCTGAAACAAAATGAGATTTGTGACACAAAATCTGGCAATTCTCAGCAACCACATGCTTTATCCCGAGGTTTGTAATTAGTTCACAGTGTACTTTGAACACCCACAATGATACATCAACAAGCAATTCCAGTATTAAGGTTATTAATTAGGCATCCGATATCCAATTATGCGTGCGGTAAACAGATCCCCACCGCCTTTAATAATCTCACAGAACCCTTAGCCCACTTCCTGACATCTGAAAAATCGAAGACCATTTTTGAATATTGGAGCAGCTAACATTCATAAATCTCAATAAACTTAGTAGTTTCCATGTAATCTAATAATAATGATAATATAGTAAAAGAATTACTGCATGGACATACATAAACATTATAATGAAAAAAGGTTATGATGATTTAGATTAATATCATCAATCTCTTCTGCAACTGATGCAAAAAATCAGTGTTGGTAATTAAGGTGTGGGTCATTGTTAGCATTAAATATGACCTATTTTCTAGCTGCTAAACTTGGGCCTAGGTTTGCTCCAAGTGGAGTGCAGCCCTCAACTTAGTGTGACCAATGTTACCATTTTGTCATGTTTTATTCATGTTTTGTTTCAATAACAAACTAAGACTGGGAACCAGTAAAAAGAAACATTTGCTTAAGTCTGTTACTTGAGAATGAAGACAAACGGCATTGTGATTAGACTGAATCTGTACTGTGAAGTTAGTCAGATGGCTGACTTACCCTGTCATTCAGCTGTGCAGTTATGAAAAGTGGCTACCCGATGCACAGGGAATAACGCACAATCCATGCAACACACTTTTCCATCTGTTGTGAGTGGTATGCATTGACCTTATGTAACAGTGCGCTGCACATGCATTTAAGTCTGTATCGAATTACTTTCAAAGGCTATAACGCAGATGTCCCACTTTAAACTAGCAATCCTCCTTGTCATCCATGCCATCAGTGATCAATAACCCTTTCGCTTTTCTCGGGCGAGGCATGTCTCATGGCATTCGGTTGTTTGTGTGTAAGTGGCTGCAGTGTCTTGTTAAGGGCCAGTTGCTTGTAGCTCTTAAGTTGCGATCAATCAACAGTGTCTGTTGGTAAGCCAACGGCTGACGTTCCTTTCACGATCGAGTGTTGTGATGACCCTTCATTGGCTGTTCCATGTCGCTGTTAATTTTATCACGGGGTTGCAATCACTTTTTGTGACTGCATTGTCGCTTAAAGTGTAGCGTCAGAGACAGAGCCGAGAAAGGAGGAGTCTTGTGAAATGAATGGAAAAGACATAGTCCCTTATCAGACTCTTAGTGATATATCGCCGCCTTCTTCTTGGATTTAGACAGAGACCTGCATAGTACTTCATGTCTCCAGTGTCTTCCAGGTAAAGGAGCTAATAACATTTCTCACCTTTGGGGGGCATTCAACCTCCCCACCATGGCACCATCTTTAACATTGATTAATGAATTCAGAAAAGCGGCTGGAGCTTTTATGATAGAACATTTGTATTAGATTATAGTGATCCCTGAACTCTCCATAAAAGAATCCAAAAAATTTAGTACTGGACTAAAGTTGTAACCCAAAGTTAAGGACCAAGCCTCATAATAATTATGCATCCCTACCCCCTATCCTGAATCAACCAGTCTGTTGGCTAAAGGCAGGATGCAATAGACAAAATGTATTAATTAGCATTTCTCATCAAAGGCCATTGATCTGACAGCCCTAATGCTGGAATCATTAGAGGAGCTGCAAACTGCTATTGAGTACAGTACCATAAATTATACATGCCACTGCCGGGGTCTTGAACCATGGCAGCATCTTTGCTGAGAGAGGTGGTCGTGCACAGTTTTTATCAGTTTCATTGCCAAAGACAATTATCACTAGTAGCAATCTGTTACCACAGATGCATGCACAATTAGAACCGAAACTAAGTGGCCAGATGCAGCACAGTTGCAAAATATGATGGAATGTTGAACTGAATGATGGGCTCTTTTAGTATGGCGTTAATTTGGAGAGCAGTAGAGGGCCATCATAGCTTTAACACTGTGCAGGTAATGCTAACAGTCTGCTGTCAACATACCATCTCTTTTGCTCTTCAAATTGGCAGTGAAACCACAAGCAGTTTTATTTAGGATCGTCAGATAGCAGGATAATAAAGGCATATTAATCAAGAAGCACATCTTATGAACTTCCACTTGTATGTGGACATCAATTTATGCAAATATGCTTGATTCTGCGTCAGTGACAGAAATAGCCAAGGCTATCTAACAATGTGGGAAGTTTCCCGGGACACAAATGAAATTGGAGAAAATGACAACTTATGACCATCAATCATTCATGCACCGGGATAGACATTCTGGAAAGCAGGATACAGTGGGCACGCTCACAAAATTAACTACGTGGGCATGAAGATAGGAGCTCAGCAGGAACGAGCAGCATTAGGCCCTCCGCTGTATTAACACATAACAATATACAAAACAGGATGGCACCATTTATCACTGTCGCTGTGGGGAGGAATCAATGTAGTTAAAATGATGATGCTGCCCACAGTAAATTATGTGGTTAAAATATGTCCCGTATTTAAACCAAAAAAAAAAAAAATGGTTTGCCAGCCTTAATCCATTAATCACCAAATTCGTCTGAGGAAATAGCTCATTCATTCATTAAAAATAGGAACTCCTGCAAGAATCATGGCAGGATTTAATCTCTCCATCGTCTGTCACCACCGCTGGAGCCTAAAGTCCATGCCAGCAAGGCAGAGGGGCACTGTCCCAGCAAGGAGTGGGTGCGACCGTAAGGAACAAAAAAGTCTGTTGAATGTTCACCTGCTGAAAGGCTGTACTGTTCAAAAAACATATCCCAGAGTATCATCACCAAGTGTCTCCTCAGAAACCATCAAAATGTTACAAGCACGCCAGACTTTGTTGGCATTTAATGATCTATCACCTCAGTGGTACCAATTTGGGAAAGCCACATTTTGCTATAAAAGTAATAGCCATGCCACTGTATAATTTATAAAAAAATAAATACAGCTAATGCCCCACAATTTGGGACTCCAGGGAAAAGACCAGAATATACAGCCTGAAGATCCATGTCGGATCACTTCCAGACACACCTCACTGTTTCCACTCAAGACTTTGAGTGTGTTCAAATGCCCTTGTCTCCAGGTACGGGGGTGGGGCGGGGGGGTCCATTGAGAATAGGTCTTCATTTACAGTGACGGCCGGGAAAACAGCCAACAATTCAGACCGGTTACCCGACAATAACAGCAGACAGTCAACGGCAGATGACATAAACAACATTAACGGCAGCAGAGGACTACCTTCTGGTGTTTTATGTAGCAGAAAATATTGCACATTAAAAGTTCCTGTGTCCAACCGTACTCCTTCACTCTGCCAAATTGAAAGTGTGGTAATAAAAATTCCCACTTTCAAGGTGAAATACACAAGTGCAAAAAAGAACAGATGATATTGCAAAGGAAGAAGGAGTAGAGAGGGAGAATGTTTTTGAATGTTGTGGAGTCATACTGCAGATGGTCTGATGTTAATACAGGACAACGAGCGGCCAACAAAGATGTTTCCCCAGAAGCATTACTCCGCACATTCGCTTGGTGTAACACAAAACTCTGTTTGGATCAGCAAGCGAATCACCTACAATTCAAAACCCTCAATGGCACTGTAGTGCACACCAGACGATCTTTTTAAATGGGAAGGCACAACAATGGGCCGAGAACAAAATGTCCAAAGGCTCACGCATTATGGGAACTGGAACAACAGCCCTAACCTGACCAGTGAGAAAATGTGCACGGAGATGGCACATGCCACACACCCGGGGAAACTTCAAAGGGGCGTGGGTTCAGAGACACAGCGTAGGAGTGAGACAATGAGTGTAATGAGTCCATTTGCTAACAAACAAAAAACGGTCGCAGATGTCTTCATCCGGTCAACTCTGGAGGCCCCACAGACACCTCTGAGCCTGAAACATTGTCTTTTCTTCATGAAACACTTTTGGGAGGATCCAACAGTGTGTGCATACGCATGTCCCTCCTTCACTGTACATTACTAATCATCACTTCCTGAATGCTGGCCTGAGCACAGTCTTGCAATACCGCCTGGTATTTCATAAAGGGAGCACAGACGACAGTACAACGGAAAAATGTCTGAGGCTTTTGCTACTGTTGAAGGTCCACTGGAAGGCAAAGGATAGTTAGCACAATAGTCAGTGGGTAATGTGATTTGCTGAAAAATGAAGAAGACTTTGAAGAGTTATTTGCTTCTTTATTTACTAATAGGTTGTAGCATAACAGAAAATATTAGATCATTTTTTTCTGCTAAAAAATGTTGTACATTTTAAAGCTTTTACATTTTATGTTTTACCTTTTAAAGGTTTACTCTTATGAGCAGTGCACAGAGCCATTAAGTGGGTTGTTTACAGATGCTGCATTGTTATCCCAGAAAACATGAGGGTCGTATTAATTTAGCACCTCAGCTCTGGAAATCTTCGGGTGCCCTGACATAGCATCCTCTCAACAGCAAAGGAAAGACTAACGCTTTCCGGTGTCTGTAGTTACACACCACAGTAACTGCAACAGGAAGGACAGCATTGGGGCTTCTGAAGTGCAGACACTGTGCAGACACACCTCTTGTAGGTTCCAGTGGGCGTCATCCTATGCAGCCTCTCAAAAGACTCATGCCATGGAACTAGATAACACAGTAAGTGTAAATTACAGTCATTCACATGCATCTGCATTGATAGCTCACCATGATACAGTGACACTGTCTCTGTGATACATCACTTCCTATTTGCAGTTGTCTGCCATAAAATGTTTTTCATGGAAGAATCACTTTGAATCTGTGTTTTGCTTTGCAGAATGTTATAGCACTGTGATATGCTTGCAATTACAGTTGTTTGTGGTGGAGTTGCACGCATACACAGATATACAAACACATGCATGCTCACAAACACACACAGACAGGCATGTACACACACACACAGACACACAGACACACACACACACACACACACACACAGGTACAGGAAGGCCACTTAGTTTTTCTATTTAGATTTAAAATATCCCAGAGGTTAAAGGACTAATGGTAACAAATTGTAAAAATGCAGGCGCTTCAGGGTGTGAGAGTCAGACCAACATGCACTCCATTAGGGTACATTTCAACATCTCACAACAGTTCCAAAAACAATTTTTTTTCTTTGGGCATCATATTTTCTCAAATATGCACAATTTTCTGGCTTGATTAGCTTGAACACGTTTGCATTCAGTGCGAGTTACCATTATTTCCAGTTCAAGTGAATGGGGTTCAGGTTATGTCGCTGGTATTTTGCACAGCTTAATAATTTGGCTAAACATATTGCTTAAGGTTTTATTTTTCAGCAGCTATGACAGTTGCCACTGTTTCCAGACTTTGTCGCTTAGACTCTTCAGAGAGACACCTCAATCCCTTTGACGGGCAGCGCAAATCTCACTCTTTCTCTCTCTGCCGAGGGCACAGATGGCGTCTTCTAATTAATCGGCTTCCACTCATTTTATAGCTAACTAAAAACACAGAGACTCTACTGTAAAGTCATTCTCCTCTGTGGGGTTCAGCAGTTTTTTTCTGAAGCGGGCTGCACACCAGCTGAATGTGAATCTCTTTAATGGCTCGTTAGCTGAAAGCGGCAGGGAGGGGGGAGAAGAATCTAGTTTCTGCCCGAGACACCCCTAAGTGGACACATAACTGGCGCGACGCTCTATGTTCATTTCCATTTTAAAACAGTTAACTACACATTCGGGAGGGATTTTCCTTTCTTTAAATTTCTATGCCTTTTCCAGTTTTGTGCTTGTTTTTTTCAAAGACCTGAAACTCATTATGGTAGCCTATTGTAGTTTTTTTCATAATTTTTTCCATAGTTATATCCAGATCAGAAATGCACTTCCACTTAAATTATATGCCTTTTGGGGCAATGTTGTGTAAACTGTTATGCAATCAGAAGACAAGACAATCAAGACAAGAGCTGTATGCGAACCAGTTTTGGTGTAACAGACATGAATACTTGATGAGTAGGCAATGCTGCAGAAAGGTCTTACAGAAAACATGCAAAAGCTGTAGTGCAATTTGGAAAGATTAGATCAGCCGAGCATAAGCCCACACATTATAACATTTGATATGACTTACCATCATGTCTAAATAAATTAAAAATGGCAGTAATTGGCCAGGATGGGCTTTTTACTATCAGCCCAATATGAGATCCACATCAAAAACTGGTCAGCTGCCAAGCTGAATGGGTTTGTCTCTTCTACTTGAACAAGAAAAGTCAATTTCCTCAGCCAGTTAATTCTTGTGCTTTCTACCCAATGTACTATCGACACGCCTTAAACACACAATTATAAACCTAGACGAAAAAGCATTTTTATGTTTTTCTTTTAAGTTTCGTCCAAGGAGAAACTTTTTGTTTAGCTGTTGCCATGCACTGTGTTTTATAAACACACAATCTTCTTCCGTTGATTAAATGCAGGGACATCTGTATAATATCTGGAAGTATTTTTTTCTTGAACACATTTTGATCATGTTGAGTTTTATCATCTCAGCAAGCAAGGTCTGCACTTGTCAAAGCACCTTCCCTCTTTGATCGTGTAATGAAATGGATTGCTCCGCGTCTGAATTAATCAATTATAGCCGGTCACTGAAGATATCTCCAGACGGCAGGGCTTTCTGTGGCTTGAAAGGGTGGAAGTCTTTGAACTCGCATTCCTCTGGCGACAGACAGCACGCTGCAATTAATGGGCACTCGGAAAATCATTAGCTACCTAATGGGATGCAGTGAAAGCGTAGAGGCCCTGATGAAGATTATTCTTAATGAAAGCCAATCTGTGCAGAAGTCCCAAATCAGCTACTATTATCATTGCTCACCGTCCCCCCAGAGGGCCCATTCAGCAAAGGAATGGGCAAAGTGACAGCAGAAAGGCCAGCGCTGATCCGGAGTCAGCCCTTTATTGAGTATACGCACTTGGGCTCGTTTGGTTGCGTTCAGAGTCTTGGTAGAAACCCCTTGGAACATGTGGTTGTACACATCTGGTCTAATGACAGAGTAAATCTCCTTTTCCAAAGAATGCAGTGGGCTGGCTGGGTTCAGTGACCACAAATCTCGTTCCTTCACATAGACTTTGGCCGGAAGGTTTCGACCTGTATTATTGAAGGCATCAGTGAGGAGTAGTAGTCAGCCAACAGAGCTTCCAATTTGATGTCTTAAGGTTTAGATGCACTGCAGTTGAGAGGTATATTATGTGTATAAGACATATTTTTTATTTAATACATGTATCATTTATAAATAAATTGGGTTTCATGCTACATTGTGAGTGTGTATTTTCTGTGTGGCTTTTTTATTTAGTGTAAGTGCTGCATAATTTTCTTCACAAGGGTTGACACCCTCGTGGAGCTCATTCTCCCGAATATTTGCAGCTTACCCCCTTTGGGATGGAGAACCTTTGGGCCTTGTACTCCTTTTCCCAGATGTACCCTCTCCAGCGCTCTCCCAGGAACCCCCCCACGCCCCCTCGCTCTTTGGAATTTCCTCATGCGCGAAAACTTCCCCTCTGCCGCCAGGCTTGCGCCTCGCCGGGGTTCTCTTTCAATTACCGCGAGCCGCCAACTTCAAGTGGACGGGGAAGGCTGTGATCTCCCCGCGCCGCGTCTGCTGCCTTTCAACATTTATAGCCAATGTGGTCGTGGTTAGCGCCAGGGGCCTGGTGCTCTGCCACGCAGAGCCGAAACGAGCAGAGACAGGAAGGGCTCGGGGCTGGGGGAACTGCACCGTCTTAAAAAAGTTTTTTTTTTAAAAAAAAAGGTCCTCCCTCTGTCCATGCGATGAATCACGGGATGGAGCTGCATGCTTGGCAAACCCCCCGCCCCCCCAACTCCCTCAGAGTATTAGAACACAAAATACTGGCTCGCTCCCACCGCGCATCCCCGATGCTGCAGGACGGTATTGATTCATGGACCCGGTAATGGATGCCAGTTCCTCGGCGCCGGACCAGAAATCAGGGAGGACGTCGGACACAGGCGGGCGGTTAGAGGCGCGCCGTTTGTTTAGCGGGGCTTGATTTAGGCGCCCTTGAAGAATTTAGGGGGGGATGAAGAGACGCGGCCATTGGTTGGGAGTGGAAACGGGACGTGCGGGGATGATGGATAGGCCTCCGGGCCCCGATGGATGTGCGGGAGAGCCAGCGCAGCAGGGTTTAAACCACATGTGAAACTGCAAGAGCTGTGACAGCCCTCAGGGCTGCTGGTGAATCCCACCACTCTGTGGTTCCTCCTGAACTCTGACTAATACATTTCAAGCTATTGCCACTTTTTTTTCCCCAGCATTAACATATTTTTCATAACTCTCAAATTTACATGACTCTCACTTTCTTCAATGTGCCGTATTAATGCGTGTGAACGTAGAGTTTGCAAGCAAGCAATCTTGAAAAGCAAAACGTAAACGTTGCTCTTTTTGTGAAAAAGAATAGTCATACATATTCATATCAGGAAAGCCTGGTGTAACACCTAACTCATGCTATATGTCAGGAAATGTTAGTGTTCATGTCTGCATCTTATTATTAATATGGAGTGAAATGATGAAGTTTCTATAGTGTGGTGGTAATGGCACATAGCTGGATTTCACTGTGCATTGAAGGTGAGTCCATATTCTGATGAATCTGAAAAGAAGCCAAATAGAGCACTTTGCATAAATGGCTGTACTTCTTTATCAGTAAGCATAAAGTAGGAACTCCATACATCTGACACAGAGGAAAAATCATCCTGCATGCCAAATGAAGCCATTTTGTTCATTGGACACACTCCCCAATACACTTGCCTAAATCCAGTGGAGTTAATGGCAGTGTATTGAGGCTCAGTTGGCCAGGAATCAGTGTCTGGGACTTAAGTATAATGAGCTCGTCTTTAGCCATCAGACTTACGAAGCAGAGGCTGCAGTCAGAGCTTTAATACGCAGGTACTTTGGCCACTTTATGGTTCCCAGAGGGCGGGGCGAGCAGGTGCAGACTTTGCCCATTTGCGATTGGCAGGGACTCCTGGTTAAGTCATCGCTTTTTGTTTTGTTTTTTTTTGTCTTCCCTTCAGCTGTTCTAATCGCTGATTGTCTGGCAGGATGTTGGAGAGCGCGAGGCGAAGAACTCAGAAGGGAGAGAGGTCTAGGCTGCAGACCGAGGTCCCACTTCATCCTGAGTTACGAGATCACTAATGAAAGCATTGTTTTACAGCGGAGCACTTATTAGGGCAAGGGACACTTGTGAGGAGGTTTATAAGAATACATTAAGAGGGATTATAAGCTTAAAAGAAGCACTGTGTCATTGCTGTGTTCCCTTGCAGTAAGGAGCCAGGGCGGGGTTGCTGAGATGAAAAACTGTGCTGGATTTCCAAACCTTGCAGTGAATGCATTTTGGACGTTAGCAAAGTGCTGCAAGAAGAATCAATAATTACACAGCAATTTGAAAGGGCAGCTTTCATTAATCAAGCATAAACTCTTTTCCTTTGGAAGTCACTGTTTTGAACTATTGTGCTTCATTGTTTTGTATTTTTTTAACTCAGGTACTCATTCAGTTTAGCCCCTGAAAGGTACCAAAACTGTTTGCCTTGAATGGATAATCAGATCTGTTGCATGTCAAACAATAATACATTACCGCTTATCGTCTCTGTCCAAACAGTACAAATGGTACAATTACTGTCTAATCTTTTCACAGTGGTATTACATGAAATTGCCACCCTCCATAATGAGACAGCCATCGCTGTTGCTTAATGCCAATTCACAGATAAGCTGGATGAGCCCTGACTGTAGTGGAGTAGAGAGATTTAATAGTGATGTCAGACAGTGCAAATGTTTTTTACTTCATACGTGTTACTCTAAATGATGCAGTCACCTGGGCATGTAAGCAGATTAGGTTAATGCTGTAATGTGTGCCCGAGAAAAAAAAAAAAAAGTAGACTGAAAGAAGCAGGCCCAGAAATGGCAATGCCTCACTGGCTGAAGACTAAGTGATCGTCTCCTTCAGCTGTGAATGTAGTATCTCATTTTGCCATGAGAGGACGGAAGGCTAGAAAAGCAGCCATTGAACGTTTCCTCTTCAGCTTGTGTTTTCTCATGTTACGGTGTTAATTGAAACCTGTTATTAGTTGCCTTTAGTTAAGTGCAGTGTGGGCAGGCATTTTGTTTCCAGTTGCACAGAGGCCCAGGTTTCAACCTAACTCTGGCTTACTCTGAATAACAAATTTGAGGATGCTTTGACTTGCTCATTATCTACAGTATACAATATTTTTCGTTGCTGGCGATGGACAAATTCAGCATTGTAGCTGAACTGAACCAAAACTGAGCTCAATCAGCACCCTGCACTATTGTGAAGGGAACAGGAAAAAGCAGAAGTGGAGTTTCTCACCAGTGAGGTTGGACCCAAGTAGATCTGTGCATCATTCCCATCCAAAGTCAATCATTTTCAATTCTTTTGATGACACAGTGCATGAGCAATCCAGGAAGCACATATTACATCACATCTGTGATGATAGATTGAGCCCATATGCACAACGGAATCAAAAATTTGTGCATATGTCCGTCATGCCAGTGTAGTTGGGCAAATTGGGAGAATTCAGACTCACGTACAGTGATGTTTCAGGCACAGCACTCCAGCTGAGAGCTGAAAGCTTCCCTTTAAGTTTACAGCCTGCCCCGTAGAATCTCCCCCAGGGGGAAATCTGGTTCTGGGCAGGACTTGCCCCTGTGAAAGATGTGATTCCTGCGAATTATGCGAATCCATATTTCTTCCAATATTCCGCTGTAAAATATAGCTCTGCGTTTATGGCGTGTTTATGGAATAGAGGTGCGGGCAGAACTGCTGCAAATACATTTCTGCTCTTGGGCGAGAAGCAGAGAACAAACTCAATTTCTTGCTCCGCTCCGCAGTTCAATTGACCTTTATGCTCTCCGGAGGGAGTTTTACCCCCGGACTGCACACATTGGCCAGCAGCCAGTTTCAGATATAATCGATGAACATATAAACATTTTATGCCGCGGCATACATCGCATGAAACGAGTGCTGAGGAGCTGTCGATTTTGGCGGGAGGATCGATTTAAAATGTTTTTGTTTAAGGATTCGCGGATCGTGGCGTCGAAGGGCGGAAATGTTAACATCACAGGTCGCCGTCGCGAGCGTGTTGCAGTTGAGTACGCTGCCACCTTAACAGCAACGCTGCTCTGCTGTAATGCAGGTTCTGCTAGCGAGCAGCACCGATTCAACAGCCAGATAACAGAGCGGAACCCCTAAAAAGTTTAGCGGTAATGAATAGCTTCTTGTGAAACATGAGAACAGGACATCAAACAGAATAAGCTGAGAGAGATGGTTTCATAAGCTCACTGCTAATTATATACTTTTCTTGCTTTTTCATCTTTCGAAAGAGAAGCCAGATGTGATTTTTTTTTCCATTCTCTGCTCTTGCAAGACTCCTGCTTTAACTCGAGTTTTTACCTGTAAAAGTTGGAGGACTGATCTCAGAGGGGCTAGTTACAAGGCCTATACTTAGGAATCTGGAGTGTTCGTTATATTTGCCTCCTCTGCCGGGGCCTGGCGTTGCGTATGTGAGAGCACGCCTGGTGGCGGTTGCGCATTTCAATCATTTCGCTATTTCCCCCCGCTGAGCCCAGGCGGGAGAATACAGCCCCTCAGTTTCACACAGAGAAACGTTCTGTCCTTCCCGAGCGCGCGGAGAAACGGTGGCGCGCCAAGGGCCTTCGCTACGATATTTACCGATGCATTTAGCCTCTGAAAACGACTGCACACGGCGAAAACGCAATTATGCAACCGCTTTTACTCCCAGCTAAATTACATACTCAAGGGCAGCAATAAGGAGGAACTGTAATTGGAGGGATGAGGGTAGAAAATCCGGGCTGGTCACTACTGATCTACCATTTTGTTTCCTGCTCAGCAGAAAAGAGCTTTCAGTTTGCTTACAGAGTGCATAGAGTTTGCATTTAATGTTTCAGGGGAAAAGAAGATTTTTAGTTTGAGTATAACACCTTTCTCCGTAAGGCTGCAGTAATTTTGGTCTCTTGAGCTGATCCTCCAGTCAACAGCCTAGAGGCTCAACCTCCTCTCGAAACAAACATGCCTTTCTCTGGCCTTATTGGCTTTAACAGGGGCAGTGCTAACACTTATACATGTGCCATATGCATAAAACATTTTTTACAAGTCTGTCTTAACTGTTTAGCGCTGTTTTGGCCATATGTATTGCCAGATAATCACGCACAATGCATTTTGCATGACAGTCTGTACTCCTCCTTTTAAGCATGAATACATTCTGGCATTTATATTAATATCCTGTAATTATTTTCAGTTCTGGTTTTAGCTCTTTATTTTCTTGATGTTGTGTAGGCTGAATATTTTGAACACTGTCACCAATCTCTGCAGGAACACATGCCTAATTCACCTTTGAGTCACCAGTAGTTGTACAGCAACACAGAGTAATTCTGATGAAATCAATATTTGGTGTGTAGTCAGTCATGAGCAAATCTGATTCATTTTCAGGTGTCAATTATGTTGAGTGATCATTCAGAATTGCAGACGTATGCAGTGGGACTCTAGAACAATGTAGGATGTCATAGTACTGAATCGTACTTGCAATGTCATGTCAGTCAAGCAGATTTTCCATTAAGTGAAATAGATGTCTACAGATTAGAATAAGGCACTACTGTTGATTCTACGAGTCAAGAATGACTGCTGTCAACTTCAATCCATGATGATTCCACACCATTGTGAATGGAATGGTAATTTGGTAATCCTGTTATTGCTATCAAAAGGTGTTATCAACAGTAAATAATTGTGAAATAAAGGCAAAAAGAAGTTACTATTCTGAAATCATATCAGGTTCAGAAAGATAAGGGTAGCCTTACAGGGTAGTGGATGAGATGAATTTATATGTCTGTTTGTCTTTTATTCAGCCTCCCTTTCTAATACCAGCATGGTAACCATGTCATTGGTTCTGCTTTGATAAGGTGCTGGCAAATAAGAGCCAGCCACTGATAAGACACAGGCAAAGAGAAAGACACTACCATGGTCTAAGCAGAGCAACACTCTGCCACAACGCAGGGGGCTGTGGAATAAAAGTGCATCTGGACAGATTGTTCCAACGCTCCATCCTTCTCTCCCAGAAGGCTGTTCATCTGATAGCAGGATGAAAGAAGTATCGCTGTCTGGGGTCTTTGCGTTTGAATCCAGGCAGCTGCACTGTATGCAATCTACTTATTACCATTGTTGCATTGCAGTGGTTTTTCACCATCTCAGTCGCTTATACCCCTGGCATTACTAAGTGTATTTATCGACTGAAATGTTTTTTTTTCAGATTAATTTTCATGGAGATGCTATTGGGACAACTTGCACAATGTTTTTTTAATTTCACATTTAATATCTTGTATATTCCTATCAGAGATGTTTCTATGATTACTTTTCTGAACCTGGAAATACAAATCTCCATGACTTTGTCATTGCATACCACACTATTAACTTTTATTACTTCAGTGACATATTTGATATCCTTGATAGAATGTGTCATAACTCAATGATATCAATGAAATTGTCTCAGTAGGGTTTGCAACATACGGTGTCAACACTTTGGAATTTCACCATATAACTGTGATACACAGTTCTTGTTCTATTACTACACTGAAGTGTTTGTACTGTTGCACTTGTTACGCACGGTGAACCCCAGGTTGTACCATCAGTACATAATAAACAAATTTCTAGCATCTGTAAAGGTTATTAGGATACTGTCTGATTATTTTCATCTCATAGGTCCATTATTTTCATTAAAGTTCACTGGTGCCTCTTTGCAGCTTGTCTTGTTGCTCTTGTTAATAGCTACTGAAACTAGTGTACTTGCTCCCTTTTAGACACAGTAAATTTCAGCACAGTGAACAACTCTTACGTTTTGGAATCCAAGCCTCAGAATCACATACTGGTCACCCCTCCGCAAGCCAGTGACCATCAGTCTGCATTTAAATACATGAGTGGGTGTCCTCAGAGTCACTGTAGACATTTCCCAACCTACACTTACCCCTCCCAGTCTCTGTGTCTCTGTGATCACTTCCTGGCAGCCGTGGAGGCTTAAACTCTTGACCTGAAGGCATGTGTCTCTGAGCTCTCAGCAAGCCAAGAGCCTGATGCTTGTAAATTGACTCAAAGGTTGTGGACAGAGGCTAAAACTGTCTATCCAGCATTTAAACCAGCGATTCAAAATGAAAAAGCATGAACATCACTTACAAAGGGTAATTTGAACACACTGTTTCATCCTTAAACAAACCTTTTGACATATATATAAAAAAACAACTTTACAATGTCAAGTAAATGGTGGTGCATATAAAAGCAATGTTAGTTGAACAGCTTGGCTGGTATCATACATCTTTGCATGTGCTTGTGTGCACGTTTGTGTGTCTGTGTGTAAATTTGTGTATGCATGCCTACTAAAACCTGCTACCATGCACTAAGAATATAGCTGTTTAAAGCCTGTGCTAATCTATAATTCAGTAAACGCAGCAGAACAGAAGTATAGTATAATGGATAAAGTAATGCCATAGGCTAAATATCAGACATGGAGAAAGAAAAGAAGAGGCTCCCCTTGCTGAAGTGGTAATTTGGACAGACAAAGCAGGGTGGCTCCCACGTAGGCCGGGATGGCACTCCGCAGCCAGCAAGGTGAGGTCAGCCTTAAGTTCGGGACCAGCCGGGGAGATGCGCCCCCTCATTCACTAATGCACCGCGTCGACGCTGTTAAAAAGTGTGCCGATTGAAGGTTGACGTTTTACTGCGTGGCCCTGGCACGCGTTTCAGTGCTATCAGCGTGGCTCTAATGGCTTGAGAAATAGCCTGTCATAATCTCCCAAGAACGTCAGTCGATCAGATCTGCTTGTGTACAGAAAAGAGAGGGATGTTTCGATCCCTCGCTAGACGCCCGGAGGACGGTTCATTTACCCGTCCGTGATATCCGCAGACGGTCTTCTCTCACTGATAAATATTTAATCCACCTTTCATTTTTTTATTTCAGTTTTTACAACGCCATTTTGCCCGCTGTGTAGTGATGTATTGGTTTATATTAAACTCCCTTGGAGTTGGATGGTAACAGGTATAAGCTGTGCCTCCAGTTTCTCGGTGCTGAGAGTTCTGTGATTACCCCCTTTGCTTCCAGTCCTTGCGGCTATGGAATCATGAAGTATTAATGTGTTGAGGGCGATCAATGTATTGATATCTCGTCATGCAAGAAGATCATACTGTACTGCGACAGAATTTGTAAATCAAGTATAGTTTGGAAAGGGGTGGGTGAAATAAGACAAGACTAGACAGGAAGGGCAGATATGACTATTTGCCATATGCAAGAACTTTGCTGTGCATGTATATCTAAAATATACCCTACTACACCATACTTACTGTTCATTGCCATGCCATACCATCTATATACTACACTTGTCAGAGCAACTGCTACAACAGCTATCATCTGTAATATATGAATCTGATCATATTAGCACTGGTGTGAACATTGCTTATACTGTACTTGGTGGAGAGCTAAGGTAAGTATACGTCTTGGGTGGGAAAATAACACTACACGTTCAGACAGACGTTTGTGGAAGCTATTAAAAATATCATTACTCAGAAAACTGAAGAAGACGTCTAGGCATCAATGGGTTAATTGAACTGGAGGACAGCTCCTCTCGGAGCCAAACCCATTTAGTCACCTTTGGCTGATGTGTGCTGTATTCAGCTCACGTGCATCGAATGTGACTGTCATCATCATCGTCGTCATCATCATCATCATCATCATCATCATCAGTCTCTCTTCAGCCTCGCATTCAACCAATCAGCTTTAGCCAGTAGATCCTCTGAATCACTGAGTGCTGAAATGGAACCTGTTCTTCTTTGTCTCTCTCACTGCATGAAAAAGGGTCTGCCTGAAAAAGTGAGTGCCAAATCGGCACAGTGGAAGTGGCTGTCATCCCAGGTTTCCTACAGGGGCAGAGTACTAATTATCAACAACTTGGTGGCATCTACTTTGTGGCACAGATTTACTGTGATGCAGCCTCCAGCCAGGTGACTGAAAGCCATTCAGAGGTCCCTAGTGAATTTTGTCTGGTTAGGATACCATTGACTTAAAGCACCAATGCTGTGTTTGCCAATGTGTGAATGAGGGCAGGGTCACATTGAGGCAGAGAGTAGGGTTGTATGTTTCTGCCTCTAGGCAATTCAGACACTGCTATATCAGGGGATGTGTGCAGGAGTGAGCCAGTGCATGTCCTTCCTCGGACTAACAGGGAGCTTGGGCTTAACCACCTTCTTTTCCTGATGCGGTTGAGTGACAGGAATTTAACAGGGCTCTCTATTTTATACGTTTCAGTGGTGCAAACCTGGCATCTCCTCAAGGTGGCCAGTCCAGGGGGGCTTGTACAAGCATCAGGGAATGTCCAGTGGAGATTGCTTCATGGGGCCATTGCCACCAACACACATGTTTCTCATTTTGATACAACAGTGGGGTCGGGGGTGCCCCTTGTACAGCAGGAAAGTCACCTCTTTACACACTGTATAGACTGATCTCTTGGTTCACATTACACATGGTTTAGGCTACAATTACAAACAACATTGCAAGCACTGTTGTACCCATGTTTAAGAGTTTTGTTTTGGTATCTTTACATATGCACACTCAAGATAATTTAAATCTCGGCCATTTCAGACAGGTATGGTGTATTTGGGAGGCTGTCTGTGTGTATGAGGAAGAGTTACAGATGTTTCCTGTTGTGATCTTATTTTTTTTGCTTTTCTGCTTGTGGGTAACGTGCGTTATGTGTCTTTTGTGTTTTAATTAATTATATACCAATTTGTTTGGTAATACACCAATGCGGTACGTTGAGGTTGTGCCACAGTAGAGCTTATTTTGACATCTCGTGTCGCAGAGCCAGTTTAATTTACCCTCATAAAGGTACGACCCAGCCGACAGTTATGTAAATATGTTAGCAATAAGTAAGTGCACGTAATGATTTTGAAAGAGGAGAGAAGCGAAGCAAACGGTTGTGGCGCTGACCCGCGCAAAGCCCCGACATTTCCCGCCTCACGCTTCCGTCAGCAGCGGGCTATAAATAGAGTTTACGAAGCTGTCAGCGCCTCGTACTCGTAACCTGCGAATAATTGGAACGGCGGTGCTTATCACTGCAGCTTTGTGTCGCGTCATGTTTTCCGGCAGTGTTCTGTCACAGCGCAAGAAAGCCCTCGCAAAGGATTACTATTCAGATTAGTTTTATGGTGGAGAAAAGGGGCTTTCTATTTCTGTCAGATTTCCTGCAGGTAAAGAAGAGACTCGTTTTAATTACTGAAGTATAGATGACACTTTATCTCTCACTTTTTAAAAAGTCTGAACAGTCTATAATGAGGGCAGAAGTTATAGAACGTATTAATGAACACGTTTGTTATTGCTCCCTTGTTATTTGGCAAATAACGCAGCCTGTGACCTGTGTATAGGTCTGGAATTTGTCAGAATATGACAATAAAATAAAATGGTTAAATTCAGTGCGTAATGACCCTTTCCAGATTAATATGAATATATTACATACATAATACATTGAAGAAAAAAATAATTAGAAATGATAAGACCTGTATGTGTATGTAATTCCACAGCTTTGTAAAGCAAGAGTCAATTAGTTTGTTGGGAATAGAAAAAAACTCTTATCATAGCCATTTCATTTCTTTATTTGGTTTTACTTGATTGACGTTAGGCAGGATTTTTAGCTTTACGCTAAATCTGGGCGTATGTGTATTGTCATTACAATATAATGCATTTCAAAGTAAGAAAATGTCCCAAGTCATGTGTAAAATAACATTTTAATGCCATTTGGGCACAAATCGGTTCGACTGTGTTTCAGTGAGTGCCCGCATTGCAGATGGAAATCAAAAAAATTGGTGACTTGACATTCACAAGGCCGTAGTTGTACTCCCGAGACCTTTCTCTGGCTTTAATGAATTTTAAACTCACTGATGCACTTAGATCTGGAAAGTCACTGCTGGTAATAACGATCACCTTTTAATTTGTCAGAGATCAGACAGTGGGTAGTCACAATTACTCAGTCTATTCTTTTGTTTTTTTCCTGCATAAACTGTGTGATGAATGGCATCAGTGTTGGAATGTGAGTAACATTAATGATTTAGATCTCTCTCACAAGATCCCATATTGTAACCCATCTTGTCCCATCATAGAAGAGATGATGAACCTTGTTGAAGGTGATTATGATGATTGTTGCTATTTTTACTATCATTAGACCTTGCATTTGCCTGCATGGGCCTGTGCCTCCAATCAAAGGTTATCAAAACCCAGCTAAGTGTTTCCTGTGTTCAGTGGGTAACTGACACTATGGTGGCAGTATGGTGCAGTGCAAAGGAGCAGGGCTGCTAACCCAGAAATTGTCAGTTCAGTTCCCAGATAGGACTCTGCTGTTGTACCCTTGGGAAAGGTACTTAAACCAAATTGCCTCAGTAAATATCCAGCTCTGTAAATGGATAACATGCAAAATTTGAAAGCTATATAAGTCACCCCGGATGAGAGCATCTGCTGAGCAAATGCAATGAAAGGTGCTCTCTTGAAAAGAATCTATTGAGTTGTATTTATATAAGCATTGATTGCCCAATCTCAGCTTACAGTTTTATTGTTCTGAGTTAGCAGTTTATGCTATTTGTTATCCTATTTATAAGAACTCAGATATGGTAACTGTCAGTGTATTTTTATTTATTCATCTGCCAAAGGGGCCATATCATGGGCAACTTATACAGCTTACATTTTCACATTATCAATGTAGACAGCTGGGTAAAATGTATTGATGGTAGTTTAAAACTGCTGATCATGTCAGCGCTTTCTTGTGCTTCTGGGCATGGTGTTGACGGTGATGTAGCGTGGTGAAATAGCTAAACAGTGTCCCTCATTTTGATAAGGGTCAATCCGTGCTTTAATGTCACACTTCCTTGAACCAGACAAAGAGGTCAAAGGGCACATTCAGCATGTTGCATTAATTATTTTGCAAGCCATGCAGATTCACTTGCATGGCTAACATGTTGTTCCTTTATGCAGCTGCATATTCATCAAAGCCAGTGGACTCAAGTGCTGAGAGCAAGGGCACAAACTTCTGAAATCAACCCTAAAAAAGGTTACAAGCCTTGCCCCTGAGCACCACACCACACTGCTGCCCAATTTAGTTGGTCAGTTGGAGCTGCTGAAGATGCCTGTCATTTAAAGGGTGTGTAAAACTAACACCATACATCAGCAGCGGGCATATGTGTCCCAGGTGTGTGTGTGTGTGTGTGTGGTTTACATGAGCAGATTGCTTTGTGTGTCAGACATCTCTGTGGTACGCAGATATGCCTTTCAGTGATGCACAGTTAGGCAAGACAGTCTGCAGTCACAGGAGTCGTTAGTGCACACAGAAGTCATTTCCTAGCAGACAGGAAGTGAGATACACATCACAGCATCTTAGCGCTCCACGGCAGTGCCTTTTTTTTGTTGAAGCCGTAAAGCTCGCTCTAACGTGTCACGCATATCGCAAGAAAAGGAGATGACATCCTCTGATAAAGGAAAGAAAATTACAAAAACACCAGGAAGTGCAGGCTCCAATTAATTCAGATAAATTACAGAGTCCTTTCATTTTTTTATTTACATTTCAAATGTGCGTAGACGCACAGTAGGTCTTCTGAACACTCCCGCGCATAGGTGACTGTTGGATCGCACCACTTGAAAAGATATCAGTCCTCACGTTAAAAAAGAAAAAAAACACGAAATAAGAGAAATAAGAGCTCTGGGGCCGTAATTATACACATGGCCACACTTTCTGAGAGATCCGCGGGTATGAATTATGAATGCAGAGAGAAAGATGAAAGGGGGAGGCGACCTCACTCCTCTTCCTAATTATCCAAACGCTGTAGAATCATTGCAGTCACGAGCTGCTCATGCTGCTGTTGTCTGCGCAGAGTGCACTGAAGCTGTGATTTCGCCCGGAGATATCACCAGGTAAGGGCTCATCCCAGGTTTCCACATTGTGACACAGTGTGATACGAAATTACGTTGCCCTGTTCAGGACCGTGTGGACAGCGGGCCTAGCGGGCAGGCTTCATGCTGATCCATCTATTTCTGAGTACCATAAAAGAGAGGTACCATGTTTAAAGTTTTTGGTGTGGCATTCTAAGGGAGGTCAGAGCATATTACATTACATTATTGGCATTTAGAGGATGCTCCTATCCAGAGCGACTTAACATCAGTTACAGTTCTTTTATAGTGTTATCCATTTATCCAGCTGCATGTTTACTGAGACAATTGTGGGTTAAGTACCTTGCCTGAGGGCACAGCAGCAGTGCCCCAGTGGGGAATCGAACCAGCAACCTTTCGGTTATGAGTCCTGCTACTTCAGCGCTATGCTACACTGCGTGTTTTGACTCAGAGTGGCGTCTGAAGTGCTGGGTCCAGGGTGAGGTAAAGGTATAGGAAACTCATGTGTAAACAGAGGCCATGAGCCTGAACACCCCCAAGCCAACGTGTATCCCCTCACCACCACCTAAACGTGACCAGTGACACTGAGTCGTAACATATGCCCTAAGCTGCATCAACACCATGTCAGTGACTTTTATTCCAGCGTCTTCCTCGTGCTCATTAGATCAGCTGTGCCATGCACTAAAAAAGTTTGTTTTGTCTTATTTCATTTGTAATTAAAGTTAATCAGAGTGAAGACAGACAATGAGCAGTATATATCTGGGCTGAGTAACAATTTTATATATATTTGGAAATGCATTAGTACAGCTGGACTAGAACTGGAATAAATGAGACTACATTCTGTATTATGACTAGTACAACAGAAGCATCTCACTGAGGTTTTGACCCATTGTGCTCAGGTCTAGCGCTTTAGCCATTAAACTACACTGTCCAGATGTGCTGTCTTCCCCTGTGGTACATGTCTGACTCCTTAGTTCAAACATTTGTACAATTGAAAGCATCCCGCAGTGAATGAGCTGGCATACACAGTCACTCACTCTGGATTCAATCAAGATTTTTCCTTAACCTTGACTTCAAAATGAATGCAAATGTTTCTTAGTTTCAGTACAAATACTACATTGGTGATTGCTGAATTTGCAGTGTTTGTCAAGAAATGAAAAAAACTAAAATTGCATTTAAACGTGAGCCGAAGGTACAGAAAAGGGAAATCTTGATTGAATTCAAGGGCTAGTTAAGAAGCAAGAACAGACAAGCAAAAATTACATTCTGCATTTGAGCCTGAAGAAATAAAAAACTAAAACTGCATTTAAATGTGGGTCAAAGTTACAGAAAGGGGAAATCTTGATTGAATCAAGGTGTTAAGAAGCAAGACAGACGAGCAAAAATTACAATCAGAACTTGAATTTTAGGCAAGGTTCTGTTTTCTACTATTTTTTGCATTTTTTTCAACAGCCTACTGTTCTACTGCAGAAAGCCTGCTTATCTGGGTATGGTAAACCACACTCTGTGTCAGTTGTTGAGACAGAGTCAGTTGCATAATGAGGGTGCCATATCTCTGACACGCAGGGGTCGCCAGGGCCTAACGTGATTTTTTTTCTTCTGGGCATCCCGGCAGTCAACAGTGCGGCATTGTTTCACGATGACTGCCAACAGCAGCGGTGATGCCATCTTGTCAGCCTTGACGCGAGCTTCTTCTTCCCTGTCCCAGGCTCCTCGTAATCACCCTTCCTGCAAAGGGGCTCTGGAGAGACCTGTCTGCTTTTTAATGCTTGTCTTCATTTGGGGAAGCTTCTTCTCAGCAGGCGCCGGAGGAAGGCAGCACCTGACAGCCCCGCGACTGTACACATTCTTCCTCTTCTTGATTTTGTAATTTATTTATGAATCAATGTCATTTCAGCAGAGTGTGTGTGTGTGTGTGTGTGTGTGTGTGCCACACACATTGTTGTGCTGCTGTACATGTTTATCGCATTAAGCAGCGCTAATCAAGTAGCTTTCAGTAAACAGACGTTTTCCCTTTTTTTTTATAGACATCATAGTGTTTCATCATAGTGTTTGAAGTCACATGACCTTCCCCACCCTTTCCAAACAGCCAGTGAGCCCTGCATCTATGCCCTCAAGCCTCTTCCTGTTTTTCAGGAAGATGCTCCGGTCTCTCATTGCACTGCAACTTCTGACTCTCCTAAATGCACTCAGGCACATTCTCGGTGCTCCAGCAATGTTTACGTGAAGCGCATAAACAAATTTTAAATTTACTGTGGTGTCAAGAAATAAAGCTTAATTGCAAGATATGGATGTCTCTCGTCTCCTCCCCTAATTACACATGTGGCTTCTCTAAAGCGTTTACAGGGGACGAGTGGCAAAGAGGAAGCCAGTCTAGTATTGCCATATGTAGACATCACTTGAATTCTGTGAGGGCCGTCTTTCAGTTCACCTCAATCTAAGTGTTGCGAGATGAGAAAACTTTTAACGGACGTACTGCGCCATCATTTGTTACCTTGCCTCTCCTCTGCAAACAGTCAGCATGCCTTGGCAGGTGTTGCCGATTGATTAAGGGAGCCTGGAACAGAAATGAAAATCAATTATGTAAAGTAAGGTGGTGAAATCATTTTACGCTAAAATGTAGTGATGTTAAATTGCTTGCATAGCTTGGTAAAAAATTAAAAAATACGGGAAAATTGGAGTTTGAAGGCTTAACCTCTCCCAATAATACTAAAAAATAACAATAAAACTAAGCTCAATGCACGTGTCTTCTGCTTCAGTTAATTACATTCATTTTGTAGCCGTGAATGCATCTATTTAAGTATGCTAATAATACATTTCTCGTGACAGTAATGTATGTTTTAACCAAACATTTGAAATAGCATGCTATAAGGCAGCAACATCAGCATATCTGATAGGTTTTTGCAGTTTGCTTCAGCAGCAGATTAACTTCCTACAGTCACATATGTGTGCAGATTTTTTGTTTCCCCCTGAATGCCCCTCAAGCGTTTAACATTTTAATCAGCACTCTGGGATAGCACAGTGTGCCGCCTGTAGTGATGACTCAAATGCTCTTGCAATATGCATGTGTATTGACTTTCCCTGTGCAGCTATATATATACATGATGATGATAATGATGATGGTGATGATTATAATGATGATAATGGTGATGGTGATGGTGATGGTCATGGTCATGGTTACGGTGATGACAGTGAAGATAGTGATGAGGAAGCTGATAACAGTGATGATGAGAGTAACAAAATAAAATTCACGCACAACACACGCTTTCTTGGGCAGCCACCAGATTGTCGCTTCCACATTAAGTATGCGGTAAAGACAGTCCCGTCATTGTCGTGAGCTGCAATACGTGCTGCATACTCAGTCGAGGCTCTCAGACCTACTCAGGCAGCTATAATGCCATTATTTTTCATGCTCCCTGCAAGTGTCTTTCCACGGTGACATGACAGTTATTCAATATTTTTAATTTTCACATATGAATGACTCGGGCTGCTAAGCAGTCCACTTAAACACGCTCATTTCTTTAACTGCTGAAAAGGGCTTGCGACGTTGCTTCTGGCCTCAGTACGTGCGTGCATGACTGCTCAGTGCCGTGGTCTGAACCGTGCCGAGAGCTCGGCTGTGGCTACTGTAGACCCTCATCCTTTTTTTATTGCCTTAACTTATGTTCTTACAGTTTCAATTTCACCTGAGATGTCTCCGCCACCTACTCAACCCCCCCACCCCAACCCCTCCCCCCCCCCCAAGCCCAATTCGCAGCTTTCATTCTGAGGTTGCGACAAAGACAACGATGCAGACAGGTGGGGGAGGGAAATAGATGGGTATTATTGCTTGGAGGACCCGGGTGCTACAAGGAAGGGCTCGGGAATGAGTCAGTGTTGCGGAATCTTCTCGATGCGGCCAAGCCACCGTGGCACAGAGACAGTGATCTTAATCTTTCCATCCCCTAATCACACTTTCCTAATCACTAAACGGCCAATATAAGGCTGCAGACATGCTCTCATTCTCCCAGACTCCTCTGGGCCTGGAAGGCATTATCTTTGGTTGTCCCATAATCGTTTTCATGGTTAATTGGGCCAGTTGTGGTTAAAACCCCTCGCATTCTGTGTGCAAGCTGTCTCATGACATAACTTTTCCAGATACTGGGGATCTGATCATTGTGTTGCCCCAAGGGGGCAGGAAACGAATATATTATTAAACTGCTCAGTTGGGCTTTGGGGTTAATATATACAAGTGAGAAAAGGCCTGAAGATTTCCTTGAGTTATTGAATGGTTTTACATGTCATTATATGTCCCCATAATCCTTTGGCACTCTTTAATGAGGGATATTTTAATACTTTATTGATCCCTCATGGGGAAATTCATCCTCTGCATTTGACCCATCCTACACACACAGTGAGCTGTGAGAGCAGTGAGCACACACACACCAGGAGCCAGGAGCAGTGGGCAGCCCTGCAGCGCCCAGGGACCACCTCAGTTCTTTTTGCCAGTGCCTGGTCAGGGGCACTGACAGGAAATGACATGCATGTCTTTTGATGGTCCTCCACGCAAACACAAATGAGGACCTACTTCGAACCCATCAGCAACAAGCAAAATGAGCCACGTGTTGCCCAATGTAATCTTTTAAAGGGTGGTTTGAGCTCCCGCACAAATGAGTACTTCCCATCAGCAAGCAAAATGCACTGTGTATTTCAGGTGCTTTGAGCTGTTACACAGCGCTGGCAGGAAAGAGTCAAGGAGATCGGGGCCTCTCTTGTCCCAGATGTCCAGACTCCGCCCTCTCAGGCTGCTGGGAAACAGTCATCCTACTGACAGAGAAACCCTATGTTATCTGGAAAGCACCCTCCTCCCCCTACCCTTGTCCCTTCTCTCTTGTTTTAACAAACCATGTGAATCCCCCACCCACCCATTTCTTCTCTTCTACCATGTTGGACCAGGTGTCACCTCAACCCCATCCTGTCTGTCCCGTCGTAAGGGACCAGGTCCATGTGCGGCTGCAGTCTGGTGCGTTCAGCAGGGAAGTAGCCTCCGGAAAGGCCGGTAATGCAAAAACCAGCGCTGGGTGGTGTCACTGAGTTCAGACTGGAGCTGATCCAGATTCAGTTAGCGAAAGTATCCTCAGAGGAGAACCCTGCCAGAAAGCCATGATTTCCTATGTAGTTTCTTGCCTCCAAAAATGCATGCTTTGCATGTCGAGGTGGTCTGTGGCGATCAGGTTTTTTGTTCCATTGGTTTAAAACCGCAGTCCCTGTAAATCACATAGCAACACAGAGGCCTGCTCTCTGCTTCTCGCTGAAGTGAATGAGAACTTGGCTGCCGTCTCAGGTGGAGTGGATTTGGACCGGTGCTGAAGAGCGACTTGTCCAGAAAACAGCCAAGAACAGCCATTTTGTCTAAGAAACTTTTCTGTTGTTTTTGCTGTAAAAACAGCTCTCCTTGCAGCTTGTCATTTATATTAACTGCTGAGGATTTGTTCATATTAAAGTAGGATAGAGAGAGGTTTTGTAAAAGATATCCATGAATAAACACAAGCACACATATAAACACACATATGCGTGCACACACACACACGGACACGACACACACACACACACACACACCTATATGCATCATATATCCCATGCTTAATATATAGTTCAATTTATATCAAATCCTAATGCAGAAACCTCAACTGAACTGTATAACCAGTCTTCCTGGAAGGGATTTACTTTGGGAGGAAAGGTTACCTCTTTTCTTGCCTCTACATTAATCTCCTGTCAAAACCAAGCCAGGCCACTTTGTTTATTTATGTGAAACAATCTTCTTGTTTATGTTAAAAATACCATAGGCCTTTCAACCATGGTCGCATGTATCCCTGCTTGTATCAACCTCTGACTTCAACATTTACAACGCATCAGTCCTAAAGTGCTGAGCACCTCCACTTTGTGTTTTTGTATGAAAAAGGAACATATTGTACAACATTTGCATAATCTAGTCTTTTGCATACGGTACGTGTGCTTTGTGTGTTTCAAAGAGTGTGTGTGTCTTTGGCCACAGTGGCTATGCAGCACTCATACTCATCTTGGATTAAACTGGCAACCTACCAACCACAAAGTACACAGCTTTGGGGAGGAACATACAATTTGGCCCAGGTCTCTAAAAAGGGACCAGTCCTTTATCTGGGCCCCCCTGGGGAGTGAGGTTATTGTTTGTAGCAGGCTCATACATACAATGGAGCCCAGCTACATCTGCAAGCAAAAACACATGGAAACTGCTGTCAGGCTGCACTCCAGCGAACACATGACGTCCTTCACAAGATCTGTGTGATGGTCAGGATAATTGTGTCTGTCAAACGATGATATAATGACGTTAAGGCCTACGCTACCGCTTTCTCATCACAACACACCAGCCCAGTTGTGTCTTACACGTCCTTATGTAATTCCTTCCTCTTACCATATCAATATATCATAGCCTTCCCATCATGCCACATCCCACTATACCTGGCAACGTGAACATTCAACATTCCAGCGCTCTGGTGATCACTCAGTGTGGTGGAAATGGGAATAAATACTGCCAGCGATGATGTATTGGGCAGGCAGCATTTATGGTGAATTAATGGCATGTGATGACAGAGGAGCTGCTTTTATTAGGGGGAAAGTTGGAACGGACAGAGCACAGTTTGGAACAACATTTAAATGTGTTAAGTTTGTGTGGGCGGGGGGGGGTTTTGTTTCTATCTGAGTTGGAGTTTTTTTTTTTTTTCCCCTTTCCCAAATCCTCTGTGCACCCTTTTTTTTGTGTGGCTATTTTTATCCACGTGTGTTTCAGGCCGCCCTTTCAAAGTTTATCAAAGCGGCAGCTGACAAAACGGCGCCCCGAGGCAGCTCTGGCTCGACACGCCCTCCGAGACACCGCCGTCGGCTTCACCTGCGTGCTGGTGCATGCTGGGAAAAAAGGGAGCATGGGGCACAGCGCCGGGTCCTGGCCTCTGGTCCCCAGCAGCAGAGCACAGGGGGAAAGATCTCTCCCCTAGACTGCGCACTGCATCATGGGAGCAGGCGAGGTGGGAGAGGCTCCGCCCTCCGTGCTCTCGGCCGCAGGGGCTGTGATTATCCTTGTTAATCTGTATCTCTGTGTTTATGGCAGTGTTGACAAAGATAATCCTTGGACATTTAACTCCCCCAGAGAGACTCTTTTGGTTGAAAAAAAGAGGCTTAATGCATGATAAAGCTGCCAGGCGGAGTCGAGCCCTAAGTATTGACCAGTTCTTAAAGCCTTCGAGATAGTGTGTTCCGGAGACAATTCAAAACCATATCTGGAGGGCTTATTTTTTTTCCAAATTACCTGTCAACTTATGTCATGGGGACTTTATTTTTCCAGATTAAATTGAAGTCAGATGTTGATACTTGCAACAAAATCAGTTCCTAGTGGAAAAGAGTTTTTTTTGTCCAAAGTTTTTCAAAATGTCTTTCTTTTAATGCATAGAAAACGGCGTGCCGTTGAGCACACCCGTAGATATCAGGCCCTGGGGCTGTACAGTGTAGCGGGGTGTTTAAACATGTAGAGCAGAAAGACCTGACACAGCCCTTTTTTAAAGTGTTGGATCGGGTCTGCTTTTCAGGTACTGATGGCTGTAATTGTTTCTGAGGGACAGCTGCAGACAGCTGTCAGCGCGTGTGCCTGTGCTAGGCCTGCTCCTCTTTCCTGAAAGATTTTTTTGACAGTTTTGAGATCTTCCCAGGAGAGGGAGGAATACCTTTTGCTGTATTCATGGTTATTACATGATACGAGAGGACTACCTCCACGAGGTCAGCTTAGAGAGAAAGAGAGGGAGTAAAAAAGAGGTTGAGGGATAGAGATGGAGGGGGGGGAGTGAAAGAGAGGGAGAGGGACAGACAGAGAGAGAGAGGGAGAGAGAGAGAAAGAGAGGACGGGGGGGAAGAGGGAGAGAGAAGTATAAATAGAGAGGGGAGGTGAGAGAGGAGAGAGAGAGAGAGAGAGACAGAGGGACAGAGAAGGGGAAGAAAAGGGGCAGAGAGAGAGAAAGACAGAAAGGGACAAAGAGAAGGGGACAGAAGGAGGGAGGGGCAGATACAGAGAAAGAGAGAGATGGCATTGATTACGGTTTGTGCTGATGCCAGGGCTGAAGCAGCTGCAGTCTGGCCTTGCTGGCCTGCCTTAAAGGAAACCCAAGCACACCTCTGTTAGCCCAGCCGGAGTGAGGATTTTCCCACCTCTCCACACAGACAAAGCAAGTGCAAAATCAGCTGCTTCCATTCCACTGCCTGACAGTGTGTGTGTGTGTGTGTGTGTGTGTGTGTGTGTGCGCGCGCTTGTGTGTGTGTCTGTGTGCATGTGAATGTGCGTGTGTGTGTAAGTGAGTGCGCACAAGTGTTCATATGTTATGCATGCATGTGCGTGGTGTGTGTGTGTGTGTGCGTTGCACGCCTGCATGCATGCATTCCCACCTGGACTGGTATGAATAATGCTGTCGTTACTCTGAATAATGTTTATATTATTTCTATACCCATGGTGAGAACTGTAATTCCTTGTCGCCTCCTAGCTTCCATATATACTAATTTATATTTGCCGGCATTACTGGGAATAGACATTCCTCATAATAATTCATTTTAACCAAATGCAGACCCTTGAATGCCACAAATTTGCACTTTGGTCAACACTGGTATGGGGTTTAAAAATAACCTTTGGCACAAGTTCCTTAACTGTAGACTCTGGCAGATTTACTGTTTGAAGATATGGTAAATCTGCATCCATTTAAAATGACATCTGTAGAAATCTCCTTTGCTTTCCTAAATTCACAGCGGTGTGAAAAAATAACTTATTGAAATCATCTAGATAATTTTTGGAATACAATCAGTCTTACTGCGCCAGAGGAATATTGTGGGTAGTGTGTAATTTCACCTATGTGTGAATACCCATTCAGCCGTCTGCTAATGGTTATTATCCATGTGGAGAGCAGCCACATCAAAGAGCCTGAAACAAAGCGAGCTCCGCAGCAGAAGATGGTATCGGTGATAACTCCAGACTGCAAATCATTTTAAAGGTAGATCTTAGAAAACTACACAAACAAATGACACGGTCATCTTTGAAGAACAGCAGCGATCTTCAGTGTTGGCTTCCATGAGCAAAATATTGATGAGAGGAAGAAAAAAATGCTAATTTTTGCTGTCAGTCGTGCCAGAAAGGTGATACTGCTGGTGATACAGATAGATAGATAATGGTTTGTTTCAATGTAAATGACATTGTCTGCTACTGTGTTATAAATTTACTGATATGTATTAAATATTTTGTTTTAGCTGAGCATCTGTAAAAAAAGATGTGGTATCATCTTTAGATGCATACTTTATGTTGTTATACTGGTACTGTACAAAAGGCATGAATAGCTAGCTAGCCAACCAACCACCTTCCGTTAGATTGTACTAATCGTAAGGTAGAGACGGCCATTAAATGAAATCTGGAGCACAGCCTAATTTTACAATGCGTTTTGCTCCCCGTGTGGCAAACAATGCAGTTTGTGCTGAATATGTTTCCAAACACTGACTACTGTAGCTGATTCCCGGCCCACGCAATACATTTCCGTAACATTCCCGCCAGCTAATGCATAACTTCTAATTCACAGTTGGAATACATAACAAAACATACAGTATGTTCCACATAGCTCAGTTTTATTGAGGAAGATACAGCACAGTCCACAGTCAGTACTATGAAGGTAGTCCAACATAAATTTTTTGGTTGCCCTGGGCAACTGGACACCAGTAAACCTTGAGCTGCGCTCAGTGCCAGAAAGAAGAGAAGATGCACTCATTCTCAGGTCTCTGCTGATATTGTTATTTAATGCTTTTCAGCTTCCTGGTTCCTGAATGGATAAAATTTCATCATTTAGATTCGCAAGCGGAGGGGACCAATTTATTCTTGGATGCGGCAAATGCGAGACTTGGAATGAGCATGAATGTTGTTTTGGAAGCAGGGTCCTTCATGTTGCTGCATCTCACATCCTTGCAGTCTTTAATTATTCTTGGGCATTCTCCCACCAATTCAGTGTTACACATTTCATATTGTTAAATATAGAGCCTTGTTTTTGTGTGTGTGCGCTGTCGACTGGATGCATTATAATTTGTTTGGGGAAAGAAAAAAAATTCATGGTGAAATAAGATTTTCTGCTGAAAATATAAGCCATTCGCTGTCACTGGTATCGAATGACACAGCTGGCAAATTCTCGCAAGATCCGAAGCGGCCCCACACCCCCTCACAGAGCTCGCTTATTTTCTATTGAAGCCAAAGGTGCAATTGTGCGAGGTTGTTAAAGTTGCTCCCAAATCCTCTCAATTTGCTGGAACAATTTCCCCCCCTTGCACCGGGGCGGGAGAGAAAGCCGTGCAGCGACGTGGCAGCTTATAGCGTGTCAGCGACTCTGCTGAGAAGCGCCTGCGTCGTTAGCCCCGACAGGGCGCCACGTTTTACAGGTGGATCGCGGGGCAGTGGGCCTCGCGTAGGTGCGACAGCGTGAGGCTAACCTGTCTGTTTAAGGAGCGGGCTCGAGACTATGTGATGAAGCTGGCAGGAGCCGCGCGTGTACTTCGCACTGATCCTGGGCAGCTGAGCAAACTGCACACAAAGGGATGCACGCGCAGACCATGGGTGTCCGTAGAGCCGCGGGATGGATTTTTTCCTCCGCGGCCTGCGCTAAGTCGCTCAGTAATAGTGCCTCCTCAGTGCGAGCTGGTGGGTTTTGGAACGGGCGTGTTGGGGCAGAGGCCTGGCACACACATGGTAACGCTGGCTCTCAACAGGCAGGGCATTGTTCGGGAGGGTAAACACCGACCGGCCCAGGGAGGAATGACCAGGCCCTTAGTCAAACACTCCCCTGCCCTGTGGCCCGCGCCTGGTGGAGAATGCAGGCAGACTTTGTGGAGCTGGAGGCCTGGGCGGGGTGTGGGGGGGGATTGGGAGGGGAGGCTTTGTGAAGGAGCGGGAGTGCAGGAGGTGTCGCCTGCCAGCTGACGCTGTTGCCACGGAGCACGTCTGGCGCAGAGTGGAGGACACGGGGCCACAAAAATCAATTAATTAAAAAAAGGGACGACATGTCCAGTTTAATCAGTGCTGATGTGGATAAATACCATGTGCTAATTAGAGACATTATGATATTATTATAATGTGCTTATGTGAAAAATATCATGGCATTACATTTGCTTAACAGGTGCTCTTACTCAGAGCAATATACATTACATTATTGGCATCAGCAGACGCTCTTTATCCAGAGCGATTTACATAGATGACAAGGGTGACACAGGGTTAAGTACCTGGCCCAAAGGTACAATAGCAGTGCCCTAGTGGGGAACCGAACCAGCAACCTTTCTGTTACAAGCCCTTCTCCTTACCACAATGCTACACTGATGCCCAGCTTACATTGCTGAAAATTTCTACATGATGTCCACCGCAGCTGTATATTTACCGAAACAATTTGGGTTAAGTATCACGCTCAAGGGTACAGCAGCTGTGAGCCACCTGGGTATCCAAGCGGCAACCTTTGGGTTATGGTCCGTACACCACTACACCTCAATCTGCTGCTGTCACATCTTGGCATAAACTCAGGTGCAAATGGCCTTTACAAAACCCAAACTCCTGCAGAGGGTCAGACAAAATGTGGCTATTAATCTATCTTATGAGCGCTCACGTTGTCCTCCCTGACTCCTTTTAGCTAATGCCGAAAAGTTACACACCAGCTGAAAGGTTTCTAATTATACTCATATAAAAGGTTTCTCTCACCTTTCTCGCAAGCCTACAATTTTATCACAGCCATTACATTTGGGTGCGATTTGATTAACTGTGCTTTAATAAGAATGCATATCGAACAATTAGACATTTTAAGCTATTTAAAAAATTCTCAGAGAAATTCAGCACCTCAGAGGCAGTCAGATTCTACCTTTAATTGAAATTTGACTCGATTCAACTAATTAGCATATTGTCACAATGCTTGCATTATGTTTTGTCAGGCACAAGTACATTTCATATTCCCTTTGGATTTATGCAGGGAACAATAGTGATCGATAAAGGTCATTTTTGAAGGAACTGCATTTCAATGGGTTACTCCGGCCATAAAATTGACTGCATGCATGGGCCAGTAGTAATATATAAAAATGCTACAGTGCCAATGCGAGCAAAATGGTAATTTTGTTTTATATTGTGTGTGTGTGTGTTCTCCTCCGGTGAAAAGAATAATTTTACAATTTTTGTAATCATGTTGATACTGTCCCATGATGCTCTAGGCCTCTGGAATCAGCATCAGAGTTGCACTCTATTACTTTTAGCAAAAGCTGTTGAACAAACTAGAATGTCACATGACATTTGCCCTCATCTTGAACAATTTAACATATCTTACGCTTTGTAGTCCATTTATATGTCTGGATATTTCCTGAGGTAATTTGGGTTAAGTGCCTTGCACAAGGGTAAGCAGTGTCCCATCTGGGAATCAAACCTACAACTTCTGAGTTACAGGCACTTGGTTACTAGTCACTCCACTATTCGTGTTGTGAGATACAACAGGGTCACTCTAACACAGCACAAAGGTTGCAAAATCAGATAAAAAAAAACTTGTTTAAACCAACAAAGATTTACACTCTATCCAATTCAATATAGAATGGGAATCTTTGTAAAGTCTGATGATTCTTACGACAAAAAAACGTATCTGCATCTAAAAAAGTAAAATCGAATCCCATTCAGAAAGAATTTGAGTAAAACAAAAAAAAATAGTGGCAGCGTTTTTCAAAGAGATGAAACAGCGGAACGATTTTTCCGGGTAACCGCAAAACTAATCTTGAAATAAATTGCAGCTTATGCCAGGGGGATTATATTTTTGAGAGACGATTGCTCGGAACAGCCAGTGGCCCAGAACATTAGCAGCTCCTGTAGTGATATGCGTTAATCCTGTATGGAGTTCACGCCGGGCAGGCCGTCAGAGCTCCTCCCTCCTCCTCGGCCAGACGAACTCGGCCGGTAGAAAAAAGGGGAAGAAAAGTGAGCTCAGAGGTTGAGTAGCAGAACAGCTTTTCCTTCTGTAGACATTTTCCCCTTCCCCCCGGAGAGGGCTACTGGAAAGGCTGCCAGAGAAAGCAGAACCCGTTGCACAGTGAGCACACTATAGTGGAAAGAATGTGTCTCTTTTTTCTGGCCCTCAGAGCTGCACAGCTGACAGGGTGTATCCTTGTTGCACAGTGCTGACAGGACACTCCCACAGAAATAGGTTAAAAAGAGACATAGGGCCATGCTTTGGGTATGAATGTCGGGGCTGTGTGTGTGTCTGTGTGCACGTGCATGTGTGTGTGTGTTTGTGTGTCTGTGTGCCTGTGTGTGTGTGTGTGCGTGCATGTGTGCCTTCATTTCTGTGTCTGTGTGTGCGTGCGTGTGTGTGTGTGTGTCTTTACATCTGTGAGTCTTTGTGCACATGTGTAGGTGTGTGGGTGTGCGTGTGTGTGTGTGTGTGTGTGTTTGTGGCGGTTTTTGCTTGTTCTCATGTGTGTGTCTCTTCACGTATGTGGGTCTGTGTTCATGTCTGTCTGTGTGTGTGTGTGTGTGTGTGTGTGTGTGTGTGTGTGTGTGTGTAGCTGTTGTTGATCATGCCCCTTGCAATAACATTTTGCTTGCACATGCCGTGCAAATATTTGCAGGAATGTAGCACAAGAGGCATTTTAACAGGAGCAAAGAGGCCTCCCACAGTCCCAGAAACTGTAGGGAACTGAGCCACTTCAGTTGGAGCATGGCTTGTAAATGAAACCCACCCCTCTTTGACACCCCTAACTCAGGTTTCCAGCGCACTCTACTGTACACTGAAGCAGCCATTGAAAAAGTGCCTGTGTGCGATCAACTGCTAAGGTGGTGCCCACAAAGGAAATTTGTGAATAAAATGTACCTGGAGCAGGTGTGGGTGAAATAACTGGTGATGACAGGTACCTGAGCAAGCATTCCGTCCCGTCAATACTGCTGATGCTCAAGGCTGTCGACATCCGCGGCTGTGCAAACCGAGGCCCAGATTCAGGTTAACCCAAGTGTGCTTTACCCTTAGGTTTTGTTGAAAATGTCACCTACCCGGCACCAGATAGCTCCAGCCCCTGAATGAATTTGAAACGGTGTATTTGTGTACACACAGATCACTGCGAGACGCTATGGCTGCTATGTTGCAGCTCCTAATGTTTGACAGGAGTGCAACTCCATAGCAAGAAAGTGTCAGAAGTACAGGGTTTCCCATTAAAACCTCTCGTCCATTAAAAAAGCTGTCTAAGGCAGTGTATTTAAATATAAAAAAATATTGAAAGCAGAAAACAAACATTTGCTGGAAAAAAGGGAAAAGCTTTGAGGAGCCAGCCTGCAGCAGTTTTTAATGTTCCGCAATTATACCCAGCTCATCAAACCATGGTATTCCTCTATAGTCCTGCCATCACCATCTTTTATGTAAGATGCCGCATCCCGTACTTACTCCCATACAAAAGATCAATGACTGACCATTTATAATTTAACACACATGTCTAACTGACATCACTAATAACCCACAGCAATGTCCAAAACCGAAAAATGGCCAAGAAGTTGAAAAGAATGTTGAAAATTTTTTTAAAAAGTTGAAATGTTGAAAAGAAATCACAGTGTGCTTGTGTATGTTTTTGCTGCTGCTCTCCTGCATAATCTAATCAGTCTCTTTGCCTTTCTTTTTCCCTTCTCTGGCGCTGTCTGTGATTTATCCTGGATGCTGCGGGTCCTCTCCCACAGGTAAGTCAAGTCAAAGTTATTTTCTTCTGGAGTCCCTGTTTCCTTTTTCAGAAAATGCTTCTTACATTGCTGCAACGTTTTATTAATATACAAGCACAAGCCTCTAGTGTTTCATTGATTAGTCAACATGTTGCCAGCCAAGAGTAAAATAAGTTTGACATCTCATTCATTATTTTAGAGGTCTTTAAAAGTTACTTCAGGCTCTGATATGACTTTGTAACTCCTCAGCTCACTGGGTCATTCTTTGGATTTTAAAAGAAGTCCGATATGCATTCTCTCTTCATTGGCTATGTCTTCCTTTATTTATTATTATGCGTATTTACATTGCTTAAGTGTCCACTCCAGCTGGTGTTTACAATGAACCCTCACAGATGGACTCCAGGCATCCATAGCCAATATAAGCTATGCAGTATGTGTTTGTTCATTAGTGGCCTTAGAAGAAGGGGGGCAGCAGTGAGGCGTAGTGTTAAGGAGCAGGGCTTGTAACCAAAATCTTGGTGGTTTGATTCCCCCCGGGTCACTGCTGTTGTACCCTTGGGCTTAGTTGCTTAACCTAGAATTGCCTTAGTAAATGTCCAGCTGTATAACTGGATAAAATTGTAACCTATGTAAGTCACTACTATGCAAATCCTATGTAAGTCTAAATGACAATAATGTAAGTGTAATGGTATGGACAATAGTCATTGGACCACCCATGAAACACATGACTCAAGCAGCTGCTCATTACAGTGAATACCTGAGAATAATCAAAACTGCTCTGACTGCAGTGTAGACACAGTGCAAAATGCATAGTAACTTAGGGAATTAGATGGTATAGTGGCTCCCAAGTGGCTCAGCCAGGTAGAGAACTTGTTCCAAGAGGAGGCTGAGCCCTACGGCCTACCATGTCATAAGCCAACAATGACCAAGCGCCCACAGCAGAAGAAACCAGCTTCGTTGGGGTGGGGAATGGTTGGGAAGTTCGAGTATGTTGGCAGGGTTCCCTTGTTTCCCCTCTGCAGCACTCTCTACTGGCTCACAAGGCTCATAGGTCACAGGTGCCTCAATGACATCATTGGGGATGTTCCCATCCTCCAATCAATGTTTGCCCCACTGTAGTGCATTGTGGGACTTGTAGTGTGAAAAACAGGCACTGGCTGCAACCAAGTATACCAGAGGGTGGCTTTTCCCTCACTTTTGCTTCACTGCTAATGTGCAAACATGGAGGGTGTGTGAAGAGATGAGCCTGGTGTGCAAATTGTTTGAATAAGGGAAATAAAAAAGAGATACACTGTATAAAATCATTATCTTTGGAATATGGTTATAGATGTCAATGTAAATGCCACTCTTATCCCAGACATTACTTGTAAGAATCCCTGAATTGAATAGACCACAAAACTGTAGTTCACCATAGAAAATAATGTTGCTCTTACTACCATTTTGTGATGAAGTAAATATGAGTATGGATTAGACTTCCTTGTGTTGCAAATTAAATAGCATAATAATATACTCATGCCAAAGTAAAAAATGTACACTCACGTGTACGTTTTTATTGTTTGAAAGAGAAAACTAGGCTTTATTTTCACTTGAGTAACGTTTGCAGTCCATAAACCACATTCCAACCATTCTACATTTTTAGTTTCTTGCTTGGCTCGCCTGGAACACCTCAACAGCGGTAGTTATCCGTCACCAAAGCTTTGATCTTTTCTCCTTTTAGTCCTACTCCATGCAGGGCTTATTACCATGTAGAGAGGCCCATTTCAACTTACTGCTGGTGGTTTGAACGTGTACTTATGGTTATGGTATATGCTACAAAGCAGATTTTGCTAAATGGTTCTGTGGCCAAGAAAGTACAGGCTGTAGCTGCTGTAATTGGGTCTTATTGACTGAACGCTCTGAATAATCACAGAAATTAGAGCCTCCGCTTCTTCACTGACAAAGCATGAAGATTTATGTTAATGACAAGAGCATTTCAGAATTCTAAAAATGCGAGTTGACAAAAGAGGGATGAAATAGCCTCCAACCATCCTTCAGAAGTAAGAGATTTAATTAGGGGCGCCCACGTTCGCAGTCATTAGTGGTACTCAGAGGAGAGGCAGCGAGAATGCCCAATAGGAGGTCACGGTGCTCTCAGGCTGGAAGTGTGGGCAGAAGCTTCTTTTTTATCTCTGCTCTGCAATCTCTCCCCGTGTGCATTCTTTGATGTGACCTTCTGTCTGGAAAAATCCCGCGGAGGCCCCAAAGGTACCCGATCCCAGGGCTGCTCAGAGATCCGCAGGTTCTGAGTCACAAATCAAACAAGTGATACGTTCCTGTTGTGTTGTTTTGCAAAAAGATTAATTTGTCAAACTTGTCTGGAGGAGATCCAGTTATCTGAGCGACGTGATGGTGGGAGATTACCCAGGAGAAACAAGCCTTTAGGAATTAAATTTGCAGTGGAAGTAGGGTACATGCAACTCAAAGGAGATGGAGAAAACTCAGAAAAGTTTGTCAGGCGTAGTGATAAAACCACAAATAACAGTTACACTGCACCCCGCAGTCAAATTTAGTGCCTATAATCCACTTCCTTTTCAATCTGATGTGATTAATAATGTCTTAACATTGTCGTATGTAAATATTATATCAGGCTGAAATTCAATATAACCACAATGTGCTTCCTCCTTAAATTCTGTAATAAAAATAGTATTTAAGTGCATTCTTTCTTACTTACTAAAAAATTAAATGTTGAAGTCGCTGAAATTAATGAAAAAGTCATGTAAATAACATGTAGCAGTTGTTTAAATGCATTATTCAAAAGACAAAGTGCACCACTGCTAGAATCTGAGCCTTGTCCTTGTGTTCAGGCAGTAGGCACTCCAGCACATCTGCACACCACTTATCATGAGGAACACAAGGTCACATGTGCTGAGACCTACCCACATTTTTTTCTTTCTCCTTTTCAACCTATGACAGCCCTCATCATTAGAAATGGATGATAAAAAATATGCATACACAGTTCTTGCTTATGGAGTGATGCTGAAAGAGAAGATCACAATTTCAGATCGCTTCAGCATCTGCACAATGGGGGCGCTGTTGCAATCACTGTAATGGCAACATTATTATAGGTTTGTGGTAGTTGCTGGAAGTCAGAGGTTGTGCCATGTTGTGAGGTTGAGTATAAAATGGATTGACAGTAAATTAAGTAAATGCAAGCTTTGCCCCTGCTGTGCGGGAGGCAGGGTTTATTCATCAAGCGGTGCGTGATTGGGCGGAGTGCATGTGGACCCTGTGTGGCTCGTGGCCGTGCTGCGTGGCTCGTGTCGGGAGCTGTTGACTCGGCCCCTCGGTGGATTGTTTGTATTCATTACAGCTGTCCTGACCTTCTGTGTCCTCCTCTGAAAACCAATGGGTCTGCAGTCAGTGAGGATTGAATGCCTCGTCTTTCTTTTGTTTTTTTTTTTTTTGGAAAAATCAAGAGACACCTCATGCATATGCTGGCTATTGTTGTGCAGAAAGGGGTCAGGGAGGTTCTGTTTACCAGAGAAGGAACGCAGGTTATGTGGGCGATGTCCCGGAGTGGATAAACGAAAAGAGATGGAATTAAATAATTGCTAGAGAGGAAGGATGTGATCAATATATGAGTGCGCAGTGTCGAATTACAAGTGGAACCGTTGGGTTCTGGTGTATTAATATGCAAATGTCGTTCAAACGTTGTTTTGTTGACCTAACATTACCGCTGATCTTTCTGTTTAGAATTCATTAAAATAAAGTCTCGACTCACTATGGATATTTACCACTCTCTGTATGGTTAGGAATGTGGATTTAGCCCTAGTTAATTGGGTAATATACGCAGTGGCTCTTCCAGTCTGGGCACCTACTCATTTCCCCAATTTAATTGGCTGTGTGAAGGGAGCATGTGGTGTAGTAGTTACAGTTTTGGACTGTCAACCTGGAGGTTGCGGGTGTAAGTCCTGGTTGGTATAGTGGTGTAACACTGTTGAGCATGGAGTGTTGCCCCATTAAAATCCTGCTGTATGAACAGCACGTTGAATGGGTGTAATGTAAAATCATTATACATTACCCTGGGTAAGGGTGCCCACAGCACAAAATAATTTTATAATGGTTGCCTCTCCACTTTTAAGTCCTTTTGATCCGTGGTGAACAAAATGGGTGCTTCTCATCACCGTGTCTGAGTGTCAGCCTCTCTGTAAACAAGTTTGAAATCCTAGCATGCTCATGGAAATATATGTCAGCATATTAAAACAAAATTGTGCAGAATACAATACAGAATACAACCATTTTAAGAAATCATATTTGAATGCCCCCATGGCTGACACAGCACAGACTTGTGTCAATATTTCTACAGGTAATTTCTTTGCAACCAAAAGAAATAATATAGTTTAATATATTTTAAAAATTTCATTACACATTGCAGGATTGTTGAAAAATCAACTCCTCGATTGTAAAGTTAAGCAAAGGATCTCGTAAGTTTATTGCTTTCATGGATGCTTATGTATGCAAATATGTTTCTGTTGTTATTTCTCAGGACAAAGGGAGAGGGAGTTTTTCTATAATGCAAGTAAGTGAAATTATGCCAGTGGTAGTTTGGAAGTGCACAGCAGATGTGCATTGAGAGATGTGTCTGAGAGACAAGTTCCTGAGGAATCTGAAAAGTGAGATGCATTTGTTACATTTCATTAAGAACCAAAGATTGCCTCATACAGCAAGCATGCCTTTTATTGCATTTATATCTCTCTGTAGCTGACTGGAACTATAATTTGTATGAAAATGATTGAATGTAAAACATTAATCTCTCATTGCCTGGCGGAATGGAAGTTCTCTTTCAAACACAGGGTTTCAGCCCTTAAAATGTAGCAATTAACACATTGAACCCTTCATTCTGTAATTACCAAAGTCAGTTAAGGACGAATTAGGTCTTCATAATAGCGTGCTGATTCATGGATTCTGTGTTCACACACACAACCAAAAAGCAGTCATTTCTTAATGGGTTTAGGGCCAGATTTAATCAGAGATTACATCCCCTGTTTGCATTTTGTCTTGTCAGAGATAACCGGGCCTTCAATCCATGAAATGAGATTGCTTTCAGCTTTCAGAAACTGATAGAACATTTTCATAAGAATGTATTCTGTGCGCTTCAGGCTTTTATTCGATCGATTGTAGCTGCGGTGGACCTCGTCCGCGCAGGCCCTCCATGTTGAGGTTTGCGTGCAGCAGAGGAATGGCGAACTGTAGTGAATGGCCCAACGTGACATTTTAGAAGATGTTCCACCTTTAAATTGCATAATAATTGACCGGTGGGCTGAAGATGGCGTGAAAATCCCAAAGTTGATTCCGCAGACGAGGCGCGGTAATTGGATAGTGGGTCATTTTTGACGAACTGCAGACGAATAGAGCTGTATTTCTTCCAGCCATGTGGAAAGTCACTTGGCCTTTTTTTTTTTTTTTTTTTGCTGGTGCTCCTGAAATAGCATTACTTACCATGTAATTTCTAACATTTTTTGTGTGATAAATAACTAGCTATGGTGATATCTGTCCTAGGTGATGGCTAATGTCAGTGTTTTGTCAATTGTGTATTTATGCAGCTGCTGTACACTGATTTTCAGTGAAGAAGCAGAAGACTGGTTTCAGCAAAAGGGCAAGGTCGTCTCACTCAAGGCAAAAAAGTAGCACTCTATATTGTACCCAGGTAGCTGATTGTTGGCCCAGCCAAAAAAAAGGTACTTCTTGATCGATTCGTTCCAATAAGTTCATGAAAAAACTGCACCACAATGTATAGCATAGCAAGAAGAAAATATAGAAATTCACTGTCAGAGCAAATGTGACAGCGGGCCAGATATGTGATTCCTCCTTTTTTTCAGTTCACCCAATGCATTTGAAAATAGCAGAGAAGAGGAGAGCAGAGCAGCCAGCATTTGTTAATCTGTAAAGCCGAAGGTCCACAGTGTTGCGGTATGCTACACAAATCTTCTCGTTTAACTTTAAATCTTGAGTGATTTGTGGTGTTGTTGATTGGCTGGACACGGCTCATTCAGAGGGCTGTTCTTAGCTTCTGTGCAGTGATACCGGGAGGTGTGTTCTGGGAGCAGTGTCTGGGTGCTGTGTATTGATGGTTTGGAAGAGTCCCAGGACAGGTGATCTCTGGGTAAACCCCTTTAGCCTGTGCAAACAGTGACTCAGGACAGGCCTGAATCGCCTCCTCAACGCTGCACATCAGTGCACATAAAACCCCCCTGAAACAGGGGACCTCATCATTTCCAGAGATGATTCACTCACTTAAAGTTTTGCCCACTTGCGAAAACCGATAAAACTAATAAACCATCTCTTGTTTGAATGTTGCTTGAAAGGACCGCCTGAAGTGCGAATCTGGGGATGCAATTCTTAGCGCTCAGAATGGGATCACATTTCAGCATGTCAGTGTATATTTCATTTTTGGCTTTGTGGTGCATCTATGGGTGACACTCATCTTTTGTGATAATCAATAATAGTAATCAATTGCTGTCAGCAGAACCTGAAAGAGTGCTTGATTAATGTGGTCATCATCAGCTTCTATTTTCCATATCACAAGCTCCCTTTAGTGGGTTTACTCCAGCCAGTAGAACCATGCAGTTTAAAATGTATCAGTGGTTGCTGTGTATATTACGCACATGCCCTGGGGTCCAACTCTGTGCTTTAACAATCTTCTCTCTCTCTTAGAAATTCTCACCACTGCTGTTTTTTTTGCTGTTGTTCCTGTGCTTTTTTCTGTAAAAACTATTTTTGTAAGAGGCAATTACAATTCTTTTTTTGTCCCTCGTCACATCACACAGAAAGCGACACCTGCATTCATACCTTGACAGCAGTTTTTTTTCTGCATTTTTTTCAACTTCAACAGTCCTTTATTAACACTCTTTTATAACTACTTATTGCAACTGACATTAACTGTTCTTGCGTGTGGTATGTTTCTGTGATGCACTACCTACTCGATGACCCCAGTGGTGTTGTAATGGGAAAAACAGCACTTGAAATTCCTTTGTGATTGTTCATGCGTGACTACGAATGTTGTCGTAAATGCTTGTGTAATGCATGTGTGTATAATACGTCATTGTTCCCAATTAGCAGTTAATGTGGCATTCTGATTACAACAGATCCTGTAAATTGTAGTGCGACCACAGTTTCAGTCAGTCATGTGACCAGCTAAGGCCACCAGTGAAGACGCACCCTAACCGCACAGATGGAAAAGCAGTGTGGTGTAGTGGCTAGGGCACGCCAGAGGATTGCAGGTTCAGATCCCACATGACACACTGCATTTGCGTGGCTGAAGTTTGCTTTGTCCTACGCCACGTCTGTTTAGGCCTTTCCCTGTCTTGCTGTAGAGAAGCTGGCCGACACGTCTCCCATAAATGGGAGTTTAATTTATTTTGAAATACAATGAACCGAACCGGACCAAACCAAACCAAACCAAACCAAACCAAACCAAACCAAACCAAACCAAACCAAACCAAAGAAACCAGCCTACACCAACTAACAGCAGGGACAAAACAAGCCTCTCTCCTGCTCTCCAGCCTGTATTTAATCCACCTTCAATCAGTCAGGTGTGGCTTGTTAGCCAATAGGCTGGTTCCCCAAACAAGTCACACACATGTGACCAATTAACCAATGATTGGAACAATTAACACTTAGGGAGGGGTGGTGAAGTCTCTCCTTCACACTTGCCCTTCACTAATCTTCGTAATCTGAATTCCCTCAGCAATTATCCAACTGTATAAAATTGTAAGTATACAGTGTAAGCCGCCCTCCTCTGTGTGAGTCTCCCTGCAAAAAGGGTGTACAGTTAAAAAAATCAATAATAATAATAAAGGTGAACTTTGGTGGTAGGAGTACCTCAGGAGGGAGGGCTTTTCACCAGCTGTCATCCCCGCATGAGTGTGGGTATTCACAGGCTCATCTGTGCAGAAAGAGCCTTGCCAGTCCTTCACTGTCACCAAAGCCTGTCTCTATAGATAGCACAATCTGGATGGACAGAGCTGGATGAGCTATTTAAAAAACACCCTGCGCAAGTGTGTAAGGCATGTTGCATTAGCTCCAGTACCTGTGTGCTGTGTGTGGGCCCCTGTGCTTGGTGTTGATGGTGTGTCTAAACATGGCTGGCAGTGAAATCAATAACCAGAGAGAGAGAGAGCTCTGTGCATAAATCATGCAATTACATCACATTCTGCAGATGAGTGGCAATGATCTGTTATACATGTATGGATTGATCCCTGAAAGTCAATTAATCTCAGCGTAATTATTCATTTCCTTTGAAATATTCAATTATGCAGTCTCTAAACTCTTGAATGCCATGGCAAAGTAATTATTTAAAGTGATAACAGTGCAATCAAAAAGACTTGGCAAATGACAAAAATGAAACCAAAATGACACTGTGTAGAAGTTCACAAAAATTTAGCTCTTTTTTCAGAGGCTGTACAGTGGGCTAGATATGTACAGTGTGCAAACCCACGTAGAAATGTACAGCTTCTACTTTCAAAGTGAAATGGCAAACCACAATGACTGTACAGTAACGTGTTGTAATGCTCATTGCTAGACATCATCCTTCCCATTTCTGTCATGAGCTGAAGTAAACATGTTTAGGATGTGAAGCTGTCTTCTTTATGTGGTTTAGTGTGCAGTTCATTGTATATGTACTTGTGAAATGAAACTAATTTCTTCGAAAAAAAAAATTAGCATGGCTGTAACCATCAATTTACATGACAGTTACAAAATAATTGCTTTAAAAACATAGTTATTACCACTTCTCGTTCTTTGCATTATAAGTATAAATTAACTGTAGATCAAAAATATAACACAGTCATAATACAGACATTAACTGAATAAGTTAGAGAGGGAAAAGTACTATTCCATTTCAAGGCATAAAATGTGAAGAGGCTGTTTTTCCTAAATTAACTGTACACCAAAAATATACATTTTTTTCTGCCTGATAACATGTCTAGGATTGGCCACCTTCTGTATAAATTGTGAACTCTGAGAATAGTGTCTATCCAATCCTTTTTTTTCCTCTACTCAGAAATTCCTTTGATCCACTGCCCTCAAGCAATGCCGAAGGAAATGCATGTGGCATATCTTTGTGTGTGCATATGTGCATTTGCTGTAGCAGTGGAGCTTTGTGTGTGTGTGTGTGTGTTTTTTTTTGGGGGTTAGGAGATGACAGACAAAGGAATTAGAATTTACACAACAGCAATTTGAATTTGATCAGCCAACGTGTTTACTTTGAATTTACTTAAATTTTGCTGTTGTTGCCATTTCGAACACCAGTGTGGTGGTGTTGACTGGCCCTGCGTTGCCAAGACCATTCCGGAATGAAGCAGAGGCATTCATCAGGCGCCACCAGAGATGGTAGATTGATTTTGGTAGTTGTCCCTCTCAATCCTGCACCAATTCCTCATAAGCAGACAGATGCTCTCCCATGTAACCTACCCCATGCAAGCCTCTATGCAGTCAGAATCCCCTGTTTTGTCCTGCTTATGTATTTTCTTACCTGTCTTCCTTTCTTAACATCATGATATGGTAACACTTCAGACTAAGAGAAAAGGTAAAGAAAATATTATGTAGAATAAAATAAATATTCATTGTTGTATTTTAGGAAAACAGCATCCCTTCAAATTTGTACAGGCCCTCTAGGAACTATTTGCCCTTATGCATATTGAGTTGGCGGTTGATTCATTTGGAAACACTGCCAGATCATATCAAAAACCTGTAATTAGAGACTCAAAACACTGTGTATCTGTGAGAAATAAAGTATGACCGACTTACATGCTGTACCAAGAAGTGACTGTGATGTATTTCATAAAGCACGGTATGCCATCTGCGAATGCTGTATTCACTATCAAACCTACTTCACATATGTTCATCGTATAATATCAGTGTGTGGGCTGTGGAGTGATATCAGTATTAGATACAAAACAGAAAATCGATCAGTAATTGAGTCAGTGGAGTGTTTAATATGAGCCATGTCTGCATAGCCCTTGATGATCGGAGCAGACGGAAAAGGAGTCTTTGTTTTTGAAATCCCCTGCAAGCCTAGATAACTGGATAATTCATGGTTTGTGTTATCTGTAGGATATATGGGCCAGAAACTCGACCCACACGAGTTTCTATCTTGAATCTATTTTCAGTGGTTCCGAGAACAAATAGAGGTATTGTTTTATTTGAGTTTACAATTTTATGAGGTTGGAATTTACTTTTTAATAGATTGGAATTTCCTTTTTAGTGAGTTTGAATTTACTTTTTTTGGAATTGACTTTTTTATTGTGTTGCAGTTGATTTTTGATGGGTTGGAGTTTTAAAATCATAATTGTGGTGGAGGTTTAACTTTTGTTTTGGCTAATGTTTACATTTCTAGATAACTTTGCTGTTACCTTTGATTCCAACAGTAGTTTAAAGTAGTTTGGTTCAGATTGGTGTTGAATACTTGTAAGCATGATGCAAAATCAGTGTGGTCTGTCCTTCGTATGACCTAAAATGGCTGCTTTGCCACAACAAATATTTATTTATACTATTTATTCATATCCTTATGCCGTGTCTGTTCAACAGTAACAAGAAATGATAAGAAACTTTTATGATGGCTGCTTTTTTGTGTGTTTCTCATGGGTACAAGCTACAGGAATTATGTAGGTCATTGCAAGTTACTTCACATGGTCAGAAGCTCTTGCAGACACACCTCTTGAACATCTGTATTTGCTTGCGGGAAGATGAAAGCACTTTTACCAGGTGCAGCCTCACACTGTCCCTCGTATGAGCTACACCCACTGAGCGCCGAGCCTTCCTGGAAAACCAAATAATGGCTGTTTTTATTATTCCCAGGGGTACCAACTACTGGAATTATGTAGGTAATTGCATGGTGACTTCACCACAAATTTCCAACGTAGGCGTTGGATAAATTATTTAAAGACTCTACATAATTTAACAGCAAACATCATTAATACATTGCAGGGCACTATGTTGGCTACATTGTATGCTACAGCTTTCTGTCTTAGTTTGTGCTTTTAGCTCTTTTTTTCTGTTCTTGTTTTGGCATGTAAACTGCAGGAATGAAATTTAGCGCCACCTGCTGCACTGGAGCATATGCACTTGATTTGTTTTCCGCACAGTGTGTTTGTGTTTTGATGTGACATGGCACGGCATGTTATCTTAATTGAATCTCCTGCAACATTTTCCCACGACAGCCACGTTATTTCACCACACCAGCCCTAATGTTTACTAAATATCAGAACTTTTTATACAGAACGTGCATTTGAAGGACAACATCGAACAGCGAAAATGCTGAAGTAGGGCTCGTACTGTTCAGTGCATGAAAAGTTAAGTATTACACGTAAATATGTATTTCAATGCTTAATGTATATTGAGAGATGTTTTCGAATGCACTCTCACAGACTGCTCCTTTAAGAGCGATCTGGAACAGCTTATCCATCTTGTGTTCTGCCCGCTAAATTATTAAATTATCAGTAATAATTAAAATTAGCTAGAGGATCAGAGATACTTTAAACGGTCACCTACTGTGAGACACAGTCAGTGACCGTATTTTGTGAACGGCTTGTGGTTTTGTGAGACAAACCCTTACTCTAGTGAGTCTGCTTACAGTGTACCAGCTACTCCTGCTCAGTCCCAGCTTCTCCAGAAAGCAGGGGTATAAATCTGCACCTGGTGCGTATGTACTGTACGCCGTCTGATCCTGTTGGCTGTGATTACCGCTGATCTCAGACCAGTCAACACTAGTTTTCATTAGGGTCATTCTCTGCTGATCAGCACCCGTGCAGGTAGTCCTCTCATCTCCAATCCCATGCCTGGCTGCTTCCGGGCGATGACAAAGCGTTACACGCCCGTCGCAGAGGAGTGGTGTGAAATATGGGTCCCTCGTCCCCGGACTGGAACGCACTCAGGAAGGAGAGAGCCCATCATCATAATCATGAACTGCCCCCGGCCTTGATTTGAAACCAGAAGATGAACGGGGGCACCTTCTCGTTAGACGCTAAAACAAGCTTAATTACAACAGATTAATTCTGATTGTGCTCCTCCCTAGTCATCACTCCCCCCAGGTTATGATTTATTCGTATGCTCAAGCCACCAGCAATATGCAGTTTCCCCGGCTTTGGTACACCGTTGTCAACAGCTTCTAGACCACCATATGCGAGCGACTCCCATTATTCCCAATTAGGAGTAGAGCCTCTGCTATTTTTCAGCATTAAGTGACTTGTAAAATGCCTTGGAGAGGGCTCTTGTGTCCAATTATAATCCCTTTAGGACCGACTCTGCGCTGTTTGATGTTTGCCGACTCCCCGCATTCAGGGACTGTGGCTGGGGTACTTAAGGCTGTGTCTCGTCGCAGTGGCAAGCATAATTTCCGAACACCTGCATTTGACAAGCCTGATGGATGCAACCTTTTCCGATAATGCGGAACCCAATACACAATACAATTCATCTTCTCTGACATCATCGGCACCTATCCTGGATAATACAGCATTCTCATCACGGGGGCAGACGCCGTCCCTCCAATTCCCCAGAAATAACCTGAACAATCTTGTAGTGATTCTGTGGCGTTGAGTACAGCAAGGCCGGTATGCCTCGTACAGCGCACGGTGTTCCATTAGACGGGCAGCAGGATGAGGAACAGAGGCAGAGAGAAGCAATTATGGTTCCAGAACATGACAGGGAAAGTGGATTTCCGCCCATAGGATTCTCTCGCTGCAATCGGTCTGCATCGCCATTGGCCATCACTGAATCCAAGTGTGGTGCTGTGTGTACGCTGTTATCTTGGACTTCTCCTGCCTGTCCTCACCACAACAGCTTGGCTGGTTCAGACTGGAATTATTCAAATTAGGTGGTTAATTAAAGTATACCTAGGGGCTGTTCTTGGGAAAACAAAAGAAAACAATATTTTGGACCAAGATTGACATTACAATTTTCATGCAACATGTATATTGAATTCCAGGTCAAAAATTACATTTCTGTAGCCAATAAGTATATGATAGACTACCCTAGGGTAAGTGTTTATTTGGATGCACCTAGAATGCACCCAGTAAAGAAATTTACATCAGATGAAAAGCATCGTACTCATAGAGCTAATATTCGAGGCTTTTAAGCACCCAAGCAGGAGACATTTACTCTCCAGAAACAGGATCAAGGAAGGCATTGCTTTCATTCTTGGGCTAGTGCTGAGGCATGGCTGAGCCATAACTTCATTGTGTTACTGCCTCTGTGGTACCTGCTTCCATTAGTCTTAGAGAAGACCCGTCTGTACCCCAACCACAGTACATGCAGAACCAAGCACGAGGTCGGAGGTCGTGAGGGGTGCTCGTCCGGAGTGGGATTGGTGCGGTTCAGCACTATATTACTGTGTGGTTAAAAGGTCGAAAGGGGGCTCATTGAAATCAAATGTTACTAATGGCATGTCTCAGGGTACTTACAGCAAATTGTCTCCATTGATTTAATAGATTTCAGCCTGTGACAGAGAAGATAAGTGACATCCCCTCGCAGGCCGGAGGAAAGTGCCTGTTTAATTTAATCTGTCACTCTCCCTCCCGCCGACGGTTCCCCCCGCCGACGGTTTTCCGACGGAGTCCCCGCGAGCGACTTCGCCGCCGCGGCTGTTTCGCATTGGCGGGGCGGAGGCCCTCGCCGCTGAAAATGATGAGACGCGACTGACGGGCTCTTTGAAGTGAGAGTCACTCTGGCTCGACTCGCTCCGGCCCTCTCCTGCGAGTCGTGTCTCGCGGAGACGTTTCCTTCCCGGGCTCCCGTCATTATTGACCCACCGGCTTGCGAGGGTATTGACACTGATGATGCTATTTCTGGTTTGCGCCGCAGGCAGAATCAACAGCCTTCCTAAAAATCTCTCAGCGCAACGCTTTCCGCCCTGTAATTTCCCCCCCTGCGAAAGAGTCATTTCAGTCAGGAAACTCTTCAAAGTATGAATGCACTTTGATTAGACCTGGGAGTGCTGGCTGTACACAGCTGTGTGGCAAGGATCCTGCCCTTCAGGCGTCTCTGCCAATCAAATCGCTCCCCTGAACGGCATATCTACCCGGCGACAGCTGAGGGCAGGGGGCAGCCAATGCAAAATCTCCCATTTAAATGACATATGAACCAATCAAATATTGGGAACAAGTCCCCTGGTAACATTTAAGCATGCTTACATCTTAGCAGTGCTTGGGTAAATAGTTTACAGGATAGCACATCGTGGGCTGGAGTATTAAATCCAGAATGTGAAGATTACAGGCCAGAAACACACTGCATGAATTAGAAAATCTTTCTGCTGTAGCCACATCATGTAGAGTGTTTTGAAAAATGTTCAGCAGTATATGTGTTAAGATAGCAAAACTGAAATAGGCAATAGTTGATACACTTTGTAACAACTGCATAAGGTTATTAAAGCATGAATGCATTTTGTTATCCATACGTTGACAATTACTAATTTTTCATAAGAGTTGTTGTTATGCAGGTGGGTCCTTTGTTTGATATCACTGCATCTTAAATCATAATATAAAACGCCGTCCAGCATAACAACAAACATGAAAGTAATGCTCCTCTTTTGAAATAATGACGAGAGCCCTCAGAAACACATGCCTTCCCAAATACCTCTCCCGAGTGTGCCCGCCGGTCCCGCCTAGTCAGTTCAATATTCCGGTTGAAGGCCTAATGCATTTGGTCCTCGAATGAAGAACTCTTGTTTTACAGATCAGAAGTGGTGGTGGGATCTGACCTTTGTGTTTGAAAGGCCCTCGCCGCATGCGAACGCCCACGCGCCTCCTCTCCTCTCCGTGCCCGTCGCCGAGATCGTGCTAAATGAGCCTCATTATGCTTCAGGTCTGCGTTCGTTTCCCAGCGCCGTGCCGGCTTTATTTACCTATTGTTCAAATAAGCCATTTCAATGTGGCTCCTGTTTCACAGCATTTTGCATTTTCCTTTAACAAATAAAACTCTTCCAGTTTTGCCTTTTGATTAGAAACTATAAGCCCATATTGAAATGGACACTCAGGTGGATATTGTGTAAGATGTAAGATATGTAATGGAGACATCCTGTAAAAAGAGGGTCAGGTGCTGTGTGATGTTGGATTTGATGACTGATGAGATCCTGCCTCTCACTTCATTGGCTGAAATGAGAATTAGTCTTAAAGCTGGAATATGCATTCTTATGCTAAGTATCACTGCAGTTTAATTTCCTCACTACCCCTAAACAAGTGGTTTGTCGCTATTGTAACACATTGAGAAGTGCAATGAGATGTGACCATTGGCTATCATTAAATCCAATTCTCTACAGATTAATGCATCAAAACACAACGTCAAATATTAAAATGACCAGTGTGAGTTCAACTCTCTCAGTTTCACTGACACTGTTCGCTTTGTTGCGCAGAACATAGTATAGTGTTTCATTTTTTCATGTCATGTAATCTGTCATAGAAGTAATATTATTAACTGAATAATTTGCATTAGGAAAAAACAGGTGTATATGGCAGATTACTAAATATGTCATAACGGTTTGTGTAGAAAAGCCAACGAAAGGTGGTGGATAGGAGAGTTTGATAGTTGATGGTAGGAAGCAAACTGATATGGCAGTCCAATTTAACTTTACTGCTCAGTGTTGATACCACAGCCATTATCAGGAATGTGAGGCCCCTTGAACCTCGTAAGGGGTTATGTGCACTATAATGAGCTGTCAGCTGCCCACCTGTCCATCGCCCATATAACGGTGAGTCATTGGCAGCGTAGCGCCGCCCATTTATGCCCATCAATGACTGCAACAGCTCATTGTTGCTGTGGAAATCGCACATAGTAAAGTCATAGAGTTCTGTAGGTCTAGTAAAAGAACTAAAAATCAGATGTTATAAAGTGTTACTAATATTCAAAATGGTTTTATAATGTCATATATGACTGATAGAGGTCTAAATTCTGGGTTTTGTTTGACCTTAAGGACAAAGCACCATTGTTTTTAGACTGAGTACCTCCCCATGTCTCCTGCCTCCTTTGTTTTCTGTGTGTGGTAATAGCCATTTCCTGTTGATTCTCTGCAATTCATGTTGCCATGAGATGCTGTGAAACCTGTGAAATACAAAAAGTGTGAAAGCATGTTCTTAAACTCCCGCAATTAACTATTCAGGTTTGGTGCTGGATCCTATTTGTTTTTAGTACTTGGTGAGTACAATTGAAAAGTCATTCACAAGCACTCCTCATTATTTTCAAAGGGCAAGGCCATTTGTTTTTTTAATGACAAATTTAATGGAAAAATTAAGGTAGCTCTCCAGAACAGTTTTTTTTTTGCATTGTGTTTTACAAGGAATTATTATGGTAGCAGATATATTTAGGAGTGTTCCCTTCGCAACAGGTCTTTGCAACAGCAAGAAGCATTTATGACAACGTTTATGGTATGGAACCACCATTCATTTGCATTTAATGAGAGGATCTGGAGTTGTTTAATACCTCCAAAGGTCATATTGGTTAGCAAAACAGAGGACGTACATTTTCCAAAACATTCGTGTTTCAGTCAGAAACAAACACACATCAGATATGCGTCTTTATTTTTTGATGAGGGGTAAAATGCTTAAGGCACACCGTTGGTACAAAATTATGAAAGGATGTTAGGATGTTTGCAGCCTGTTTTTTTTTTGCCAAGGCTTTTCTTTTGAAAGAGGACGCATACCCAGGAGACGCAATTTACCGATTAGTTGATGAGATCGCGGCGCTTTTGCTGAGTCATTCGAGGCCAGTGAGAGGGATGTCACGACGCTTTAGGTTTGTTTAGTTTTGCTTTTGTCTGGCTCTTTCTGGCTGTGTTTTTTTTATTTATTTACAACAAGCATTGCAGAATGCAAAGTGTTTCAAGCTTTGATAATCTTCCTCTTGGCACCTAAGATGTTTGTGTGTCCCACCATAGAAGGTAGAATAGATAAGTGGGTGGAAAGTATAAAGCTGGCAGTGCGTCCATTTTGAAATTCGCTTTCCCAGGGGCCCGGGCTAGAGTGCTGCTTATGGTCTCCCGTGTTTGGTGGAATACACCGCATGAAGTTAGCACTATCTTGTTTTGAATGTGCGCAGTGCGCGTTCAGAAAGATGCCGTGCGGAGCAGTCGTGCGCCAAGTGTTGGGACATGGTGCTTCCAGGCTCCCTGCTGTCACCCACTCTGTCTAATTCCCCACCAGAGCTGCCTGCCTGAAAAAAGCTACACTCCGCCTCGGAGCAGGTTGGGGATATTTCACACTGCAGCTATTTTCTTATCTGTCTGTCCCTCCCAACCGTCTGACCGTGGACGTTGATTTGCTGTTTCGCACTCTTGTAAATTAAAAAAAAAAATTTAAAAAGGAGTTGGTTAAACTCATAGAGAGGTGTATGTAGGTTTATAATTGTAAATGCAGGCTTCTGTTAGCCGATGTTTGGATAACGTCTCTCTGGGACAGGCTCCAGCCCTCTTTCGCTGGGAACAGGCCCTAGAACAGTGTCCATGCCTGTTACGGAGACGGTTTGAAAACCGTGGCTGAAGGTGTGGAAAGCATCCAGGGGATCAGAGCTCCCTTTGTGTCGGAAACGGGCTGATTAAGACCCAGGTGAGCGGGCAAACGGAAAGGCGGTGTGTTAATGACCCAGCTTTGGTTTCGACGCTGTTGGTGTCTGTGTATTATCTCAGAATAATACCTATGATTGTGCATGTTACCTATGGAGGAAGGCCTTGATGTAATTTTGTTGGTTAACGAAAGTCACAGGTTTGTACTCCCAGGAATACAGCATACTGAGTACAACATGAACGGTATTGGAATCACTAAACGTAGAGGAATATGCTGGTTTGAAAATGTGTGTGTTCGTGTCCCACCTTCACAAACACTCGATGTCCCACTAGCGAATAGCTAGATCAGTGTGAGGGAGACAATAGCCACAGTGAAATATCCATGACCAGTTCTGTGGCGAAGTCATCTCAGGCAGGCGGCTTTGGTGGTGAATTAGACAGAGTGGGTGACAGCGGGGAGTCTGGAAGCACCGTGTCCTAACACTTGCCGCATGACTGCTCCGCATGCCGTCTTTCTGAGCGCGCAGTAGAGCTCTCCTGCTGTGATGCATGCCTCACGCTCTCGCAGCGAGAAAGCGCTAGCGTCCATGGAGAGCGCGTTCTCCCGGGCACGGGAGACGATAACGAGCGCCGCAGCCCGGGCCCCTGGGTAATTGAGCTCGGAAGTGCACACGCTGCCATCTTCACAGGCCCCCGTAACATTCAGCGCCGACGACCTCGCACCACGTCTCTCTGAATGGGTTGTCCTAATGGGAGCCGGGCCTAATGGGCTTTGTCATTTCCTGCATGCGCCGATGTTCGTGCGGCCTTATCTCGTGCACTTTTGTAGCTCTGCTTTGTAAGTCACCCCGGATGAGGAGATCATCTGCTGAGGGCTGTGCCTCACGCCGGGCGCACTGCGACAGTGCAGCGTTTCGCCTCTCCAGACGAAACTCAAACAAAGGAAACGGTGAGCGTTAAACAAGCCGGAGATGCCACCCCGACCCCCCCAACCCCCGCTTGGGGAGAGTCTCGCGACCGCGCGACGTCTGGCTGAATGAAAGGCGCTCCTTCCTGCGCGGCTGTCTGGTGGTGGTGCCGGCGCCGAGTCGCACCCCTGTGTCATTTCGAGAAACGGGGTGGAGCCCCGAGGAGGACACGACTCTTCACCACGCGCCCGACTGACGGCGAGGCAAACTGACAGCTCACCTCCTCTCCCCTTTGATCATCCTCCGCTAGACAGAGGCATATGAAAACTCTGCTGCTTCCTTTAATGTGAAGGCGTTTGCTCTGGGGAGAGAGGTGGAGGTGGGGAGGGGGGGGGCACTTAGCATTTGATTTTCACAAACAAAGAGAGCAGTGGGAAAGAGAAAGCTCCAGGGACCCCCCTGCTCCGGAACGCAGATGCAGCTAACAAGGTGCTTGTCACCTACTGCTGCTGCTCAACCGTGCAGCAAAACGCTCACATTTTAATTAGCCAGATGAACTTAAATCCTAAATTGTCTTGCTGTTCTTTTCTGAAATACATATGCTGAGTATTACTTAAAATATTTTAATAGCTGGCCATTACTGTATTTGTGTTACGCTGTGCTTAAAATGCGTTCTTCAGTTCTTCAGTTCCTCCAGTCTCCAATATGTTCCTCATACTTACGGGCTCTAATTCATTGTGACTGTCCCACCTGGGGGAGCCTCTTCCTGCTGCTTTGTCCAATAATCATCCAGTCACAGGGACGTGATGTCACAAAGAGGTCTGGAGCCGGACATTGATTTGTGGGAAAAAATTTATAATGTTTCATTAGTTGTGTGCAGGGATGGTAAAGGAAGACAAAGCCAACATCCCCCAACAGTCTCACACCTACATAGGTAATGAGAAGGTCATGCAATTAGTCGCCACGCTATAATCCACCTTACTCCCCCGTCGGTGGCTTGATACCTCAATTATAAGAATGCCACGTCTGCTTAAGTGGGATCAGGCGTGTGACAGACTGGATGACACGGAACGGGACCCCGTCAGGGAATGTGAGGCTGTAACGATCTCCTCGTTAATATGATTGTCAGGATGTGGGCGTGGGGAGGGAGGGAGGGAGAGGAACGTGTTTCAGCCTAAACATGATAAAATGAGCCTCTGAATAAGTCTTGGTGTTTTGTATCACTTCCCTGATTCACACTTTAGACATATGCAATGCTTTATGATGGACCGTGTTAGTGTCCTCTAAAACTACTGCTGCTGATACTGCTACTACTCCTACTACTAATGATGGATATTACAGCTACTGACACTGCTACCACTCCTACTACTAATAATAGATACTACTGCTACTTATACTGCTACTACTACCCCTACTAATAATAGATACTACTGCTACTGATACTGCTACTACTCTCACCAATAATAAAAACGGCCATCGTCCTCTCAAAAACCGAATGAAGTCCCTGGTTAGGCAGAACAGCTAAAAAAGGAAAAATTCATGCGAGCTTCAAGGCGACGCTCTTTGAAATCCAGCCAACCCGGCCATTTCGAGTCAGGTCGCTCAGACAGGAAATAGCTCATTCCTCAGCCTCCATCCGTCTCCCCCTGTGCTCCAAACCTGTCAGCTCGAGATGCGCCGGAATGCGCTCCTGTTACAGGGCGCTCCCGACAGCTGTGAATTCGCCGAGTATCCGAGAATATTTACGCGTGGGTGGAAATCTAATTACGCCGGAATGGGCCTAAATGATAATGCAATAGACGGGCAAAAGCAAAATGGCTCTCATATTTAATTGATTTTGTGTTTTTTTTTTTTTCTTCCCCCTCCCACCTCCAAATGAGAGACCACCAATCAGGGCGAGCAGCTTGGGGAACGAGTAAACGGCATCGCGCCTGTTTGTCTCGGCGCAGCAGAGCGTCTGCAATCCAATATAAAGGGAATATTAATGTGCGCCATGGCCGGGACTGGGTGATGGGGGGCTTCCCGTGCGCCACTAGCGCAAGGTCAGAACCTTAGCGCTCAAGCTAATTAAGCCGTGTTCATTTGTCAGTGTGTTTGGCGGAAGGCCTGCCCGGAACATCTCACGGTAATTGGGCGGCGGGGCAGGAGTGAAACGCCATGGCGACGACCTTGAATCAGCGCTTTCACTGCCCTCCCGTTCGTTGATATTCTTCCTATGCTTTTTTTTTCCTGTTGTTTGTTTCCTTTCTGTATTATTGTTATTTTTATTTATTTATTTATTTATTTTAGGCTTGATGCTGTAATGCAGCTAATAATTCAAATAACTATAGCAAGATCTCCGTTTGCTGATATTTACAACCCGGTTAGGTAGTTTATTGATTGTTTAAGTCCCAGTGGCACTCCAATCTTACAAATCTTATGCCAATACCAAAGCTGCAGAAAAAAAGAATAAGTAAAGAAATAAAAATAATTTTACCTAAAAGTGTTCTCCATTCTCATTTGGTAGCTGGCTGCAAGGCCAGTAGCCCTACAGCTTTAACAGATATAGTTACTTACTCATCGATTGTCACAGTGTTTATGTGATGTATGATGGTTTTAGTCTGAAAAGCATAAATAAAATAATGTTTAATGATGCCAAAGCTGCGGTAAATATTCCCTCACCCATTGTGTCAGAGGTCAGTGTGTTGTTCTAGCTTATTCATATTCAGCAGCATTAACGCATTGCATCTCCGCTCTCACAGGCTCTCGTTAAAGAGGAATCATCCTGAATGTCATTAATGATGGACCGCGGTGTTTTTGGAGGCAACAGTGCGATGGCATGAGACTAAAATGGAAAAGTTGTCGGAGCGAGCAGCAAGCCGGCTAATTCCTTTTCCCATGTAAAATATTCATGCGGAGAAGTCTGTTGAGATGAAGCCTGTCGGTAGGCGTTATGTAAATAGATGGCTGCAGCAGGAGTGTACTAATGGAAAGACAACAGAAATTATTCATTCATTGTGTTCCCTGACAACTTTCCATCACCACTGTTTAATGTGCTCGTGTGCGTGCCTGCATGCATGTGCCTGCCTGAGTCTATTTTAACCAAAGAAGGGGCAGGAAAGTGAAAAATAAGCTATTTTTTTTTTTTTTTTTACATAAAAGGGTGTTGCAATGTTTAGAACACTGGCCCCATGGAAACTTCACTTCTGTCTGCCACACAAAAGCTAATGGGACTAACAGTGATTTTCTTACATAAGTAAACAGAACTTTGCATGCTTCAAGTTCTATTGTAGACCCGTCACCATGTCATGGAAGGTGCTTTATAGTTGTGTCTTGTGGGCCTCTTATGAAGACAAGCCAAGAGACAGTAAGTCACTCCCACGATTAGTGGAAGATATTGAGTGGGCTGACAGAGCCGCTTCAAAGGCATAATGCAGGAGGCGGGCATATGCAAATGAATCCGAAAATCATCTCTGACTGATTATGATGGTTTTGTCTCTGGGGAAACTCAGTGCCGCGGTTTGATCTGATTGTTAAACCAATCAAAAAATCACAGAGGACAGAAACAAGAACGCCACACAAAAGTGGAACCGGTTCACAAACGTCTCCGGTTTTGGAAGCACGAACAGTGATTCATGTTTGAGATTAATTCTGTTTACGAGGTATTAACTGAGATGAGTGTGCGGATGGCAATTAATCAAGCATAATTTAAAAGATGTTCAACATCCTCGGGAAACACACAACGGATCCAATGCCCGAGTGAATGTCGGATGCATAAAGTCTGCCCTGTTTACGCTGCTAACTCCCAGCATGCTAAAATGTTTTTGCAAAATAGCTTTGTTAATTAATTTAGTCTAATCCAGACATATTTGATCCCTCGCAATAATAACTGATTAAGAAATCAGTCACACTGGAGGAGAAAAAGCACGATTGTTTTACTTGTACTTTGAAATTGCCGAAGAAAGTTCTCAGCAAGTTTTATTTATTTATTTATTCATGGCTGTAAAGTTCATGACATGATAAGAATTTTGATGAAGGCTAAATTAAGCCTTTTGCGATATTCATAAATTGTGTATAACATATAGAAGAGTCATTCACTCATTTCCATTAAGGCATTTAACAGTGTTTTACCAGTAGCCATTGTCCATACGCCATTGCAGTGACTTTCTTGGTTACGGTTGACTAAGTGTCACCACAGTTCAATGCCCAATAGTCAATTGTTAAATAGTCACAGAATAACATTGTGAATTTAACTGAAGCACTTCTATACTAACTACCATTTCCCAAGACAGGAAGGTTGCTCTCAGGTTTATCTGTCAACTACACTGATCATAGTCATCAAAGTAATTAACAACTCCAAAGTATGTTTGCACATATTTTGGGTGAATATTTAAGGCACTCTCAATACATTTCTCTCAAAATGTATGTTAACTTGCTGTAAAAAAGAAAATATAAAAAATATTGCTTAAAATGTGCTACATATGTTTTAAAATATGTCTGATATCTTCAATGTGGTTATACTGTAGAATGTATGTACCACATATGTCCCAAAGTGACATAATAACCAGGCACGAAAGTGTCAATAATCAATATTTTTTAAGCTATGCATGATAGTTTGATAGTTTTAATTTTTAAAAACAGCTTGAATAACTTATTGTACTTTTCCAACCGGGCATACACAAAACATGTTTCATTCTTCTTTGTGCACACAGATTGTTTCATGGCAAATGTAGCTTGTAAGTGCTGGCAAAGACTAGGTATGACTGGTGGCCTCAGGAGAACAATGTTTAACTTTGCTCAGTGTCAGACGATTCAAGATTTTCCTTCGACGTCTGGGTGCTAGGAATGACCTCGCAAACATGGGAGGTTAAGAGTTAGGGGAAGACTTTGTGTATCTACCAGAGTCCATTTGTTGTTTCCATGGAACGCTTGATCTTCACAACTGGCATGACTGTGGGCTACAAATAGTCCACATTCTAAAGATGACTGTAAAAAAGTGTTATGTCTGGCCAAGAACAATAAGACAATCATTTGCATTCAGAGTGGAAACAGCGTTCAACAGTTCTGTAACTGTTTGGATTTCATTAATTTAATCATGGCTCGGAATGACTCACAGTGTCTGAATGATGTGTATCAATAAAGATAATGTCCATAATTTTATTGTCTTCCCCGACAAAGCAAATGGGTCTTGCTTATCATTGTCAGACAGCCTTGATTATGTTTCCTTACTATAAGGAAAACGTCATGTTAAACATAATATTGTGCTTGGGTGCCATTATAGCTCACATTCCATCTTATTCTAATTCATATGCGGCACACATTTTTTTCTTCAAAATGGAAAAGATTAATGCCCAATACGGTCTGTGGGTACTGTGGGAATCTAAGAATGGGCCTTTACAGGTTAATTTGGAGCTGGCTTTTGAGCAAATAACTGTTACCTGAAATGGAATGAACTAGTTCTTTATGCTACAGCCGTGCACAAGCTAAGTTGGTTTAGCGGTCAACAGGTTTTTGAAATGAACAGCATGGGCCTGTCTGGAGCACATGCATACAGTATTTTGTAGATTTAACAGATCTGACTCACTCAATTCGGTTTCTTACCCGGCAATAGTTTTCTTTGGGGTTTTGGAGTGGGGTGAAAAATACAAACACCACAGGGCTGTATATAAAGTACTTATGAATTTAATCAACTGGTGGTATTGTTGTCAGCAGGCCGGCACGACTTTTCACAGTTTGAATTCCAAAAACGCCATCCCCTGCTTCTTTAAAGAAGTGCACTGAATATAATGTAATGTTAATTGGTTTAACCTTTGACGCGAAACTGCAGGTTAATTTCAGATACTGTTTTCTCCTCTGTTTGGAATTCAGCCTCTGTCAGGAACCTTGTGACCTCAGAAGATTAAATAATTCAGTTTGCTTTTCTATTCCAGGCTGCATGTTTGTAGAACTTCTTAACTAGTTTATCTTTTGATGTACTGCTATGTTGCTTGGTGAAATGAATTTCCTGGAACCCGGCCATGACCATGTTGTTATGGGTGTTGTGTAAGAGGTTGCTTGTTTTAAACATGAAATGGGTAGGCATCACCTTCCTATAGATCAGGGATTTGAATGTATTATGGGTAGAACAATAACTGTACACATGCATAACCATGCACAGTGTTAGTTAAGAGTGCATTTCAAAATATGGAGGATACTTACTTTATGAAAAATTATTTTTTAAAAGGAAAGAAAGAAAAATCACCAAAGTTCATGTTTTTTCATTTGTATTTAAATCTATGTTTTTTTGTAAAGGCAGCTGCTTTTTTGGTTCATTCTCAAAAACAAAAAAATAATTCAAGACAGAAGATAAAGATTACTTGGAGCATGTCCCTTTCTGAATGTAATAGAATTTCTAAAGCTTTCTTTTGTTTCTACGGATTTTATCTTTATACACATGTGAATTGGGCATTTATTGCTTGGTGTGCAGTGAAACCTTGTTATCTAGTGTACCAATGGTGATATTAAGGTGCGCAAGTGATAGGCATCATTTGTATAGATAATGGTACAGTAGGTATCGATTGCATTCTTCCGTTGGGTTTCAACAGAAACAGATGCTGAATGTCTCTGCTTGAACTACCCACCCGATGCAGACAAGAGATTGAGTAACACTGGTAGGGGCATAGCTAACGATTTTGCTCCTGAAAGATCACTGACTTCGTATTCCTAGTTTCAAAATGAGTTTGTGGTAAGTCCACAAACTGTTGTCATAGGTGTAGCCTGAACAGCACTGAGCTTTGTCTTTAACTTTGATTAAAAGTATAAGGGAGCGGAACTGGGAAAGTAACATTAGTTTTCTGTCAGGGCCAAAATCGTTAGCTATGTGCGTACCAGTTCTCTTCAATCGATCGTTCCGGCAGTTACTTGAGTAATAGAGTTGTTCATCTTCAGTGAAGTCGGACTGTATTTGCAGAGCTAATAAGCTTCTACTAATGTGGGAGCAGAGGGCAATTTCAGGCCATGTTTCACTCAAAAGCAGAGGAAAAAATACATGAAAATGGCCGCTATCCAACCAGCTAAGCAGGAATGGCAGTGGTTCCTACTCAGCTACAGCGCATTCAACACGCGCTTGCGTTTTTGTTTTAGCATAATGAGCTTTCATGTAGTGCTCCAAATGACATGGAAGATGCAGTAAGGCTCAGTCTGGTTTGTCTGTTGATGTTGCTTACCAAACATACAATTCAATACAGACACAAGGAGATCCAACTGATGGCTGAGATTAGAAGTATTCTAGCCAATTTAAAGTCCTCTCAATCCAGTCTGGAGTGATGTGTTTCAGAGGAATGGTTGATTTGTGGTCTTGTTATTAACCTGTCATGTCCGCGTCTTTGGCGTCGTCTAGGAAACCTGCGTGCGTGAAATCGAGGTACACGTGATGTAAAGTTCACCGTATGTGCAGATTACGCTTGCAGGTTTATAATGGTTATGTTTTTTTGACATTACACCGCTCTGCAAATCCCTTTTCATCTTCTATGGGCGGTGAGGGGTGGGGGAGACAGCCAGTCAAATGTCACAGGTTTCTCTCTGTTTGTCTTCGATTTTATTATCACTGGATTTTTATTGGATGTGACTACAGTATTACCTCAATACCATTCATATCAGTTCATAACACAGGCCTGAAAAAGGCCTGCAGTGTATAGAGTATTTATCTAGTAATAAAAAAGGTATCACTTTGAAGTGTAATATTTGGTTTATGTGTGACTTGAAGGTGCAGCTTTTCGTGAATAACTTTGCTAAGAAAATACCACTCTTGATGTTTTCAAACAGTGGTAAGATAATGTAAGGCTGTTAGCACTGAAGAGGAGCGCTCACTGTATTACCTATTGGAGTTTCCGCCAGTTTAATATTCATTCAGTATTACCTCTGTGTCTCTCCAAAGTATAGTATTCCCTTCAGGCCTCTGAATAAATAATATATGAGGAGAGAACTTCTCATACAGTATGTATGTTTTTAAGAAGTAACCCACTTTCCAATACACTTTCTGACTGCAAAGTGTGGGATGGGGGATGTGTCATCGAAAGCATAAAATGGCAGTGTATATACAAATATATCTATATATACATCATACATTATATACTGCATTTATGAATACAGCATATTCTACCATTTTTTTTGGTGTCCTGCCATGTATTTGTTGTTATCGTTTCTGACACTTGCAAAAATACATTTCATCTTCGGAAACATGCATTAAAGTCATTTCAAAATTCTGCTGTTACAGATCAGCCTGTACGTAAGACAGCTGTGTGAGATTAGCGCCGTCTCCACAGTGGTGTTTGTTTACCCCTGGTCTGCCTCCGGTTTCACTCTCTGGTCGAGATTTTCGTCAATACGAGTGAAGAAAGGCTTTTTTTTTTTTCTTTTTTGGCTGTCAGCTTGCACTACCTGAGTGAAAGGCCTCAAAGACGCGCGCGTTGCATGGGGGGGGGCTTTCTGCTCGGATGTGAGGGGAGTGAGTCACACCGTACGCATTTCTGTGGCGGAAGCGTGGAGCCGCTCTCCTGGGGAGCGGCAGCGTGGCGGGGGGCGTGACGCCCTGACAGAGAGGCGTCCCGGCACGGGGGCGTTTGGAGGACAGCACTACCTGCCTGGATGCAACAGGAGAAAAACCGAATACACCAACCTATGCCCAAAAAAAAGAAGGAGATAAAAGCAGGCCCCCTTATGAAAGGGCTTTGTGCCACCTCTGCTCCATCCAATCCCGAGCACAGTTTTCAAAAAATTGTTTCTCGGGCCCCCACCATCAATCTAGAAAGAGAGTCCTGGGTCTTAGTGATTCCCGTCAGTGTGGAGGGCTCTGTTTTGCACATTTTGGTTTGGCCGGATTGATCTTCTCCACCGCGGAGGCCCTGGGTCTTCCTCATTCTTTCGGTTCGGACTGATTGGTCTCCTCCATCGCAGAGGCCAAGGGTAACGGGTCGCGCTGCCTGAGGCAGCCTGTGAATTCAAAAAAGGAGCCGAGGCCATTGTTATCATTTCCGATTGGCTCAGCAGACCTTTACAAATGCCCACTTTCCATTACCTCCCACACAAATCCTGACTCCCCATTGGCACAGACAGGGTTTTCTTTGGAGCAATCTAGCTACTTTGTTCATAGGGTAGAGAGGTCAGGTTAATTCATGCGGTATTTCTCCTCTAAAAATCTGAAAAGGTTTCATTGCTGCATCCAACAAAATGATGATTTTATAACCTTCACCATGGAGACAGGTTTGTCCGTGGATGTTGCTTACCAAACATACGATTATATCAGACACAAGGGGATCCAACTGACAGCTGAGATTATAAGCATTCTATTCAATCTAAAGTCCTCTCAATCTAGTTTATCCCAGGCATGCATGTAATAATTACCATAATGATCTCTTTTGAGTGAAATTTTTCATTTAAATACCCTGCATCAATCTGATGTCAAAATGTGAAGAGGAAATTGTCCTTCTAGTGTCGTTACTTATATACTTTATAGCTAATTATACAATCAATCTTATTTTCGTTGATAAAAGACAATTTGATTTTGTAAATGTACTGGGAAGGGTCCGTAAATTTCATGCTCAGTTTTTCACATGAATCATTGGATTTACCATTCGCTTTTGCTACGTATGTAGTGTCATTTCTGCCATGGCATCTCGATGCTTTTCTTTCGCAGTTTGGAACAGCACAATACTCAGAAATGGAATGTAAGCGGGGCATATGTGGCTGGAACCAACACGATGAGGGCAGCAGCAGTGACAGAGATGGTCAGCCTCCATCCTCCTGATTCGCTGATGCTTCCTACGCCATGCAGACTGCCTTCTGTGAGGAAAGCCTCAAACAAAACATACACTAACACAGTTACCAGCGAAATAATAATGTCATCGTAACTCAGAGCATTCTGCCAAGGAGAAACATGAATGCAATGTATTCAGACATACAGTGAGACAGAGTATAATCTGAACATGCTGTATGATGGTTTTTGTTCTGCTCTGTTTCAGGTCTGAGTTTTAAGTTTTATTTTTATATGAGAATGTCTGGTAAACAAGTTTGAAATGAAAATCTGTCCTTGGCCTGTATATGGCTAGATATGAATGCACATACTGGTTCACAGACATGTAATTAAACTCAGTAAGAATAACAATGTTGAAAGGTGCCACAGGTCAGTTAATATACAGGCACTGCTATTCAGACCCTCCTATTAAATTGAATGTTGCAAGTGGAGTGTTTTGTGGCATTTTCTTTGCTTTAAAATAATACCTTTAATTGATGCTGCAGTTGTAAAATTAAAAAACAAAGATTAAGTGGGTATTAAAGGTTATAGAGTATCTCTTTCTAACTGCTTGGAGGCAGAGAATTGTGGTAGAATAATTCCAATTATCTTGCTAAAGGTTTTAAACAGTAAATTAAAGGGAAGCACACTTGTAGTAAGAGTTTTGTAGATGCATGCCAAACCTCTCTCTGACATCAACACCTTTAATTTCCTTAAAAAGTCACTATTGAGCCCTCTTGTAAATGAAATCTGCAGGTCCAGAGAAAAACAGATTTTGGTCAATTTCAGCACCGACGTATTTGAAGTTCAAAACTTGTTCCACCTTCTGTTCCTTATTCTAAGAGGTGTGGAGATAGGATGAGAGATGTGACACCACTTTGGTTATCACAACTTCAAATTCAAGAAAGCTCTGGTAAAACCGGGTAGCTGAGGTATTCACATAATGAACATACTCGGTTAAAGAGCTCTCATTTGTCAGGCATGCCACTAATGCTATATCATCTGCCTGCTTGATCAGTGCAAGGCCATTATCATTAGACAAAAGACATAATCAGTTTGATTTGATTTAAAGCAGTCAGACAGACATATGAGGAGAGAGAGAGAATGGACCCATCTCTTTCCTCCACTTTTTTGATGTTACTGCAGGTGGAACCAGATTGTGACATGGCACACGCTTTAATCTTTAATACCATCTAGTTGCCTTGGATAAGGCTGTTTGCTCAGTAATTCCATAATGTAATAGGAATGATTACCCCAGATTTCCTAAGTCTTATGCACCAGTGTGTGAAATGTTAACCACTGTTGTGCTTTGATGAATTAGCATATTTATTTGTCACACTGCATACTGACTCAGCTTCTCTGTTCAAATCACCATTAAATCATCACCTGACTGTCTTGACGTGTCTCACAAACTGCACCAATGATAACATAAAGACAGTGATGGTGCATAACAAGGCCACAATGTGAACAGTGAGCTAATTCTTTGGGAAGAGTTAATAAGCAACCGTAAGGGTGGGTTATGAGCCTCAAATCACAAGATCAAGTGGCATCACATGTCAGACGCTAATCCTCAGTCATTACATTACATTATTGTCATTTGCCAGACACTCTAGAGCGACATCTACAGTGCATCTAATAAAGTAGAATGAAAAGTAATAGTATACCACTATCATCATATAAATGTGTGCCTAAATTGACATATAAATGCAAACAATATGTACAATTTAAGGACTCCATAATTCCAAATCTAATGCTAACACATACTGCACACATGCAAGTAAATCTCCACATAGCCAATAACATGAAAGTCTGAAATATACTTCCACGTACAGTATATAACTCCACATAAAAGAGAAAAAAGATACCGCTTGGGTAGAGGGGCTGAGACGTAGCCTCATTTTTTGAGTCTTCAGTCTGTGATAATAGATAGCCAGTGTTTCAGCTGTTTGGACCAAAACAGGAAACTCGTTCCACCACGTAGGGGCCAAGACAGACAGTGGATGTGACCGGGATGAGATATGAGAGGGGGGAACAGCCAAGGTTCCTGAAGAAGCTGAGCGCAGTGGTCTGGCCGGTGTGTAGGACCAGGCAATCCACTGAAGATAAGAGTGATTAAATAACTATTAAATAAATCCAGTGATTAAACATAGACCAGTGTATCCCTCAGTATTTCCTGTCTTCCTCTGTCTTTACGTGGAGGCTTATTGGAACTTCACTTATGCAATATTTCATTTCTTTTTCGTGGCCAGATGTTTTTTACTCTCGTCTTTTTGCTTTAAAAATATTGGGGGGAAGAAAATAAATGTGGTTTCCTTTTACATTCCATTATTTGAGATGTGTGGGGGTGGGGGGGGTTGGGGGTGGAAAAAGGAGCAGGAGATAAAGCTCCAGCAGATTTATCCAGACATATTAACCCGCCACGAGTCAAAGTGCACTTCCAAGCACCGCGGGACTCCTCAGGGCTGGACCAATCATGGTTTTGGGGAGCCAGGCCCTCCCACTAGTGGGTGGGGGGTCACCAGGCCACACCTCTATTTGAGCGCTCCTGCTCGGTCATGCTCGGAGGTCTGCTAATCACAATTTAAGAATCCAGCCCTACCCGCCAGTACACGGCGCTGACCTTTTAAAGGAATATAAATATTGACCTTTTCTTTTCCAAGGACTGTGAGCCGGGAGTTCTGCTGATGGCCATACAAGCAGGTCCCTCAGTTTGTAGAACGACATGATTGTAAAAATAGTATTTAGTGGCCACTGCCATGTATGGGTTTGATGTCACTCATTATGCCAGTGGTTTGTTGATCTACTTGGAACAGCTTGCAGTGGCAGAATGGAAGCCTCTCTAATGCAGTGGGGCAGACCTGTCCAAGTTGCATGGAAACAGAGGCAAGCTGTATTCATAGCACTGTACAACTGTTATTGGCCTTGCACTTATTTACACATCCAGCGGTCTGCTTCCTCTCGGGAATTTGCTACGTCAAATAAATAAGAGGAACTGAAAAGGAAAGCTGAGCTCTGTCAGAGTACAAGCTCCCGTAGATACTTTATGGTTCGAACAGCACACCAGCAATATAATTAAAACATAAAAGCTATAACAGCATCTGTCAAACTCCAATTCTCCGTCTGCCTCTTGTGGTCAAATATTTCCAAGGTCGTTTTTTTAAGAGAAGACATAGTGGAGCGCTCCTTGGAGTCGTAACTCACAAAGTGGTGCACTTTGGAGAACAGGGGATTGTCTTGGAGCACGTACGGAAAGGTTACGCTGCCAATAATGTCTCCAAAATACCATATATCAAAAAAGGTCAAGTTCAAATGCCCGGGGCAGGCATTTCAGTAGGATAAGTTTAAAACTTTTTTTTTTTGGCCCCCCCAAACTTCCTAAGGCTGTGTCCGTGACTCACGGCAGAGGAATTGTATGCATTAGTGAGACGCTGTCCCTCCTTTAAATAGCACCCACCCACGCTTCTTCACGAAACCGCCCGCTACCCTCCGCTGTGGACCTCTGGCGGGCACTCCTGCTCCAAGGGGCTGATGGGAGATTGAGCGCTGTCCCCTGGCGCCGTTCCGGCTGTCATTGCGGCGGAGGAACCAAGCCTGAAACCAGTGTCCCCCCCGGTGCAGGCCCTCTCCCAAAGCCACACTTGATTGATGTTTCTATATTGAGGAAGTCGCAAGCTATTTGGTGCAGTTAACATTTTGACATTCTGTTTTTTTGGTTTTTTTTTCTTTCCCACTCTGAGGCTCAGAGTTGGTCACGGACCATACCACGCGCTTGTCTTTCCCAAACTCAAAACCTGATGCGGTGTATACTGAAAGCTGTAGTGTTCAAGCAAGTGTAGAGTAAATTTATGGATATATTCAGCAGTGAGTTACTCATAAACGAACCATGGTAGTACCTTATTATCCACATTTTATATTCACCTCCATGCAGGTCTTTTTAACTCCACTGCCAACTGTAGAAATGTAAGAATTTTATTATTTGGTGAATATCTTATGCTTACCAGTTAGTTGGTTTCTGTAATTGTGGTGCTATCCACATTTTTTGGAACCCACAGCCCTCACATATATTTTTGAGGTGATACATTTAGAGCTAGCAGGACGATACAGCACAGCACTGCATTTTTGCCCATAGAAATGCTTTATGCTCGAAAACAAATGTTATACTTAAACTCCAAGGTACAGTACAGGGGATTGTTTGTGGTCAGGCAAATAGGATGTATGGTTTATCTGGATTTTTTTTTTTTGTAATTTCCTTCTGTGAAAAATATGCTGTCAGTGTACAAAGGTGGCCATGCATTTAATGGACAGCCTGCACAATATAACTAGGAATAACCATATGCACTTGCAGTTTCAAATATGCAAGACCTCTAAATAATGTTTTAACAACAGCAGAAGGCACTAAGTTGTGATGCTTCTATTCTCACTACGTGGTAGACAGTGTCAGCGGGCGTGCGGTGAAGCTTGAATGAGTTCTTTGTCCCTCCATGGAAATAAAGACCACCCCCGGGTGGCGGCTGCATTGAGATGTTGTCACTTGCTTTTGTGAGACATTGTCACCTTTCGTGCCTCGCACGCACAATGAGCACATGGCCGGTGTCAACCAGGCGAAGTCGGGCTCGGCTGGGCCAAGGAGTGACTGCCATCGATGCCTCTGGCTTCCAGCCGGTGGATCCTGACTTAAGCAGCGAAACAAGGCTCACTCTGCCAGTGGGGTCACACCAGGTCAGGGTCCAGCAGTTACTGTGAGAGATGGGGACAGGTTCCTGTGCGGGTGCGTTGGGGTCGGCAGCCTGGCCATTTCTTACTACTGCGGACAGGAAGACTTCCTCAGCTCTGCAAAGTGGACAGGGTGACTCTCACATTACTTTACATTACATTATTGTACCTTATACATTTAGCAGACACCAGAGCGGCTTACATAGGTTACAGTTTATTTCAATGTCATCCATATATACAGCTGGATATTTACAGAGGCAATTGTGGGTTGTGTACCTTGCTCAAGGGTACAGCAGCAGTGGCCCAATGGAGAATCAAACGGGCAACCTTTCGGTTACAAGTCCTGCTCCTTAACCACTATGCTACCCTGCCGCCACTTTGCTACACTACTTAATCGCATTCTTTGTTCAACAGAAATGTACACAGTTCATTTATCATCTGTTTGTGCAGCTGGATATTCACTGAAGCAATTCAGGTTAATTATCTTAATGAAGGGTGCAGCAGCTGTAACCCGCCTGGGAATGAAGCCAGCAACCTCTGGTTCTCGAGTCCTGTTATTACTAGGCCACTCTCCTGCCACACCCAGCAACCCAGCCCCAACACTAAATTTGGCTCCTTGGTCCGCACAAGCAAATTGCAGAGCAGAACAGCCTAGCTAGAGCATGAAGAACTACGACAAGAAAAACCCTGCAATAATTTAAGGGATCCAAGGTGTATGTTCTGCAGTTCAGCTGCTGTTCTCAGATCAGGGTTGATGGAGACACAAAGAGAACCTGCTCCAGGGTAAACTGGACTCTCTCTGCAGCCTCTGTGGGTGTCTTTTACCTCTCTTGAAAAGGACAACCGCTGTTCTCTCTTCCCACAAACATTAAGAATCTGAGATTTCCCTACTAACACAATAGGCAGATATCGTAAGACTTTATTAACTCTGTTATTTACATGAGTCTGTGGTGAAAGTAGGTTTAAATTCTTACAGATCCTGTAAGACTCTTCTGTGAGACCCCTCTCCTCTACAGAGCTCAGTCTTTGTTAACATCAACAGTGAGGAGATATGCAACCTCAGGGTCCTGATGCTACCAACCTCAGCTAATGATGGTACCAGAAAATACTGATCCATTTACTCAAAGCTCTGGCTTGTTTAAAAATACATGTGACAAATTGTACCCTACTCATTTCATCAATAGAAAAAAAGTCGGCTGCGGTAACATTTCTATAGACATCTCTTCAAAAGCACACTGCCAAGTAATGTCATTTGCTTCCATTCCTGGATTTTTCCCTGCATTTAACAAGCTCTTTACCATGACAAGTTGCAGTTTCCTTGACAATGTTAAAGTATAGGCTGAAGGTTTAAAATAAGTGGAAGGGAAATGATGGAGCTTAACGATGTGTTGTCCTCTCTGTAGCCTAGCCTAACGGGGTATAGTAGAGCAGGATTTACATTTCACTTGCTATTTTATTTTTGTGCAATTAAATCATGTCAACTCTGAATGCAACATGCATTTCTCATTTGATAACATGTACCCCCATGTATTATGTGCCGGCAATATTTTTAATAAATCATGAATCTTTGTTATTCCTGGCCACGCTACTATACTTTTGCTCCTGACATTAGCACTTCATATTGTAAATAACAAGACAGTAGTAATTATTTGACATACTTTTGCTTCCATTTTATGGATATAATAAAGGTTGTATTGCAGCAGGATATACAATCTTATTTGCAAAAGCTTAAATGTAATGGGATTGTTATTTTAATGATTCCCTGCTACTCTGTAATAGCTACCCTAACTGTTCCAGGGGATGGAATGACATTTGTAGTGGTTTTGTCACCTTGTTTACCACTGAAATAGTATACACAAATAACTGTGTGCCCTACTTAATGAGCTGACAAATTGAGAAAAACATGACACCTAGTTTGAGTTGTTGAATATCGATTATTGTGTTAAAAGCAAGCTTAAATATTCTGTAGCAACTAATGCATTCTGACAAGAGATCTATTAATACAATGTTTATTCAGTCTTCTTTGTGAAGATGGGTTCCTCTTGTATAATGAAATTAAAGGCAAAAATCTATCGTGTGATGCCCATTTTAGTTTAAAGAAATCATTGCCAATTTATTCTTACAGCAGAGCCTGTATTTATCAAGTTTTTAAAATCTCACAGTAGGAAATAGGTCCCGAGTGCTTGAAAAGTTGGTCTTCGAGATTGTCTCTCAGACTGTGAAAAGAACGTCTCCACTTGCTGCCTTAATAATAATAATAATAACAGGGACAGGGAAAAGTTAATATTTGAAAATAATTTCATCCTGTTAGAATGTCACTAACTTGGTATTAAGAGATACCTCCAAAAGCCATGGCTGATGACTCCATTCCCATGATGGTGTGCAGGTGCACAGCTTAAGAACAACAACTGGTTACACGTCAAACATGTTGCCTTTTTGTATTTGTAGTAATATATGGCGGTGTATGAAACTCATACATTACATGTCATTTTAGCAGATGCTCTTATCTAGAGCGATTTACGTAGGTTGCAGTTTTACATATTATTCATCTCTACAGCTGGATGTTGACTGAGGCAATTCTGGGTTAAGTACCTTGCCCAAGGGCACAATGGGAGTGTACCATTCGGGAATCAAACAGGCAACCTTTTGGTTACAAGCCCTGCACCTTACCGCTATGCTTCATGACTTAAACCAGTGTTTCTCAACCCTACTCCTGGCGGTACCCAGTCCTGCATATCTTCTACCTATCCTTGCTGCTTGATTAAATCAGGTGTGCTCAGCTAATAAAATGTGCCACTGATGAGTTCAGTCAGGTAGGTAGAGCAAGGATAGATAGAAGATATGCAGGACAGGATACCGCCAGGAGTAGGGTTGAGAAACACTGACTTAAACAATATTTCATGTATCAGTTATAGGGCTGTGTGATATAGCAGTTGTGATATTTCGCATAGCTATTTTTAGCACAATAACAGCTATCATGTGGCATTAGGTTTCTTCCCGTATATTTTTCCCTTTAGATATACCTGATGCAGGAGCGCACCTCCAAAGTTCAGTGAAATGCTTCCAGGGCAGAAAAATATCACTTTTATCTATATGTTGGTTAACGTACCTATCAGCTTTGAAAAACACATAGCATATGTTTTCACTCTTTATTTTTGTAGCCATGTGTTTCTATCTACCACATGGAAGCAGCATAGTGCTGTTGCTGTGATATCAACATTGAATAGATCCGAGTGGCGTTTTTTCCCCCGGAAGCATTTCACATGGGCCTTGGAAAACTGGAGGTGTGCTCCCGCATCAGGTATGACTAAAGGGAAAAAACACACGGGAAGAAACCTAACGCCACATACCGGGGATAGCTGTTATTGCGCTAAAAATAGATATGCAATATATGGCGAAAGCTATATCGCACAGCCTTAATCAGTTATGTCATCTGTAGGATTTATGAGATCACATGTAGTGTTGTGGGGATGGGAATTGGGCACATCTCCATGAAAAAATCTGGCTACAGATCAGAAAAAGGCAGCTGCATAATAACATATTTAGCAATTCTGCATAATCTGAGGGGAAATTGGGAATTATGGCAATATTAACCATAATAAAGCAATAAAACTTAGTCTTGATGGTATGTTATTGTTGTGATTATTAACAAAAACAATTTCAAATAATTATGTTTGTTGCTTTCAAGTTGACTAAAAATGGAAATGATCCATGCTAATTTGCTGTCATTTGTTCATATTCATGAGATGTTTGATCATGTTTGCAAACTGCAGCACTGTGACAACACCACTTGCTTTCAACAGTTGCATTTATTAGTCATTTTCTCAGCCTATGAGTAAAAAATGTCATGACTACAGACGCTTCACATGTCATAAAAATCAACTGGGATCTACTCTTAGGAAATGGCCTTACCTCCAGCTAAGAGGTGGAGTAGGACACTTCATATAATAACTCCTGTTGCCTACTCTAGGGCAGGACTTCTTTTTACTCATAAAACTGCTTATAGCAGGACTCTTGAGAGTAATTCTCAGATGCTTGATAAACACAGGCCGTGGAGGGCTGTGGCATCTAGAAGTTGTGATAAAGGTTTACTTTTGAGCAAGTAAATGCTTTTACTGTGTTTGTTTCTAATCAAATTTCTTGTTCTTGTGCAGCATTTTATCTATTTAATTTTATCTCTTGAATGTATGTAGCCATACTTTAACACAGAGTCTGTTGTGATAGTTCATATTTCCTTCAAAGAACTCATATTATTAAATGCCCATTAAAAGCTGTTTAAAATAATGGCATTTAAATGCCATTCTTATGTCGCTAAACAGAAAAAGAGGATTTAACTGACAGTGCGGCTAATTAAACTGTGGAAGCTGAGGCAAATCAGTTGACAGCATCAAGGAATCCTTGCACAGTGATTGGCTGGAGGTCCTTATTCTGCCAGAAGATGGATTTTTATAAGTGGAAGTAATATCAGTGCTATGGGCAGTACCTAGGTTTATTAGACCTTGACTGTCCTTAAGGAAATTCTGGCAAATGTCAGTACATACCGAATGGAAATGATCTGAATTATGCACTAAATGTGAGGTTTTTTTCTGTGCTGCCCTGAAGTACCAAGTTTTTGGTGCCTCAGGTGGGACCATTTTTTAATCATTGATTCCAGTGCATTTCAGGGGCTATTGCTTAGCTCAGGTGACAGTTTAATAAGGCAGCTGAGGTCCAACTTGGCTTTTCAAGATACTGTATGTACTGTGTTTGTGAATATAAACGTATGTACCCTTGCTCAAAAAATGCTTGATGTAACAAAAATGGACGTATACGTGTAGTATATTTTCACACATATTAAAGACATTCCTTTCATTTTTGTTTTTTTTTTCCATCATGCGTCAGAACATAACCTGTAATATTATGTGGCTGACTCAAAAGGAGAGTCATTCGCTGACAACGGTCCCCACAGCTGAGCTCGGGGGCTGCGGCGGTCGGGGAATGCGAAGTGTGGCAGTTCGCGGGTCTGGTCTGTGAGCCCCATTCATCCTCACGGGGAATCCTAACAGGACTGTGCGCGCTGACACATGTGCAGGTAACTGAACCTGCTTTTTGAGCGTGAACCCACGCCCTGTCCGCCGCCGGAGGTTTCCGCTTCGGAGTCCCGAGAGCGGGCGCGGACAGGGCCCGCATTATGAGACGCCTCGGGGTTAACGGCTCTCCGTCCAGCCCGCCCGTGTACCTGAGAAACGCCCTCTCAGTAAACAGGCATCTTTCATTTGGTAAGGCTCATTCCAGTCTGATACCAGAGTGAGCCGTTAAACAATCCACAAGAGCACTTGAGTCCCAGAGCTCTGTATCACCATCTACGGCCAAGTTCTGTTATGACCGGTGTAATGCCGTCAGGAGGAGGTGGGGGTGTCCAATAGCAATCAAAACTCAGCTAATTACTGAACGTGCTATTGGCTTTTTTTTTCTTCATCTTCTTTTATGGACTTCATTTTATTTCATCCTAGCCGGCACTCTCATTTCACAATGCGGAGCATCGTTATCTGTGATTTGCCAGTAATTAACGGTGGTATTAGATTATCAGTGGCCAGTATTAACCTCATCATCTTGTAAAATTCCTGATTTAATCCTCCTTACTCCACTGCCTGATTTTAATGCTGTGGTTACCCTACAATAAAGAGGCACCTAGTGGGCCAAGGATGTGGGGAAAAAAATCCAGGGAAAGTGCTTAGTTGGCCGTACCTTGCATTTATCAACATTCACATCATGTCTACCGTAAGTCATTTTTATAAGGATGTGTGCTTGGAATGTCCGACTAAAGAACTTTCCCCGGGGGTTCATTTCATGAGACTTTAAAGTGAATCCCAGGCTCCGTTGAGGTACATTTTAAAAGGTAATTGTGAGGTGAAAGAGGGATTATTTTTCAGAGAACAGTACCACTTGCCGTTGAGAGAAAGTGGACTTCATCTAAGCCGCGGTTTTGTCACATCTGGGGCACGGTGCTGGCATGGGATCGGGGTCCTCACTGTTGTGTCGTATGAGCTGGCCGTTTCGGGCCTGCGGAGGAAAGGGATCAGTAGGGCCTCTGAATCGCTGTGTGCGGCCAGCTGTAAATGTGCCTGTGCAGGATATGCATGGGCTTGGTCTGTCAGCTCTGTCTGTGGTGAAACTTTAGGGATGACAGGGTGCATCTGGAACTATTTTTGCTCCCTCAGAACATAGTAGTTAGATTGTCATAAGGCATTTCTGTTTTAAAGGACACAGAAGGTTGCTCTATGAGAAAAGGGGTGAAAAAGAGTTTAGTTAGTCTCGCAGGACCCTTTGTTGAAGTCTTTATTGAATTATTCCTGGCCACTAAGCTATTTGTTCAATGCGTTCAAACTGAACACTTTTCATTTTTTACATTTTTTACTAAAGCTTTTTAGCTTTAACCTTTTTTTACCTTTTTTATCTTTTCCAGGAAACTTAAAATTAAATTGAAGCCTCAATCAGATGTATGTTTTAAATGATAATAAGTTAAGCCACATTGTTCAGAGGAGAGTCCTAGCCGTCTTCTGCACCTCTCTGAAAGAGCCAATAACTATGTGTTTGGGGTGCAAAGCCAGATAAACCTCCCTTTTGTATGGAGAAATTGCTCATTTAACCACATTCACGACAATTGTGCTGACACGTAAGAGCTGGCGCACTGCATATCATCTTTAGTGGGAGAAAGAGATGGAGCAATTTTGTTGGATGCTGTTCGCAGAAGTGCAAATGCAAATGATCCTGGATGAAATAATTACTGCAGTGGTTCACAGTCGAATGAAGATGACTTCCATACCTTACACAGGAACAGATGTGCCCGTTCGGTGTAATTCTCATAGCTGTTGGCCCCCTGCCTCCAAACAGATGTGTGCCAACAGCGTGGCCAAAATCCTATTGCATGATGGCAGGTACGGCATATGTCGCATCTAAGCAGTGAGGCTGTGTAATGTGTGTGTGTGTGTGTGTGTGTGTGTGTGTGTGTGTGTGTGTGTGTGTGTGTGTGTGTATGTAAAGTGCACATAAAAGCCTTCATGCCTTTATTTTCTTTATCTTATTTTTATTGTAGGTGGCCTTAACATACATGTGATATGGAGTGCGGCAGTGTAGTCTTGTGATAGGGGTGTACAATAAAACTACATACATTAGAATGGCAGTCGTATGTTTGTAATATATGTTAGATATATTCATATACATTAAGAATATACTCCTTGTAAATTTGGCTGTATGTTTTAACACACACACTGCTTTTCGGCAACGCTTTTGCGCCTGTGTGGTTATGGGTAAATAAACCCCAGAGGGACTGTGTTATGAGATCAAACAGCCGCGCATCTTCACACCCCGGGACTGCGCTGAGTAGGGGAAAGACAGGTACAGCTCGGCGCAGCGCGGTGCAGGGCAGCGTGTTCCCTTCCAGCTCGAGCGTGGCCGAACGTGCCCCTGAATACAAAGCAGCTCCGCAGCTCCCCTGATTAAAGCCATTCCCTTATTGCTCGCTGGCACGCCGTCCCGAGCCTCCGACGCCGGGGGGGCCAGAAAAACGGCCGAGTGGGTCCGTTCCAGAGGAGAAACGTCGCAGGTCTATTAAACAAAGTTACTGCGCGTTTTAAAGCGTGCAGGCTTGTAGGGGGGAAAGCCGCCGCCGCCGCCGCCGCTGCAAACGGCAATAAAAGCTGCAGTCCAATGCGCTGGGGAATGCATGGCCGCAATCCGCATTTTGCTTTTTCTGTCTGTCAAACAAACGTTTTGCTTCATTGTGATGTATTCCAAACAGCGAAGTCTTACTTATAGTACACACTTTGAAGCATGTAATTTACAGCGATACATGGTGTGGTGGTATGTTGAAAATATAGGGAATATATATATATATATATATATATATATATATATATATATATATATATATATATATATATATATATATATATATATATATAGTTTCGCATATAAAAGTTATATAAGTATATGCAAGTATGTAAGTTATATAAGTATATAGGTTGTGTAAGATGCACAATTCAAAGGCTTTTACAGTGTGTTCTATACTGTATGCTTACAATTAAATACTGGAAAGCTGATTTATTTTGAAATGCAGTATGGTTTTGGAGATAAAGATATACGTCTTATCTGAGGTAATTTGAAAATTGGCATAGAGGCCTAAATAATCTGTAAATAAAAGGAAAACCTAAGAATTATTGAAACCGTTTTCCTGGTTTTAATAACCGGGAAGAGAGTAATTTGCCACTTTCCTCTTCACAAAAGGCACGAGATTAACAGGTTGGCTGTGAACCGGCCTAGATATATATATCACACCCACCAGGAGGAGAGCAGATATGCATGAGGAAAAAAATCACCTCAAAGACTGCGTCCCAGTGCAAGTGAACGAGTGAAGTATATTGTAAGTGAAGGAGTCCATACTTCATTCGACTTCGCACAGCTGCCGATGCAGGAGAAGGGTGTCATTTTGAAGGCCGTTTGGGACACACTCAGGGTGCACGGAGTGCTGCGAGGGCCTGCTATAGAATCTGAATGAAGCAGGAAAGAGAAGTATATCTCTTTTGTCCCAAGACTTGAGGGACTGTTTTTTATTCCACTCCCTTACGACCAAAAATTGAATATTCCGTCTCTTTGATGCCGGCTCCTCCAACGAGACTGAGGGGGCACAATTCAGTGAAAACTCGAGATTTCCATAAGAGACGCGGATAGATATAAATAAACGAATTTACGGAATATACAGAATTTCCAAGCGCTGGTGTATAAATGGTTGGATTGATCACTCCGTATCGAGAGATCAAAGCCTTTTCAGATGTTTAATCATTTAGCTCGAAGCGAGAGCTTCAGTCGCAGCGTTCCCAGCTTGGAGAAGCAGGAGCTGTGCGTTTGGGAAGTGCGCCTCTTTGAGAGACATCTCTCCATCACTGTAATGAGACACTGATGGCAATCTGGGATGTGCACTCAGTCCCTTCTGGAAGGCATGTCTGCCTGTCTGTCCGCACACACGCGCCGCTTGCGCACCTTTCAGTGTTGTGTGTTTCGTCGACGCGACCGCTAAAAGGAAATAATTACCACATCAGAACTCTCTTTTATCGGAAAATAAAGCGGCGAAGAGAGCTGTTGGTTTGAAAAGAGGAAGCGCGGCGCATTAGCAATGCGGTACTTTGATCATTGTCCTTGTCTGATAAAAAAAGAGAGAACGAAAACGGTTTTCATTCAAGGATTTCTTGCCGCATTTAGCAAAAACACATGCATTCATCAAGGTGTACGCCGTGAATCTGTGTGAAACATCTCATCAGCAGGAAGGCAGCCGCCAGCCCCGTTCAAGAGTGCATAATGGCCCTTACGAGCGAGCAGTTATCATTTTTAACTCGGCGGGTCCGTTTTTCTAATAGTCTTCACCTTGAGCAGGAGCGGCAGCGACTATTGTTCAGTGTTACACCTTCGCAGGGTATTTGAGAGTGCCAGATAAATAGAAATATGACTCTAGCGTTCCCGGAGGAAGATATCTCTGCTGCACAAAAAGCACATTGTATTAAAATGTTTGAGGTAACAGGAAGTGTTGTCACTGTCAATGAGTGTGGTAAATAGGTGCATAAGACTGCTGTGGCGCTCTTACAAGATGCCTGTCTTCGGGGTGTTCTCAGGCCTGGCTGTTGAGTTGTGGTAGCTTGGAGAGCGCATTTTTACTGTAGGATCTTTCGGGGGTCTAGGCCCCATACCACCTAGCATCAGATAGTGGTAGGTTCAATCCCCAGTGGAGTCAGGCTAAGGATTAGCGTAACATGTTACCCTTTGACCTTTGGGAACCTGAAAAAAGGAAGCACCTAAGTAATAATGTCACACCCTTAAGTGCAGCAAGTGTAAAGGAATGCTTCTGGACTCTTTTTTTAGGCAGGAGGGTGATCTCTTCAGTTCTCATGGAAAAAAAGCTTTCAAAGGAAATCAGTGGTCTTCGCAGTACCAGAATTATTCTTTTGACTCTAAACTATTTCGACTTTACACCTGACCCAACATGCACCTTTCCATGTGTAGATCAGTAACAGATGCTTCACTCAATTCGCTTATACAGCCTCGGTCTGCACTTACTGGTGATTGATCAGGTGAAGCCACAGCATGAAGTCACTTCCTCTTAGCTGAGCTCACAGTGTTTGGTCACATGGTAGCCTGATTTCGTCCTGCTGTTGTATTAACCTGTGTGTCGAGCCAAGCACTTGGAAAAAAAAGGTGTCCGTTGCCTCTGTTTTGCTCTGCTTTAGAAATATGTCTTGTCAGCAGGTCTTCCACCTGCAGGCATGGCTTCTGTGTGGCACTGGTACTGTAGGCATTTATTTTGTCATTACTGTCACAGTAACACATCTGCTGAAGTGGTAGCAGCCCCTATGTGTCGCTGAATTACAAGCCAAGTAATCCACCGTGTCATAGATAATAGCGTTTCTCGTCTTGTGTGCCTCTGGAAACTGTATGATTCATAACCATGTTTTTTTCCCGTGTTAAACTGCACGGGCTTGTCTGTTGTAGTCCTGCAGCTATGGTGCAGTTGTGCTGTAAACACCAAACGGTCTCTCCCACGACTGTTTGCGGCTTTGAGGTGTGAAATGGAATCTGCTCTGCAGTGTGCGTGTGATTCAGCTGAGGAGCTGTCATGCAGAAGAGATTTCCTCTTTGTCTATATCTGTATCTGGTGCAGATGCCTGAGGAGCAGACAGGCATCACACAGATACACATACACACACCCACACACTCACACACACATACTCATGGTCACATACGCGTACTCACCTGCATACTCACATACGCATGCACATGTGCACACACACAGACACATACTCACACACACTCACACTCACAGACATACTCACACATGTACACACACTCACTCACAATCACACTAACACATTCTCATACACACACTCGCACACACTCTCACGCATACTCGCACACGTACACACACTCACACTCACACTCACAATCACACTAACACATTCTCATACACACACTCACACACACTCTCACGCATACACACGCACATGCACACTCACATACATATGCACATGTACACACACTTACACACATGCTCACACGCACACTAACATACATATACACACTAATGTGCACATTCACACACATACATCAATACATTCACACATACATATACTCACCCTCACACACACATACTTATATGGACACTCACACACACGTACACACACTTATGCATGTATTCAAACACACATACTTACACAAAATACTCACATGTACACTCACACACATTCACACACTCACACACATAAATGAATGCTCATATAAACCCACAAATGCACACACTCTCGTGCAAATTCACACACACTAACACACAAGCACATGAACACACACACATGCGTGCACATGCATATGCACATGTATGCACACACATTCATGGCTTAGACAAACGTCTCATTCATGACTTGCTGAAAGCACTGTCCATTTAGAAGAAGATAATGTGTGACTTTTTTTTTTAAACATTTAATAGTCTGTCATCTCCATTATAAAGCCTCCAGGAAGTAACATCTTAGTCTTTTCCGTTAAATGACCATGATTATGTACCCATGATAATGGGCCTTGAACAAGACACCACCAGTCTTTCTTAAACTGCACTGCTGTGAACAACCATAGGATAATTGCATCATTACAGCGGGCGAATGGTGCGGGTCTCTCAAAATCCATTTTCCAAAGCGTGGGGAGGTACAGCTGTGAGGCAGATAGAGAGGCGCATTTTAATTAAAAGAGATATTTTTCACCATGACATAATACCTTCCTTCGCCACGTCCACATCCCCGCATGTCCCATCAAAGTGAAGTGGCGCACAGTCCCGGTGTTTCTGTCTGTGTTAATTGCCTGTGAGCGTTCTAGCTGGAACAGCCTGCCGCTGATCTCTGAGAGAAGCGAGACAGCTGCTCGGCAACGGTCCCCAGCAACTGCCGTTCAGCTCAAGGGAGAGCGCCGAGACGTTACTCCGTGTAAACGCATCATAGATTAAATAGAAGACGTGTAGTTTCGGGGCAAAAACTCTCTGCCATTTACCAGCGCGAGCTCGCCTTCATAAATGCGTGAGAGGTTGACACACTCTAATGTACAGTTAGCAGAAGAAAACTCTCCCCTTGGACTGCGTCATTGTGAATGATTACGCACTCCACAGCAGACAGAGTGACGCACTTTCATTGTGAAATTCAGCTCCCTCCCCGTAATACAGATATCTGGTTCTGTCAGTGGGACAGCATTGATCTGTGGGTTTGCAAGCATTTGCAGCATTTTGCTGTTTATATCCTTATAAAATATGTATTAAAACAGGAAATGTAAAAATATAAGCAACACATGTTCTAATCTTACAAGAAAAAAATAAGTATGTCAGTTATACCACAGATATTATAAAATATGTTACAACCACTTTCATCTATCTGATTTTATGCATGCAGTATAAATGGATATATTCCTACTAATATGTAGCTTTCAGTTTGTATAAACTCTATTTTTATGATGCTTATGGACAGCAAACTCTGGTTCTCTGCAGTGAGAAGATGTAACATATTTCACCCCCGAAGAACTTGATTAAGCTTTCTCGTTGGTAATTAATCCACTTGATTATCCTCAAAGGGAGAGTCTGTTCAAGCAAAAGAGGAATTCTTGCTAAAAGTACCACGAGGGGATCTGGCATTTGCTCCACCTTGGGTCCGCATAACTTAATCACAGATCCTGTTTGCATATTTAGTCAAATCACCTGCGATTTCCAGGTTTTAATCAGCTACTAATTAGAGGAGTTTTGTGAAGCCCGGAGGAATCCAGCAGCCTGTCCCTAAACGAATGCAACAACATAAAGATATCACAGTGCTGGCAGCCTCGTTTGCCATTGGCTGTGCATCTTTGGGATTTTACAGGAACTTCTTAAATGTTTTTTTTTCCCCTTTTTTATCTAACCCTGTCTTGGAATACCCAGTTGTATATTAGGCTCTTCTCCCTGCAACAAACTCTGCTGTCGTGTGGGAGCCCCAGAGTGGGATGAGTGCAGTCCTCCAGTGCACTCACATGCAGCTGCTGGGTCTTTTTCCACACTACAAGTCACACAATCCACCTCGGTGAAGTGGGCTCTCATTGGAGGATAGGCGCTATTCCAATGACATCATCGAATCCATGAATCGAAGGGTGTCTGAGAGCAGTGAGGAACCCCGGCAGACCTACCCACCCCATCCCTGTCAGAACAAAACCAAAACCAAAGTTTGTTCTCCTGCTGTGGCCTCTCATGTCAGCAGACATGACCAGGGTCAAAATCCGTCTTTACCGCTTTGCCTGCATTCGTGATGAGCAGCTTGCCAACTGAGCCACTCAGTAGCCCTTTTTCTCTGACTGTAATCATGTGATGATTGGTTGGTTGGCTGGCCAACACCACCAGCCGGGGCAGGGTTTTTGCTGTCTGTGAGTTTCACTCAGTATGCTGTAATCCATTAATCCTGGGTATCCTGGCAGTCCCCCCTTGATTCTGCAGTAGTGTCCTATCTGCAGTCTGAACCTGTGACACCCCCATGCTAAAACCAGAGCCCAGCCTTCTATAGGTGAACACAAAACAGACATCATTAATCAAAGCAAAGACATTTTAGTGCCACTACAGGTGAAAATCCGAGGCCCTTATCCTGTCACTGTCATTGTCTGTGCCATGGTAATGGTATGCGAGCTTAACCAGGCAGAGCAAAACTGTTCTTCGCAAAGGTTCACTACCCCTTCCCAAGGATAACATGACCTGCCTCTCTGCAGTCTCCCAGTAATCCATTGTGCTCATCTGGCCCCTAATAGGCAGTCGATGTCCTCAGCAGTTTAAAATCTCCCTTTAGTTTAATTACACGAAATTGAACTAAAGTAACATGAATGGTAGCCACCACCTCCCACCCTCCCTTCATTGTAATGAACAAATATATTGCTGCACTTTGTGAGTCCTTGTGTAACTTTTGCAGAGGTCTAGCCTCTGACAATCACGGCAAATTATCCCAGCTGTTACACAAATTTCCCTGTTCTCTGTTTCGTACTCTACCTGACTTTGAGTTTACCCTTCAGGAAATAATCCCAAAGTCAAGCCCAGGCAGTGCACTATTGATTCCTGCAGCAGATAGCATTGATCCTGCTTTCCCATGCATGGGGATGCCTCCCGTACATGGGAGTTTTCTTTAACCAATGTTAGCTTTTTAGCAAATGGAGTTGGTTTTTTAAGAACTGTGGAAAACAGGCCTTTTTTTTTAGCGTTTTCCCTCAGAGGAGCGTGAGGAGGAAAAGGCGTACCATATGGCCCATTGGTTTTGAGGAGCAATTTGCCCGGAATAGCTGTGGGAAATTAGTTTGGCCGGAAGACAAAGGGCGCACAGTAGCTTTCTGTGGAGCCATGAACTATGGGTGCCTTGTGGTGGAGGATAAAAACTGTTATCCACTGTTGTGGATGATTATATCAGTGTTAACCGCGTAATATATGCAAAGCACAACATGGGCTCTGTGGCCAAAAAAATAGACAATAGGGGATAAAAATAGACTGTTAAAAAAATAACATAGAAGGTGTTTTCAAATTTTAGGGTGAGTGTGCCCAGGTTGAATGATAATGGATTCAAGCTGCCTCATTATTTGAATAACTGCTTGACAGAGCTACTGCATTGCAGTCCCAGTGATGTTGAAGGACAGCAGGGTCGTGGACTCTCTGACAGACGAGCTCCGATTGTCCTCCTCATTAACGGGAGACGCTTGCTGATTGTCCACACGACCCACGGCACCCAACTGAAGCGCTGACATCCCGTAAGTCCTCGGCCCGACAGCGAGGTCTCAAGTGATAGAGCTGCCTTTTCTTTCCTTCAGTCACCCCAGCTGTAGTAATGCTCCTCAGCGGCTTAGAATTGCAAATGGCCGCCGAAAAGTCTCCCTATTCAACTCCCTCTCTCAATTCCTCTGTTATAGTAAAGCTTTTTTTTCTGAGACATTTCATACCCTCTCCTTTGCCTTGTTCCAGCAACCTTCGTACACAGGTCAGGACCGTCCGCAAAGTAAACAGCTCCTTAGCATTATATTCTTCTGAATTTCACTAATAGCACTTCAGTAGCACTTTAATGTTGTTCTGTGAGAAACCAAAAATCCAAGGAAAGTATAAATCCTGCCGAAGGGCCTGTTTGTGTGGTGTGTGCCTTATCCGTCCAACCAAGCGCTTTCCCTGAGGTTCAGTTATGGTGTTTATTGTCTTTCCCCAGAAAGGTTCAAAAGAATTTCAAGCTCATGTTAGAAATGCATACAGTTTATCTATAAGGTAATCTTTTGATAATTTTTTGAGAAAATGGCCCCAGGTGCCATTTAAGATAAGCTGGAAATTACTGTCTGTAATGCTGTGGTTTGAAAAGAGGGGAATTATTTCTTTTAAAAAGAAAATGCTCTTTTCAAAAGTACTGAGTGTGAAGATGCTGAATGAACAGGTTACTGTGAACAAACTACTCCTGCTTTGTGCTATCTGAGAGTTTTCATCTCATTTGGAAAGTTTTATGCACAGCTTTACCATTTATTCAGCTCAAAATGGTAGTGGTTATTTTGAAATGTCTCTTTGTTCTAGTGTCAGTTTACTTTATTCAACACTGTGAATGTGGTATTACAGTTAGATTAGAAATCCAAAATAGTGCATAAGGAATGTGACATGATGACATGTTTTAGTACGTCTGTGACTATGTATGTTTATGTACATACAATAGAATTAGAGAGAGGAACAGTAGAATGAGGAAACTGTTTACATGGGTCTTTCGATTCTCAGATTGTCCTAAACATCCTCTCTTCTTGTTGCAAATGCGCTAAGTCAGTAACTCTGAGCAATAGCTATCAGATCTTAGCAAACTTAATGTTGCAGTAAAATGATGGTGAACGGTTTCCGCAGGGAAATATTAAAGATGAGGAAGGCTTCCTGTTTAAACGCACCCTGTAGGCATGTTTCTAGTACTGCAAACAACAGTTTGGGCTTCTTGTTTGATGTGCTCCTTTAAAATCCGCAAATTGCACAGGACTGCAAGTAAAGGCTGCGAAATGCGGGAGTTTGACGTGTTTACTTGTACAATGCTGCAGAGTATGAAATTCAAGGCAGAGGAAAAACAGTGCTCTCAGGGCCTTCAAAGGCTTTCTGTGCAGTGCAGCAGACTCTGTCAGGTCTTTCCAGGCACATAGATGGTTTGTGGCATTTCAATTTTCTCATCTCTTTATCTAGGACCGGAGCCCTTCTATAAAGGGTACATGATGTGAAACAATCTTAAAAGGAGCACGCGAGTGAGACTTTGTGAACTCAATTTATGCTCGTCCCTCTTAACACGCAAAAAAACCCCAGGGTGCCAGAAAGAAAAAAAAAATTGTGGCTGAGATTCTCTCCTCAGGAGAAACCTTCAAAGGCTGTCGGTTTGAAATGAATTCCATTCCTCTCCTGCTCTTTGGTCCCACGGGTGCTGAGAGACAACCATGCGTTAGTGGTGGAGCTGTGTTAATTCATAGCCCCCCCTGTTGCTTTCTCTGAACGAGGGACAGCAATAAGCAGTTGCAAAAACACTCATTGTGTAAAAGCTGAAGAGTGAGATGTTGTGGTGTTGACCAGCCTCATAATATCTTATTTAACGTCAGACTGGGGTTTGGTTTTTAATGGTCTATCTGCTTGTTAATGTTCGAAAATGGTATAAAGCACTTTTTCCTGTGATGAAATGTAAGCTATAAATCAAAAAAAAGGAAGCCAAGTTGGGTCATGGGTGATGTTTGCATTTAAATTCAGACTGCAAAAAGATGAACTTGAATTGCATGCTTTTTGGGTTATTTGACTTGACATTTATGTATTATTTTTACATTACAGAAACATTACACACAAGTATCAAATCTGTATTTAGACAACAAATGCATTCTGAAATGTATTTTAACCTGCAAACATGTAGAGAAGAAAGGTCATGGAAGTCTCCAGCGAGGTTTTAAAGTATGTCTCAACTCCTGTTGAATATCCTGTCACTCATTTCTTTCCCACAAGTGCACATTTATGTCATCTCATATCATGACATAAGCACAAGTAACTGATAGTGACCCTCACCTAAGGTTTGTAGGAGCACTCTGCCTTTGAATTTATCTATTTTTGGCTGTTGAATATAACCATACATAACACAAGCTATGGTGAAGCTTTGACTGTAACCTTTCAGAGGGTGTGGGATCATCATGGTATCGAAGATTCATGTCTTCATACTGCATCTTGGTTCCACTTGCCCCCTAACACCTGGTACTTCTAGTTCTTGCTGTTTATATCACATGTAGTATTGCGATGTGTTCTGGATTCTGTGATCTAGTGACTTATGTATGGTAGCATACTTGGCTTCCCTTGTCTAGTTAGGCTGCGCAAGTTAACTTGTGGTAGGGCTTGAATAGTGTTATGCTCACACTCACTGATCTGGGAGCATTGTTAGCCTGGTCTGACACCGTTGCTCATTTGACATGAATCAATACACTTATGCTCTATTGTGCTGGAAGATGCTCTGGATAAGAGCATTTGCTAAATGAATGTAATGTAATGCAAGAGAGGTGCTATAGGTGGAGAGCTGGAACATGGGATTAATAGGGACGGACTGGGTGTGAGCTGGGATTGGCAGTCTCACTGGTCCTGGCGCTAAAGAGACTGTTTGAAGGCAGTTCTTTTTTTGTCAACCATGACAGTACAATATTCACCATCCCATACTTGTGAATATGTGGAAAAATAAAGTTATTCTGAGAAGCTCTCCTTGTTCCTGTAATGTTCAGTAATCTGCAGCCACAACCAATCTGGCTAATGCATCATGAAGAAGACAAAAAAAGGGAAGAGGAAGAAAATTTAATTGATGTGGGGGGGATTGGGCCTGCTGTGATCTGTCACTCTCACAACCGCCATATGCCACCGAGACAGAAGCAGAAACAACAAATAACTCTCAGCTCTCTCCTCCGCTCTCACGTTCCGCTCCTTTGTCGTGAAACACTCTCAGCTTCCCCCCCTGCTATAAACATCACCATCAGCTAGCAGAGTTGGCGCAATATTTTAGCGGAATATTTTAGCAGATATTTTAGAGGAAGGTCATATAAATAGGTCATATAAATATCAGGCTTTACTATCTCTGTATGTTTGCAGTGTGCCGCACAGGTTGTTCAGCTCGGTTTTTAAGGGGACCGTGGTAGAAGGCCAAGAGTAGCTAAAGGGCAGATGTCACTGTTCTTCAGTTGAGGCTTTGCATCTTTTAAAGAAAAAAAGATAATATATAATGTCGTGACAGGTGCTTTGAATGCTGTAGTTGCAGTAATGTTCCTTGACAGTGAGGCAGGCAGTAAATCTGGCTTGGCACATATTGCTTCGAACAGTTTCCCACATGTCTTTGAGCAAGCAGATCACATCTGAGTTTCACTGACTTCAGTTTAAATTGATGCTAATGAGAGAAAACAAAAAACATCACTGAGGAATAAAGACTGTCTTGAAACATCAAATCATAGGACAAAGGATGCTCATGACTGGGTTACACACACTGCAATGCGCAATTGGTTGAAGTCACTTGTTTTAAATGGAAAGAACCACACCAGTTTGAGAAACTCTGTGATGGCAATGGGCCCAAATTTAACTTTTTTTTTTTTCTTCAGCTTTTAAACTGACCTATCCTTGTTTGACCAACCAGAGGAAAAACAGGCGGTATTTGTTTGATACTCTGGAAAAAAACCTCCAGCCAGCCAGTCAAACTCTCCATGCTTTTTGTGGGTCTGGACAATGTTGTGAACCCAACCAGACCCAGACTCCCTCTGCCTTGTGCATCTGCAGTAAAGCAATACCCAGAAACACACCTTGCTCATGTATGCTGCATAATTTCCACATGTTGATTTTAAGACATAATAATAAAAACCACAACGGAAGACACAATATCATAACAGATATTGCATATTGTATTCAGCCGCAGATGGATTGTATTCTTTGTCATGTGACTGCAGACTCATTCTTCTGTGCTGGTCCAGATCAGAAATTTGTGTCATTGCTAGCTACGTAGATGTAAATTGTTGACTGAGGACTCAATGAGCACTGTATAAAGAAGTGTGCATCTATCCCAGTGTTCCCTTCTTGTCAATTCAGGCCACGTACTGTGATGCAGAACAAGGCTTAACGCCCACCGTTTGCCCTTCATTGCTGTCATTCTGTAATACCTGCATCAGTCTGGAGGGGTAAAAGGGCAGTTCACATTGTGCGCGTCTTCTCAAATCAGATACCTTAAAGCAAAATAAAGATGGAAACGAGGGCTGTTTACTGCCAAAAGTATTTTGTAGTCCAATCTTGCAGTTCTTATGTAAAATGATACATAAATGTATATGTGTGGAAAATCTGCAAATCTCAGTGAGAGAACCCCAGGGAAAGTGCTTAGATGGCCATACAGAGCAGCCTCAAAGTCATGTGTCATCATGCATTCTACCCAACACTTTACCAGGGGTTTATTTTTTCATATAATCACACAGGGTTCTTTTCAAGGCAATGTGCTCAGAATGTTTTCTGACATTAAAGCATGTCAGTACATTTAAATGGGAAAAATAATTGATTTGTTCATTGTTTATATTCTACCTGTGTCGTGTTAAAGACTTTGGAAGCTCTGCAGCGAGTTGGCAATAACAGTACATCAAAAACGGATAAACAATATGCTCTCTGTAGCATTTGAATAGCCCCTTTAGGTAAAATATCGTTTAAAGAAGCAAAACTCTCAGCTTTAAATCATCATCCGGAATCATCATTCACCTTGCATATCATTAAGGCAGAAGGCTGTTGACATTTATCAGCTGTGAACTAGCCCTCCAAAGAATGGAAAATAACCGCTTACTCCCAGGACGTACCTTATAACACCATGCATTTGTGGCCAAGAAATCTGTCTGGGAGGGTTTGTTTACCTGTTGTTGATATCATAGACCGTCTTGGCTAATGTTCAAAGAGTGAGTTGGCAGTTTGCCACTTTAGTTTCAGCTTTTTCAAATATGTAATAAAACAATGTATAAATAACTGTTTTCTGTATATAAGCTGAAGAGTCCCATAAACATAATTAAATATAATAATACGTAATTATAATACATAAATATGTTCAAAAAACCATTGGCTGTCTACCTTCAGACAAAGAGAGGGAGGCAATGACGTGTGTTTTGACTTTGCTAATCGTATTTTTGAAGGTTTTTTTGTTGTTGTTGTCTGTGTGAACATAAAAGCTGTGCGGCTGTCCTTGCTCTCCTCGTTCTACCAGTGCCAGCAGAGCCAGTGGACTCGGCCTGAGTCAGCAGTAAAGAGCGGGAACACATGAAAGTTATCGATCAATTAAGTGAGTTATTTGTTCAATCACAGCAGCCCTGGCCCCAGAGGGCTGGAGAGCGTTCAGGTGATCGTGCCAAATGATGTCCAAATGACTTCATAGAAAAGAACTGTCCTCTTGATTGATGGAGTTCATGTCCCTCCAGGATGGCAAAAAATAGGCCAATTCTCGAGGAAGCTGGGAAATTGCACTCATGGGCATTGATTGCGGAGAGTGGGGTTGCAGGAAGCCAACGTGGGGAAATGACCAACATTAAAATAATCTTACTCATGTAAATGGCAGCTCTTTCTCTGACCGCATTAAATGAAATACCATGACTCTTTATACTCTGATTTTTTTCAAAAAGTCACAAACCTTTAATGTTAGTACCAGGTGCCAGGTGAGTTTAAAAACATGTTACTTATTTTCATTTCTAGCACTACATTTTTTGTTCAAATTCAGTGCCCCCCCCAAAAAAAAATGTTGTCCACAAAACAAAAATGAGCACTTTAAATTTGTTTGTCAATGCCAAGGATGGATCGTATTGCATTTGGATTGAATCTTGTCCCTAGTCACATGTTATTTCCATGTGGTGATCATTTGGATTTGTGTAAAATAAGCATGAAAGATTTCAAGCCATTGTATACATCGCTGTTGACTTGTCCAATTGCTGATTGTCCAGACAGTGTTTTCTGACCACATGTAGCTAATAAATGCAATGTGTGTATTATAAACTTACAATGTTCTCAGTGGCGGTGCCTTTTGATTATAATATCCTATCCTTTTTAGGTACATATTTCCTTATCACTCTTAGTACTGAAGATCACAATCATGATTTCCTGTGAACTGATCCATGTCCCTTACTTCCCATGATGCACCAGTCATGTGTTGTTAATAGCAGGCAGCTGGCAAGATCATGTGACACGCCGACTGAGCCGTCAGCCATATTGGTTTCCATGCTTCCTGAACCCGGGGGCAGTAGAGCACGCTCTACAGTGGAAGCTTTGTCTGGGATCTGAATGCCTTTAAGTCTTGGTTTACGCTTCGTAATTTCCATCCCACTTGAAATGAAAGCCTGTCTTCATGCACCGGATGACGTACTGTGAATCATGATACTGATGTTGTTTCTTATGTTTTATAGTGAGTAATTGTGCAAAAACATTTAGCCCTTGCCTGTGTGTATTTCAACCTCCTCAGTGCAACGTGGAATGCTTTGTGTGTTTGCTTTGCGAATATCACATATCAGCACTGTAAATACAAACTAAAAACTTTATTGCTTTATTTCAAGAGCATGTTGATCTTCCAAACAAACAGAGCTCTGGTGAGCAGAGCATGAAGACACAGCATGGCGGCAGTGTAGCATAGTGGTTAAAGAGCAGGACTCGTAACTGAAAGGTTGCTGATTCGATTCCCTGCTGGGGCACTGCTGCTGTACCCTAGGGCAAGGTACTTAACCTACAATTGCCTCAGTAAATATCCAGCTGTGTAAATGGATAAAATCTGTAACTGTTGTAAGTCGCTCTGGATAAGAGCGTCTGCTAAAATGCCAATAATGTAATGTAACAACATTAAAAGCTGGTTTCGTATGAAAAGACGCACACCCAGGCGTTTGTCAGTTTGGCAGGTTACTGGCCGGCCGGCAGAAGAAAGAGACTCGGTTCGTAGCAGGAATCTGGCACGAGCCTGGCTGGTGGTGCCCGGGACCGCCGGTGCGAAGGCGGCGGAAATGTTCCTACAGAGCGGTCAACTCCACCTGCAGTGCAGACAACTTTGAAATGACCTCATCAGCAAGAGATTTCCACCTGCACTGCCTGTATTTGCGAAAGAGAGAGAGAGAAAAAAAAACGAACACGGGGGCAAGTTTTTCCCATGTCTCTTTATTTACATAAATACACTTGCTGTGCTGGTCGCAAAGGCCAGCTGCAGATATGTCACAAGGTTGACCCACCACAGAGCAGGTGCTTTTTATCATCTTGTAGTTGGCTGCCAAAGCAGGCTACATTACATGATGGATGTCCTCGTGGAGTGGAGACTGTATACTAAAGTAATCCTGCATGCTGAGGGTCACTACGTCACAGGTATATATATGGTAAAGGGCAGCCACACTGTTTCATGATACAGTAGTTGCATTAGTAACCTTTGTTCTGTCTCACCTTGTAATGGCCATCAAATCCAGACATGTTATAGTATAAGGTGGATGGCTGTATTCCAAAGCTGTCAGCAGGAAGAGGTGTAGCACAATTTTATCCATTTTTTTCTCGAGTTCTCTGGTTTTAATTTTTATAAATGTCAGAAAGTATGCCTCGCCACGTAGAGACAGACGTTTTGTGCTGACATGGCATATAAATATACTTTTATGTCTCTTCCTCGGAAACTCACTTATCTGCCATTCATAACATTCCATCCTGTTACATTTCACAGCTCTCTTTCATCCAGTGAAAGCCATAAATCATCTCTTCTGACACTGCATAACATAATAATAGCATGTAACAAGTAGTGAATAGTTATTTCCATCGTTTCTGCTAAAAATATACTTCATTTTAAAAACCCCTTCAAAAATGATGGGCTTCGTTTTCTGCCTGCCTAACAGTAAACTGACAGTTAAGTCCTATATATTAATATATACATGGTCAACTACAACAGTGTTCCAAGTCTTGTCTTCCTAACTGGGGAGTCAAAAAGGAGTGGGATACAAGGAGAAAATAAGAAAATGTTGCATGGATTCAATCAACATATTTTTGTTACTTTGATTGGTAATTAAGTGCAATAATTAATTTTTCTTTCCCAAACAATGTTGTGCTATTACCAGAATTAATTAAAAACAATAGTGTTTGCACTGAGAAAGTAGTCTGGTGCTTGTATGTTTTTGTAAGTCAGTCAAGGACAAATGTTGATTGAGTCCAGTAGTGTATTCCCACGAGTCAGCAATATTTTGTAGCGCTGCACTGGGTGTTTGGGGTTTATTTTGTGTATGACCAGCATTCTCATTGCAGAGCCTTTGGTTGCCTTTCAACACTCAGCTGCATCATCATAGCAACAAACAGACCGATTCACTCCCACGGAAGTGCAGCCTGACCTTTGAGAAAATTTGTTTGAAAACTGAGGAAAGACTCTCGGTGCTCTAGTTAAACAAATAAGAATCACAGAGCGGCGTGTCCAACGGCAGGCGTTAATCAGGGAACATATGTTTATAGTTTATTACATATTTCTCTGCGTCTGCGCTCTGCTTTGCCAGATTGCTTCTGTTCTCAGCGGGCTTTTGTTTCTGAGTGGCAGCTGTATTTGGGGTTTGAATGTAGGATGCAGAATTAAGAAAGATTAAAGGAGTCCGTGACGAATGGCAGCAGTGACATGGCGTATCAGACAGTGGCACTTAAAATTGCAAAAGGGGCATAACATAAATCCGTTTCAATTAGGAATTACTGTTGAAAGCCTTGCATTTAATTACAGTTAATTTTTTCAGAGTGAACAGTGAAGAGGAACAAAGATAGTTTTGCTCAGATGGACCACTTAGCATGCTAATCTGAGAAGTAACCGGAGAATGCTGTGGGGAGCCAGTGATCATCACACTTATTGCATATTGAATGATGGAGAACATTTTTAAGATGTCAGTGGCTAAAAACAGTTGTCTTGATCACCTTTCTTCAATGAGAATATAAACAACTGGTAAAACAGTTTGCACACCTTTCTTCAATGAGAATATAAACAACTGGTAAAACAGTTTGCACAGACAATTGCAAATCTCAGAAATAAATAAACCATATCACTTGCAACAATTATCAGTGGTGATATTGAAAGACAAAATATGATTGGACAGGATCATAATGTACTTCAAAATTATTGTCATGTTCGGAATGTAAATACACAGGATTCTTATGTTCCCAGATGATAAAGTTGTGTTAATGTTGCTCAGTGGCATTGTTCCAGGTTTTTGTAAGTATTTTGATACCACAATGAAGTGATGGATACTAACGTTGCAAGTTGAATAATTGAGTTAAGACAGTGGAGGTTCACCCCACCACTCTTCAAATAGAATTATATTGTAATACGTCGGGAGAAGTAGCCTGGAATATATAAATTATCCTTTGTACACCTCCTTGAATCCGTATGAATTGCGTGCAAGTGTTCAAATTAATGCACAAAGGCTTCTCTGTGCCTCGTTCTCCAGTAGCCCACCCTCTATCTATCTGGTCTAATTATGACATCTTTCAATGTGCCAAACACGCAATCATTCAGCTGAGGACAAATACAGAGAGAGAGAATGGGAAAATGGCTGTACCCCTACCCCACCAGCAATGAATATCTGGAAACCTGGAACGGAGAGCAGTAGATATCTAATTATCACTGTAGTTTAATTAACAGCTCAATTAGTCTTGGCAATGAGGAGGGCAGAAAGAGAATAATAGAACATACAGTAGCGGGACCAGTGCTGGGGAAAAAAAAAACTGGTGCAACTGATCTGATCAAATCAGTACAATCATATGATTTGTGTTTTCCGTTTAGTGCCATTTGTATAGCGTGTGTATGAATACAGGAACTTTGGTTAATGAATTTAGCCATTTTATGTTGTTGAGTTTAAAAAAATGAGTTATTTTGACCCTTCAACACACCAAAAGTTGGGATCATGCCAGCTGGCCAAAACTGGGTACATGCCAGCTACACAGATTGTGAAGGAGAAAAAATACATTTTTGAACATCTCTTTATGTCATAACAGCAGATAGCTTGATTCATAAAAGTAACAAAGTAAGTTACAGTTTCTGTCAAATGGAATTTCAGCATTATAAAAGTACATAGAGTCTGAGTTACAGCTCACAGCCTAAACATTCTAATTTTAACTGTCAACGTGCTAGTGATGGAAATGGACAGTTTTGTATGAGAAACAGTCTTAGAACTTGGAAATCGCCATATGCTTATGAAGCAAACTGTCTAAGAAGTTGTCTACAGCCATTTCTAAGTGAGCTGCAGTTGACTGCAGGCCACTTAATGTAGTGAAGGACTCATTTCTGGAGGATGTTCTTAGACTAGTTTGTCTTAGCAACTGGCTCAGTGAAAATAAATAGGAGAAAAGGTGATTTATTCCCCTGTGCCTCTAGTTCATCCTCTGAATCTAATGTGTCTTTACAATGCACATTTACAGAACACTTTCACTCTCTCACAGTTTTTTTTTTTCAGAATTAGACTCAACTGTTTGTTTTACTTCCAATCCAAGCATGCTGTTAGTATTGTATTTAATCATAATGTTTACTTAAAATACAAAAATGCCATTCTAAAAAGACAGATTTACCTTTTAGGGTTGTTTAGGGCCAATGCTGTTTTTTCTTTGGTAGTTTGTAGGCTATAGACTTGAAAACTGAAAGTTCAATGACCTCTTTTTGCAGATATATTGGTCGACCTGTAATTCGAATTTGCGATTGGGATTAATCATGGTTACTGAAATTGGAAGATTATATTTTTAAATGTTTGACAGCCCTACCTTTTTTATCAGTATCATCATTTTAATGAACCTGATCACTGAAAATGATCTTGATCACTGTTTTTTCTTAGACTACTTTTTTCTCTTACATATGCATGTTTAAACATAGACAGCTTTAAAACTGGTTGCATCCTGAATTAGTTGTGTGTTTTTTGGACACATCTCTGTGGCACAACTGAATGACTGCATTTGCTTCTCAAGCTATGCTAGATAGAAATGAGAAAGATAAAGAAGAGCTTACAATTGAAAAAAAAAACTATAAATTGGTATTGTGTGATGTTCCTACTCTTTTGAAGGAAGTGGTTCCTACATTTCTCAAAAAAGAGAAAACTTTTTTTGATGTGATTAACTCTGCTTGTGCCCTGAAAACAGGCCCAATGTTATTCCACTTAATTAAAATAATTAAGACAAGTGCTAATATCTTTCAAAAGTAATTGGTGTCCCAGATACAAAAGAAGCACTTCAATCCCCCCCAGCCCCACCTCCCTTGCAATTACCTCTAGCCAAACACAATTAACATTGTGATTTCTTAAATCTCATGGGCAACTGACTGACGATTTATTTTCTGTGAAGCTTCTGTCCATTGAATACATATGATGTGCTTTATTTGGAATTCCTTTATTTGGAAGTCCCAATTAAGCAGGAAGTCAGGTGCAGCATTATACATTGTTTTATAAAATAATAAACCCTTTGTACTGTTTCCACCTGCTATTCGGAAGGAAGGTGTGGCACCCCTGTTTAAATTGGAAAGGACACATTATGACTTTCTTTTGAACTTACTCTTATCGTTCCCCCATTATAATGGAAAAACTTTCAACAGGAAAACAGGATCTTGCAATTAAGTTCTGTTCAATTAATCGAAACAATGATATAAGAGCTCTGTTGTTCTCACTTCCTCCTTTCTAATTTGTCAAAATTAGGTTTTGAAGGGCAGAAGAAACAGAGGATCTAATTAAATGCATCGCTAAGTGAAGACAAAAAGTTGGGAGGACAGCATTTCATCTATAACAAACAAGCTCACCAGCACTCGCTAACACACATTAATTCCTGCATTTTCAGGCTTTTTACGAACTGCTCTCCCTCTCTTTGCAGATGCAGCAGCTCTTCTACGAGAACTACGAACACAACAAGAAGGGGTTCATCCAGGAGCTCCACAGCAGCAAGATCCACAACGCTATCACCCTGCACCCCAACAAGAGGCCGGCCTACCAGTACCGGCTGCACAGCTACATGCTGAGCCGCAAGATCTCGGAGCTGCGCTACCGGACCATCCAGCTGCACCGCGAGAGCGTGGCCATGAGCAAGCTGAGCAACACGGAGGTGCAGCGGGAGGACCAGCAGCTGGGCATGATGCCCTCCTACACCCGCTACCAGCCCACGGAGCGCGGCGACGTCATCGAGTGGGAGTTCCTGACAGGGAGGCACCTGTACGCCACGGGGGAGAACCAGGTGCCCCGGCAGGGCCTGGGGACCATGCTGCGGGCCGCCCTGGAGGACACGGTCATGCAGGTGATGGAGATGATCAACGAGAACTCCAAGGCCCGCGGGCGCGTCATCGACTTTAAGGAGATCCAGTACGGCTACCGGCGGGTGGACCCCATGCACGGGGCGGAGTACATCCTGGACCTCCTCCTCTTGTACAAGAAGCACAAGGGGCGGAAGGTGACGGTGCCCGTTCGGCGCCACGCCTACCTGCAGCAGTCCTTCAGCCGGCCCTTCTTCATGGAGGCGGAGGAGCTGGACGTGGCCGAGCTGGTGGAGACCATCAACACGGAGTCCCAGTCCTTCTCCTTCCTGTCCAACTCCCTCAAGATCTTCTCGCCCTTCCAGTTCACCGAGTCCACCAAAGAGATGCGGGAGCGCAGCCAGAGGAAGGTCCACGTGCTGGTGCCCCTGACGGGCCGCTACGACATCTTCGTCCGCTTCATGGAGAACTTCGAGAAGACGTGCCTGGTGCCCAACCAGAGCGTCAAGCTGTCTGTCATCCTGGTGGACAACGACAGCAACCAGGACAGGGAGAAGCACCTGGAGCTGATCAAGGAGTACCACAACAAGTATCCCAAAGCCGACCTGACGGTCATCCCCATGGCGGGAGACTTCTCCAGGGGCCTGGCGCTGGAGATGGGCTCGTCGCAGCTGGAGAACAACACCCTGCTCTTCTTCTGCGACGTGGACCTGGTCTTCAACGCCGACTTCCTGCAGCGTTGCCGGGACAACGCCATCCAGGGGAAGCAGGTCTACTTCCCCGTCATCTTCAGCCAGTATGATCCCAAGATCGTCTATTCCGGGGCCGCCCCCGACGACAGCAGCTTCGTCTTCACCAAGAAGAGCGGCTTCTGGAGGGACTACGGCTTCGGAATCACCTGCATATTCAAAAGCGACCTGCTGAAGGCTGGGGGGTTCGACACCTCGATCCAAGGCTGGGGACTGGAGGACGTGGACCTGTTCACGAAAGTGATCAACTCCGGATTAAAGGCATTTCGGAGTCAGGAGACTGGCATCATCCACGTTTACCACCCTGTTCACTGTGACGCTAACTTAGAGCCCAAGCAATACAAAATGTGCCTAGGGTCTAAAGCTAGCACTTATGCCTCCACAATGCAGTTAGCAGAACTATGGCTGGAGAAACACTTAGGCGTAGGGTACAACAGAACTTCCTCCTGACATTCCGGCTCTTTCCTCCTCCTCGGGAGTTTACCTCAGTTCTGCACATCTGCAGAGAGCAGTGGAGTCCGTATGAGTGAGTCCCTGGGTACGCTCGACTGTTTGGGTGACTTTGTGCAATTATGTTCGTTTGTTTGTTTTGTTTTTTTTGTCATCGGTTTCTCGACAGCGTCTTCCAAAGTACGTTTGCAGCACATGCTGAATCTGTGGTCGTTTCAGCGTTTGCCTCACGTTCGCGCCTGTGATTCCGTGCGTCCGTTTCCCCCTTTTTTTCCGCCATCAGGAAACCCCTCCCGTACGTATTCTCAGGAGCGCATCTTTCACACCGTGGCCACTTTTGATGAATGTGTGCAATGCAGCTTTGGCCTGTGTTAGCTGGACAGAGCCACGCCCTCCATGTTTGTCCACAGACACTGCTTATCCCAATGTGACAGTGACAACAGCAGCAACAATAATAATAATGATGATGATAATAATATTAATAGTAATAATAATAATGATTAATAATAATAATAACATACTGAAAGTACCACAAATGTGCTTTAAATCTCCCACCAGGGAAGGGACTGTAAAATAGAGTTTTCTAATTTATACAAAGATAAAAAAAAATGTGTAAACAGAACATTCTTCATCTGCAGTATTTTATAAAATGCGTGAATGGTTTTGATGATTGTATCTTTATTTTTTAGTAGAAATATTTCCATGATGTAAAGGTACTGGATACCGTGCAACGTCAGCTGTCTTCTTAATATCATTTCAAATACAAAAATGTCCACATAATATCATTTTCCTCTTTTGTGGCCATGCTTCACTGAAAAAAAGCATTTCATTTCCATTATTTCAGCTTTGTTGGCTTTCAACTTTTTCAGTTTGCTGGCAAGAACAAAAAAGTTATTAAAAGGGGTTATTTATAATAAAAAAAATTAAAATCCTTGTGTTTTTTGTTTCGTATGAGAAAGCCTACCTCATTAGATCCTTCCTAATGGTGCACGGACAGCAGTATGAATATTATATTGCAATTCAGGTGCTGTATTTCATTAATGACACAGATAACTCAGGAAAAACTTGATCCCATGTAATTTCTTCACACTTCTAGTGCTGAGGTAAGTGTTTTATGAGGAAAATGCTTAATTATGTATCTGGTGCTTCAGCTCCAGCACTGATGTTCATTATTTCAGGTTCCACACAGATTATCCTCTGTTGCGTGTCCCATTCAGGAAAATGTGAGGCAATTTAATCCTAAATCATAGGATTAACTGACAAATGGTCATTACCTGGGCAATAGAAAAATTCAATAAGCCCATCTAAAGCAGGCATTCATCAGCCACCGAGCACTGCCTGAGCAAAGTTCATTAGACACATAATTTAATTAGCAGGCAAAATAGTTTTACATCCTTCTTATTTATAGAATGTCACCTGACAGGTATCAAACAGGCTTGGAGGGTTTCATTAAGAAATCCAATAAAGACTGAACAGATGGCAGCCCAGCCATCCCTCTTGTTATATTAAAGTGTCATGAGGAGAGTCAGATATTTCCCACAATTTAAAGTTGTTGGGAATGGAAAGGAAAAGGTAATCTTCCACCGTGTCAGAAATCTTCAGCTATCAGCACCAACCTTCTCCTCATCTGTATAGGAGACAAGGGAGATGGCTGTTGTATTATTTATTAATTTTATTTCTACCAGACACTGAACTCATCTTTGTAGAGTAACAGAATTTATACATTTTGGTTCTCCTTTCCATGTGATTTTAATGGGAAATGTATATATACAAAATACAATATATAAACCAGCCATAACTGTTTTTTAAATGCCGTGATACAGTTTTCAAAAGATTTTGATAAAGTGCCGACATCTCATTAAAACTCCCAAACTCAAAATTTTGACATTTTCTCACCAGACATACAAAAACAGAACTGTCTGTCACCAGCTCAGTTGTTCAAATACTATTGTCATACATAAAGCCCCATTTGAAATGCTAATTGATATTTTGGCTTCGTTTCATTGTGTGGTAACAATTAGCGCTCATTCTCTCAAATGGCCTTCTCCATGAGCTAACGCAGAGCGACAAAATTGTTAATGAGTACATTGCAGGCATAAAAAGACAGAAAAACAGCAGCCGTTCGTAGCAATTAGGAGCAACCTGGCATGAGTCGTGGCTGTGGTCGACAGCCAGGTATGTGCCATGGTCTCTGACGAAAGCAGCAATGTTGCTTGGCCATGTCCGAAACCCATTCTTGTGACTGTCAGCAGCTGAACAGCTCATTCAACTCAATTCACTGTAACGAGGTCAACTGCCACCTTGGTTGTCCATGCGGTCTGTAATGAGATCCGGTAAGTAAATTATGCTCTGCTGGGTGACATTACACTACTTGCAACAGTCGCTGCTTGCAGTCGGGCTGCTGTTCTGTGTCCTATGTTTAGGATAGAAAGGTAGGCAAAGGCACAGTGACTGTGTGGCCGTAAGCTCAGTGCAGAGAATGACACTGGTTGGAAGAGTCCGAGCCTAAAATGACATTCACCACGGGAACATGCGAAGAAACATCATTGCTGATAATTATATGTTCGAAGGAATCAATTCAGTAAGCGCAGCTGGAGTTGAAACAGATTTTTAAAAGGCGCCACATCACAATGAAGCAAATCAATTTAGGCAATTTCAGGAAAATGAAGACATGGTAAAGACACGTAACAGCAAAGGTTCAAGTCAATGTTGAGTAATTGTAGGAGTAAAACAGTAATGGGTGACAGACGTGACTGGTCTTTACGTTTGAAAAGCGTTGCATTAGTTTGTGTAATTGCCAGGTTGGCAGGATTTGATCTCGTTTTCGGTAAATACTTTCTGACACCCTTAAGCTTGTGAAACTTGTGTGTTTTTGGTGCAGTAGTTGCTCAGGCATGTTGTAATTATCATATCTGAATCAAAAATGCTGGAGAGGTTTACCTTTTTGTGAAGTTTTGCACATTGTCTTAATCTTTTGGAAAAAAAAAAACATGCCAAAGCTTCTGAGAGAATCTAATACCATAAAACTGTAAAATGGTCCTCTGAAGAAACAGTTAACACCAGATCTGTAGACACTGTGTAGTGACTCCAGTGACAGAGAGCAGCGGAAATTACAGACAGAGCTTATCTCATCTATAAAAGGGGATCTTTGAGGGCTAGATCATTAAAATGTATGCACAGAAGTGGCAGCCGATGACTTGCAAATAAAGGAGGCAGAGAACAACTTAAGAACCTCAGGTCTCCTTATGATAAAATCGCAGTGAAATGCCATTTTCAAAGTTTTAAAAGTTCAATCACGTCATGTAAAGTGCACAGATCGCCCTGCCATGAGACAGCATTAGCAGCAAGGGAGAAAGAACTCATCTGCTGATTGATGGTTACCTAAACTAGCAAACTTATTAACCAGGAGCAACCATCAAAAAAACACGTTCAGGACAAGTATCGGTCTAAGGGTAAGTTCTCCATTAATTTTGGCCCGTGGGCCACCTCTTCAGTGTTGTCAGCTCGAAACTGTACAGTACGTCTATGTGTCTGAAGAGGGAAAATGTAACACAGGAAACCTGCACTGCCAAGCTCCACATCCTGGATGTTGCTAGGACAGGCCACAGAAAAAAGGCCTTATTTATGAAAGCCGCTTGCTGTACTTCCAGCTCCCAGCTTGGGCGGAATAATGAGCGTTACATACACGTACGCCTTTGCAGCTGTCATAGAAATGCACGTTTAATGCGCTGAGGGATTCCCTTTTAGCAGAGGCTGAGAGTGCAGTCACAGGCCAATCGAAGATTTTTTCCAGCGGCGGGGTCAGGGTGGTGAAGAAGCTTGTATGCTGGTCGAGGTGAGGTCACAGACACTCTGGATTCAGTTGGCTGACTGGCTTTTCAAAGGAGATCTGAGCAGAATAGGCACAAAGCATGCCATGATTATAATGAGAGTTTAATTTTGCACAAAACCTAAAGATAGCTACCTCTTTTCTAACACTGATTGGAAACACTATTCACATTTGCATTGTGCGCTGAGACTCATCTACTTTAGGGATCAAAATGTATTTTTCTGACTTGGCTAAGTAAAATCTGCAGGGCTTTCACTTCATAAGTTCCCCAGCCAGTCCACATACAAAAACATGTAATTGGAAAGCTTTCAAACCATTCTTAAGAGGCTTTCGTCCCACTCAAACAATGAAAGCTTGAATGCAATTCACAGGCACTGATGCATATTGCCAGGAAAATGTAATGATACAATAATATAGTTATAATGAGTTAGTGCCACGTTATGAATTGACTCAAGCCATCAAAGAACATCTTTCTGAAATGCTACCATGTGCACAGGGTAAAGAGTATTGGAAAATCAATATATCAGATGGCTGTGGATAGTACACATTACCAGAAAATAGACCACACTGTTCTCCAAACGTCCAGTTAGAAAACAGATCATTGAACATCTATAGAGATCGGATAACTGACACAGAAGGAGCTGAGTACTGTAACCATCAGACAAAATACAAACTGTCAGTTTCATTTCAAGCAACTATTTGTCCCAGACAAAAGTATTGAATCTGAAAATGACCAAGGAAAAGAGAATTTATTCATTTTCTATTGAACTCTTTTGATAACCCCTTTATTATTTGTTTGTAGATTGTGAATTAGGACTGGTGCAATTGTTTGAAATACTTTACAGATAGTTAGTGTTAATCAACTAATTGATCCTGTCGAAGAGGAACTCCTTCTGTACTTTGATATGGGTTATGATGTGGATATGTACAGTATAAAATACTTCCCAGCCTAAAACAGTGTATGCTGCATTTTGCAGGTGTTGCATTTCTTAAAATCAGTCGTATCTGTGTCTGAAGAGGCTGAAGAACTTCCTTCTCCATGTCAAGATCTGGGATTTCATGAATTCAATGAGAACGTGAAAATGTGACAGATTGCTGTCAATCATGCGGAGTATCCCAAATCCAATGCTCACCAGCTGGTCATGAGGACAAGATAAAGACTAACTTAGCATGGGTCAAAGTTGGCGCAGAAGCAAATATACCCCTTGAAACGTCTGATCACACGTCTGCGAAAGATTTCAACGTGAGCAACGCAGCAATTCTGCATACCGAGTGGTGACAGGATCTGCAGAGTATAATTAAACATCAGCTAAATCAATGGGAAACTGGTCACTGTGAAAATTGATTTTTTTTGTTCTTTTCCTGTCAATATTCTGATCGATCTACTTGAGCTGAAGGTGAAGAAAAAAGTCAGTGGCAATGTTAATGACCCTTCACATAGCCCAGCTATAACACATCAGCTAAATGAAAATATGATGCACTGTCATATACGGTGAATATAAGATAGCACTGAAAGATTGACAAAATACATTACACTGTTGGCATTTAGCAGATGCTCACATCCAGAGTGACTTACATAGTTTATAAGTTTTTATATGTTACCCATTTACGCAGCTGGATATTGTGCCCAAGGGTACAACAGCAGTCCCCCAGCAGGGAATCGAACCAGCAACCTTTTGGTTACACAGCCTACGTATTGGAGTGGTGATATGGAGTGGATTACTCTGTAATTGAGTATGAACTGTTTCAATGTCAAGAATGTAGTTTGATGCACATTCATTTTGCAATTACATTTCAGGCACTGAATTTTTTTTCTGATTTCAAATCCTTTCTCTCTTTTTTCATTTAAATTTCTATTTTTGGTATTTTTCAAACCCTCATACAGGTATGCAGCTTTAGAGAGATGTCATTAACCACTTTCCATCACAAGGTTGTCAGTCATCGTGTCCTTTCTTGGTTCAGCGGTAACTAGGCAACCAACTTTGGAAGGCGATGAAAAACATGTGCCACATACAACACTAGCTGGTGCGTTTGATACTTCCTGACTCACAGCCCCTTGTGCTAGTTCCAGGGGTTATTTAAAGAAAGTCAGCCGCAGAGGTTATCAATAAAGCTATCCGATGAGCCCGCTGACCTTTGGAACGGGATATGGATAGAAACGTACCTGAGTAGGTCATTATTCTGGGCTCCTGGTTCGTACTATCACTCTGTCTTATGCTTTAAAGAGGTCACTGGCTGGGCCTGCGGTTTCTCTGCCAAGTGCAAACTGACAGGAATGCTCGATAGTCCTGGCGATTCGGTGGTACTGTTGACCCCCCCTGACACATTAAATATGATCAAAGGACAGATGACAGTGCAGATTCCATTTGTCTCACCCACCGGCTTGTGCAGCAAAATGAAGAGGTACTTCTCAGCCTCAGTGCTCTCACACTAGTGGATTGGGGGGAGAAATGTAATATGTGTAATGGAGAGGGATTGTGTATTTTTCAGAGCTAAGTGAAGATTAGCTGTGCTTACCAGACGTGCACCTTCAACCATGCGGTCATAGACAGTGTACGCTGGGTTACCGAGGCAGTAGGCTTCAAAGCACGAACAAAATATTTTGAGAAGAGGTGCCCGCGTTCGAGTCCTTCACGTAACGGTACCCCGCATCTCCTCCTCCCGAGATCTGGATCAGGAGGCAGGAGTGGCATCAAAGTTTAATGAGGGAGATCATGTGACGCGCCCATCACTTCGCACTTCAAGAAATCGACTCTGGCGTGCCGCTCCATGCTAAACCCGCAGAACAAAAAGAATACAGAATCGCCTTCCCCCCTCCTCCCGCCGCCCAAAAAGACTGACAAGGTCAGACAAAGAGAAAACTATCTGCGCCGCTTTCATCTGGGGTCGTCCAACTTTTACACATTTAAACTGACAGGAGTATCGGCGCTGTTTGATTTGTTCTTGCCGAGTCCTCCTTCGTCCTCTCTGCTGGGTGTGAGGAATAAAGAGGTGCCAAGGTTTCTTTTTAAAAATATGGATAAACGCTGGACCTGCGCCAATAATTAAAACTGGGTCTACTGGCAAATTGAAATATGCTTTGACAGTTTAAATGCCTGTGTTCAAAGATCATTAATAAAATGTAAAAACAGGCCGCACGCTTGATGATTGACAGATTGGGTGAAGCCATTGTGCATTCTGCCCATAGTATTGTGTTTACAGTAGAATAAGCTCTACCTCCTATTGTTTGCACTTACAGATGTCATGTATGGACTGTATGTATTTAATGTGTGCGACGTATGGACTGACACATACAGGTTAACATGTATTTCATGCATGGGGGCCAAAAGTACCCTCTGTTTGTGAAGTACTCTGTGAGTTCAGAGAATTGCGTGAGCCAGCAGTAGTCTGCGAGCCCACAGAACTCTGTGAATCTGCAGCACTCTGCGATTTTTTATCTCTAACATTCTGAAAGCATGAGTTGTACTGAACACCTCTGCTGTAAGCCCTGTAAGTGATAAGACCAGATGGGGTTTCTGTAATGAACAGAAAAACACAACAGCTTGCATGAGGAGACAGGAATATGTCAAGATATTTTGCGCATGTTTATATGTGTTATCTGTAATTTCATTTCCTAAGCAGACACCCCTATGCTGGGTAACTAAATAGCTTGCATTTTATATATTATATATTTGGACAGCTTATTTAACGTAAATGACGTTATCCACAGTAAGTACGTTTCCCAAGGGTACAGCTGTGGTTCCCCACTTGAGATTCCACCTTGCAGCTTTCTGGTTAAATGTCAAGTTATATCATTGTTAAATCATGTGGAATGTTGATCATTATGAAGGATCAGACACAACAATAACCTGTGAAATGTGACACCTATGAGATATATAGGAAAAGGACATATTACATATCCTTGTCTCAAAGACAGGAGAAATACCGTGAGAGGAGCCACTCAGTCAAAACAAAGGGCCATTTAATTTATTGAAACATCCTCAATGTGGCATTCTAATTAAATTGCATTCCTTCCACAGTCTATTTCAGGATGAGCAAGGCTAAGAATGTGTGTGTGTGTGTGTGTGTGTGTGTGTGTGTGTGTGTGTGTGTGTGTGTGTGTGTGTGTGTGTGTGTGGAAGAGAGTGGGTTCTGATGAGTAAAAAACATGAAATTTTTTATCTTGAGTGACATAGAAATTGACACAGCCAATAGACACTGACAAGAATTATACAAGCTCTTTTGTATATCTACATCCATCTATCTGTATATCTAATTTTCTGGTTCTATAAATATACATAAACCTGGCAGCTAAAGCAGAAATCATTGCAAACAAGGAGCACCTATGATGCCTGGTGATTTGACTGAGCAACTTCCACCTGTGAAAGCCTGGACGCTCTGGCCAATCTCAGAGTTCCCCATAACCGCCCAAAGCATTCTGGGTAGGGGGGTCACAGCGGTAATGAGCAGCGGAGAGGTGCAGTGAAGGCCCTTGTCAGAGGCAGCTAAGGTCGGCACCGGCTGAAGAAGAAGGCGGCGAGAGGAGGTAACAGCCAGAAAGCGAAGTGAAAACCTGCCAGCCAGTCATGATGGATGATGGGAGCTGCAGTGCTGTGGGAGGCTGGGTTCCCTCGGACCGCGTGCACCTGTCAGTCCGAGCGGGCGTCCACCGATCAATTATGAGGTGTGTGGGAGCTTTGTTTAGGCCGCAGTGCTGTCCGCTTGGGCCTTCGCCTGACAGAACCCTGACTCCATACATTACCGCCACTGAAATCTTTTGCAGTTTAACTCGGGTATGTCAGTTTCCTGGAGGGCCATTTGTGTGCTGGCTTTTTGTTCCAATCTCTGGGACCAATTTCCTAATAAGCTCTATCATTTACTCAGCTTGACATTTTTAATATCTTTGCAAATGGCAAATTACACCTACAGATTTCATTACTGTTCCTTATTAAAGTAACATTTTCCTACAGCATATGGTGGCCAATAGGTGCAAGCGTAGACACATAATTAACCAATCGGCCCAGAATAAGTCAGGGGAATTGGCTGGCATAAAAGATAGTGTTATTCAACTTGTAAAACAAAGAATAACTGACATTAAAACTAATTGTGGTGCTTCGATCTTGTGCCTTTACAAATTGTTCTGCCCATTAGTTTTTGATTGCTAATCCAAACACACTAAACCCCCTGTGAATTGGTGGAAGAATGAAGTGGGGGAGTGCCCACCTGGTAGCTTTAAAATATTGATGTTATAACCCAAAAGGGGAATCAGTGCTAGCCAATAAATTATGCTGCCACCCAGTGGAAACAAACAGTAATTTCACTTTATACAACCCTACTGTTCAAATGGGGGGTGACTTGACTCTGATGTGATTGCATGGATTAGGTTCATATTAGGGTGATCACCAATACTTTGTTGTAGTTGAATATAAGAAAGTTCTGGTGACAATGTTGCTATAGTAAATGAATAAATTAATCACCAAATTCAACTGGTTGGCCAAGTACATCAATTGCTAGGGATTCCAAGAGATCCTGGTTGCTCTTCAAAAAAACAAACATTTGAATAGTGTGTCCTTTCCCTTGTAAGTAACTCTTCAAATGCTTTTCCAATTGAACTTCGCCCTGATAAACCTGTTCAGAAGGTTTAGTGGGGGTATGTGGAGGAGAAAAAAAAATTAACAAGATAAGCCTGCATCAGAGTTACTGATGAATGCTCAAGAGCTGGCAGCCCAAGGTCAATGAGAGAGGTTTAATCACATCTCATTAATTATCCTGGAAGAGGCCTAACCGCACAGACTGCAGCACGTGAAACACTGACTGATAGCTGGATCCGCTGTCGGCCTGAGAAACGGCGCCTACCTGAAATAATAGGAATTTTGCACTTCGAAGGCCGCGTATGTGTGTGCGCCGTTTCTCACATTATACACCGTGGCTCATTTGTTTCAATATACTGAGGGTTTTCTGCGCGGCACGGTGATGAATTTTACCGTATTAGCCGCTGTTCTGTTGAAAATGAATGGTGGTCTCGTCTTAAACACAGAGGCAGTTCTCCATCGAATTACAGTACGATCATGCCCCGTCTGTTACATATTCATTACCTTCTGTACGTGTCTCCAGGTTATCTCCCGCAAGCCATTATCCATATTACTAAATGTGACTTTCTCTCATTTGTATAGAAAACAGTGCATACAAAACAACTGCTTGGGACTGACATTAAAATTGCGCCTTTCTCAAAAGGAGGAGGGAGGCAGGATTTTAATTAGCAGGAAGGAGAAAAATCCATTTAAAAAGGGAAAAAATGAATAGGTGTTTCATTTTCTACATCGATACAGAATTATAGTAATAAATAGACACATTATGAGCTTATTACCATATATTACCAGAGACACTATCGTTTTATTATACTGAGGGAAATTAATGAGAGTGTTCAGGGCAGTGTTCTCCAAATTTCTTCCAAGGGACCCAGTCAGAGTACAAATGCACAGTACTGTGACCAAATGATTATACGCCACCCTTTATACTCTCTCCAGTTTCTTTCTGTAGATATTAAGTGTCATACATCATGCTCCAAGCATTTTTAGCCCCCCAAAACCAATCCCAGAAGAGCTTAGACAAACCAAATTGTAACCCCAAATATTATATGGGGAAAATATTTACACTGATCCAAATAAGTGCTTCTGAGTGGAAATGATATGAGCTGTAACTCAGAGAACTGCATCTTTTTGGGTGAATATATTTGCAGTACATTAATTTTGTATTCAATTTCTGTTTAACCAGGTAGCGTCTAATGAGAACAAATTACATTTTACACTGACAACCTGGGGGAGGAAATTAATCTGAAGTTTTTTCAAATTAATTTTCCTCCTTGGGAATTCAGCCAGAACACCAGGGAACTGGGAATCAGGGAACCACTAATATTTTTGATAAGCGCCATGGGATGTTTAATGACCAAAAAGAGTCAGGACCTCAGTCTACTGCGCAGCGTCCCCGTCACTGCAGTGGGGAATTGGTCTCCCATTAGGTCCAGAAGGAAGAGTGCCCCCTGCCGGCCCTTGTGAGTGTTGCAGGGCAGTATGGCTACTGACGTGATCGACGTAACAGTAAGCGCAATGGGCACGTCTCACATTAGTTATCACAAACTGTAGCTGACTTTGAAAATGTAGCCATTAAAATTTATGTATTTTGAATGAATGGTGAATGTGTTCGTTCAAACGTGTATTTTTCATTTGTCTTATTACAAACGATACACTTCATCTTTAAACCAGATAACTGTCCATATAAGGAATGTGTTGGAAGGCCAGTTATTGGCTAATAAACATCACATGATTAATTAGTACTGACAGGTGTTAATGTAGTTGGGGTTAATTAAGCGGTCGGTTGATTTTGTTGAGACTCTGGTAAGTTTCCTTCTTCTGTGTTTTGCATAAGCCAGCACTGTTAAGTCACATACTCAAAATGTATTCCGTGACGCTTAAGGGTTGTACTTTGCTTCATAAGACAAAGGGTAATACTGTGGTCATGTGGGAATACTGAGATGTTAAGTTGTAATTCCCCTTAACTTTCCCTAGAGTGTGTGGATCGTTACACAGAACCAGTTGCAAAGAAACATTCGCACGGAAGTTAAATGCTGCTGAATAAAGCCTTCCTGAATTCGTAGAAACCATGCACAATTGTTAAACGGTTTTGAGACCACACGAATACCCAGGTGGGAAGACGGGGAGACAGAGAGACGGCACGCAGTCACCGATGGGCGATGGCGCTCCATCAGGGCTCGGCGTCTATGGGGAATACGTGTCACCTTCCCCGTCACTGCCTGCAGAGCGTGTCCGTTTCAGGTGATTCATTCTCCACCTCTGGGGAGACGCCCCCTCTCTCTCTCCAAGGGTAGAGGAGCCGAAAGGTTGTGTGTCACTGAGCCCGTGGCATTCAGCCTAATCACCGGCGTCTGGCACCAGACAAATGAAGCAGCATTTGCGCGCCCGACAGTGATTCATGCCCCTCCGCTGAGCCCCCGCACGCCAATCCATCCCGCTCCGTCCCATCGCCGTTAATACGTAACCTCCCGCTTCCAGTGCCTGCTCCCGCAATGACAGCATCAGGTCCTCGGGCGATTTATCCCTCATTACGCCCCTTCTCCTCCCCGTATCCTTTTTAACAGTCTCGTAAGGGACGATGATCCCACTGGTTGATTCTCACCTTTCTAGCGCGGCATCAAGGTAACACGACGTCATATGCACCAGGTCGATATTATAGTTTTATCTTTATGTGCTCTTGTACCCAGTTTTAAAAGAGGATCGTGAAGCTTTATCAGTAATGAACTGACAGTATAGTAGAAACGTCTGCGTCATTAGTTTCACCTTGGATATAAACGTGTGGACCTAAAGGAACATAGCTGTTAAGCGTCAACTGAAAAGGGCAAATAGGCTGTTATTATTAGGTATTGATTAATAGGATGACAGCCTTTGGTTTGAGGCATTTCATTTTCGAGGGGGTCCTGTAAAGACGGTGGGAGCTGCCGGTTACAATACAGTGGGGAAAAGGTTAGCATCATACACACTACTGTATAGGTGAGGTGAACTTTTTTTACTACGTCGCTCTTTGTCACGGCGTTATTTAAAGACCAGATGCGTCTTTTGCACAGCTCTACATGTATTGTATATCTTGATTTAAACCAGACAGGACTAATCCAGCAATCGAGATCCATCAGTTTAGTACCAATGTAAGGTTCCTTTGAATGACTGGTTCAGATCCGGTGCTCGAAGGCCGATGCCGCCTGACCCCAAAAATGTAATTAGCAGCAATGGCAATGTTTTGTCCCACTATAAAACCATCTACCTTGATTTAATTTAGTAATTTCATTTTATCTCCCGGCTTTGATGGCCACAGCGGATGACGTCAGCCTCTTTCAATCTATCCCCACGTTATTAATGTATAATGCCAGCATTTCAATTCCACTGTTGTCCTGTGGCAGACCATTTTTCACAAGTTCCAGTGCAGTTTGTTGTTCGGGATATATTATAGTTGCTATGACGGTTACTATGGCCACTACTGAAAGGGAACCAGGCTGAAAGGGGGGAGGTTGGAGATAATCAACTGTGCTCCGATTTGTCTATAAAGCCTTGGTAGTCCTCTGGGTTCTGTAAAGAGACTGCCAAGAACCCACACTCAAAGGCACAGTGTGTCTGAGCTGAGGCAAAAGCAGGGAATTATGGGTGCTTTGCTACTGATCTCTATTTAAACTTATTGGAAAAAATAGTGAAATTGCAAATTACAGACTAGAAGGTTTGACTGTGGGGCGAAACTTTTTTGCTTGCATGTGAAAGCAGTTTTATTACTAGGAAATTGCATCTGAAAATTAAAAATTTGTCCTGGGTGTGCTATTCTATGATAGAGTGCATATAGATGTTTATATTATACAGGGCCAATATTATCTGCAAGGCTAAGCTAGGTACAGTGTGTATTGTTGGGTATAGATGCAAAGGGTAGGTGAAAATGGTTAAGGTTAAGAGTTAGCATGTTGTGTGCATGAATAGGATACTTAAGGCATGGTAAGGGTTAACAGAAGGAATTGGTTTGTCAGGTTAATAAGGTAGACATGGTATGAATATAATTGAATGGCTAGGAAGTTTATCATAATGGTTAATAGATATTTTTATTGCGGGAGCTGAATGTAATCGAACACATCAATTTCTGTTTACCTACCACTTTCAAACATCTCAGAAAGCTTGTACTTCTAATTAATCTTGGGATATCCATCATTGTTTGACCTTTAAGTTTGAAAAATACCCTGGTCAGAGTGATGGTAGGTGCTTACTGCTTTAGATTCTAATATTGCTTTCCTAAATGGATATCATTTTACTGACATATCTTGGTATAAATAGCTAGTGGCATGCTTTGCTGCTGGTGGCATGCAAACATCAAGCTAGCTAGTTACCTTTACCGTGTAGTGTTACTACCCAATGGATTTACTGTCATGCTGCCATACTGGGCAAATAAACAAAGATTTTTCTCACTGCATTCCATCAGGACTTGTATTTTTTTTTTAATATTATATTTAAAAATGTTGAAATGGTGCCCACTAACAGAGCACAAGCCAAAAAACAGACAAATAAAAAATTTAAATTCTGTACAGCACAATGTGCATAATCATCAGGTATAAAAAGACAGTTGTGGCTGTTTGTACATTAACATGTAACTGAATAAAAATAACAAAATAATCTTTATAGAAGAATGTACTTTGCATTTTCACATGTAAACCTGACAAAGAGCAGTGCTATGCATGTTCACATGTGGACTAATTATGACAAGTTGTCTGTAAAGTGTGCATGCAGTGAGCTGCATAGCTGCTCATACGATAATGCATGACCCCTCTTATCTAGTACAGCAATGCAAATTGGTGCATGGTGCCAATGCATTACAAGGGTTATGACACAATCATCTGTGAAGCTGTCACTTCTTGCGTTGTGGCTCATCCCCGGAGCACAATGGCTGCCTTTGAATGGGTGTACAGGTGAGTGCCAAGGCAGTGAAATGAGTGTGCGGGGACACACAGCTGTCTCGCCTGGAGATGGGCCCCTCGGTGCCAGCCTTCCCATCAGCCCCGGAGTGATGGGTGAGCGCCCGCAGTGAATGGGTGCACATGGCCCCGTGGGCGGGGGGGGGAGGGAGGCAGAGGGAGAGTGATGCAGCGCCTCAGATAGCCCTAATAAATCACACTGGGACAGTACGCAGGTGTTCCTCCCTGATGGGGAGGCCTCCAGCCCCGACAGCACTCTCAGACATCTCTCACAGTCATCTACAAATACTGGGCCTGTGTGAGCTTAGCACTGCTGTTTTTGTTGTTATTATTAGTAGTAGTGGTGGTGATAGTAGTAGTATTAATATTATTTTATCTAAATGGCAGATGCTGTTATCCGTGGTCACCTCACCTACGAAGCTGTCAGACATCTCTCCCAGACATCTCCAAGCAGTGGGCCACTGTGAGCTTTGCAATATTATTAATTATGTTTTTGTTTATTATTATCTGGTTGGCTGATGGCTTTTTCCACGGTGATGCTCAAAGCAATAGAAGATAAAACTGTAATGAGCAGAACACTGCAAAATGCAATAAACCAATTATAATTAATCAGGTAATACTACATGCTATTAATAAAAAGTAATCATTCACAAATACCAGTGAATTACTACGTTTGATACCCCGAAGCTACACAGTGCAGGGCTGCAGAGTAAAGAATACATTGTGAATACAAGTAACAAGCAGTAAAAGGCACTACGGCAGATGGAGTGACAGGCCTTCATTTGTCTCATCTCTGGATCACTGAGCCGAGGGCCCATTATGACCTGTCCTGGGTCTGGCTTTCACATCTCAGTAAATCTGGGGCTAAATGCTACTGAGACAGCAAAGTCTTAATGAGAGATTTTTAAATTCAGCAGGCGTTAAGATGGCACTTTTCTGCAGCGATTTGCTCGACAGGCAACGGCGCTCCTACCAACAGCCAAAGCTGCAGTGACTTAATAAGACATACCTGTAGAACTGTCGATAAATGCTGTGACTTGCAGAAAAAGAGCAGAATCTTTTTCCTGTCAAGTGTCTTTTCTCATTTTTCAATATTTTAATTTTTAAGTGTGACAAATCTTGGTTAATGCCGCGAGGGCAGGAGGAATAAGTTGAAATGTGACCTGACATTTGATCAGCCTGCAAACACGTGCAAGAGATGGCACGGCAAATTCCCATGTTTTCTCATTAATAGCTGGCCAGAGGGTGGGTTGTGCAGGATACAGCAGTGGTTTCCAACATACTGACGTGTCTTGTAGTACAATCAGATGTGATTCTGCGTCAGAATAATATTTAAAGCACCCAGGTACATTTATACATCCTTCTGTTATCTAATTAACATGGAAACTTGTGGGGTGCATGGAATATTACGAATAATATACAGTACGATAAATGAAATATTATAAAAATATGAATCATTTAAACATATGATGAATATGATGTTCAGATGAGAGTTTTTCTGATGCAGGAAGCAGTAACATACAATATTTCATGTTTCATAGGTCAGTGACAGATTGTGACTTAATTTAATTGGTTTAATGTGATTACCTCAAGAAAACTAAAGATCAATAAATAATATTAATGCAGGATGTCGCAATGCATGTGTAATCAATATGTTTGCATCATTCAGCATTTTCATCAATGACTAAATTTGTGGCTGTTCTGCTGATTAAATGCCTAAAAGGTAAAGAGTTTTGTAGCAAAATTAATTTAACACGTTCAATCAATACACACATTCCTTTTATGTTTTGCATTTGCCAGTCAGAGCCTCTGAACTAGTATACATTCTAATCTTCAAAAAAATGCTTATCATAGGCTGTTACACAGGGAAACTTGCATGTTGTACAATTTAACATAGCCTTATGCAGCTACATATCTGCTTAATTCAGACCCAAAGTATCTTGTTATCATGGGTGCAACAGGAGTGATACTGATGAACTTGTAACCCCCACTGCATATTGTATCTTTTTCAGTTGCTATACTGTGATATGGTTTCATTAATTTTCATATACTGCATTCTCCTATTTACTTGAGTATGCCTGAATTTTAGTCGTGCCATGATTACTTTGTCTTCATCTCTCCTTATGAAAACTGGGGAAATGCATTGCAGTTGATTGTCACCCAGTGTCTACATAACACATACAAAATATAATGTTAAAATAAGTCTGCAGGCTTGGCCTCAGTATGTATGCCTTTTTTGTGCATAAGGAGGCTGAGCATTGTGTCAGGCAGTGGGAGTCCCGGGTTCGATCTCTCATTTCTCTCTGTCAAGCACAAAGCCCACGAGCGGTCACCTGGAGCCCAGAGAGAATATTAAAGCGTAAATCCTTTAAACGCTTGAGTCATCAGGTGGCAGGTCGGATCAATTCACACTCTTTACACTTCAGAAGCTGACCACTCAAAACTGTACGGCAATTATAAGCTCAGAGCGCAGAGAAAAGTACCAGTTTAAATTGATCGCTTTTATGTAATATAAAACTATACAATATGTGTTGGATGCTGTCTGCAACAAAGGGATGTTGGGATAGAATAGCTTTGCCGGAAAGCGTATCTGTGCTTTCCACATGTCAGATTATAATCGCAGAATAATCAGAATGATTACTTGCATCACAGAAACAAGCTTGTGTTGGTACAATAGACCAGTTAAACTAATTATACAGAAACACCAGGGGCACAGAAATGTAAATTAACCCACTTACAGTGCCACTGGAGAATTCTTATCCCAGAACTCTGCTGTTGCTGGGTCAGAGGTCTTCTCATCCCTGAAATATGATTCCCTCTCCATTAGAGAGCTTTGTACATGTAAATCAATACTACTTGGGTATGTGCTGTGACCCCTTATAGACTACCTTTAGTTAACTGCTAAGAATATTGCTTCCAATGTCAAAATCAGTGGAAAACAGCAGTGAAACATTACGTAAGGTAAGTTTGTTGCTTGCCAGTTTGTTGCACTCCACTTTAACAGGCGGAGTACGCTTTTAGACACTGTCGAAATGAGCCGTTAACGCATGGGTTTATATCACGAAATAACCTTATTGATTTGTGCCTCAGTCCAATACTGAATTTTAAAGAGACTGTCTGCACGTCTCTCATTACAGTCTCAAATCAGATTAAATGCTGTAGAGAAAAGACAAGCACGATCTGTCACTAAAATGAACAATAACATAATTCTTTCAGTCATGTAGACCCATTCTTTTAATTTTTTCCTGTAATGTTCAGGTATATAGAACATCCTTGTTTTTGGATACAAAAGTGTAATTGATATAAAGTGTAATTGTTATAAATATTTTGTCATGTTTGATTAAATGAGAACATTTTTAATATTGCTTTTTACAAAAGTACAGTGAATGTCCATATTTCCATTGCAAGGCCTGTCTCTCCAAATTGGACAGATGGACAATTTTGGCTGCCTAGATTTCTAGACTAGTAAATCAAAGGAAAAAGTATATCAGGCGTTGATTTAGAAAGAAAAATTGAACAACTATATAATTAAAATCAGCAGTGCTGATTAGTTTGTTATGCAGTTACCTGATGGCACCATTAGCTGCAATGGTTTGCTGTGCCAGACCCACTGAAGTGTTCTTGCTAGCCTCCTGCAGTTGGACAAACACAAAAAGCGCCCAAAATAGTGATCCGTTTCTAACATAATCTACCGTTTTGGAAACCTACATATATTCCTGACTATTGATATTACTATGTCTTGCTTCTGTCTCAGTGATGCTTGTCTTGGTCATAGCAAATGACTGATGAGTGCATATGGTGCAATTAACAGCACTATAGTGCATATGTCACTCAAAGGTGCAACACAATTCTTAGGCTAAGCGAGCCAGTTCAACATCTTCACTTATTGATGTAGGGCTATGTATGAAGAGAAAAGGCCACTTATCAGGAGATTTTTGCCTTTTGTCAATTTTTCTTCATGATGAAAGCAAGGGGGAGCTGTCATTTCTTGCTTCCCATCCTCATCTGAAGCCTGCAGTGTGAATAGATGCCACAGCAGGTGAGGAACTGCTGTCCAATCTACTTCATGTTCCCACTCAAATTTCGTGATAGCATTTTAAAAAAGTGTCATTTCTTATGTCAAGAATGCATTGTGGGCAGTGTCACATTCTGATTATGGTAATTTTTTTCACCCTGCTGCAGTATGGGATTTTTGAATCATGTTGTAGCTCTCCTGGCATTTTTTTCAACATTATTTGCTGGTGCAAATGTTCTCTTATTTAAATTCCAGCAATTTACCAATACATTTATGACATAGTTGGTGTGAATGCTTATTTAAATGGAAGCATTTGTATAAAATTGTACATTGGTGTGAACGTTCCCTTTATTCAATCCCAGTGTTTTGTTAGCTTTTTTGTTCTTTGCAGAAGTGGCTTGGGTGTTTTAAAGCATGTGTTGTGAAATTGGATATGGAGGAGAAACCCGCGGGAAAGGAAAAAAAAACAACACTACAAGGATGAAAGTGGAGAATCTACAGTAAAGCTGTCACTGTGGTGAGGAACAAGTGCATGGGGGTAGAATGAATGTGACATGCACATCTTGTGCTCCAATAAAATCTGTCAAAGAGAGCCAGATGAGACACAAGGGACAACAGCCGACCATCTGATGGAACCAGTTGGACCGGCGGCTGATTGCTGCCTCATTCTGCTGCCCTTCCTCTGTGCCACACCCACAAACCTGCTGGAATCCTGGGGAGGCTGTGTGATGTAGCAGTTTAGGAAATTTGTTGTTGATTTTTAAATTTATCCTTAATTTGGCCAGGAAAATCCTGCAGAGACTGAAAGTTACACATGGTTGCATGAGCAAAATGACATGAAATAAGCAAACTGTAGTTATAACTGGAAGTCTGCGGGTTGGGGAATTGCCACTGGCCCTTTGAGGTTTTTTTTTAATTTTTTAAGGCTTTTCTCCCTTTTTCACCCTTTCATAATCACCAGTTGTATATTAAGTTTGCCTATTTGCAATGCCCTCTGCACTCACTGATGTAATCCTTTCATGCACTTGCATGTAGCCAATGGCTTTGTTTGAGTACTGTAGGTCCTACAGTGCACTACAGTGAACAGACACTCCACTGGTGCCATCCAAGTGACTCACAGCCACTTCACAAGCTGCTAAAGGGTGCTAATTTGTGGTGGGTGGAGGGGACACTGGCCGACATGGCCCACCCTACCCCTTGGCAGATTGAAGCAAATGGTGTTCCGCTGTTGTGAACTCTGGGTGATTGCTGGTGAATGACATACCTCACAAAGTCCTTGGCTGTTGGACTCTATCTGCACTCAGAAAAAATCCCTTAGCCACTCAGGAGCCCCGAACTTTGAGGAGTTTGACCTGAGTCACATATCAGTAAATATCCAGCCGTATAAATTTGTATTAATGTAGGCTGTGCCAGTCGTCCTGTGCAAGGGCATCAGCCAAGATAATAAACGATAATCATAATCCTTCCAGTGAGCCACAGATTAATTTGGCTCAGAGAATCGGGTTTGCTCACGTACAATCCTGCTTTTCATGGCTAAACCTGCAGCAGAGCTGGGATCAGAGTAGGGGCTGAACAGAGACTGTGCTGTAAAGGGTAGGATAGAATGCGGCTGTGTAGAGGATACCATAGAATGCCGCTATGTAGAGGGTACCATAGAATGTGGCTGTGTAGAGGGCTTGATAGAATGCCACTGTGTAGAGGGTACCATAGAATGTGGCTGTGTAGAGCGCTCGATAGAATGCCGTTGTGCAGAGTACATGCAATTGTGTCATTTCCATAGAAGAAATCTGATAAGGATTTGATTTCTGCACTGCTGGATAAACAGGAAAAAGCATGTTAGATTGCATTAAGCTGCATCATGATGCTTTTCACTGCTGGTTTTCTGATACTGGCAAAACACTCAGATCAGATGTGAGAGGCGTGTGATTATGGAGGACGGGGGCTACTAAATGCCTCCCACATCCGTTATAGTGGGTGTAATCTTTCACATCTGTAATGATTGACGCCTGTGATTGCCCTCGAGGCATTGATGCCAAGCATTGCCTGTTGCTCCAAGCCTAGATTTTCATGGTGCAACAGTGGAGCAAAGCACGTTGGGTAGACATGATCTTCATGTATCAGAATGCCATATTTTAAGATCCTAAACTGTGTGGATTTATCATTAAAGGTATCATTCTCATATGCGTCCTGATATTGCGCAGTGGAGGATATGTGAATGTTGCATATCTAAATGCAAATGAATGCGTCAAGGTGCACTCGCCTCCAATATGAAAGGGCTTTAATGCATGAAACCATAAAGTAGAAAATGAGATCATTTTGAGCAAAAATGACACTTTTCATAGTAAGCGTTTACTTGTATACACACGCTTATTTCTGCTGGCCTCGTTAGAGGAATCCTTTCCCATCTTGTGTTCTGATTTTAATGCCAAAAATACTGGCATTTCCATTTGCATAGCCATACACTGAAGCTATTTTAATGTTTAATTTGAAGAAATGGTAATCTCAAAAAAATTGAGACCATGAATGTGATTTTAACAGCAAAGTGTTTTTTAAAGCCTTTTCTGTCATGAACTGAAGTCATGCTGGTACATTTTTTTAGGCTTTCCGCAATTCCTGCAGATTGTTCATTTCCTGAACGAGGCTTCCAGAATGAACATGTTAAAGCTAATAATATTGCTTATTCATAAGCAATCAGCTTAGCGCGGGGCACAAAATAATTATCTAAATATAAAACATATTTGTTTGGAATGGGATGTGAAATTATTTACCGTACGTGCAGTGCATTAATGCTGCACCTTTCCTTTTGTCTGTGTTGCTCTTTGCAGAAGTAAATCCACAGTTAATCACCATTAGATGCCCATAAAAAGCTTGTGCTCTCTTCAACTTTGATAGGCAGCCCAAAAGGTGAAGGCAAGGAGGGTTCTAAGTGATACTTACAGGTTTCATTTAACAGGGAATCTGCTGTCCAAATGACTCGAAAATGACATAAAGAGGGAGTAGAATACTAAGCATGGGGAATTAAGTTCATTTGTACTTTGCAATGATGATGGGGATACATGACACTATACATAAAATTACATCACAGGTTTACTTGGCAAGATACTTAAAATGACATCACTTAAAAGCAGCTAGCAATGTGCTAAATAAAGCTCAAGATGAAAACAGGGCTACAGTATAAACATACATAAATAAGTGTTTTACTGCTGAACATTTAGTCTAAAAAGATTTATAAATATGTCATGCTAACAATACACTGTAGAGCCTAACAATGATCTAGTATACATGAGTAACACTGCCATATATTGTGGTGCTCACTATGGTGACAAATTATGTTCCATAAAAGCAGAATTAACTTGCTTCAGGATAAGTTCCAGCTCTGAAAACCAAGGCGAGCTCTGAACAGGTGTGTTTCATTCTTGAGATGACTCAGACCTCAGCACCAGAGTGGCAGGCTGACATAATGTGTCTATGACAGAAGGAACATTCCCTTTGATGTAAGGGGCTCCCAGTTTAAAACCTACAATTTTCTAAGTGGTAGAATAGACTGTATATGTGACATTACTTCAATTACAGAGAATGATAGTTAGGGGAGCAGCGACCCCTTTTCACCAGGAGGAACTGAAGCAATTCAGTGCTGCACATCAACACATTTGACAACATATGAAATAATAGATTTTTTGTCCCTTGAAGTATATTTCCCTTATCATCAAATTGTATTTTATTTTTGTACATAACCATTTGAAAGCCTTCTGTATTTTCATGCATTTGCTCCTTGCAGACTGAAAATGGCTGTTTTTGAAGCTGTCACTTTGAAGTTATTTGATTATCAGTAGAGATTGAGTATAAAAGCAAGCTGTATAGTTCTGAGAATGTCGCACATGGTTTGGCTGCTGTTTATATATATATATATATATATATATATATATATATATATATATATATATATATATTTGTCATTACAGACGGACTGTTGTTCATTCCAAACAAATGGTCACCCACTGCATTTCAAAAGAGGCAGCGGATTTTGATGCACTGCTCTGCTGTTTCATGTGGTCCCTAATTTAAAGCACAGTAGGTAACACAGAGGATAAAGCTGGACTTATGGTTTCACTTCAATAGACTTAACTTCGTAGTGATTAAAGAAGTTGGTAGGAAGTAGAGAGAAGGTGCTCATACTGTAAAGCTAGCAAGCTGTCTAGTGACTGTTGAAGAACCCGATTAAATCCAAGGGGTTGGTATTCTCTTTGGTCTGGTTACATCTGGGATCACCAAAGACTGGCATGCAGAGATTTGAGCTTTTCAGATAGGAAAAGGACACCACATCAGACAGCTGCCTGGCTCTTTCTAAATAAAAAAAAAAAAAAGCAACATTTTATCGGAATAAATTTGGATTTCAGAAGTACATTTTAGTACATCAATATACACTGTCCCTGCTTTTACAACACGAAAATTGTCATTGGAAACTGAACTATATTTTCTCTTACATGCATTGCTATAAGTGAAGGCTGAAGTCCTGAGCAAGGGGCTAGAAACCAGATTTTTCACTATAAATCCTGGATAAACATGGCATTAATACAAATAAGATATCAACACTGTATAAATACTGATACATATAAATATGCTGGCACATAGAGTACAACGGAAATATTAAAACATCTGATTTGCACAGTGTGACACTGGGGAAATGACAGGACTCAGGGAACAGCAAGATGCAAATCCCAGTCTTTGGATTAACAGGTGTTTGTTAGGATTCTAGGGTGAGAGAGACCAAGCATACACTCAACGGATCAAATCAATCTTCAGCTCCTCCTTATCAGTTCAGTGAATTAAAACAACAATAAAAAAGATCACATGACAGGTGAAAACAGATGAAGACCCCAGTGGGGGGTCTTTGCCTTTTTTGGCTGGCATTTTAACTTTTGTGCTCACCTCCCACCCTCTCTCTCTGTAAATTAATGGCAACTGTAATGGTAAATGTGAATCACTGTAAACCAGATAATAAAAAGAGACTGAACATATATTAAATTCAAAATGTATTGGTTATACTCACTGCCAGTTATGTCCTTTATGCACCTGTGTGTATATAATTATGCATTTATCAAAACTTGCAGTGTATGACCATATATTTGGATGCACCTTCCTTATGTTTTGCGTTGCCATCAATTATTTTTTGCATCTCTCCACCAAATTTGACTGATGGATTGTCCTGCTCTCAAAGAGGGTCCAAAGTCACTTGAAAAAGCCCCTGGCTGTCTGTCTAATAAATGCTCAAATTCATCAGCAAGGCTGCAGCCAGGATTAGACAGGCACTGCCTTCACCAATCATAATGAAGGCTCAAGAAGTCTATGGACAAAATCGTATGGCCCCTAGCCAATGATGAGTATAAAGGGAAGGCATCTTCAGTGCTCTGTGGAGCCCTGTGAGAGGATGCAGAAGAAATGCAGTTTTTCTCCTTTGTTGGGGTGATGACAAAGAACTATTCTTATTGTAATTGCCCACTTAATGTACAAGGGATTACTGTGTTGGTCAGTGAACCTGGCTTGCTACTTTGACATTCCACCAATTGTATGAAATGAGATAAAATCTATTATAAATTAATATGTTAAGAATAAAGTAGCAGTTGCATTGCAAATAGCAGTTGCATATAAACTACACATACATTTCCAATGTATGCAATTTATTTTGAGATGTTGAGAATTTTCTTCCTGTTAGTGAAAATGATAATGAAACTGTCCACAGGTGGTGGAATCCTCTTAGCTCATGTTACTGTGGGACACACGCTCTAGATAGTGTGACAGTATCATAAACTGTACATGCAGTCCACACAAACCACAGAGGAGTCAGATGACACAAGATTGAAAAATGCTACATGAACTGTGTGTCTCCATTTGGACCATTTTGGTGTGGCTGTTGAATTTTCACTTAGATATCTGGATTTAGTTTAAGGCTAATGTTTGATTTAGAAAAAGTCATGTGCAAAATTAATTAGTGCAAGAAAACTGAAATGGGTGAAATATGCATGGGGTTTTGAATGTTACTGTATGTTTGTGTGTGTGTTATGTTACGTGCATGCGTATACCACATATGCCGTGTAGTTATGGATCTCAGTTTTGGAGCATGGGCACTGGTCTTAATTTTTGTCCATGTGGTGTTGTGTGGGACCATCTTTTTTCATCCTTGATATGTTGCATTAAAAAGGTATAACTATGAAGCTATTCTTAAAAAAGCACATTTGACATCTGTGATGACGAGCATTTATTTGTAAAAAAAAAAAAAAAAAAACCTCTTGAAATTCAGATTTTTTTCCATCTGTTCTCTTTCTTGAACTCTAATCACTGCATTTCATCAGAGAGTCAAAGTAAGCCAATTCCTCCAATCTATCATTCGGTGGTTCTCGGTGAGTGCGTGTCATGGGGCGGCACCGAGGTCCTGGTAATCAATCTCTGGGGCCGCGATTTGTTCTTTGACCTAATGCACAGCTGTCTGCATAATACCAACAGAAAATGTGATTAGGCTAAAGACTAGCTGCAGCTGGGAGTGAAAGCTGATATGGCGTGAGTGATGATGCCCACGCCCTCTTTGGCTTTCCGGAGGCAAATTTATAGTCCTGTAAACGCCTCCATCTCCCGGGCTCGGGAAGCGACAGCCCCTCCACCCTGTCGCCCGCGTCTGCGCGGCTGCTTCCTCACGCGTTATTGCCGCGGCAACTCTGACAGCCCACTCGTACGTGTAGCGGTGACATCTGCACTAGGCCTCGCTTGACGGGCCTCTAATCTTGTGCCATCTTTTTTACTGCTCCACGCGTGAAATTCCTCTGTTCACACATGTACGTTCCACCTGCGCAATGTGGATTAGCATGCACGTGCAGGGCTGATGGATGCTGCAGAGCGTGTGCCGTGATGTACTGTTTGTTGAGGTGAGACGTGCAGCACTCAGGTGCTACAGTTGTGAGCGGGGTTTGGTTGCAGGCTGTTGTTGTGATTAATCCATGCAGACGGAGGGCAGGTAGCTTCTGCAGCACTGAGCGCTCGCGGTCAGGACAGCGCAGCGTTTAGTCTCAGTCGCATCAACATGCGCACTCGCTGCCAAACAGCCTTTTCAGTGGGATGTCAGCGAGGCATCAGGATACGTGAAAATGCATTTGAGTGTTTTGCTGAAAAGATTAATGGCATACATATGAGCGCTAAACTCAAGGGGAAGAGAGCCCGATGATGGTGTCTTTGGCTCGAAATGCATCAAGAGGTCGACCTGGCCATGTGGTTGATAGTGTTTAGACTGCCATGTACCGTAGACTTCTTAGGCTGAAATGCTGTAGGACAACAGGACGACATTGGGAAAAATATTTAACAGGCTACTGTCATGCTTTTTTTTCAGGGACTGTTGTAGGTGGTCTGCACCATCAATGCATATCGTGTCAGCTCATGAGTGCCATGTTTTCATATAGCACCTTCTAGTGATTGAGGCTTCAGTAACCCCATTATGGGTGGAGCTAACATGCACTATCAATCCCTGACTTATTTGAACCACTAAAAAGATTGCTTGCCAACAGTGACTGAGAGTCCATGGAGGCAGAGCAACTTGCCTTCGTTCCAGTGGAGCAGGGGTCAATATGTTGGCCAGGGATCCCTTGTCACACCTCTCTTGGCACTGTGAGACTTATTCGGGAGTCTTTGAGTTGCTTGGGCAGATGCACCTATCCTCAGTTATCACCTATCCTCTATTTTCTTGTGCGCTGTGGGACTTAAACTGTAAAAATATAGTCACAGTTGACATTTGTGTTCATAGGAGGATTGCATATGCTATGCCTTGCTCTTCTACAGTTGTCATGAAAGACAAGTGTAATGTACAATTGGCACTTGCAAAAAAAGGTGGGTAAAATGGTGGTGGGTGGGGGGGGGGGACACAACAGAGAGAAAGAGAAAATGACTTTTCTCTCTACAGCAAAACACTGATCAGATCAGGATGTCCACCATGGGATGATCACAAAGTCACCTCAAGGCCAACTCGACTCTCTGTTCAGCAGCATTTTTGTGCAATGACTCTACCAGCCTAGATAGATAGACACTTTTCCAATAGACGCTTTTAAACATATTCTGCTGTTTGGAGATGTTTCCCATTCCTAATTAATAGATAGTCATTATACAGGTGTCTGTTCAGATGTCTATGCTAAGCTTCACTGAGCTCTTCGTTGGCTGACTTTGATGAGGAGAATAATTGTATGAACTCTGGGAATGCATCAGCAGAGTTTACTTGATTGTTTTCTATTTCACATAAATCAGATCCTGAAAACATGATGGGTTTTTTATTAGAAAAATTTGTTTTGTGTACGATTTCATTTAGAAACTGAAAGACTGGTCAATAAACACAAAAACTCAGTCAACTCTTATAGTCTGACTTATGAGAGAATTAAAAATATTGAAGTAGATATTGAGTTTGATTGTAGATATTGACTTTTTTGTTCAAAAATGCATATTGCAGTTGGAGTTAGAATCGTTACAAACAACAAATGCAGATGTAATACCAGGTTTCATCATGTTAACATTGAGTCAGTGATAAAAATCAATTGTTGTCAGTCAGTGAGATCAATAGATTGTCATAGAGCTGCTGTAGTATTGGACCCAGGTATGCCAGCAATGCACACATACTGCAGTAACCCCAAATCCAATTGTCTTTTCAATGATAACTAAAAAGCCAAAGACTGGTCCTTGAATGTCAGAGAGAGGCCGCCTGGTAATTATATCCTCACTGGCTTAACAATGACACCCTGTGTTTGTAAGAGGTGTTAACCAACGGGTCACACGGATGGCATCTCGGCAATCTTGGAGGTTAACTGCAATGAACAGTATTAGTATTCCAGACGTCACTTTTGGTTCTTACCAGGAGCTGAATTACAACTTGATGCTACTGCTGTCACGGTTCCCAGCGAGAGATTCATCACTGGAGCACCTGACCGATAAACAGGATTACGTGTCTGAAACCGGGGTGAATAAATATTAATAGCTTTCTACATTAACAAGCATGGAAAAAAATAGAATACTTGACAAACAGAATTACTGTAATACTTACGAAGCAAAATATGTTGATTCTCCGATCGGACTGAACAGAATGCCGCCACCTAATGACTCAGAATGGCTGTGATGTCAAAATCCCATTTGTCTCTTAATAGGTTCCTGCCAAGTTGAATTTGTGTCTGACTCCTATAGGCGTTTCTACACAGCTGAACACGGCTGCACGCTGTATCCCTTCCTCTGTCCCTGGAATGACTTGGAAGGTCTTGAATGGTTGTCAGAGTCTACTGTCAGAGGCAACCATTTCACTTGGGGGAATGTTACCTCTGCAGAGCCTTGTGTAGCAAAGACACCACCGCTTAGCTGGCCTCCTTGTAGTGGTCAATAATGTGAGGATATAAAGAAGAGTAATGGACTCACCTTTTTTGCTTGGGCACAGTTAGTCAAGCAGAAACTTTCTGGGGAGGATGCTGATGGGTGTTAGAGTAGTGGTATGTACTTCTTAACACCACTAGGTGGCAACAGGTTGCACACAGTTGCACTGAGAAGAGTGCTAGACTTCGGACCTGATAACTCTACGTCTCTACGGCTCTCCAAGAATCTTATCTGGGTAGTCTGTCAAACATAGAACTAGATTTTAGTGAGTCTCATTCTCACAGATCTACATGCTTGTGTGTATGTGTCTGTCTGTCTGTCCCTCTATTCATTTGTTCTTTCATGTGTGTACATAATGTATGTGCAGTTCATATGCGATATAGGACTACATAGACGTACTGTATGTAATACGTACACATGCGAGTATGTGTATGTACATTTTTTAGTAAATATTTCATGCATTCAGCCACGGCCAAGAATTTTTTCATGGGTGATTTTAAAGATTCTTAGCACTCAACCATGCCAAGAATATGCAAAGATGGAGCATGCGTTGCATAAAACATTCATTCTGAAGGATTAAAGATTCATCACAATTCTCGATGATCTCCTTTTCGGAGCCAAAGGTACGATGCGAGGGATCATCTGGATCATTCTCTGGCAGATAAACATTGGAGTTTATGTCCTTTCAGGAAAAAAAGCTTAAGGTGCCTGCACAGAAGAGTGCTCATAAAAACTTAATGCTTTTTTTCAGCTGTAGTTTAAGACACCTCAATAATTTAAGCTCCATAAAAATATTAATGCTCAGCAGCAGCAAATGCTTTTTTTTCCAGTTCACCACGGCTAAATTAGAAAGGTAAAGGTTTATGCTGAATTTACAATAGGTCGAGTGATTTCTGTTCAGAATTGTTAAAACGGACTTCAAAGAATGTAGCAGCAGTGGATGAAACCAGGGGCTGAATAACTGAAATGAAATGAAAGAAAAAAACATTTCAAAAAGCCATCTTTTCCATTTAAACCTTGTAAAAAGTGAGGGGAAAAACATACAAAGGACTTTGGGAAAGGTTTTCTTCTACGTAGTTAAACATATAAGTAATATATATATAATATAAGTAATATACATATTACATTTCTATTTGGAAAAGTTCCTGACTTTACCCTGCTATGAGACTTTTTATTCTGCCATGTGTACTCTGCACAGCAGTCCAATGAAGACTGCCTTGACAGCACTAAGCGTTACTATCTTCATCAAAGAAGGATAACACAATGAATACTTGTGGGGTTTTGAATATTTTACTGGACAGACTATTTACATTTACATTTTTGTCATTTAGCAGATGCTCTTATTCAGAGCAAATTCCAAAGCACATATAATAAAAATGCTATGAAATGTTGTACAAATATGGATGCAACATCTAAGTGCAATGCAATAGTTTCTCTACACCTCAGCCTGGGCCCCTTCCCCCATTAGCTTAGTTTCCCCATTCTCATATACGGTTGTGAGTAAAAGGTTTGTGAATCCTTTGGAATTACCTACATTTCTATGTTTATTGCTTGTAGAATGTGGTGTATAGATAGATATAATAATAGATAAACACAATCTGATTAAACAAATAACACTAAAAATTGGTACTTTTCCCATGACTTTATTGAACTCATTGTTTAAACATTCACAGTTTACGCTGGAGAAAGTATGTGAACCTTTAGGTTTACCAACTGATGGAACCTCCTTTAGCAGCAATAACCTCAGCCAAGTGTTTCCTGTAGCTGCTGATCAGACCTGAATTATTTTGGACCATTCTTCCTTACATAGCAGGTTCAGTTCATTGACATTTTTGGGATATCTTGCACAAACAGTTTGCTTAAGGTCATGCCACAGCATTTCAATAGGGGTAAGGTCAGGACTCTGACTTGGACATTCCAAAATGTGAAATTTCCTCTGTGTAAGCTTCTCTGTTGTAGATTTACTTCTTTATTTAGGGTCATTGTCATGCCGCATGACCCAACTTCTATTAAGCTTCAGGGCACGGACAGTTACCCTGATATTCTCCAGTGCAATTTCCTGATACAGTTTGGAATTCATTGTTCCCTAAATGACTGCAGGCTGTCCAGGCCCTGAGGCAGCAAAGCAGCCTCAAACCATGATGCTCCCTCCACCACGCTTCATGGTTGGGATGGGGTTTTGGCGTTGGTATGCAATGTTTTTTTCCTCCAAACATCACTGGTAAAAAAAAAAGTTCAACTTTTGTCTCATCTGTCCAAAGAACATTGTCCCAGTTGCATTGTAGAACGTCCAGGTGATTTGTGGCAAATTTGAGATGGGCAGCAATGTAATATTTTTTTTTTTTGGAGAGCAGTGGTTTCTTCTGTGGTAGTCTCCCATGATCACTATTCCTGTTCAGTGTTTTTCTTATTGTGGATTCGTGAATACAGCCCTTAGCAAGTTCAAGAGATGCCTGCAGATCCTGCTGTTACCCTAGTGTTCTTTGTCACCTCCTTGAGCATTGTACGGCTCACTCTTACAGTGATCTCTGCTGGACGCCCACTCCTAAGGAGAGTAGCAAAGGTACTCAATTTCTTCCATTTGTGCACTGCCTGACTGTGGACTAATGGAGGCCCAGGTTTTTAGAAATGCTTTTGTAACCCTTTCCAGCCATATGAGCTTCAACAACTCTTCTTCTGAAGTCCTGTGAAATTCCTTTTTGGTCACAACATGTTTCATGTCAACAGATCTCTGCTGTGAAAAGCAGACTCTGTTGGTAATCAGACTTGATGGGATTTTTTTATATGGCAGCACACCTCTAACCCACACCTGAATGTCACCTCATTGATTGGAACCTCTGACTTCAATTACCCCCTTACATACAGGTCATTATCCTAGAGGTTCAAATACTTTTTCCAGCCTAGACAGTGATTGTTTAAACATATGTGTTCAACAAAATTTGTTATTTGTTTAATCAGATTGTGTTCATCTGTTATGGCTTAGATGAAAATCACACCACATTTTATGAGCAGTTAATACAGGAATGCAGTTATAATTCCAAAGGGTTCACAAACTTTTTCTCACATCTGTAGGATTAGTCAGGTAGCTGTATGCTTCTAGATGCAGAGTTCATTTTTCATTCTTTCATATGGGTAAGACAGAAAGCACTGCCTCTGCACTGCAGTGTATATACACCTCTGCAGTCAAGCGGAAGAGAGGCACTGCCACACATATCAATTAAGTAAACAATCACAAACTTTGCAAGAGGATGTTTAAGATATCTGTGGGACACTGAGAAGGGAACCTTCTCCTAAAAAGTTGTTTTATCAGTGTTTTTTGACAAAGGTCCCTCTGTTCTATTTATATATACATATTTGTTCACAAAATAGTTAATTTTCTCTGTAATACTGTTGGTTCAGAACTGGTTTATTTCTCATTTTGTGGCTAGCCACACGGAATATAGTTATCAACAGTTTGACTAATTGTACATGAATAGATTAACAGTAAATATAAAGTCTGTTCATTTTCCTTACAGGTTTCTTATAATGAATAATGTTTTAATGGCAATTTTATAGCCATTGCTTCTGAACTGAATTCAAACCATGAGTAATTTTATTTTTACTCAAGTGCTTTAATGCTTCACTGAAAAAGTCCTGCTGTAACATCCATTTATTTGGGATAACTGCAATTGGAGAGGTGTTTGCACTGCTTGGAGTTTTGCATTTTGTTTGTAAAACCAGAAAATGTGCTGTCGAATATATTACCTTATTTTTTCATTTGTATGGTGTTTGTTTTAAAAATGAGCTAATACTCCTGAAGAAACTGTGTTTTAAAAAAGTGTACCTTTTGACTTCAAGCGTATGTGCCTCAGATTACCCCTCTTTTCACCATGCTTTCAAAGCATAATTATAGGCAATAATCCTGCCTGAAATCACTCGCTCCGCTGAACAAAAGCAACAAGGTGGACTGCCGATTTTTTGGCTTCCTTCTCCGGCAGAGAAAAACCAGGAGAGATTTAGTATAACACCATGTCACATCTCAGTGAAAAGAAACACAATGAAGAATTAAGGGGCTTTTTTGTATTCAGAAGCAGAATAGTAATTGCACGTTTAATCTATTCAAAGCGAACAGCTTTGACCCCACGTTGATTTGCATACATTTTTTTCTCTCCCTCCATAATGACTGAAATTTGAACATATAAACGTTGATTAAATGGGGAGTTTGGACTTGTATCCCCTGATATTGTGCAGAAATGACCTGGGCACAGGTTATAACAGGGGTCTCAAAGCCTGAAAGCCATAGTTATAGAGGTCAGATTCCATGTGTAATGTGTTGCTAGGTATCAAGAAGTTGAAGCTACCCACCACTTGAGTATTAGTGATCCCCTTGTTATCGATTGAGAGAACAGAGGCACATGTAGTTCAGTTACTAAACAACTGTGCATGCTGCAGTGGATGGGGAACTGTACGGAAATGGACTTTTGCAAGCACCATTCTGACCTCTCACAGAGGAGTTCATCTACACCAGGAGCACTAAAATAGACAGTCAAATGAAACAGCCAAAACTGCTGTGAAGGACACAAAAAAGCAACCCTTAGGTTCAGCAATATCCTTTCAGAGACTTGAGGGAAAAGTTTTGGATTCAGCCCATAACAGGAGTCATGGCTCAAAGCACATCCTAAAGGGTGCATGGGAGTGGTTCAAAGGAAGGAGGTGAAGAGGAGATTATGTGCTAAAGTCATTTTGCTGGCAAGTGAAACACCAGACCAGGCTGGAAAAGAAATGAGCAATCAGGAGACAGGAGGCATGCTCAACAGAATGTGGATCGAATATTATCTATATCAATACAGGTGGTAGACAAAATAATGGAAACAAAAAAATGAAACAGGACTTGTATTTTTTAAACTAGATTGAAATGAAAAAGTAGTCTACATATTTGTTTCATATTAATGTCAATAGTGACAGAAATAGCTGAATTATTTAACATGTCAAAGGGAACAGTGTTGAATATTGTGAGGACAAATGCAAAAGAAGAACTGCATCAGGAAAGGGGAACACTGGTCACAGGTCAAAGCTCACTGACAAAGATTAGGGAGTATACATTTAAGGGGATAGGTGGTAAAAAATGCAAAACAAAAATTACTACAGAACAGAATCCACACCTCTATGACCCAATCTCAAAAAAACTGTATGTCGTGAGGTTCACAAAACCTATATTAATGATTGGACTGCCATTCAGAAACTGCTCGTAACAAAGGCCATTGCACAACAATGCATAACCTGGTGAAATGAGCACAAACCCTGGACTCCTGTGCAGTGAAAGAAAGTACTATGTTCTGATGAGTCATCTTTTACTTTTTTTTTTTTTTTTCCTGGATGGGCTCATGTTTAGAGAAAGCTAAAGGAAGCCTTCAACCCACATTACCTGTTTCTAATTGTTAAACATGATGTTGGATCTCTTATGGTCTGGGCAGCCATCTTTTGAGAGTCATTGGGTTTGATTACTACACCCCATGGTAGAATTATGACAAAGGAATACAAAGCCATTTTAGGCGAACAGGACCCCCTATGGTGCAAACATTGTTTACTCAAGATATTCCTATATTCCAAGATTCCCCCCATTCACCCCCATTCACACTGCTACCATGCAAGAGCGATTTCATGAGCACCAGGATGAAGTCAAACACCTTCCATGGCCCCCCCAATCACCAGATCTAAACATCACTGAACCTTTGTGGGAAGTTCTGGAATGTGGAGTGCAGTTTAGTTTTCTACCTCCTTCATCTCTTGATGAACTGGAGACTGTCCTTAAAGAATGCTACAATATCCTGCTAGAAACAATTAAAAACCTGTAATGCCAAGATGGACTGAAGCTGTCCTAAATAATGGCATAAAGGCAGTGCCAGGCTTAGGCAACCAAAGATGAAAACACAGCAAACAGTTTTAATTCAACACCAATGTCTATCTCAGTCGAAGTATTCAACTCAAAACAGGGTCTACTGTGGGTTTTGAAAATACACTGTTTTACTAGAGTTGTCAGAACAGAGTTTCCTTTGGGGACACTGTAGGCAATTTACCACTACTTTTATTTCTGAAGCATAATGTGCATAACTAGCAATTAAGTTAGTATTCCAATAAATCCTAGTAATAATCTTTCAAATTATTTAATGAGGCTGTCATATCTTAAGATGTTGTATATTATGGTTTGTTCACCCAGACTTGAAAAGCAATTTATTTAATAATGGTTTCATAACTCTAAGTACTTAATTTGATTTAAATCAGAACAGAATATTACAAGCAGGAAAGAGGAAGCATTCCATCACTAAATCCAATTTACTGAAAAGAACAAAAAGTCGGCCCTTAAGATTATAATCGAGCAAAAGCTTGTACCGCACTTCCAGTCCCAGTACTTCTTCTCAAAATTTGTCTATGACATCACACAGAAGGTCTAAGCTTTAATTGCAATTTTACGTATGCAAAAGCAATTAAAGTAACACTGGAGAATAAATGAAGCAGAAATACGGAATGCATAAACACAGACATCTGTACACTACATTTTTTGTGGTTTGACATTTTGGAAATTTGATTTGCAGTGTGTAAAACAAAATTGCACATTTGTCATTTAAATTGTGTATTTTGATGAGAAAGTTATTTACTTGTATGAAGAAGTCTAACACAATTTCTTCTTTATTTTACAAATCAGTAGACTGGAGTGCAGAAGTAAAGAAATTACGATTGACTGGTTTTGGTATTTTAAAAAGATGTTCCCTAGTTAAAATTGCTCAGAATAAAGCAGATCTATATCTTACTACATGTATGATAACTGACAATGTTTGTGCATTTTTATTTTGCAGAGTTTTTTTTTTTTTTTACTTTGATCTAGTGGGCAGAAATACTTGCCAAAAATGACATCATGGATGAAATGGGTTAAAACATTTTCTACAGACATGACTTCTCTTTCGATGAAATCTTCACTTCTTTCCATTAAAGAAGTGAATGGAAAGAACATGGGAGCTCTTTCCATTTGAGCTCCCATGTTCAGTGTTTAGGGGCCTGTATCCCTTCCCAGTTCTTGGAACTGTAGGTTATATCTGATTGGATATGATGAAAGGAGGCAGGATTTTAATTGGCTACTTTCAAGTTGATGCTTAGGGCCAAATGTTCTTTGGGCTTTACCCAAAGAGAGTTGGGTTTGCAAATGAGCCATCAGGTTGACCTAAGCTAATTGATCCCTAACTCCCTGAATGACACACACACATCCCATTTCAGTCCAAGCTGTTATGATAACAGATAGTTTGGTTTACCGTACAATATTCACACTTATCATGTTACTACCAACAGAATATTCTGATACACCTACAACATTATATGATCTTGAAGTTGCAGAACTGTCCTCTTAACAATGCCCCACAAGATCGTTCAATGACGATTGTCTTTTCCTGTGAAAGAGGTACCGTGTCATAGTTTTTCAGCCCATCCAATGATCTTTGGCCCAGCTCCCACAAGGATTCACAAAGCACGGCAGAGACAAGAGTTTTGAAGTTATGAAGCCTCAGCAGATGTAGGCAGTAGGGATAGTTAAGAAGACCAACCCTCTTTAGAGAGATTTCTTCCTCTGCTCAAATGATGCCAACTGGCATTTGAATCTGTATTTGAATTCTGTACTAGATGAATTGCAGATGGTTGCTGCTTTTTCCCATAGTTGCAACTGCTTTATTAGATATGGGAACTTGTAACCTAAACCGCACAAGAAAGAACCCCTCTCGAGGTTGGCAAAGGGGCTCAAGTGGGTTTCTGTTGACCAAATTAAGAAAGAGATTGCTGTAGGTCACCCAGGGCTGCTGTTAGTTTACCTTACAATCATCATTGAACACGTGCATCTTATTGTAGCTTGACATTCATTTTTCTGAGGAAAGTCATTAGGTATTTGAGAAGAGACCCCAGGGAAAGACATTTAGATGGAGATAGCAATATCCTACATTTCTAGCCTTTAGAAGCTCATTAATGAATGCTTGGTGCTTCCAACCAAACATTTTCCCTCTGTTTCATTTTCTAAACAGCCATCTTGGGTGCCTGGTACTGAGAAACGGTGTTTAGCAAGAATGTACTTCTGCCTCGGAGAGACCCCTGACAAACAACAGCAACAAGAGCTCACAGATATGTCATAAGAGTGTGAGCTGTAGTAAGAGCCTTCTCTCGGGCCGTCTCCTCTTTCCCCCTGGCCTGGTTTTCGGCATTTATCAGATCACTTCCTCACAGTCAGTTCTTTTTTTTTGTACAGAGCTGCCCGTTCCCTGCCCTTTCCGGCCAGCTGCTGCATTAGTTACCATTAACCCAGCCGAGTGTTAGTGGAATGAGTTGTCAAACCGCAGACCAGGTGACGCTGTGTTGAATTTGCATTTTAATAGCCTGACGGCACGGGCGGCTCTCAGGCACTTGATTCAGAACGCCTACACGAGATCCCTGCTTCACGCCGGCTCTTTGTTCCAAGCTGCAGATCTGAGATGCATGCCAACTGATTGGCTCCGCTGCCCCCCCGTGGCCTGCATGCATAATGCACCCTATCCTATTTTTAGCAGCGAGCGATGCTCGGGGAGAGGGCTTACGATACGATCACGCCTACGGGGGCCGATCCATTCTCCAGTGTGAGATACAAATTTTGATGTGCAACAATTCTGGAGTCAGATCATCCGGTATACCCGTCATGTACTGCAAACGCAAAACGTGCAGATGTAGGTGCATGTGGTATGAAGAGAATTGTGTGTATATATATGTATAGGGCAATTAAAAGTATATAGATATATCAAACTCATTAAGTAGTTATAGTGATGAACACAGCAATCCAGTGATTTGTTAATGATGTTTGGTTCTCTTGACTATACTTCTTTTTTTGGCTGGACTCCTGTGGTATACATTTTGCATTTGTGCAGAAAAGTAAAGCTGAAATTGCTGGTAGCATTTAGGCTCTCTAACCCACTTAAAGGCACATTTTAATTTGACAGGCACCAACAAAGGGGGCTATATTCCTTCCCTGGTTTCCCACATGGTATGTGCAAATCATGGAATATGAAACCAGGTGCTTAGTTTCATTTTTGATGTAAACCATTAAGTATACTACCTCAGTCAAATTGCAGAAAACCCTATTTCCACAACGTCAGAGTCCACAATGTATGTTTTGTGTGTGTGTGTGTATATATATATATATATATATATATACATACATACACACATTTTTTTGAATAGATTTGTCTGTAGAAAAATTATTAAACTACAAAATAATTGTTAGCAACTCCTGTGCTGTAAGGGTGTGCAGTAAAATGAATTACCATTTACTAGTTTATTGGGGCTTCTCCAATATGCCCAGACTACTTTCAATCACAGGAGGACTACTGAAGACTAACCATTGGGCTTTTAATTTCACATTGTATGCCCACTAGATAAGAGGATTCAGACTTTCCTCCAGAAGACAATAATTACAGGAGTGTATAATTAAAAACCAGGTCAAGTCTATGGCTGACTTCAACAAGCGCCGTGATAATCATTCCCCTCACGGCTACTGCCGTCATGTGTTTCTAAGACATAAAGAAAGGCAAGACAGCTTTGGCTGCATCACCAGTTCCATTATTTATTATTGTTCAGACTTCAAATCAGAACTGTGGGTTGCAAAGTCTGGCATTAAAGCAAGAGGAACATCACTCGGGAGACAGTGGTATAAGTGCATTTATTTGCCATTGGCTTTCTCCACTAAACAGAAAGGACAGGTTGACACCATGTATGACTATGGATTGGCATTCCAGCTTAGGTTAGGTGCTGAGGCGAGGTGTTAGGGGATTGGATTGACTGCTTGGGCGTTTAACCGGGGGGCCAGCCCATCTGACGGCCGCCCAAAACGTGGATGTGGATGTGGTAGACGGACTGGCCCCCGTCCGGCCCCTCGTTGAGAACCAGTCTATAGCCCTTCTGCAGCCCCATCTTCTCTGCGCACTGCCTGGCCACGATCATCATGTGCCCAAGGAGCTGTGGGAGAAAGACAGGAACACCTGATGGGTAAAAGGGATACCTGGTTCCGAAAAGCTGCAAGCCAGTATGGTCAAAGTCTCACCCTCTCTCTTTCAAAATAAAGACACAGATAAATCCCAGTTCACTGAGAAAATGCAGTCGTGGAACAAAGCCTAGGAACTAACGATTGAAATAAATTCAGTGATTTGGACAAGGGGAAAAGAAACGTTCCATGCCAATGCAGGGTTGGCAGTTTCCCTGTAGATGTTTTGCATCTTTTGTTCCCAGGAACCAAGACTTAAATTTGATGTTATATAACCTTGCACACAGTGCTAAATGAACATTATGATTCCCTTTCACTGGCTTTCATATGTTAAGATTTCAGCCAATAAACTCCGGATGTTTCATTTTACTGTGGTGAACAGCACCACCTGCTGACCATCAAATGGACTGCATGTAAGAAGTTCACATCAGCCATAGACCTTACCACTGAACTGATCCTTTTTAACAGTTTTCTGCAAATAGACAAGCCCTCCACGATCTTGACAACCTTAAAAGACGAGCTTTCACAGTACCACATGAGGATTAAAGGAGGACTGAAGGGTGAATGCTGACCCATGTCTTTCTTTTTTCCCCTCTCTCTTTCTCTGATGTAGTGGTGAAAGAGCAGCCCCTTTCAGCCAAGTGTGATTTAAGGTAGCAGTTCAAAAAAAAATCCACCGTAAAAGAAACTCTCCTGTGTCAATTTCATTGCAAAGTCCAACTAACTAAAAAAGCCTCAACGATATGCCTGCCAAAATCATGTCAACACAGTTGTGTACCACAGTAAATGTTCTTTGCTGTCTGATAAAATGAATGCAAAAGTTACTACTGGCAACTAAAAAAAGTGACCAACTGTCCAAAGTGACCTGCTCAGGACATTTTAACTTTTGTCAGGCAATGCTTATGTTGTGAGGATGTTATGCTAAATTTACATAATCTTGGTTAATTAAAATTAATGTATTAAATGTGTGAACATCAGAACACAAAATGTTAACAGTATACTCCTCTGCTTATAGTAAAAAGTACAGTATACCAACAAGAGGGCTGATCCCATTAAAACAACCCGCCAAGAACCTGCCCAATGTTCACCCATCAAGCAGTAGCACCACTTGGCCTGTCTGAGGGCAAATTGCAGGGCTTCACAAAAGCCTTCACCTTCACAGTAATTCAGTAGCAGCATATCTTTGGAAATATTTCATTGTCAGTGCTTCCCCACAAACCAGAGGGGTCACATAATCCACATACTTGTCTCTTTCAAGTGGCGGTAGAAGGCGACAACAGGAATAGTAAACAGGCTCAGTTCCTGAATGCCCTTGTAGCCTTAAGCAAAGTGCTCCACTGGAATTCATCAGCTATAATTCAGTCATTAGAACAGACATGCAGAGGGAAATGGAAGCCAGACAAGGAACAAGAACAGACTAATCGGGACTGGCTACGCAATCAAATGCAGTAAGATGTTTGCTTGCCTCCAATCAGAGCCGTGTGTAATGATTTGTCTGTATGATTACACAGTACATCTAGCCGGTGTTTTAGTGGTTTGCCAGCACAGCATTGCAAATCCTGTGCTCTAAAACCATATATGCCTTTTCTTATCAAGATGTGCTTGTTTTCAACAGAACAGCTCAAGCAATTCAGGGAATGCATTTTCTGGCTGCATGTTCCGAACAAAACCAACAAAACCTGCTCACTTTTAATCAATGTAGATAATGTGCAAATAAAATGTAAACAGTTCAGATGTGCTTACACTTACTGAAGTGTTGTTTTGGCTAAACTTGTAAGAAACCAGTTTTTAAAAGTGAATATTTGCTGAATTTTTTAATCTGACTTATTCACTTAGCATATTTCAAGAAATTAAGCCTGTTTACAAATGTGCAAGCATTTATTATGCTTTGAGCATATGAGCATTTTAGTACTTGCAAGTGCTCCAGACTTAATCATGTGAAACTAACATGGTTTTTAAAGTGGACTGTAAGAAGCTGAACTGTTGCCAAAGCAAATATTTGGCAGCATGTGCAAGCTACTGAGTTGCACTACAGAGCATGCCATACAACTGAGGATGCAACTGAGCACTCATTTTATATCAACAGAACTTCAACAGACAGAATTAACGGGCCTGAGCACAGGCTGACATTACCAATGAGCACTGTGTGTTATTCAGAAAGTCAGATGTGGATGCTTAGCACTGCATGGGAAGACACCACAGTTCACCACAGCGTTTCACAAAGCCAGCCGACACGGTCGCCCATCTCCAAAGACCAAAGCTCGTCCGAGACAATTCATTTACAAAAGCCGCAGACGTTGCATACTGTTTATCACACAACAGAACCTCACGGCTTGTGGGACTTTGTTGCAGGTGTGTGGGTTGGTCTATCGGCTGAGCTACTGAATGGAATCCTGCCCTGGCAGGGGTAGGTGTTGCCAAGGCACAAGACAGGAATCTTTGCAAGCGGGGCAGTTATGCACAAAAAAAAAGCTGCGGCAGAGGTGCAGAGGAACCTCTGACAGCGGCAGAATGTCTATGAAAGGCGTGGCATACTTACAGCGAGGCCATTGGCCAATGCCTGTGAAAGCCGTGGCATACTTACAGCGGCATCACTGTCCTCCGCCTTGGACAGCTGGGAGATTGGCTTCTTGGGGACAACCAGGAAATGCGTGGGGGCCTGAGGGGCGACGTCGTGGAAGACTACGCACTGAAACACACACAGGACACAGATCGATTAGAGCTCATCATTTATAAGCCTTTCCCATTGGCAGAAGCATCACTCTTTCAAAACAGTGCTGAGGAAAACTGTAGCCAGCTATTTCAGGCCCAGGTGCTGATGCAAGGACTAAATTAATGCAACAACATGCATGTAGGAGGCCTTTTTTCCACCTTACCACCTGTATAGGAGGCAGTATAGGAGCAGAGGTTCAAAGGGTAACCTTTACCTGACACCATTTCTTTCGCGTTTCACCTTTCAAATGCGTAAAATCCAAGTAAATATGACACTGACTTGCAACAAGTAATTTTTCCCTACATTACCACACTCTCTATCACACCCACTAAAGAGGCACCATTCCAAACAAACATTACAAAATGTTTACTCTGTTCTTTCCTGCAGGCCCAACTCTGCGTAGGATTTTCTTGGAACAGAATTTGGAATTTTGTAGGTTTTACAAAGGCTTTTGACTTAGCATATGTGAGTAACTTGGCCTTTTGGTTGCTTGAATGCGTTTTTTTATTATTACTATCATTATTGGTGTTATGTCTTGCCGTGTACTGTGCATCTTTAAATGATATGAAGACGGAATAAACACACGCAATGAATGATGGGCAGACACACAATGCGACACGCGGTGCAGCAGCTGTGCAGCAGGAGAGATCTTTTTCTATTTTCCATTCTATTCTCAGACCAGGCTGGAACAGTAATTAACGATGTTATGAAGTCATAATTCCCAGTCATTGTGGTTATTCCTGTGCATCACCGCCCACCCAGAAACGTCCTTCTCTACAGTAATGGTGTTTTCATTCCCTGAACTGAAATGAAACACAACTTTCACGAACTCTGCTAAGTAACAAGCTAACTAACTAGCTATTGCCACCTGCATATCTGCACCAATTACCAATCCGACTAGCTGACTAGCTCCCTGGCTTTTGCGCAAATCCCTTCCTCCGAAGACTGGGATTATCTGAGTCTGTCACTGCCTTTATGACGGCAGCATTTGAAATATTTCCAATATTATATAATATTCCATTTGTTTATCTAGCCATTTAGTTATCCTTTTTCATGCAGACGTCTTCATGTAGCCTACCCACCTATCCTGACAGTTGACGCTGGAAAAGTAGTGCAGGCACTGTCTAGCTGTCACTATCTACCCGCCTATTACAGTTTCCTACTTCAACTAGCTACCGCAGTCACTCATCATAGAGATTTCTGCAAAATTTTCTAAACAATATTTCCCGACAAGTAAAATTAACTAGTTAGCCAGCCAAATGCTTTGTTGCAGCACTGCAGCAGACTGGAAATTTGCTAATTTTACATTATGGCTATAACGTTAGCTGACGTAAGCACAAGAAATTGTTCTCGAAAAGCGGGCCTTAGCTAGCTAGCCATGTAGCTACAGCGAAGTCAATGTTCAGATAATGCAATGGTAACAAGTTGTTTTTTCCAAATAATTAACGTCTAGCAAAATAGTGAGCTAGCTTGTGTTTAGCAAATTCTTCCTTCAAACATCTGCAATAAAGCACAAAACGTGCACAAGACATGCAGCTAACGTTAGCTAGCAATAAATATAGATCATATCACTAACGTGCTAAAACAGCTATGGCTTTATAACAGGAGTTCCTGAACAAGCAGCTGGTAAATGCACACCTCGTCATCTTCGTGGAATATTTTCGCAGGAATCTCTTTGCGAATAATTTTCCCGAAAATGGTGTCTCCGCCCGGCTGGGCTGCTTGCGCTTTCGCTATTTCGTCAGCCATTGTGCGGCGAGTCTTCCCTCGTGCTCCGGGTTTCTTATGGTGTTCTCTGCGCTCGGTGAAATGTCATTGGCTACGGCGCGCCGAAAGCGTAGACCGAACATCTATTGGTTTGTGAACAAGTCGATCTGCCCCTCGATTTACATACCAGTTAGCCTAAAAGGCGGTATGCTGCTGAATTTATATGCTATCCTCAGACGTGGCGATTGAAGGAATTATTTCTATCTCTGATTGCGTGTTTTCTTTGCAATCAATTTAGGAGTAGTTTGCTCATTTACTGAAACTGACCCCAGATCGTCATCTGTTATCGGTCTGTGACATGTAAAATGGAGATCAGTTTGTGGTTATTTTTAACTGCTGGCAATCACCGACAAAACTTTGGAAATCCGTACAGTGACTTTATAAATTATTTAGAAGGCAGTGTAAATTAATGTAGGCCGACTGTAAATTAGACTTGAGAGAGTCCTGAGGGCTTATAATGCATTCGCTCGCCATAGTCTTTGGAGTAGGCCTCTGTATAGACCACTGATAGGGTCTTAAAATATAGAATAGATTCTTAAAATATAGAATTTTTAAATGCCTAAAACAGTAGCCTATAGGCTATGGCAAAGCAGGATGTCATACAGTAGCCTAAGTCATATACATCATAATGTAAGCAACTCCATTTCTGATTATAGTCCAAGGTGTTCTCACTCATTTAGAAAAAATGCGACAGCAGATTTTTCTGAGTATTACAAATCTCGATTTCACAAATAAACTGCAATACGGCATTATCACACTAACTTTTAAGACATTATTCTGTAGCATTACGATACAAGTAGTGACCGCATGAGATGCGCGCTAATTAGACACATGCCCGATTTATTTCATCCTTTGGGGAATTAGTATTAACGATATTCAGATGTTCACTTCAGTGACCTTGATTATTATACAGAAAAAAAGACGTGATCAGAATTTAAAGCTTTAGAATAACAATAAAAGGGTCACGTTATTTGATTAATAAGCAAATCGTCTGCTAATTAAAATTGAATCGTTCAGGAGAAAATGGATTGACAATTGCCCATAAATGCAGTGTATTGCATCTGTGAATTATCCAAGCCATTAAGATAAGTGCTCAGCCTAAAGCAGTTAAATAGAGCACATTTGAACTAACGAGCAGTTAAAACAACTTCCTCTGTAACACGTTTTTTTCCCTCAGTTTACCGTTCTATTCTGAAAAGTCGCACAACCTTTCACTGACTAGTTTTTAAAAATGTTCTCCTTAAACTGAGAATATACTACTTTTGTATGAAATCACCATCTCTAAATTCCTCCAGTTTCTAATATAAAATGTTAGGGAAAATGACACCACTTTGTCAGGTGAGGTCATAGTGAATGATTTTGCTCAATGCACTGATGACTGTTATTTTCACTGTCCAGTCTCATGCGACTTTCAGCGTGATGTGTGCTGATGCCTTTAACATACTTCACCATGCATCTCATTACATCGTTGCAATTCCATGTTGCATATGTTATGTAGGACTATAATTTATATGTTAATATGTAGACATTCATAGATGCAGACCTACATGTAAATGCACATATAAACATTGTAATATTTATCTGCACATGCTGTCCCGCCAAAAGTGATGAGCCAGCCCATCTAAGTGCAGAAAAACGCACGTGACTGTGGGTGTGACTATGCATGATTTGAAGAGAATAACAGCAGAACATTGCAGTGGTCAACAAAGAGCCCCAACCTGTGTCATCTTTGGAATGAATTTGAAAACAAAATTAGGACAAGGCCAAGATGACTCTGTTCAGTAATGAAGCTTACCAATACTTGGAAGGAGGAGTAGCGCACAATACCACCAGCTTTTTGTGGAAAAATTACTAGACAGGCCTCTACTGTGCATTGAAGCAGTCATTAAGTCAAAAGGCAGACCAACACACTATTATTTTCCTGGAATAAAGACAAGTACTAGTAATAACTACCCATGTATTGTATTCTATATTTAATGTACCTAACAGTTAAAAGGAAAATAAGCTGTGTTTACTTATTTATTATTTCTCTGCAATAAGAGAAAATCTAAGCAGTATAAACTGGGAGCAATAGAGGGGAACTGTGAGCTGAGAAAAAGAATGAGCAGCACCACACAGCAAATTTAGAAAAAGGGCACCAGAGATAAAAAGGCAGTTCAGAAAGAAATAACCTGACCTTCTGCGAAATGGGTTTGGAAAATAAATGAGATCCCAAAGGACTTTTTGAGAAGCAAATTGTCCATGATGCAAAAAAACAATCACGAACTTGAAAAAAGGGACGTTCGGGGCCAGTGTAGGGAAAGGGTTATGCTTTATAATGAAAAAGAAATTGTAAATGAACGCAATGATTACTTCCCTGAGTGCTTCAGCTTCAGATGAGGGGTTATAGGTTATGGATGTGACATCATTTAGAAGTAATATTCACAAAGTTTAAAAATATATATATGTAGAGGTGGAATGCTGTGGTATTGGAGGGACTACAGAAACATGAAACAGAAATGAAAATGTCAGCTGGCTGTGATGGAGTGTATCTGTGTGTGCTTATAGAACCAAGTCATAACATTTAGAAACCATTCATAAAAATCTCAGCCCGGATGAATCCCAAAAGACTTGAATCAAAGCAGTATGGTGTGAGTAGAGAAGAAACAGGATCGCTGAAGTCCGTGGAATTATTGGCCACTTAGTTTAACATGCAATTTGTGTGTATCAGGAATGAGTTATGGGATAATCCATATGGATTCAGCTGAGGAAGCTCACGCTGAACATTTGTCCAGGATATTTCTTGAGGAATTTACGGAAGCTGTACTCTCGCATTGAATTTTAAAGGCCTTTGATAAAGCACCACATAAGCAACTCATTACCAAACTGTCACTCTTGGCCCCTATGTAATGGAATGAGCTTCCTGTTGTGGTCAGAACTGTGGAATTGCTAGCCACATTCAATCACAGACTGAAGATCTTCCTCTTCAGACTGTACCTCGTTTTCCGTACACTACTGTGATCCCTTGTTTCCCTTATAGGTAGTTTTTTGATATTTGAGAGTTTTGCTATATGGTATGTGGAAGCTCTCTTTTTGGAATATTGTAGTCAGTGTGTAAAACTAGAGCTATTTGTGTAAACATAATAATGGAAATAATGGCTTTTAATGTATGTGTTGAACTATGTATGTACACTCGTGATGTCAGCACTGTGTTTGACACTGAAACATGTTTGAATATGTCTAACTGTATCCTTATTTGCACATGTCATAATGTTTTCTTATATGCATTTTGTGCTAGTGCATTGGAAGTCGCGCTGGATAAAAGCATTGCTAAATGACAAACTGTGAATGTAAACGTAGACCAAAATCTATGGGAAATGGAGCAATCTATGTTCCAGTGAATTAGAAACAATTCTCTTATATTAGAAGATCTATGTTCAAAGCTGAGGCATCTTAGTGCAAATTACAAAACATTAATTAATAATTGTGTAAGTATCATCTTAATTCACTGAACTGATTTACTTCTACAGTAATTCACATGCCACCATCTCACATAAAGTCCCAGATAGCATCATTACATATGATCTCAGAGTAACAAGTACAATTTGAATATAATTTTCAGGTTAGCAATAAAGGAACATTGAATTATATTTGTAGATTGCAACTTGACCACTAGTTTTAATACGTTTAAATTTACATTTATTCATTTGGTAGACTCTTTTATCCAAACTGACTTACAAGTCATCCAAAGTAACTTACAAGTATTACAAGGAATACCCAAAAGATATTTAATACATCACGTATGAATATCAAATCAAATTCACAAAATGTTATTCAGAGGTGTAGTCACGGTGTGAACCAAAGCACAGTCTAAAAGGTTAGACTTTCATATGTAGTTTAAGATGGTTTTGTGACCGATGCTGTCTGGTATTAGTTAGTGCATTTGACCACTAGGAGGCAGCAGAGTGGGTCTTGCCATGGAAGCTTGGATGGGAGGGACAGATGGAGGATGACAGTGAGTGTATGTTCTGCACCGGATGGGCTGTAGGGGAGATGAAGCTAAGGATATGAGGGTGATATGAGGTGTATTAGAAGGCACAGTATGGCACTACCAGAGTCTGAAACAGATGGAGACTGCAGTTGGTAGTCATTGTAGGGAGAGGAGAAGAGGCATCACTCAGGAGGTGGAAGGGAAGCCAGTCCTGGATGAAGTGGAGGAGACAGTTGGCATTGGCATGTATTGAATTTGAAATTTCAATTTCAATTTGACAAATTTTAATTGAACCCTATATAGTTTCTTTATAGCGTCCTATATGGTTTCAAAAAAGGAAAAAAAAAAACAAAATTAACTGCACACTGTAACAAAGTGAAAATGTAAATGGCCCATTTTAAACTTGGTACACATTCTCACCTCATCCCCATTGGAACGTGCACTGCCAACCCTTTGACTAGGGCATCCAAAAATTGCTTCAAAAGTGTGTATATGTGTGTGTGTGTCTGTGTCTGTGTGTGTCTGTGTCTGTGGTGCGCACATGTGCACATGTGTGAAACAGAGATACGTTTGATGCAGCTTTTGCATCAGACGTATCTGTCTCTGCATTAAACATGTAGCATTTCCAATGATCACAACAACTCTGTGATCACAGGAAGAGCTACATCTACATTAATTTTGTTGCTAGCACATCATATTTCAGAGACCTGAACTCAAATGGCGAAAATGTAAGTGATTATCTTAGACAAATTGAAAGGCTGTACTGAGGGTGTCTTACTGTGTTCCAGTGACTGTGAAATCCACTAGGGGGCAGTCAAACATTCCATTCGACCAATGTCATGAAAAAATAACATACATCAAGGGAGAAACACGTAACGGCCTAAATATAGGCCTAAAACAACACAACTGCAGGCGGTGATGGGCTTATGCAGGTAACCGTTTTCAATTTTCTTTAGGTCATATATATCCGGATCCAGAACAAAGGGGAAGTAAAATTTTTTAAAAAGAGAGTGCCTGTGTCCTCAGCACTAAAAGACAGCTTCCACAGTTACTACAGGTCATGTCTGACAGCACTGCATGTCAAAGCATAAACCGAGGATGAGTCAGAGCATAAATCTCCCTCTCCCACAAACATGCAATAATGACATATATAAGCGTGTTACAATGCTGTCAAATTGCTGTGGGTTTGATTCTGAAACAGATGCCGAGGTACACATAGTGGTTTTTAAGCTTTTTTTCTAGCACGGATCTGTGGGACAACAGCTGTCTTAAAACAAATGAAGATTGTACATTATGTCACGTAGTATTGATTCCCATGCATCTGACATGACAGTTATAATTTGTCTAAAAATCTGAATTCCAAATCTCTAGATTAACAGTAGCGATTAGCATCTAGCATTTAAATTAAACACACAACATATTTTAAAGCAATATACAGTACACAGCGTAATAAATATATTCACTTAATGAAAAGGATAAAAGTGAGAAAAAAGAATATATTCTGAATTAGGTTATGCATTGTAAATCGAAACCTATTACAACAAACCTATTACAAACCATCTATGTTGAATTTTTAAAATTTATTTACATGTGTTGAATTTTTAAAACGGATCCTGATTGACATCGCAGCTCATTAAAAGTTCATGTTTGTTTGATCAAAAGGACTGATCGGTGCACACGGGGAGGGATGGCTGCCTCCCGCTGTCAGAGAAATGAGAAAGGGGGCATACGCAGCAGCTCTGGCAGTGGACACCCCCCACCACACGTGGATGAACCATCACGCTTCATGTGCCCGAGCATCCAGGACCATCTGCAGAGCCCTGCAACGGAGCCGAGAATCAAATCCTACCGCTCCCGACACAAACCTGTGGAGCCTGCAGTATGTACAGAGGTATAGCCTTGAAGTATGTCTCTGATAAAAAAGAAATACCTGAATCACTCACCTCAGGGGTACAGCCAGAGGGGAGCATTACTGTACTGGAGGGGCCCTCTGCCAAATTGGCCTTTTGTCTTTCGGTTTGCTACAGCTGGACTCAATATTCCATGCATTCTTTACAAAAAAAAATTCTCGATAAACTCCATATGAGTTGGTCTGTTCTACCTGCTCCAGTGAAAGTTGTTTCACTGCCTATATTACATTTTGTTGACATACTTTTTTGGGGTGATGGTAATATACAGGGCACAATACTGGTAGTAATCAAACAGCTAGAAATAAAAACATAATATCCCGTCCTCAATATCATGATCTGCGTGGATTGCATCAAATCTGTATTTCACATTGGCAGGAATAAATAAGAGGACCATGGGTTGAGAAGACCCAAAGTTTGTAGAGACTGGCATGTGTGGGTTATAAAATCTGTGGGTTATAAAAAATACAGAGCCTGACCTGCACATTGACACAAAGTCCATGGATATGAAATTTGAAGTACACATCATTTGTGTTATGGATATGCATTTTGAGGTTACAAATAGTTTTTACTGTATTCAAAGTGTGCCATCTGTGCAATACTTTCCCCTAAGAAGGCAAGGGGACCTGGGTAGGGCTTCCCTCAGGCACAATAGAAAAATGCTAATGCACATCTGTAGGCCATCACAGTGCCATCCATCCACATAATCTCTTTCCTCCTCTCCGCAATATTCTTTATTATTTAGCCAAGCGATGACTGCTATGGAAAAAAAGTTTGCTAGTATTGTTCGGACATAAAGTATAAAACAGAGGATTAGTCTCAAAGAGAAGGCTTTGGTATGGCACATGGCATGTGTCAGATGTTTAAAGACTATATTTCATCTTTTTATAAAATAATGCATAAGGCCTGAGGCCTGAAATGAAAGAAGGGGAAATTAGCGCTTATAGACTCCATATTGTTTTGCTCAACCAAACCATTTGCCCCCTTCCTTGTGCCGACAAGTGATGACATCTCTTTGTCTTCCAAGGTTGTTTTGTGTTCCATCTGATGCACGTCTCTGTTTTGGCCTAGTCTCTAGATGCAGTAAACAAAAGCTGAGCTGAATGAATTATGCCTCTGGGCCTGCACTGAGTTATGGGAAAGCTGTAGAGATTACTGCCACATTGCCAGTAATGTATTAGGTGTCTCCAATGCATTTGTTAGCTTTTATCACCCTGGAGGCTGAATCCCCTTTCACATCAAACGACATCCACACATGCCGGCAATTTGCCTGCTGTAAGCTGGCTTAACCCTCTGGTCACCTTTCACACCAGAGACGGATGACACATCAGCGCAGGTGTGATACCATTCATATTACACTAATTGAAGCTGCCTTCTACCCTTGCATGCAGTGTGTACAATAACAAAGTCCTATTTTTAAATTCTAAACTTTTTGATTTTTAATTGTTATACACATACACGTTGCCTTCTTGAGACAACTATGAGTTATTGTTCTCCGCTCTCCTGACTATTTTTTGTGCTGATGCAGGTCTTTTCCCACCAGACTGCTTCAGAGGCAGACAGATTGATTAACATTGTCAGGTTTGGGACATTGTTCTGTTACATGATACATAATTGCCCTCAAGCAGGGTGACTTTCGTAGCTTACATTTTATGTCTGTCTATTTGTACAGATGGATATTTACTGAAGCAATTCAGGTGAAGTGCCTTGGTCAAGGGTACAAGAGCACTGTCCCACGCGAGAGTTAAATGTAGTTATCATCATCATCATCATCATCATCATCATCTCACAATCCAGAGAGGAAAACTACTTTTCACCTTGTTTATTTTTCACAGCAAGGGTAAGAGGGTGGCAGCTACAAATATAATAAACGTTAACTGTGTTATCTGAATATTGGAAGACAGTGAGTTATTTCTTCACTTGAAATGGATTGCCAGAGGACTGAATGAAGAGTAAATAATCTCAAATAAAGCGCAAAATGTACATATGAGATTTAAGTCACATGTTAATAATTAGATGTCACGCCATTAGAGGCCTTCGTGCGAAATTGCCTTCTCTCTTGATCTGGAAGAGGTCATATAAAACTAATATGAATGAATTATGCTCCATAACACAACATTTCTTCCAAACCTCTATTGCATCAATTAACAGTACATCTGGAGTTTATTCCTTGTTTGTTCTTCTCCATCCCAAACAGAACCCTTCCAACAGCAGTGGCCTGGTGGAGCCACAGAGCAACAATGCAACTTTTGTTTATTTTGCAGTTGTGTTTGTCCAATAAAAATTCCTGGAATAATGCTTTTTGCATCGGCAAAATCGGCAGTGGGCCCAGGCAAAATGGCAACAGAGGTAGTCATACCAAACCACATGTTAACAGCTCAGGTGAAACAAAGATTGAAACAGAAACACAGCTGGCCAAAATGCAGTTTTACCACAAACAGGTGCTTATGTGACTGTGGTTTCCATAATTATAATGGAAACAAAATTGTGATCACTATGGTTTTTTGCTCCTCTTCCTACAATTGCTTCTGCTACTGCTTCCTCTAAAGCTGCTCTGATTGTTTCATAGCTCTTACCTACTACAAAAATAGGAAAAAAAATGTATCACTTTAAATGAGTAGGAAATGTGGTTTCTAGGTTTCTGGGTGGCTCGGCAAAACCACGCCAATCCCATCTTACAGTTCTGTAGCCAGGGCTTTATTTATTTTGATTCTGGTCTATGTTGTTAGCAGTCTGAGTTCCTCTGGTCACCATTGTATCTGCGTCCTTGTGACTCACCAGGCACCTATTGTTAGGTTATTAGATTAGCTTCTGTGAGATATGGGCTGCTTCTCCAGATTGCTGCCCATATTGTTATTACCTTTGCATTGGCATTGACATTGTCTACAGCGAGAATTACACATTTATTTCAATGAGTGACGTGTGGCTTTTGGACCTAATGGTCCTGACGGACACCAGACTGTGTCACCATCTCTGTAAACACAAATTATAAAATCCCAATGTTTTCGTAGGGACTGTTATTGTTGAGGAATAACTTCTTCATTCATGAGTTATTGCTTTATTCAATAAATGGAGTATCTTAATATTTCATTGTATTTATGTTAAAATGTGGGACTCTTTTCGGGAATATTGCGTTTAATCTATTTATAGTGTGAATATAGCGAAATGAATAATGTCATGTAATGCTATTGGAATGCGAAAAAAATAACAAGTAATTATGGACACGTGCACTCTCTTGGCGAGAAACAGCTTCATAAGGTCGACAGGAACACCTCCTGCTCCACCGCCCCCTTTACGGTGACCATCCACGTGTGTGAGTAGGTCGATTTGTGTTCCCTGGCCGGCAGCAGCCGCAAAACCTCACAGAGAGCCGTTCCCCGCGCAGTCACGACACCGCGCAGCTCGGGGGTGTTTCTTTTTAACGCAGAAGTTAGCCCGACCCTTGAGAGCGCTGTCAAACCACTTAGCCCCTCCGCAGAACTTCTGCTCCATGAGATGACAGGACAACCATTTGACTTCTGGGGGGTGTAAACGCTTTGTGTTTTTATCTTTAGATATTCTGACCCCCTCCAACTTTCTTCCGCGTGAAGGACTTCCATCAATACCTAGGCTACTACCTGGCTACCACGCAGAGAATGTGCAGCTTTTAGCCATTCCAGATAGATTTTCCCCAAGGATTATAACAAAATCAGCAAAGAGGTGAACGGTGAAATTTGTAAATAGGACGCTTTCGTGTGATGGGGACTCAGTGGATTCTGCAGAGCTTGGTTGGATGTTTTGCGGTATTGGCAATTCTAGTTGCGGGACAGACCACTGGAAACCACGGGAGAAGCCCCGTCAAGACAAATGAGGACACGCAAGCCGCATCGACCAGAGTAAGGAGACGGGGACGACAGGATGTTTTAAGAGGGTAAGGGATTAGCCAGATTGACACTCCAAAAGGACGCTGTAAAAGTCTGTATCATTAATTATATCCAGTACAGCTCTATTAGTGGAGGCGTCTTTTCAAGAGTTTTTTTTTTCTGAGTTGAAAAACAGTGATTGTTTGGCAGTCAAATTGAGGTTACATACTCCCATTATAATAACACTTAGTGAATAGAGATTATCATAACGAGTAAGCAGCCTGTCGATTCAAAATGCTTTAATTTAACAGATATTTATGTACACATACTACCATATGCTTTGCGTTACACCGCGCTTTAACGTTTTGCGATAGAAGATAAACTTCAAGGACTTCTTATATGTTTTGCATGAAAATGATAATGACCCCGAGTCGTTTTATCTTTCTCGTAGAATGTGGGGGGAAAAGGTAGCGGTGTGTACATTAGAATAGATTAAACCCGAATATTGCATATGACAATGTGCGAGAGGTGGGTGTATCTATACAGAAGGTGTCACCAAATCTCAAACACCGGTCACTATTTGTTGCTTTTTCAAATTGTGCTGGCTACAAGCGAACTGTAACGTTGAGACATTTTGACGGCGTTACTTGACTCCGTTAAAGCACACCTGATGAGGCACTGTATTTAGCCACGCCTGGCCTTTCCGTTCCTTGTGGAAATTGGATTTATGAAATTAAAACGTTGCTTCAGCCTTTGAGAAAGGAAGCAGCACGGCTAAGAGCTTTTTGATTAGAATCAGACCTTTATATAAGTTCTGCAAACCAGATTCTTTGTATTAATACCGCAGTTGTTAAGACGGAGAAACAGAGGACAAAAATTCTTGCCTACACATGTTATCAATTGTTTATATGAATTGTTCCCTCAAAGGGCAAATCTAATAAGTGCTTTACTTAAAAACGAGTAAATGGAAGAGGTTTGTTTACGGTAAACATCATTGAAAGTAACTTCTCACACAACACAGAGACTGTGTTCCTAATTTCCTTTCTCTTTCCCACTCACAAAGTAAGTAGAATATATTATGTATATTTTCCTGAATGTACTTTCATGGTAGGATTTTTGCGTGTCAGATTGTATGTAAGTGTCAGTATGGATCTGATTTTTTATCTTAATACAATTAGAGTCATTAGCAGCACTGAGGGCCACAGAAAAGCTCATTTTGTATAACCTAGTTGCCTGGCGGCAGTTCCTCTGAATCTGTGGTCATTATGCATGGAGTAATTTCCCCCACATCCTAACTGATTGCTGTCATGTTTGGGTCAAATGCAATTTTCCATTCCATTGGCGATATTGTGAATAATAATTTTATGCAAAGTAATGTGATGATGTCATTGAGTGATCACTGACCAGTGGCATTGCTGTATTGCTTTGCTCTGGATTCCATTTTAAGGTCTGATAACCCACACATAGTTCATTATTATTTAAAAACATTAAGGTCTTCATCTGTGGAAATGATTATATTAACTCTTCAGTTCAGTAACTGCACAAAAAAGCATCTGAAGATGAGTGTCATGTGCCTTTTGATTTGGGTTAACTAAAAAAAATGAATAAGTGGGTTATCAAGTTTTCCACATCTTTCCTTTCACAAAGAGCTGGATAATTCACTTATGCTTATGCATTTACATTTTTCATGCTGCTGTGGATACTGCTTCCTGATGTAAGTGTATTTCATTTAAATGTTTGTGTGTGTGTGTGTGTGTGTGTGTGTGCCATCAATTGGAGCAGGAGCTAGAGCAGTTAGCATAGCACTCTGCACCCAATGTGACATCACAGCCCAGTCTTTCAAATTTGTCCACTGTCACAATGCTGGCAGTCCAGGCTGTTTTACAGTTCAGTAAACTGACGTTAAACACACAAGTTGGGATCATATATCCAGAGGGCTCTGAGGCAAAAGCTCTTCACAGTATGTACATACTTCCATATTCTTACATCAGCAATAGTATATTTTTAGCAATTGTAATAACATAGCAGTACATTATAGAGCATTCTGTATAGGAATACATGATTCATATTTCTCATCATAAATGAACATCATTGTATGAAATATGAGAGACATGGTTGCACAATGGGTAGTGCTATTGCCTCATTGCTCAAAGTTGTGCAGGTAAGTTTTTTTTAAGTCCATTTAGAATATCAACTACTGTACAAACACCTCCTGTTTGAGTTTCTGCTGTGATGCAAGGTTGCTGGATCTCCAGGTTATGCGATCAAGTTCCAGGTGGATCACAGCGGTTGAATGCTTCACCAGATTTGGTCTACCTCAATTGCTTTAGTAGGTAAATGGCACAATAATACGTAACATTCCAAGAACCATAATGCCATCCTGAAGAAAGGTTTCCACAGCTTGGGGGAACATTCTTCATGTAAATTTGCTCAAAAGGGAAAACCTGTTGCGGGCTATGATCGTTTATTAACCTCGGGTCCAGCTCCCGACATGTCCTCTGGGTCGATTTGATTTGATTCCCAAACCACCGTTCCCATAACTCCCGTGCAGGCCAAACGTCTGCGGATCACGGTTCCACTCCTACTGCTGTCCAGGATGGAAAACTCTGCCCGGGGGCAACCAGTGCATCGTGCGTAAGTACCGCAGCAGATGTTGGCGGCAATAAACCGGCGCTCCAAAACTGCGGTCAGTGGGCCACGTGGAGCTTTGATCTCTGTGTATAAATCACCGACAGTGGGCGCTGGTTCTCGGCGCTGACACATAAAGAGCCCGAATGTAGGTGAACGGCATTTTTCAGCGGTGACTGATATGAAAAATTGAAAAAAAATTGAAAAATTTTTCAGGGGGAAAAACGTTTCTTTTTTTTTCCCCTCAGTGTAAGCGAAGTGTCCATGTGGCTTTGCAGGAGCTTGGCCTGATTACAAGAGTTCGGGCTTCATAAATCAAACCGTGACTCTCATCCAGAACAGCTTGAGCTAATATGGGTTTGAGAAATGAATGAGAGGTAGCCTGGGTCATTTCTGAGTGACTGTTTTGCGATAGACAGATGGTCGTTTTTACGATCCCTCAAGTGGTGCAGGGCACGTAAGCCCCTGCAACCATCTTGCTAATCAGTATAAATTAGCACTATGTCACGTCAAGACCAGGCAGTTAGCGTGCATGTGAGATGGTGATATTGACCTAGATACTGCATACAATGCAGACATGTTTAGAATGATACTTGCATAAAGACACATAATATGCCAGTCTGATTGCTAACTTGTATAATATGTAACTAATGTGTTATAAGAGAATGCAAATTATCATATGTGGTAACAGGTTTGTAATAGGAGATAACTAACCAGTAACTACAAAGAATGACTTTGCGTGAATCATAGCAATATAACTAAAAGTATAACTAAAAGTTCATAATAAGATGGTGGGTCTTATCTCAGCTGAATCACAAAACACAAGTATTGTGTCATTAACATGGTATTGTGAAGCCTGGTCATATTGAACATTCCCCCAAGCTATCACGCTGTGCTCTGTTTAAGTCAATGGAGTCCCACTAAGGCTTACAGCTGTTGCTGTGGACTTCAGTAGGGGTTCAGGAGCTTTCAGGAAGTGCATTTTATTTCATTTTATGTATATACAGTACATATTTGTTTGATTATTGTTATTAGAACAAAAACATGAGGATTCATTCTTGATTTGAAAGCTAAAGGCTTTTCCACATTGTGGAAACAGCTCATTCTTTTGCATGCTGTTGTTTAACAAAGTAATTACATGACTGAATCCTCACTTTGAATTTCCACCATTTTGGAGACTGATGAACTTCTACTATAGTTGGGAAATGTCTTGTTGACCTCAGCTAGAGAGTTGCATAATGCATGCTAATCCATGGTTAAAATTTAAATCTAAAGTGAAATAAATTCTTTTGTGCTGGAAGTCCCCATTTTGTGCTAGAAGTTGCTCTAGATGAGAGCATCTGTTAAATGAGTGCAATGTAAAGTAATGTAATATAAACAAACACTTCTCATAAATATGTCAAATTAAATATGCATAACAGTTTTTCATAAGGGTGGTCTGTTTGATACCATGATGTCTTCCTCTCACAGCGATTTGCCGGAACAGCTGTGGGGATGGGTTTTGTTCGCGCCCCAACATGTGCACATGCGCCAGCGGCCAGATTGCGCCCACCTGTGGGACCAAGTCCAGTGAGTACCCCACTCTACAGTACACACTACGGTGTGCATTACACCAAGTGAAATCACACACAAACCCATTCAACGTGTTCTATATGATATTATGGGATCTGTTGGTATTTTATGTGATGCGTGGTGTTGTATTTTTTTGACGACTTCCCGTAATTTGTAGCTCGACTTAGTTTCAGATTAGCACAAATTCACTTGTGTTGATGCTTGAATAGTGTTGCGAATGCACTTGCTGGTCTGGCAGTGGCGTTAACCATGTCTGACACTGTTGCTCATATTGGATGGATACGCTTCTGTTCTCTTGTGCTGGAAGCCGCTCTGGGTAAGAGTGTCTGCTAAATGAATGTAATAGCGTGAATGCTACATAGGATGCTAAATCTACTACTATTTATTGATGGTGTGCCATCACTCATCTTGAAATGTTACATACAGGCATTTCAAGATGTAAAATCTACATACAGGCAGATTTTATTACAGAAAAAATTGTCATTTTCACTTTACAATATCCAGGTTTTTTCAGGATGAATTAATAAATAGTGATACATTTGAATACACAGTGAATACTAAGTTTAATATAATACTCTAACATCCTTAACACATCCTTAACATTGTAAACTGTTTTGTTAACAGTGAAAAGTTCTAATAGTTTCACAGAGCTTAATTCATCCTTATTTCATCCTGAGTTATGTATTCAGCCAATCAGCATGGCTGAACAAACAGTGCGTTGCGTTCCTACACTCGGGTTGACCGGCGAAAGATCCCAGCTGAGGCACACAGCTGCTCCTCCTTCACGCGTGTCGCGTCGCTGATTGCCCTGGTGACCGAGCACGCTCTGTGTGGTGTGTGTTGCAGGCCAGCAGTGCAACATCAGGTGCATGAACGGGGGCATGTGCGCGGAGGATCACTGCCAGTGTCAGAAGGGCTACACGGGCACCTACTGCGGCCAGCGTGAGTACCCACCTCTGCAGCGGAATTGTGGCCGGGCTGCTCTGAGACTGCAGTGCTTATGCTGGGATATTACGCTGACAGTGTTACCAGTAACACAGTCAGTGTAACATGACAGTGGTAACGCAAAAATGTCGAAGAGACACCTTTCCTTTATAAGCACAAACACATCTCTAACATCATATTTACATCTTCGAGGATTTCCTACAGATGGCTCTCAAAATATCTGTTTCGATACAGTATTCAGTCAGTTTGACATTTTTGCATTGCCATAATGTCACGATTGCATACATTCAAGTAACACATATTATTTTATAGTTTTATTTGCAGGAATTAAAACTGAATATGTTGTTCCGTACCTATGAAATGCTTTCTCCTGTTTTCAATCAGTCCTGTTCCCTCTGAATTCAACCACGTCATAAACGTGTCAGTGTAAGCCAGGAACAAAGAGCCCTTTAGCCCTCCATGTCTGCAATGGAAGATTTTGCAATATATTGCTAAGAGATTCACTGGCAATTTGTCCATAGAAGATCTAAGATTTCACACCATGCTTGGTTGTCTTCTTTGAAGAAACTCACTCATTACTCACTCACTTCTGTGTTGAATTGTGGGACAGAAATTGGCTGTTGATCATAAAGCTGCTTCTATGCTGTGCGAACAGCGGTCATAATTTCACTGTGCTTACCTTTGCACTAGTAGATTAATGAATTAAACTCTTCTCATAGTTTATAAGACAGAAAGATGATAAAACTGAAAGTGCTATGTCGTTTAGTGATCAGCGCTCAGTCCTAGTATTGTCTGTAAAAAAAGTTCCATCTTCCAGCATTTGAGGACATGTTCATGCTGTGGTTTAGTTTGGTCAAAATGAAACAGCAGGTACACAGTTTTATGAAAAGACAGAATACAGCAGACTTCAGTTGCTCAAGTTCTCTGTTTGATCCGACAGTGATGTCAAATGAGTGAGAGACTCCAGAGAAATACAAGCCCAGAATGGCTGCAACATAATCGGTGGTTGTGGGTAATCTTGCGTTAAAGCACAAAATGCAGTAGGGTCAAAGGTCATGAACTCTGCCCTCTCAGATGAAGTTTGATGTTTGTAACCGAAAAGGCTGTGACCTGTGAGAAACAATAGACAGAAGGCCAGCAGGTAGCGTGAGCGTTTTATGGTCAGCGCTCAAACCGTGACCAGAAGGTTGTGGGTTCAAACTGTTTGAACTCTGCCCTCTCACCGAAGACGTTAACCTGGAATGCTCAATAAAAAGAAAAAGAAAAAAATCCTGTTTGTAAATCATTTTGGATAAAAGCATTTGCTTGATTAATGGAAGATATTGATATTAATTTAAGGGAGGAGGGTCACAAATCCTTTTGGCTGTTGATTTAGCTTAGCATTCGGTGAGTGTTAAACCCATGTGCGGTCAAATGTTTTGATTTATGCTTCAAAGTGGAGTGTTTTTGGCACCGTGTGCTCAGTGCCGAAAAAAGAGCTGGAGAGAGCGCCTGCAACCGAAATCTTGACAGCTATCCAGTTGCGCTGTTAAAACAACTCGAGCCGCCACGTTCGAATAAAAGAGGCGAAGGGAACGCGCCACAATTACTAAAACGGTCAGAGGACCCTCCTCTGGCTTGGCGGCGCTAGGGGCCCCATATGAAGTGTCGTGCTTTCCAAACCCCGAAACTTAAGAGATGAGAATCCCAGCCTCCTCGTTTGATCGTAATTAGACTAGGAGACTCTTCCATTCAGCGGAACGCCAAAGCAAACAGCCTGGCGTGCATGCATATGGGTGCCTCACACAGGGAATTGTGGGCCGGTCTGAATCGACTTCAGTCAATGACAGGCATATGACACGGTGAACAACCCGGGGGGGTCGTGATGTATGGGGGGGGTGTATCTTTTTTTTTTTTCATGACCACTGAAAGGCTGCTCTCTGGTCTTGTGTTTCAGCGGTCTGCGAGAGCGGGTGCCAGAACGGCGGGCGATGCATTGGCCCCAACCGGTGCGCCTGCGTGTACGGCTTCACGGGCCCGCAGTGCGAGCGAGGTAAGGCCAGACTGCTGGAAACTGTTACTCACCGCTGCTCACCCGAATACAAAAGGGGGGCTCTGCTCTGCCTCTCGGCCGCCTGGCCTGTCTCGCATCCTCTCCTCTCCTCCCCGTATTGGCGCAGAGGAAGTGACTAACGAGGGGGCTTGGGGTGGGGGTGGGGTTTGGGGGGGGGGGAAGAGGCAAGGCCACACGAGAGGGGCCAGTATACTTTTTTTTTTTTTTTACCAGAAAACATCTGCGCTCTGAGTTTTGAACGTATTCGTTCTTTGAAGAACACCTGTTTGAGTGTGTTTCGGGACCAACAGGGCCACAGTGGTTATTCTCAATTCACAAGGGCAGAAGCTGGACAGCTACATTTAATATTGAAACCACAATGGTGTTTTTCCCTCATACTTTCATGGAACATGGCTGCTGTGGCCGGTCCACCTTGTGCTTTCAAAATCTTTATTAAAGCAATTCGCCATTAAAATAAACTGGGGAATCTTATTCGCCGTAGTCATTTATAGCAACGGCTGATAGAGTAACTTACTCTGCTAATGGCATGTTATTTACGTGCTGGACAGTTTAGTCAAAACATATTTGCAAGGTATCTCTTTACCAGTGGCTTTTTAAACTTTATTAAGTGTTGCACTTTGGTTGTCAAAGGTAATGTTTACCAGCTGTCTCTTGCTGCGGTGTATCATTAGGGACATTGCTTTCCCTTAAAATAACGTGTATTTTGACCGCCACAAATTTCCAAGAACAGAATGTAAATTCAGTGATGTGGCGGCTGGTGACCCTTTCATTAAAATGGCCTCTGAATGATTCTATTTGCACATGTGGGGAAGCGGGGTGAGCTTAATTGACTCTGCTGGTGATGTCTCTGTGTCTGCATCGGGCGAGACACGGCATTACCGCACCGACCCCAGCGGTTCCCGCCCTAACCCTGGCTTGTGTCACTTTTCTGGCAGCAGCTTTGACATTCCCCTTTTCCGCTGTGGGGAGAGGTCAGGCCCCTGGTGATCCCTGGGAGGGTGCCGCTGTGGGTTCGCCCCCACCGCTGCGTCGTGGGGGAATGATTCATTGGGGTCCTCGTTCATATACTGGCGGTGGGGCGTCTCCGCGCAAGGCATGATGGGACAGGGCCAGCAGAGCAGAAGTCAGGGAGCCTGCTGGGTGAGACAGGGGTCGGGCAGTACCTGGGCTGGGCACGGGAGGAATGGCGGCCCAGGGGCTTTACAGAGCTCAGCGCAAGACTATGACAGGGGTCAGCTACTGTAGGGGAGGCCGATATGGATCACTTCCTCTCTGACACGCAGGCCTCAAGGAAACACGAGCCTGTAATGGATTAGCCTCTATATTGCCGGTTCTTCCTCCCACCCTCTCCTTCTCCCTCTCTCTCTCTCTCTCTCTCTCTCTCTTTCTCTCTCTCAAGGATTACCAGCTTTATTAGCATGGTGGGAGTTATCCGGTGTTGCCAAAGCATTTGAGACATGAACAAACAAGATCAACTTCCCTCGCTCATCTCTTTCCCTATCTCTCTTTCTCTTCCTGCCTGTTTTTCTTCATCTCTCTGCCTCTATCTGTCTTTCTGCTGATCTCTCTCTCTCTGTTTCTGTTCATCTCCATCTCTCCTCCCCTCTCTCTATTGTCATAACATATGAAGTCTTAAGCGATTTGGATGGTTCCGCAAAGAGTGTCAAAAGTCAAAATGTCCGTCTGTCTCTCTCTGTCCCCCTCCCTCTTTCGTACGGTACCACCAGCTCCCCCGCTCAGCCCATGTATCCCTTTATGTCACAGCAGATAAAGGGGTTGAGTGCTGCTGTCTGGAGCATTTAACCCCCCACATAAAGTCTCCTTTGACAGGCTGATTTAGTGCACTTGAATAAGCACTTTCAGGATTGGGGAGGATCCTGGAAAAGTAGCGCTCTCTCCCGCTCTCTCCCTGCCTGTCATCAGAGCCCCTTTAATCAGATGAGGAGGAATGCTTTTCAAGTCGCTTTGGCCCGAGTTGATTAAAACGCCGGCCTGGGCCGTTTAGCTGATTTCACTCACAGCCCGGCTCCCGGTTGGCCTTTTCTCTGCGGAGGCGCATGTGTCTCTGTGCTCTCGGTTTGACCTGGCACACCTTCACTTAAGGACAGGGATGGGTTTTCTCAAGGGAGAAAGTAAGTGACAAGAATAGGGCTATAACCTCTTCCTCAACACCTCTACAAGCTTTCATTGGTCAATTCAGTGCCTGAGGTGGCCATACACATGGTCTTCTTTAACCTTTACTAATGACTAATATGCTGTAGCCACATGGGTTCTCAAAACTCCCCTCATTCACAAACCCCCTTGTTTCATTCACACCTGAAATGAAAGTGTGCGTTTTCAATGCTGCTCTCGCAGGACTGAAATGACCAGGGGAGCCAGGCTCTGTGAACTCTTGGCTCGCTCAGTGAATTTTGTTGACATTAGTGAGTTCTGAATTTGCCACCTTGGTGATTTGAGACGCCCCCAGTGATATTTCTGGAACACACGTTTTTTTGAAAATATGCTGTATGTTTGCTGTAGTACACATGGAAGGTGCAGTTTTCGCATTTTCAATGCATTTTTACCCCCTTTTAAGTTAAAGACACCAAAGAACCGCTATGGAACATGGATAGTACAAAGTGATGTTTTTCCGTTAACGTTGTGTCTGGCCATTAACAGGGTGATATACTGTTGACCCATTGAAACTGACAAAGAAAATATTATACTGCTGTTAAATTTCATCTTTTCTTTTGAATAACATAAATCATATCCACCGACAGTTGCTCAGAGAAAGCAAGTTTCCAGTTAATTAGTACGTTTTCAGTTGGAAGCAGTAGAACTGCTCTGTGTAGCTCTGCTCCAGACTCTTTTGGCTGGCAAAAATTTCCTTCCATCCCCTGTCATGTGACAGGGTCGTTTGAGCCAGTGGAGTGTCCTTAAATAAGAATGAAAAATCCAGGTCCTGGAGAGCTGCAATTCAGAGGATTTTAATGGCCAGCACCCTCAGTGGGGAACGGCTCAGGTTTAATTCATTTAAATGTGCACAGGTGGAACTAAACCAGGTGGCTGAAAGTAGATTTTTTTTTTCCACCAGATAATAGTCATCTGACATAAAGATATGTAGTCCCATAGAAGTCCCACTGACTCTACATTTAGAAATCTGGTGTCTGATTCATGTAGTAGATTTCACGACAGCCTATCCATGTTTTTATCGTGTTATTTCAGGTGTGTAATGTTTATTGCGTCAGCCCTGAACCCTGAAGGTTGGGGATTCAATTCAGATGATTTCCTCTGCCCCTACCCTTGACAGTCAGCATTAAACGGGGTGGATTGTGGGTAATGACTGTGCAACTGGCATTCCGTCTGAGGGTAGCGGCTTCATGTCACTGAGTACCGTGGGGAATCGAGGTAGGCGCGGACCCTGAAAACCACTCAGACCTGATCTGGCTGCTTAGTTAACTGTGGTTTTGTTGTATGACGCCTCCCCATTTCTGGACAGCGCAGTCACTAGAAAGTCATCAGAAAGAGGTCTAGGGAAGTTTGTGTGAGGACATGAGAAGTGCAGTGAATCACATCCTCTCTGTCTGACTCACGACTGACTGATGGTTGCCTGCGTTGCGGAAACATTAAGGGAACAGACACCACAGCTAATGTGCTTTTATTAGGGGATTTACTTCGACGTTACCGGGAAAACCTTTTTACTGTACGCCATTGCATATCTTTGTGCAATGCACAGACACACTGTCTGTGGAGGAAAGTTAACGTTTTTAGGAAATGACTGTAATACGAGTCGATTTATAATATGTCATCTAATATAAGAACTATATTCATTTTTTTCAATAAAGAATTGCTTTATATGCCAGAGACTGTCAGAGAAAAGTCCCTGACAGAGTTCACAAGACTAAAAACCCCAATCTGAAAGTCATTTTTGCGTGATTTTCCTGGTTTTGGTTCTCCGTTTGTGATCCAAAAGACACAATGTATTCAATATTTATCAACAGATACATAGCAATGGAGGGGGAAATGATCAAATCTGTTTCTGTTAAAGCATATTCTGTTTTATGTTTGGGGGGGTGGGGGGGGCATGCTTTGTGTTGGCAGAGAGCACGCATTGTGACTCGAGAGTTTCCCCTAATGAGGAACAGATGTACCAGTGGCTTGGAGGCACTGCGTCGTGGTGCAGGAGAAGGTCCGCGTGGCTGGGTGGCACAGCCTCAAACGCACTCATTTCCTCTCCCTGCCGTAGGCCGAGAGGGCCCGCTCAGGACCAGCCAGGCTGTACTGGCTGAGTACAAAAAGGTCCCCTTTTGCGGGTTTTTGGGGTCCCTGAAGCTCACATTGGGTTACTTCATAAAAAGAAAATGTCAGCACTGAACTGTAGCGCAAGGTGCCGCATGCGCCAATGGGCGAATTTTGCAGGGTTTCAAGCAGTCACTTTCCTTTTTAGTCAGCGATTTTCTGCACCCGCATCACCCAACCCATTGGAATACAACTCTGTACCCTCTGTGTGACTGGCCAATGATGCCATTTCTGTGATGTCACTAGGCTATGATGGTAGAAGTGTATGATTGGCCAACCAATGCATACATCTGTCCTTAAATATTTCTTTCTATATGTGATTCTGGACTGGAATACAACTTGGATATCATAAATTAACTGACACAGTCGAACTTTGGTTTGGGAGACATGTTAGCCTGCATATTCAAGGAACGGTTTTCATTTAAACAGATACATATTGTAAGTATTGGTTTGCTGCTTTAGAGTAATTGTTTGGACAAAATAGGCCGTTTGGTACAGAAAATCATAGGCTATTGTCAGGAACCAAAGTGGCAAATAAAAAGACTTTTCTTTGTACTGATTTAAAAATGGGGTTGAATTCTCTAAATAGATGTTTCTACACTGTTAACTCAGCAGTCTGAAAGGGGCCTTGTATGAACCTTCACTTTTAAAGTGGGCCTGAGGACTTCTCTCTGAATCTGATTTTAAGGTCTCTGGAAACAGTCAACAAATATTTGAAAATGAACTCCCGGGAGAATGTGCTTCTAGTTGGATGTGGGAAGTGCGCACCAAATCAACGAGCTTAACGAAGTGCGTGATTTACAAGCGCTTGACATGTCCAAACAGACACTTTTCCTGGGTTTCATTTTCTCGCCCTCCCAGCAGAGGTACCTTTAAGGAGCACGACTTCCAGGCAGGAGACTTGTCAGGCAGCCAGGGCTCGCTTTAATTCTCTCTCCTGCGTATTCTCCGGGCAAAGCTAGCCATAAAAAAGGTGTGTGGCCAAAAAGGATTAATGCACGTTCCAGTTGGTTTAATCGTCACCTCAGGTTCACTCCCAAGGAAAGGACTAGATTTGTTGTCTGTGGTAGACAATCGCCAAACAAAGGAAGGCCATTGTTGATGAAAGTGCAGATTTCGGTCTTCGGGGGATATATAATCAAGAGGTCCAGACAGAGAATGTGCAGATATGAGGTGCCATTGAGAAGGGAAACAAAGAGGCTTTTGTACCTCCAGCCCTGACTGAAATGCCTGCATAAGAATCTAATTGAGTCTGCAGATGCTTTACTGGCAACAAACTTTAATTTTAGCATAAACCTAACGCTTGACTGTTTTGTTGTCAAGCGGTGGAAGCGACTAACAAAATAACTGTTTTGCTTATACATTGTTTTGCTTATGCTTATGAAGTTGCCACTAGATCATGTCATTTTTTGTGTCTACATAAATGTGATGTACTGTGCCACGTCATCATTACAATGTTCTTGGTCGTTGATTTGTAAATGCATTATAAAAAATACCAACATGTATAAAAAATACACGTTTGACACATTCAGCATAGGCATCAAATGAGGTAGTTTTTTTTATTGGTAAAATTTACTGTGAGTCAAAGTGAGTGAGGAGGAATGACTCACCTGTTATTGAGTAGAAATGGCCAGTGTCCATGAGGGATGAAGTCTGGTCTGGTCTGGCGGCGTGGATTCACGTTTTCCTTAATAGAGAAAAGATGCGTAGCAGGTGCACGCCACTTTCTCTGAGCCTTCAAGCGGAACATCAGCCACCGGAAGGAATGGAACCATTCCCACATTTTTTTCTCCTTTTTCCAGGAGGGGGAATTTCCACAGGAAGTTTGTGGCTCAGGGCAGAGCTCAGTCGCTTTTTTGCGTCTGACCCGTTTTGAATGGCTAGAGTCATCGGGAAAAACTTCCTGTGGAAATGCAAACCCTACGGTTGCTCTTGGTGTTGTCATCATTGTTGCTGTAGTGTTTGGTGCATTTATTGCTAATGTTGTTGTTGCTGCAGGATTTATGAAATAACTTATTGTTATTTTACTTGTTTTACTTACCTTCTTAGAAAACATTGTCCAATGTGTTTAAATGCTTAAAGATAGTTGGGGCGTTTTCAGAAGTAGTGTCAAAGCGACTACATCAATCTGATGATGTTCATCGTACCAAATAATGATATACCATCCCCTTTAGTTTATAAGGATAGTCCTGCATATGTTTACAGAGCACCTATGTGCTGACTGGAGACAAAGGCATATACAGTGCAAATGTGGTACTGTTTATGCTCATGTTCTCTCCATTTCTTTCCATCAGCTGAGACATCACCCCCCCACCCCCACCCCCACATATTTAATTTCATTATAGAGATATAATGGTCCCTCTGTACAGAAACCACATGGACTCAATTAAAGCCATTATAGCGTTCATGGAGAGCCATCGACATAACGTGGGACACTTGGCCTCACATGGGTGACCTGGAGGAGGCCAGCGAGTCTGCCATCAGCTTTCTACTCGGAGGGAATTGCTTGATACTTTTATTAATGGCCAGACATAAAAGGCAGTGCTGTGCTGTTGTTTACTCAGGAGGAACCTGCAGTCACATGGTGTCGGTGCACACGTGGTGCGTGGCTCTCCTCTGTAGTCCTTCGGCAGAATGAAACCTGTGGCTGAGCTCAGCTCATTTTCTAAAATAGGATAATATGCCTCTCTGGATTAGTGTATGTGAAGCTAGACGTTAGACTTGGCTTTTGCATGTTTACAATGATTTTATCTTTTAGTATGTATGAAATTGTGCGTAGCCTCCATCTTATTGTGATTTTTCAATCAATAGCAATACAAGTGATGTTGATTAACAGGCTTGTAAGTGCTGTGTGTATGTTTTTCAAACCATGTTCTCATACAGACGTGTCTGAATGTGTGTGTGTGTATGTGTGTGTGTATGTGTGTGTGTGTGTGTGTGTGTGTGTGTGTGTGTGTGTGTGTGTGTACTGCTAGTGAACTGCAAGCTTTCTGATTTAAGTGTTAGGTCTGAGCTAATTACACTGATCACATCGCATCATTATTGTGAAATTAGTCATCTAAGCCTGAGGAAATAGTTCCTTTGAAAGTCTTTAATTACACACAGCATTTGAGTTAAAAGAAGAGTGGAAATTAGCTGTTTATCTTATTCAAAGCTTCCATTAAACAGCACACTCATGCTTTTTTCATTAAACAGCACAATTGTTAGCTGTGTCTTTGCATTTTGTGTGTGTATGTGTTTGTGTGTGTGTGTGTGTGTGTGTGTGTGTGTGTGTGTGTGTGTGTGTGTGCATGCGTGTGTGTGTGTGAGCGCATGTGTGTATGTGCGTGTGTGTGCATATGTTTGTGTGTGTTTGCATGTGTGTATTTCTGCGTGTGTATGGGTGTATGTGTTTGCATGTGTATGTGTGAACGTGCGTGCGTGTCCTGATGTCGCTGTTCCCAAACTCAGTAGTGGTTTATTTACTCAGCTAGCACAAACACAGCACTATGTCTCTCATCCTCTGCCTGTTTCTCTGCCCACCCTTGCTGTGGAATAGTGGCATGGATATAACCCAGATGAATGCATTACATCTTCCATAAGCCTTGCACCCATACCCATAGCTATGAGCTCCCTTTCTCTCTGTTGTCTCCAGACGTATCCAGGGAATGTCCTTGTCCATTGATCTTTGGCTGATTGTGTGGTCAATTATCCTGTACTCAAACTATGACTGCAGCTATTGATGCACACTGTTCTAGGACCAGTGAGCTGCAGAACCAGAGGGCGATAGAACAAGAGATTTTACAGATATCTTTAAGCCACTAACATTCTAAGAAGCTAACCTGGTTGGGTTAAGACAATGATGACAGTCACATTGCTATGTGCCTGACTGGAACTATAGCCTGCAGGCACTGTGACCCACCAGAGTAGAACAGCCAACATGTGAACCAGACCCGTGAATAGGCATGGAGAACTGCAGACCAACAGGTTTTGCCCACCCTTTCCAAATCACCAAAACTCTCGCAGCTGTGGAGACTTGTTAAGACACCGATTATTTTAACTGGGGGGTCTGAGCGATCAGGTGGAATAAAAAATCGCAGAAACACTGCACAAAATCAGGATACAAAGCATGCACCCCTTGCATTGGAAGCAATATGAGATGCAGCAGTCTGCTATCGTGGCAGGCCTCTCACACAGGATGATGGTTTGATTCCCAGATGGGAAAGTGTACCTTTGACTTTCTTCATTAAGTCTCCAGCTCTATAAATATGTCAGCCACGTATAAGTGTGCTGGAGAAGGGAGTCTGCTAAGCATATGATGTATTTGCAAAATACTGTTTTTTCCTTATTAATGCTGTATCCTAATGTCTCCCCTCTGTCTGTTGTGAATGTATAAGACCTATCTTGTCCGGACAGGATAGGATCAGATGGAGTATGACAGTTCAGGATATGCTGGAATATGGGATCTGTTTTCTCGTACCGACCAGAGCAGGGGCCAGTCTGAGTGTTTACTGTTTGATCTGTGATTCTGCCTGCTTTCCAGGCTGAATCATGCTGTTTGGGCTTCCTCGCGTTCATGTGACATACGGCTCACATCCTGTGCAGACCGTGGCATGCACATGGACTCTCAGGCTTTGGCCGTCGGTCCCCTTTGTAAATGTTTATGAAATAACCCTTCTCGAAAAGGAGTCAGCCAAGATTGAAACAGTTTGATGTCGAGACACAGCCAGGCTTGTGAAACTGTAGTAACTCGACGTTAAGACATGGCCAGGTGAATGAAACTGGTGTCAGCAACGCTGAATATGCCAGATTTTTATGCTGATTCCTGTTATCTACAACTACATCAGTGCTTGTGTCAGTGTTTATGTTAAATTACAAATACAGCAGTGTAAAGGACTGTTAATACTCCACGCTTTTCATCAAGAATAATCTTGGCAGGAAACTCAGCTTCAGAGAGTTGTCCCAAGCTGACCCATTTTCCCCTCCTTGTTTGGATCTTAAAAACATTTTTCACATTCAGCAACAAATTGACTTCACACATGTTCGTAAAGATCAGTCTGTGTTCTGTCTCAGTTAATAGGTTGTGATTCAAGCAGAAAGCTGTGAGCAGGTCTTCCAGAGTTTGCAACATTATGTGCTTATCTCTTATATTGGTGTATATATACATATTGGGTTTAGTGTATGTAAAATGTAGGGTGCTTGCATAGACATTTCTATTATCACTGAAATGATTCAATTCACAGATTATGTGGAGAAGGGATAAGGAACCAGCTGGAATGATTTCTGTGACTTGTCACAGTTAGGATTTAGGAAATTCTGCTGCTTCTACGCTTTCATATCATGTAAACAGGTTACAAGTGGTAGCAGGGTGGATTCTGTTGCAGCTGGTTCTCATATAAATCTGTGTATACTCAGCGAAGATGCCTGATAATAAAAACCAAAAGCCAGAATAAAGATGCAAAAAGAGCAAAGGACCTAATGTAGAACCCTGGGGTACACGCCAGTTAGTCAGGATGGTATTAGATTTGCAGTCCATCTCGTCCAATCTAGAAGACTATGAAAGGTTCACAAGTCTGCAGTAATGAGCAAATCATTAGCTATTCTCACAGGGACAGTTTCAGTGCTGTTTTACTCAAAAGCCATTGAAGTAGTTCATTGGCTTCCATGCATTTCTAAAGTGAGGATGCCACCACACATTGTGAAATATTACATTTTAAAAGAAAGCTAAAAAAAAGGCTTACAAAAAAGGATCCAATCCAGATTTTCCTGCTGCAGCAGTCTTGAGCAAAGTCAGAGTGCAGATCATCAAAAGAGAGTCATCAATCACACCAGTAACTGAAGGAGCCAGAGCTGGGAAGCAAGTCTTGACCTGGAAGGTATGCTTCGGGTCAAAGAGACAGCGGGCAAGCTGAGTGACATGATCAATATTAACAGTGGAGAAGTGTGAGAAACTAGTAGCAGGTGGCGAAAGGGGAGAGGGTAGACCAATAGATTCGAGGCTGGGGAAGGAGAAGAGTGAGTTATTCATGCTGTTCATCTTGTCGGTGAAGAAGAATAGAAAATTACGAAGCTGTTAAACAGAGGGAGAAGTGGCTGCAGTAGCGTATTAATGGTGGAAAACCATACCTTTTGGTCTACCACTCAATTTAATTATGGTAGAATACCTGCACTGCAGGGAATATCTTGTAGTGTTAAATAGGGATTTGTAAAGTCCCTGTTGCAGTCTGAACATCTGCATGAACATTTTTATTCCACGGTCATTTAAAATGAGGGACTACCGCCTAAAATGGGGTTAATCCTTTTGTGTTCCAACAAGCTGTAGCTAAAACTACGACAGCATGTAGCGAAGGAACATATTTGTGTTTTTTTTTGACCTGACTGACAGAGGTGTCAGTTCAAACAAGCTGAAGTGTTGTTGTTGGGCCAACCGGCAGAGTACATCCCTCTTAACCAAGCAAAAAAACCCAATGCCCCGCAGGCCCGTGTCGTTAAGTGGAAACTGTTCTTCTGGAGACTTTGTTTTTTTGGAGGAACCGAGGTTAGAACTCACTGTGGTCATTTAAGATCTCATTGCAAAGAGCAGAGGGCTCCCCAGTGTCTTGGACAAATCCTATTGTATCTCTCTCAGCCATGCCCCAGTGTAATTGCTTAAATAAAGCACCCCCTCTGCTAATGTATGGGGAGTGTTCTGGTACAAAATGGCTGTCATGTTGTGGGTGCTACACAAGCATTTTGACGTGCTGTGACTTATACGCAAGGCGCTAAATTTAGTATATTCTAAATATTATTACTGGTTTTTTTATTTCTGTTTGCATCATAATAATTGTTAATGTGTGGGACTGCGTGTGCTTCTGCCCATGCAGACATGTGACCTCAGATATGTCACCTTCAGGGCGGCAGTGTGGCATAGCAGTAACGAGCAGGCCTTGTAACCAGAAGGTTGCTGGTTTTATTCCCCGCTGAGGCACTGCCCTGGTAACCTTGGGCAGGGTACTCAACCCAAAAAAATTTCCCCAGTAAATTTCCGGCTCCATAAATGGATAATATGTAAAACTGTAATCTATGTAAGGCATAGAGTGTCGGCTAAATGACAATACTGTACTCTGTTGTATCTAACATGTGCTGATGTGACACTGTTCCTGTCTCCCCCCTGCAGATTACAGGACCGGCCCCTGCTTCACGCAGGTGAATAACCAGATGTGCCAGGGCCAGGTGAGCGGCATCGTGTGCACCAAAACGCTCTGCTGTGCCACCATCGGCCGGGCCTGGGGGCACCCCTGCGAGATGTGCCCCGCCCAGCCCCACCCCTGCCGCAGGGGCTTCATCCCCAACATCCGCACCGGCGCCTGCCAGGGTGAGTACTGCCTCAGAACAGAGCAACCTCAGCCTCATACACCACATTTCTTTTATCACCACTGTCATGGTTCCCACAGTGCATCTGGAATTTTCATCAGAGCTGTTTGCCAGTAATGTCATTTCCACTGGGTTTAGGGACGTTGGGGGGTCATGCTTTTACTTTAAGCTTGTTTTACACAGACATGGTCATCTGCAGTTCCAGTCCAATCAATCAGTCAAGTTGTATTTAAAATAATGGTAACGTGAAAAAGTACAGGGTATACTTTCAAAAGCACAGGTTATAATGAGAGGTATTGGTTGTACCTAGTAACTAGGTTAATGTTATCTTCATTTACATACAGATAATATTCTCAACCCTTGTGAAATTGAATATGTTCATTCAAAATATACACATATTGTACAATATGCACATTCAATAATCTGGGGTGTGCTCCAGCTAATAATCCTTTAGGGTTTATGTAATTTAGCAAGGGAAATTATAGAACGACACAAAAATTTAAAGATAACGGCAATAATACTTACACCACACAAAAAAATTAGACCAGGTAAACCAATTATCAAACAATTACTAAGCATGACAATAACAAATGACAGAATAGTATGTAACTGACAGAATATCACAGTATGATTGACAGAAAAGGGTGATAATGATGTATAACTGGACTGAAAATATGAAGACAATGACACTACTTTATCCTATGTAAGGAAAAATATAATTTAAAAAGAAGGAAAAAACTGATATTAAATAGAAAGAAATTTAAATTTCTCATGAAAATATAGACAGTGATAATGTGTGGTATTGTGTTGATGGAATTAATTTCATCAAAGAGTATAGGTAGGTACTAAAATCCTTTGAGGAAGAAAACCTCAAATGCCCCCAGTGAGCAGGCCGGAGGCAACAGTTGTGGAACATCCCCCTTCAGAGGAGGAATAAGAGGCCTCCTTCTTCCAGCTCCCTCCCGATAAGGAGAAACCCTCAGGGGGAGCCAGACATGGGAGGTGTCTCCCCCGCGCAACTGAAGCCCTACACATACCTCTCCAATTGCACTTCCTTTTTCGGAAGTTTTTCTCACCTCTTGGAAAGGAAGCATGCTGTAGCTATAGAATTTGAGAAAGTGGGACAAGGAGCTAGCACATCTTGAGCCGCTTCTGAGTAAGGGAAAGTTGGTGGTCTTTGTATCGTTGCCAGCCCTTGTGCTCCCTGCAACAGATCTTATACGGAACTTGCCCAGTTCACTGAGGGTAATTGCCACAGGCCCCGACTGGCAGTACCCACTTAGCTGTTAAAAGAAAGACAGACAGTGCCTTCCACACAAGATCAGATGAGCTGAAATGTAGGCCAGGCATTCCTCTGAAGTGTGGCACAAATCTGGCATTGTGCTGGCAACTTGCCACCTCCAGTGACAACAGCACCTGATGCGAAACAGAGAGCACTTCTGTCCTGCACAATAAGACACAACATCAAAGCACTGCACATCTTTTAAATGATGGGTGTGTGTTTGTGTATGTGTTTTCGGCTGCTGAGAAGATATATTTGTCTGTCTTCGACGAAGTTGTTGGCTCTTTAGTTTACCATATTGCATTCGATCAATTATTTCAATCACAGGGTTGTCTGACTTTCTTTACTGTAGAAAAGCCTGGTTCACATTCAAAGAACACTGTTTTGCGGTGCTCTTCACAGAATCCAGTTCGATTAAAGCATAATTGACACAGTGTTGGTGAAAACCATATAAGTTGTAACACACATTACAGTTCATCTTCGCTTATAAATTTCAAAGTTTCAAATTCAAACATGGGACAGGTGTTGCTGGAATTGTAGATTCTGTACTTCTAAGCTCCTTTCAGCGCATGTTGTAGCACAGCCTCTAAACAGTGATTAATGCCATACCCCACCATGCGCGCAAGACCTCACTGATAAGTGATGGATTAATACCTGCTCCTCTCTAGGCTTCAACACATACGCTCTCCTGTCCTTGGCTCCTTTTGATGTGTCAGTCAGCAGGGGAATGCACTGGACCCCACGCTACCCTCCCCCGTGAATGTTTTGGCTGTGTTTTCAAAGGGCTGCGCGGAGTGGCATGGTACCCGAACAGCCTCCATGCTGTTACAATTTACCCAGAGCTCCTCTGCTAGCCTGGCGCCCCTTTCTTCCCCTGCCAGGCCTTATCACTGAGACTGGCACCAATGTGGCATCTGGAATGGCTTTGTTTAATTTGCACCACATTGGTGGGGGGTGTGGGAGGAGGGGGGTGACTAATAAACAACACACAAGCAACGCAAAATTAAACTTTTGTTTCTTCCTTTTTTTGTAAGGCATACTGCATTTGAGGACAATCAGTCATTTGGGTGGGGAATAGAAGAACAGGAACGTAGAGTAACCAAAATAGTGGATAAATACATATCATTCATTTGCTTGAAGTGCTGTCAAATTATATCATAATGATGCAGATAAATGACTCTGTCCTCCTTTAAAATAAATGACTTTTTCTTGAAAAACAGCAGCTTAGTACGCAAACCTGATTACTGCACTCTGAGAGACAGAGGAGCGACTCACAGATCTATGTTTAGCAGCATTTAGTGTAATTCTTCTATACTTCGTTCACCGCCTTATTTGCGTTCTCATCCAATCGTTAAATAATTACCAAGCGAAAATAAACACGGAATGGTTATTTGGCCACTTTTGTAAAAACATTACGCGCACTCTCTGTTTGGAGATTGTATAAGGTTATGCTGGGGGTGCGTGGGTATAATATCGCCCCCTTTTCCAGCGCGGACGGGTTTCCCCTTGCTTCTTTTCCAGTGACCTCACCTCTCGACGGGGATGGGGAATGAAGCATGCCCTTGTTGCCACGGCACAGACCCGGGCCTGTGTGGCAGCGCAGGGTCCTTGCAGTTCTGCGGTGCAGCGCTGAGGGAAAGTTAACACCGACCTGCGCATTCATCTCCCCCGCCCCCCGGGGGGAGGGGCTGGCTCGTCCCCCGCAGGTCCCCGCAGGCCCGTGTCGTTTTTAATGTACTTTTTTAAAAAACGTGTCAGTGGGACAATCTCTCCTGCGCCGGTTCTAATTCCACACAAGCAGCCCTGTTCACGGGGGCTGCGGGCCGAGGCGGACACTCGGCCGGGCATGAAAGCCGGCTCTGTTTCACACAGACATTGTCCCGGATTCGCAATGTTCCGCTCTCAGGACGGAAACAGCGGCCTCACTGAACTGGCTCCGCTGAATTCATTGTAGCCCTAAAATAACCCGATCGCTAATCTGGGAAATCCATTGACAAATTTATTCGCCGCAAGTAAAAACTCGAGGAGGTCGAGCGCAAAGGCAAGAGGCGGGTGATTTGAGAGGAAATTAATGAACTGGCAACCAGAAAAAGTACTGTGTAGACTCACAAAAATATCTATACCATATATTTCATTGCGTGTGGTTAATTAAAATGGTAGCATTTAGGTTTTGTTAGGGAATATTCTGGTGTTATGCCTTTTTAACATATCCATACGTTAATGTCATGACCTAATTTTGTTTCTTTCTACTTCTATTTTTGTAAAGCCAAGGAGAATTAATTTCCAAAAAATTAAATTTCACAATGTGTTCCACTGAAAAACCTTTCTGAATATAGAGGATCTGAGAACCTGATTTCTTTTTTTGGAGTAAAAGAAAAACAAGATGTAATCAAACTGATTTTATTTGGAGAGTCCTTCCAGCTTTCCTCTGGATCTCATCCTCCTCACTATAAAGTCAAAGTGAGATTCCACAATGCTTCACAGCGTATACATTACTTTAATACTTCATGATCTGAAATTAGATCAGTTTTGGGGTTACGTGAAAGTCTCCAGACACTATGAAGCCAGGAAATGGTGGTGGCTTTTTTCTCCCAGCAGGACGTTCTTAGCGCAAGTTGTAATATGTGATTTGTGGGCGTGTCAGATCTGTTTTATACTGGCCTGAAGGTGCCGATGAAGACCACCCACGTAGAAGCAAGACACAAAAGCAGAAATACTCCTTTCACAGAAGCATGCAGGTGCTTGCGTTTATCAGGTTAAAAAATAACACTGTCAATTTGATTGTAATTTGCAATGGACACAAATGTAGGATATTAGTCGGGTGTCTGAACAAGTCTGTTAACCCTGCCTTTTCTGGCCTTGCTTGGCTTACACAATGCCACCCAAGTAACAGATTACCCACCCAGGACGTTTCACAGCTGTTGTGTGTTGAGTGGTCATGACTGGCATTTTGTGTTGCAGCAACATACTTGGATATTGTGTGGATGTAAATTTGAGTTGTGTAACTGTTGCCAAGAAGCATTTTTAATGAGATCTTCACACCACATAGTAATTTTACATTCTAGCAATGTTCTAGTCATGTTACATCCTGATGTGATCAGAATCAGGAATTTGCAGGCATATCTAGATATTGTCATAACACAAAGTAATACTATAGACTTAAAGGAATTAAACTGTAAAATATGTGGTGCTGTGTTTGCATCCTCTGGTGCCATCTCTTTAAAATGATGACCAAACACAAGTCCTGTTTCTGTCATTACAGCATGGTGAAATAGTAATAGATCTTTTCAGTCTATATAAGGCTTTTTTATTGATATTCTGCCATTGTACAAGTTTGCTTGTAGGTTAACACCATAAGAACACAAAGAAGTTCCTGTTCCCACATTAGTCTTGAACAACTACTTAAATTTTTCTAAATAGTGACTTCATATCAAATGAATGAACGTTACCCCTGTGAACATGCCCTATGCGTCATTACATAAAATAAAGTCCATATTTTTCAGCTCAAATATAACATCAATAATATTCATTTTTATTGCTTGTTTTTAGACAGATCCAGGGAAAAGAGCTACTTAAATGTGCCAGGAGACTTGTAAAACATTACATTTTATGATTTGTTGAATGTAGCGGAGGTACTCTGTAATAAAATAATAAGCTTTTTATAGCAATGCGTCAGCAAGGGTGTATGTCATTGTTTAATTCACTGAATCTGTGAAATATTGTCTGGGTTCGTATAAACAGGGGTTTCATGACAGGTGCTTACAACCGTGGAGTGGTCTGTTTAAGTTCAGTTGAATCAGGTTTTCTGTGGTATGTGATGAGTCTACAGGAGGGACAACTGTTAACAGTGTGTCATCCTAACAATAACATTATAATGTAAGCATGTTTAAACTTAGCACTATTAGTACAATGAAATAACATTGAAAATGTAGTGGAAACAATGTATATGTGTGTGTGTGTGTGTGTGTGTGTGTGTGTATATCTATATAAATAAAATGCATAAATAAAAAGATTGTTTCCAAGATTATTTTCCAAATTAAGTTCATGGGAAAGTATTTGTATACTGTACAATTTGGACTATACAATTAACGATCAAGATTCAGTCCGGTGTCATTAAAGTATTTATTTTTAATGGATGCAATTCATTCTAATCCCTGCATGCTGAATAACGCTAATCCTAGTTAATTACCTTTCAGTCAGCCTGATGAACTACAGTAACACGGTAACACACATCCTGTTCTTTTGCCCAGACGTGGACGAGTGCCAAGCTATTCCAGGCCTCTGCAAGGGGGGAAACTGCATCAACACCGTGGGCTCCTACGAGTGCAAATGCCCAGCTGGCCACCGTCAGAACGAGGGAACCCAGAAGTGTGAGGGTAGGTTACATCACTATGTATATACAGATACATTACATTATATTACATTATTGGCATTTAGCAGATGCTCTTATCCAGAGCAACGTACATAGGTTACAGCTTTTATGCATTATCAGTTCATACAGCTGGATATTTACTGAGGCAACTGTGGGATAAGGACCTTGTCTAAGGAAACAACAGCAGTGCTCCAGCAGGGAATCGAACCAGCAACCTTTTGGTTATGAGCCCTGCTCCTTACCACTGTGCTACACTGCCGGCCCCAGGAGCGCCCAAAGAGATATATACAGTTATGGGCCAAGTGTCTGTCCTCACAATGCGATGAAATGCAAGTAATGTATACAGTGAAGGTGTGTTTTCCAACCTTGAACCTAGGGGCACACCATATGTGTTGTTTTTGTAGGGACCTGGAACAGAAATCTGTATTAAATTAACAGCTTAATCAGACATAATTAATTAAGAGCTGCCCCCAGGAATAAGGCTGAGAAACACTGCCATGAAGATGCAATTTGGAACAATTTGGGGCTCCTTAATAATGTAGGTGTATTACCAAAAAAAAAAAACTTTATGACCCATGTAATTACTTTTGGTTCTTCACATGAACTTTGTGAGGCGAGTGTTACCCATTATGACCTACAGTCTCTCAGCTTATAACCCGTTTATGGTCTTTTTATTTGCCAATAACTGCTGTGACTCCTACACGTAAGATGTAGAAGTTTTCTTGAGTCTCTAGTCCACCTTCCTCTAGCCCACCTCTCTATCTTATCTATCCCTATTTTCTATTCAAAAAGCACTCTACACCACTTTAGCACTCGGTATTTTACTGATCTCTTGTAGTACTTTTCATTAGCATTGCGATGCACTTATTTGGAAGTCGTTCTGGGTAAGACCGTCTGCTAAATGACATAATGTAATAATGTAATGTAAATGACAGTATTTGAGGGAATTACAATTACAGGATTGTGAATAACTGAAAGGTAATTCAGAAATGTGCTGGCTCATAGTGGCACAGGGTCCATCATCCCTTCACACCACACCCTATCTTGAAAGTTTTAAAATAATGCAAGTAAGAAGATGTCAGAACATAAACAGAATGGGATATCAGGATGTTGCTTAACCAGACACAAGGGAGTGGTTGACAAAACATTTTCAGAGGATCGCGGTGGAGCTCGCTTACAAGAGTTTGCAGCCCCTTGATTCTTGCAAACTTGGTGCTCACACTCTCAGCAGTGAGAGGTTTTACCTGAAGTGTCGATGGCTGTTAACACAGGCCTGGGAACAGCAGCTGGGGCAGGAAGCGTTCTGCGCACCCAGCTGTCTCTTGTGACATTGCATGACATCACGACACACTCTGCTAGACGCACTGCAGCCATCGGACGTGTCTAGGCCGTCTCGGTAACTTTCAACGCGCTTCATTCCTGCCATAATTGCACAGAGCTCGTGCTGGGAGAGTCGTGGCCTGCAAGGAGCAAATAACATGGTGTGAGAGAAACTGGAACAGAGCTGATAGAATAAGGGACGTTTTCTGGGACTCTATCATTTAGAGCAACACCGTATAATTAAAAGAGGCTGTTGCCTGAAGGTGGACTGAAACCATCTCCTGTGCTGCAAAGCTGTTGGCAGCTTCTCTCTCAGGCAGATTTTTGATTAATTTTACACTGTGCAGACCTTGTCTGTGTATAACAGGTCTAATGCATTTTTTTTTAAGCATGATGGGTCCATCTCTACAAAGTGATGTCACGGAACACCCTGTGCCTTACTGAATGAGATGTCTCCACGGTTCTGGACATTCTGAACGCAGATTGAATGACCCACATTCCGCTTAAAAGAGACCTTTCATTATGGGGGGACATTCCTCAACAGCACCGAGTTCAAATGAGCAAAAGAGCAATCTGACTAAGGTCCCCCTGTCTACCTTCCCTCCACCGCTAAGAGACCCCTCTCATTTTACTGGCTGCACCTCACAACAAAGGTTCAATGTTGAGCTCCGCATCAATAGGACGTATCGGGTTCCACAATTCGTGGAAAGGTCCTTGTGCCTATTTAGAAATCCAGGATGTAATCAGAATGAAAAATGCCCCCCTCCTCCAAAACTTGCAAGATGATACCTTCAGAAATATCCAACAGTTGAGGGCCAAGATGAGAAACTCACGTCCCTAGAGTCCGTGTCATAGTGATATCCTCTTACGTTATTAATTTCTTTAACTGCATGTACTGCAGATCCTCTGTGAACGGAAATTTTTGTATAATCCACAGAACATACAGTATGTGAGTATAGATGAGAGAAGAGTGAAAGGCTGTTCCACACGCTTAACACCTGAAAAGGTAATGGCCGTCATTATGCCGTAAAAAGCCCAACTGCCACTGTGAAACAGGTGGGGCAGACCACTGCCGGTGAAGAGGTCAGTGAGCATGCAAAGACCACTAACTGCTAACATGCTGGGTAGTATCGATGTATATAACAGTCACCATCATAACAATCATACTGGAAATGTCAGTGTCAGTTGTGACATCATGAAAAAAAAGGAAGAAAAAGTATTGTAAATCAGTGTGAGAGGATGGACCTTTTCGTGATGCAAAAGGCAGGCTTATTCCTTCTTGCTTATGGCATGTTGACTCTTCATTTTTCCTCAGCAATCTTTAATTCTGGATGAAAACATGATGGTTCATGACTTTTTATTTTTTTCCTGAAAGTATACTCAAGTACATTATTTTGTGACTCAGAAACTATGTGTTACCTTATATAATATATTGTGTTTTCTGTAGGCATTAAAGCATGCAATAATAATAATAATAGTAATAATAATAATGAATTTTGCTCCATTGAATGCAAAATACTTTCTAGACTGTACTGCACCAATGGTCATGCTGTAATAGTAACGAAAGCTTCTCTTCCAGCAGTCATGAAATAACATTTCAATGAATCCTTTTCCCAAGAATATTCAGCACGGCAGTGCTGCGGAGTTGTAGTTTGCTGAGCTACAGTAACACCCCAACACTGAGTCCAATGTTTAAATGACAAATGTAAATACGAAACTCTGCTTCCTTTTTTCAGTATCAAAGATTTTCCCCCACTGAGGAGCTAACATGCCCTCGGTCATCCAAGCAAACCTCCGACTGAAACTAATGTCCAGGAGTTTTTCAGAGGAAAGGGCCGATATGCAGTTTTCACACAGCCTTGGGTCTGAATAGCAGGACATATGTTTTACACATAAACGATTGCTGCTGATCGTGCCAATATCGGACTGGCAGTGCTGTTTGGTAGGAAATTGACATTCCTGGGAAAAGTACTTGCAGGTTGTTTTTTTTGTCTTTGGAAGTGGAACTGAATGAGAATGTTTTCATCATACTTTATTCAAAATAAAAAATAAATATAAACTGTTTTGTTTGCCTCTGTGAAAGGTTTTACCGCGAGTTAAAAGTTGTAGTGTATGCCATAAAATGATGCAGGTATTTTAAGTTTCAGACTCATCAACCACCAACTTCATAATGAAAAAAACTTAACATACTTAAAAATAAACATTAAGAACAAAACATATGGAGGATAAATTTATAGTCGGGGCCCCAGGAATAAAACCAGTTACAGGGGATGTACACTATCAACATTTAACATGTAACATCATTCATCAAGTTATGTACTAACAAGATGAACAAATATATATTTAATTATGGAGTGTTGTATTATGAGTGTTGTATTTTCCCAAACACAAAAAAGACTGCCATCATCCTTTAATGTCATTACACTGGAGCTGGGAATAAATTCAAATAATCCCTCTACTCATTTATTATGGAGCAAGACCATTTGTGTGTTTAGAATAGGTCAAACCACTGGTCAGCACCTATTCCTGGCCTTCCCATTATTTGCTGGCTACCTAAGAAAAGGGTTGAGAAGGTTCTGACACAGCTCTCTGTGATTGGTTGATTCTGGCAGTTGTCGATAAAAGGGTTGAGAAGGCTCTGACAGAGCTCTCTGTGATTGGTTGATTCAGGCAGAGGAGGTAAAAGGGGTTGAGAAGGCTCTGACACAGCTCTCTGTGATTGGTTGATTCTGGCAGACGTGGATGAGTGCACGACCATTCCGCGGGTGTGTGACGGAGGGCAGTGCTTCAACACGGTGGGAAGCTACACCTGCGCGTGCCCGCCCGGGTTTACCCAGTCCCTAGACCGAACTCGCTGTTTTGGTAAGTACGGCCAAGGTAGGAATTCAGACCTGCAGCTGGTCTTACTTTCTCATGATTTTGACTTTCCTGTCTGCAGTGGACTCATTATACACACGGCTAAGCCACACTGGAAAAGCAAATGACTGTAGGTGCATTTAACATACTTTTAATAAATGACAGAGTATAAAACCGTGCTAAATATATTTCTGGCTCAGTATCCCTATCCATCCAGTTAATGTAGCAGCTGTGCTCATAAAACTCTCCAGAGATTTGGTTTGGCACCCCTGCTGTACAGGAGGTTATATTGCATCATGTGAAAAAAAAATGACTGGGGCCGACTTCTCTGGTGAAACCCAGGGGTACCCGACTGGTGGAAAAAAAAACACACACACACATCAGAGTTGAAACCGATTATAAGCATGGGAGTCAAAGTTATCTCTATGACCTACATAGGAGAGCATCTGTGGTACTCCAATGCCCTCATGCCCAAATAAGCTGTGTACTGTCTGTCAGCCGATAAAGACCACTCCCGCTATCTTTCGCCGTGGCAGCGGTAGAAAACAGATCCCAGTTTGAGTGGATCCAGCTGTTGGATGAGTCCCTCTGTCATACTTTGTTGTTTCAGGTGCGGCATTCATCTCCATATAATCTCCAGTATGCGGCACTGAGCTCGCTGGCTACTGGCTACTTTCCGCTTAAATTACACAGCATAGACTCCTCGGCTTTGTCCAGAAAAGTGTCTCTCCTCACGGTTTCTCTTTTTTTTTTCTCCTACGGAAAAGTAATTTACTGTTATTGTGTATGTGCACATGTGTTTTACTCCGCTTAATTTATTACTGTACATATTGCAAGAATTTACTAGTGGCAAGGAAACAGCCTGTTTGCTGTAAGCATATGTTTATCCCAGTTATGTCTCCAAGGCAGTCATTTTTAAAAACTTTCCCAGATATGTTCATTCTGGATATCATTCAACTGCCATTTCCAAAGTCCAAAAAAGTGTTGTGTATATGAAATATACAGAACCGTGCTTGTATGCAGAGTATGCACGCACACACACACACATAAACACACGTACACACACACACACACACACACACACACACACACACACACACACACACACACACACACACCTACATACCAAACAGACTCACAGACAGACACACGCAAACACACATACACACATTTTGACGCCAAACAACAGACACACGCATGCACATGCACACACACACAGGCACACTCCCAAACATACACACTGCTAACAGGCTTAATTTAAAAAGACAAATCGCAGGGTCTGAACATGATGTATATATGTTCTCTGTTTACCCTGTTGCGCTTCAAGTGTTCCTGTGAAAATGCATTCAAATACACCTGTAGTGAAGTAAATGAGCGCTGATTAGCGGGGCTGTGTTGCAGTGTATCAGGTCAGATGTAAACATGGCCGTAGGTGAGTAAGAACACGCACAAAACCAGGGCCAGCTGTGCAAACAAACAGGGGAATGCTGGGTAAACTCATTAAATATGACACTGACATCTGCTTCCACTCAGAGACCGGTGACTGGGTTCTGCCGGTGGATTGAGATGAAATGAGTCCGTGTCGTTCCTTTGTTGATGGCAGTGGTACCTGGATACTGGGCACCTTGTGCTCTTGTTGATTTTGAAGTCAGCTTGTGGATGCAGGCCGACCTGCTACTCACAGTGGACTTTTTCAGCCAGCAGACTTGATTATTTTAACACTGATCTGAAACCCGTATCAGATTTTTTAAAGCCAGCTGAAGGACCCCTCAGCCAGCCTGTTGTATTTAATACCTGTTTGGAAATGCCTGTCAGTGGTTCAGAGCAGTTTGCAGGTGGTAATATATCAAATAAAAGTGCTAGTAGTGGGACTTTACATAACTGACAGCTTCGGCTATGTGGACAAAAAAAAACCTAGCATGAAGTGTGACTCTCTAGGTGTTGACTTTGAGACTTTGAGGATGTAGGGACATGGGTAGTTCAATGTGACTGCTCTGAGGTCTCCCACATCTGCTCTCAGAATGTGAAGTACAAGGGATAAGCCAGAGGCCTTTCCTCCTAAGGGTCAAAGGTCAGTCTCCGTCCTCGCTCAGACCTCTGGAATGCTGAGGCGGGGTCCACCGACCATTGCTCACCGTTGCTGGCAGGGAAGCGAAGGTGTTTTTGATCCCAGCCATGGGCGAGCGAGCGGGTCGTGACCCCCATAACGGGCGGAGCTGTCGCGCCGTACGCTGTCAGTCACTGACTCCAGGTAATCTGGAGCCCTTGCTCTCTGTTGCAGAAACACTGTGATGGCTTGAAAGCCGTGAGCCGACGATAGCACGCGGTAGCTTCGCTCCTGAAGCTTCACAGACCTCTTCCCAATGTCACACTGCACCACCTCTGCATTGTCATACAGCGCCCCCCCCACCCCCAGCCGCCCCCCAGCCGCCCCCAGCCACCTCCAGGGGGGTGTCTCGCTTCCCTCTTTCCGTGTGAACTGGTAGCTGGCGGCCCGTTCTCCCTCCTCTCTCTGTGGCAATTACAGGCCTCCGCTCGGTTTTTACGACCGGCCCGGTGGTTCCGCTGAAAACAGGCGGCCCCCGGGGGGGCGTGCTCAGGCACGTGCAGAATGCGGGCTGGGTCGCCCCGCTCCTGTCCCGGGGGGGCGTGATTTAGGGCTCTCGTGGTGTCAGGGGCCGGGCTCATCCCGCAATTAGCGCCCGGTGCCATGCATGAGGGGCGCATTCCTGCCCAGGAGGAAGGTCTCCTTGGGAGAGAGGGCCTGGGAGACCAGAGAGCCTCTCTGCAACAAATCAGATCCCAATACACGAGTGTATGCACTCGCCAGCCATTGTTGCATTGCCACACATACTCAATTTATGACCGGATTTTAATATTACTGCTCTGTGTGCTTCGAATCAAAAGTTCTGTCTCTGCCATGGTTAAAGCTGAAAGTGTTTGGATTTTCTGGCAAGTTATGAACATTTTTGAAAGGGCGTGGTCAAAAAAGAATAAATCCGTAGCTAACACAGGAACACAGAAAGGCCTGGAACCACCACTTACCATCCACAGACAGTGTATGTAAAAAATGCAAGAACTGATTATGTGATCATAATAAATATTTGTGCTGTCACTCTTCTTACAAGCAGAGAATGAAATGTATATTCTACTACCATTGGTTGAGCCTTATTACATCTATGGGTGCTTCTCTTCCATAGAAATAATGAATGGATAATGATCTTGGTTCAGTCTATCCACCGTGAGCTTTGACCTTAACTTTGAGTAACAAATTCAAGCAAACTTTCCATTTTGCTCATTGTTGCTCAACACTTTCCAGGAATTTCAGCAGCATGATGTGTTCCAAGAAACCCCCAAAAAAAAAAAAACAGTTCCTGTAATGAGTTTGTCTCCCAGGACAACACGCAACGCGGTTAGATTAGATAGAGGCCATAGAATAACAAGACAGGAGGTAGAGAAGAGAGAAGGAGAGAGAGATTGTGAAATGGAGGAGGCAGAAGCACATAAAGAGAAGAAATCTGGCTGAGGAGAGTCTGGCTGTGTTCCCTAACCCCCTCCACCCCACCCCCAAGGCCAGACATTAGCGGACCATTATGCATACAACAAGCTCCAGAGATAACTGGCAACAGGCTTCACTCTGGCACAGGAAGCCCAAGAAAGTGATGAGATTGTTCCACGGCACCCCGCCCGTCTTACTTATTAGAAAAATAAGATAACATTTAGCCTGTCAGTTTATTTTGGTGGTGAGCTGCAGTATATTTCGGTGGACTTTGACGCTGGGGTTGGAAGGAGACCTCCAACATGGCTTTGTGCTCTGCACATGTGGAGGCCACCTTCTCGGATTTAGTTTTTTTTTTTTTAAATGGTTCATAGTGACAAAGGTTTTATTAGTTCACTGCACATTTTCAAAATGAACTGTATTTTTCGACAGATCAATTTGAAAAATTACCATGAGGAAAAAAAACAAGCAATGGGTAATGGCTGAAAGAAAAAGCCTCTGGATAATTACAAACCCATTGTTAATTTTCGTTTTTGGTTCACGTTTTATGGTATAAAATGTCAAAATGCTGCTGAATCCACAGGAAGTGTTTTGTAGCTTGGGAACAGAGTGCGGATCAAAGATTTTCTTCAATTGCAGCTACTTAGACTTAGAGAGAAGTCTCCACAGTTTGTTATAAAGATTTTTACAACCTGCAAGTTTTGTGTACGGTACACAAACTCTGATGTGTATGCATGCTTGTATTCTTTTTAATTGTGATTGCATCTTTCCTGCTCTGTCCTGTCACAGTGGTAAATTGCTGCACTTTCATGAACCCATAGAAGCGCACGTGCAGACAGATACCAAAGCTGTAGATCCCGGAGCTACGGATGTCAGACAAGACATCGTTTCAGAAGCTTCCTGACCTACATACTGTAGGGGAGTGCAGCGATTTCGAATGAATTTTTTTTCGCACCACACTGTCAAAGTTTCACCAAATAAAGGTTCAGGTGTGCAGAGAAAAAAAAAAAGGAGAAGGACTTGCTGCTCGGTGCCCGGCCCCCGCTCATCTCTCAGCTGTCGTGTAAGCGGCTGCAGGGAGGTACGTGGGCCGAGGGGTTATAGAGAGCTTTGTTTTCAGAGCGAGCACGGCGGGGACCCCCGAACGTTCTTTTTCACGGCTGATTGTATGTTTTGACTTAAGCCGGGCGACCTCTGACCCTCCTCTCCCCTGGCGGATTTCTGTAAGATTTCACAGCTCCCCTACAGCAAGGCCTCCTGGGATAATGATGTCAAAGCAGTGGCCGGTATTTTCACAACAAACCGCAAAGGGCTTCAGCTGAAGGATTATTGGCCAAAATGTGGGCATGTGGCATCATGGGAATTAAAAAATGAATAATTCATTGAACATTTCGGAGAGGCATTTAAAACCCTAAATGTTTTTCATGTTATCCGATAATTTTGGTTTTATGCATAGACATTTAAGTGAAAATGACATGTTAAATCTCCATATTGCAAGAACCTCTGTAAGCCTTGTACAGCAGTTGTACTACAAATTATATGCGCAACAACTTTTTAAATGAATGTCTTAAGCAGATTCAGTGGTTGATTTGATTTAGATTATTCTTTTAACTTAAACAGACGTATAAAGTATTCAAGATTCAATGGTTGATTTGATTTAGATTATTGATTCTCTTAAATGTTAGTACCCCTGTCTCTCAAAGATGTGAGGTGTATGTGAACATGTGGGTGTATCTCATGGTAATACAGTACATCAGAAATAAATCGAGAAAGTCTGGGTCTGAACTGGGGGGAGACTAATATAGGGAAAAGATCAGAAAGGATTATCTACAAGCAGAGTTCACACTCTAATGCTCCAAATTGGTATAGTTTGCACATGGACATCACAGGGACTGTGTTTCAATCCCTAGGGATCTTCATCAGGAAACAGAACATTGACATTTCACCTCTATAAATAACTTCCAGGTCACCGGTTGTGAATGGCATAATTGCTCTTGGGTGAATGAGTTAAGTGACAGTTAAGTATATACATTAGGCACGTTAAAATATACAAGGACAAGACAAAATTACATACAAAAGCTGTGCAATACAATACAAAGGTAATCTTTGAAAATGTATAATCTCAGAGGCCTCAGAGTGAAAAAAGATCACCACACATTGCCAGCACTCGAAAAGGTGAACGCTTCTGAGTTAGCTGACGTTGCCTCCCGTTTTCCACTGTTCTCAGATCAGCGTGTGGGGTCCTGCTTCAGCAGCCTGCTGAACGGCCGCTGTGCCCAGGAGCAGGCGGGACGGTTCAGCAAAGTCCAGTGCTGCTGCGACTCGGGCCGGTGCTGGGCGCGGGGCGCCGTGCCCGAAATGTGCCCCGTCCGGGGGTCAGGTAAGTACCTGTCCCCCCTCTCTATGTGTTGAGACTGCATTACAGTCCCTGTTATTACTGTGATTATTTATCATCACTACAGCATCGTACAATAGCAGTAGCCCCAGCTGGGAGTTGAACCTGCAACCCTGCAGCCTGTGGGTCACTCAGTTAGTCCAGGTCCAACCACAGCACCATTCTGCTTGCTACCAGAAGTTTTATTTTTAAACTGTTCAGAAATCTCATGGAGGCTTTAATTTTGCAAACGATATCACTGGGGTAGCAAGATTACAAGATGCTACAGCAGTCAGGAGACAAAATCATTGATGAGTAGTTTTACATTTGATCAAGCTTTTGAATTGTCTTAAAATTGTCTAAAACTTGATTGAGTTACTGTACCATAGGCAGAAAATGCCATAAATTTGAGTGCATTTTCTGTGGGTACCACACCAATTTTACGGTACAAATGGAAATATAATTACTAACGCAAGATGTCACTATTATGACTGCTGCACTTTATTCTTCTTATTATTCTTCGTTATTCTTAGTTATCCCCACCCTGGGAGTTCCGTTGTGCAAACAAAATGATACTTTTAATAAAAAAAGGGCACAGCCAGACGTTATGTCAGAAATTCTGACTCACACCAGTGCTCAGAGCGGTGACAGAACTATAAATGATGGTACCCACGTGCGGAACCCCCGAGCGGTCTCACGCTGATGATGTCAGAAGCAAAGCTGAACAAGCCGTTGGCACAGGACCCAGTTCCCCTTTGGCTGGCTTCCCAGTGTTCCTGCTCGGAGCTCCCACGATGCCTGTCAATCAAGGTCCGCGGGAGCTCGTGGACTGGCTTTCACCCTCGGCCTGATAAAACCGACCTGCTTTCCCAGCCGTTTCTTACGTCAGCTGGAATGTTTTGCGGTCTCGTGCTCTCCTCTTCTGACCCGCCCTCTGTCTCATCTGCCTTGTAGAGGAGTTCCGTAGGCTGTGCGTTGCGGCTGGGCCGGCACGCTTTCCGGAGGGCGACCCCGATATCATAGGGGGTAGAATAACCCCCAACCTGCCGACTGATTACGACCCCACCCTCAACGGAAGGCGGATTCCTACCACCAATGGAAATGGTCCAAAACTGACCCAGCCGGACTTCGGTGAGCCAATGTGAACAATCGCTGTTCTGGAAACAGCAAGTGATAAGAAGAGCAAACTATTCTCAGACATGTTGTTCTTATTATACATAATGAATTACCCAGATTACCTTGATATGATAACCCTGCTCCTACAGATAAGGCAGTGAGCAGATACATCAGAGTACCTGTTTTTTTGCAGCCACTCTCAACCAGACGGTGGACATCTGTCAGCTGCTGACCAACTTGTGCTTGAACGGCCGCTGCATTCCGGTTCCTTCTAGCTACCGCTGCGAGTGCAACATGGGCTTCACTCAGGACGCCCGCGGAGAATGCTCAGGTAACACCCCTCCGCAGGCAGTGCAGTAGCACAGGTCGTGCCCCCTCACAAGTAACATCCCTTCACATTTAAAGCATGTGCACAGGTTAAACCTGTCCACAGGTAACACCTGCGCAGGTAAAGCTTACAAACATGCAAAGCCCATACACAAGCAACACCTCTGCACAGGTAAGGTATAGATACAGGTAATACTTGGGTACATCTGCACAAAGAGGATAGCTGCACAGGTAAAGCATTACATTACATTACTTTACATCACATGCATTTAGCAGATGCCCTTATTCAGAGCTACTCCAGCACAATAGAACATAATCACACCCACTCAATTTAAGCCTGTGTACATTTTGGGCATAATTACTTTTAAACCCTTTTAAATCCTTTTAAACCCTTTTAAACAGGAAAAGCCTGTACACAGCTAATGCCCCTGAGCAGAAAAAGACATGCTCACTCTGTATGTATGTGTTCTTCAAACAGATGTTGATGAGTGCACTTCAGACCCCTGCACCAATGGGGAATGTGTCAACACACCTGGCTCTTACTATTGCAAGTGTAACCCGGGGTTTCAGAGAACGCCCGCTAAACAGACCTGCATTGGTGAGACACCCCGCACTATTATTTATTTATTTATTATTTATAATTATCTGTTGGCTAAGCTGTTAACGACATTCACAGTAGTGTCCCGACAGAAAAATCATTTGTGGAAATGCGTCAAGAATGCACTTTGAGGTGTGAAATAGGCAGCGAAGACAGGGAGGGTGTAATTAATTGGTCACCCATCCTTAAATGGTCTAGACTTCTCCGCCCCCGTTATGAAGTGATGTTGTCATGGAGAGGTTGTTTGGTCAGATTTTAACATTTTAAACGTGTCGCTTCCTCCCTCAGACATTGACGAGTGCCTGCACAATGGGGTGCTTTGTAAGAACGGCCGCTGCCTCAACACAGACGGAAGCTTCCAGTGCATCTGCAATGCAGGCTTCCAGCTGACCCCCGACGGCAAGAACTGTGTCGGTAGGACCCCGTCTTCCTCCGGGGAACGAGGCACTTCCCGGAAAACAGCGATTATCCAACCAATGGCTGATTTCAGCTGTTGCTGCAGTTCTGAGCATGTATAGTATGTTATAGCAAAGAGGTCAGGACTCTACAGTGCACAATAAGAGAGGATACAGATGGGTACGTTTGGACGCAAGCAACAGATGTGGCTGAATAAGTGCCACGATAAAGCAGAACTATAGAATTCCTGGTTTAAGGACACTTCTATAACTTTATTCCCTAACTTACAACTCAAGGAACCTCACTTGGGCTTTGATCTGTCAGTTTCCCCAACCCCCGTGCCTCACTCCTCTGGTTCGGTTTTACTGTGTTTTGTACTGTGGAAGAAACACCTTTATTAGAAGTCTCAGTATATAGTAGGGTTTGATCTGAAAAACCACATTTTTGTCTTAGAATCCTTTAATAACCAAACCGAAAACATACACCTTGACCAGACAGTCAGGCAGTCAAATGTTAAATGTTAAAGTAATTGATGGCAATCTAATAATTTCCAATATCTAAGGCCAGCTAAGGATGCTGGTTCACTCATATTCAGGGAGGTGGTTGTCAGATCAAGCCTGTAGTGTCTCCATGGCGATTGCACGCTTGTCGACTCTGTGCTCTTGACTCCAGACCACGACGAGTGCGCCACCACCAACATGTGCCTGAACGGCATGTGCATCAACGAGGATGGCAGCTTCAAGTGCATCTGCAAGCCGGGCTTCACCCTGGCCTCTAGTGGGCGCTACTGCACCGGTGAGCACTGAGACAGACGAGCGCTACACCCACTCCCTCCAACATGCCCCACTGTCTGTGGTTTCGTTGCAATTAGAGATTTTCAGTAAGAGGAAAAAGCAGCTGTACACCATGTGTTTAGGGTGCAGTGAGTGGCATTTTATGAATTTCCTGTTATTTAATTACCTGGGATGAACTGATGCGATTACTTCATACAAAAATTCTCTATTATTAATCAGCAATGTTTTGAATCAGAGGCTCTGTGTTCTTCATTGATACTCTAGAATAAGCCCATATACTGTATGTAAATACATAATATACAAAAAACAATCAGTGTACTGGAACTCGGTGTATCTTCACCTATCAATACATTCAGGATGAAAGTGTATGATCAATCTGCTTTTTTAGATCCTATTTCATACCAATTTCACTGTTTGTTTTTCACAATCAGTGTGTTCTCTTCATTTTGTCCTGCTTTCCAATCATGAAAAGGACAGCTCACAAATGACGGATTCCACATGACTCTGCTCTTGGTATTCTTTCTTCTCTCTCTCTTTCTGTTTGCCTGTCTCTCTTTTTTCCTCCATTTGCTCTTTCTCTGTTCCTCTCTCTCCCTGTCTCTGTCTCTCTAATTCTCCTTCTCTCTGTGTCACTCTCTCTGTCTTTCTCCCTGTCTCTGTTTCTCTACCTCTCTTTCTCCTTCTTTTGCTCTTTCTATCTGTCCCTCTCTTTCATGCTCCCTGTCTCTCTATCTCTGTTTCTTCTCTCTCTGTCACTCTCCCTGTCTCTCTCTCTCTCTCTCTCTCTCTCTCTCTCTCTCTGTCTCTCTGTCTTTCTCTTTCCCTGTCTCTCTCTGTTTCTCCTTCTCTCTCTGTCTCTCTCCGTTTCTCCTCTCTCTGTCTCTCTCTCTGTCTCTCTCCCTGTCTCTCTTTCTCTCTCTCAATTTCTCCTCTCCCTGTCTCTCTCTGTCTCTCTCCCTCTCTCTCCGTTTCTCCTCTCTCTGTCTCTCTCTGTCTCTCTCCCTGTCTCTCTTTCTCTCTCTCAATTTCTCCTCTCCCTGTCTCTCTCTGTCTCTCTCCCTCTCTCTCTGTCTCTCTCCCTCTCTCTCTGTTTCTCTCCCTCTCTCTCTCTGTCTTCTCTCTCTCTCTGTTTCCCTTCTCCCTGTCTCTCTCTGTCTCTCTCCCTCTCTCTCTGTTTCCCTCTCCCTGTCTCTCTCTCTCTCTCTCCTCTCTCTCTGTTTCTCTCTCTCTCTCTCTCCCTCTCTCTCTGTTTCCCTTCTCCCTGTCTCTCTCTGTCTCTCTCCCTCTCTCTCTGTTTCTCCTCTCTCTGTCTCTCTCCCTCTCTCTCTGTTTCCCTTCTCCCTGTCTCTCTCTCTGTCTCTCTCTCTCTCTCTCTCTCTCTCTGTCTCTCTCCCTTCTCTCTTCTCTCCCTCTCTCTCTCTGTCTCTCTCTCTCTCTCTGTTTCTCCTCTCTCTCTCTCTCCCTCTCTCTCTCTCTGTCTCTCTCTCTCTCTCTCTCTCCCTCTCTCTCTGTTTCTCTCTCTCTGTCTCTCTCCCTCTCTCTCTGTTCTCTCTCTCTCTCTCCCTCTCTCTCTGTTTCTCCTCTCTCTGTCTCTCTCTCTCTCTCTCTGTCTCCCTGTCTCTCTCTCTGTCTCTCTCCCTCTCTCTGTTTCCCTTCTCTGTCTCTCTCTCTCTCTCTCTCCCTCTCTCTCTGTTTCCCTTCTCCTGTCTCTCTCTCTGTCTCTCTCCCTCTCTCTCTGTTTCCCTTCTCCCTGTCTCTCTCTCTCTCTCTCCTCTCTCTCTGTTTCCCTTCTCCCTGTCTCTCTCTCTGTCTCTCTCCCTCTCTCTCTGTTTCCCTTCTCCCTGTCTCTCTCTGTCTCTCTCCCTCTCTCTCTGTTTCTCCTCTCTCTGTCTCTCTCCCTCTCTCTCTGTTTCCCTTCTCCCTGTCTCTCTCTCTGTCTCTCTCCCTCTCTCTCTGTTTCTCCTCTCTCTCTCTCTCCCTCTCTCTCTGTTTCCCTTCTCCCTGTCTCTCTCTCTGTCTCTCTCCCTCTCTCTCTGTTTCCCTTCTCCCTGTCTCTCTCTCTGTCTCTCTCCCTCTCTCTCTGTTTCCCTTCTCCTCTCTCTCTCTCTCCCTCTCTCTCTGTTTCCCTTCTCCCTGTCTCTCTCTCTGTCTCTCTCCCTCTCTCTCTGTTTCCCTTCTCTCTCTCTCTGTCTCTCTCTCTCTCTCTCTCTGTTTCCCTTCTCCCTGTCTCTCTCTCTGTTTCCCTTCTCCCTGTCTCTCTCTCTGTCTCTCTCTTCCTGGCGCAGACATCGACGAGTGCCAGACCCCAGGGATATGCATGAACGGCCGGTGTGTCAACACGGAGGGGTCCTACAGGTGTGAGTGCCTGGCAGGCCTGGCGGTGGGCGCTGACGGCCGGTTCTGCGCGGGTAAGCACGGATCGCCCCCTCCGACCGGCGCTGCGGCCTTCCTCCGAGCCGCGCGGCCTCTCCGACGCCCGCAAGCTGTTTCCAATTTGCGTTGAAATGCGAGTCATGAACACAGCCGCCAAGCTGTCTGTGCGCTGAAGGCCTGACTCTTCGCTCTGATTCAGAAATGACTGGAAATTGAGGTGCTCGCCTACAGGAATCACAAATCTGATTTTTGGGGGCGCTTCTGGGGAAAGGATGATGCCTGTCAGCTCAGGAAATGGGCAAGCAGAGCACAAGGGAACCTTGGCGCGTTGCTTTAGCTCGGCTGAAATTTAATGAAGGGCAAGGATTCCAGCACGTGCCCCTGTGCGTTTCCTCAGCTAGGCTCCCCTAACATCCCCAGTGAATGCAAAGCTGTAGTTGTGTTCTTCCCATGATGGTCGGTTTTGAGCGTAGTTCCAGGTGAAAGTAGTTCCAGTGAAAGTAGTTCCGGTGAAAGTAGTTCCGGTCTCCGCTCTGCCTTCCAGACACCCACATGCGCAGCACCTGCTACGGGGCGATAAAGAAGGGCGTGTGCGTGCGCCCCTTCCAGGGCGCGGTCACCAAGTCCGAGTGCTGCTGCGCCAACACTGACTACAGCTTCGGCGAGCCCTGCCAGCCTTGTCCCGCCAAGAACTCAGGTACGCCCACGCCGCGCCATCCACAAATGGTACTGTGTATGGCCTCTTTGTGTTTCACGGTCTCTCGACTGCCTACTGATCACTCAGTCCAAGCACTGCACCCGCTATAGTCAATGAAATATGAGCGCAAGCAGTGAAACAAGTTGTTAATTAATTTTTCCTTTCATAAAATACGGATATATTAAATCTATTTTCTGCATAACCACAGCCCTCGACCATTAAAAAAAAAACAAGAATACTTATCTGCGTTGTGTTAGACTAAAGCACAGATTCAAGCAGAATATAGTGAAGGTAATTTGTATAGTTTTCAGGTGTTGTAATTAACATTGACTGTGTTCACTGCCTGACTTTGTTTACAGTGACCCCTGCACACACACACACACACACACACACACACACTCACACACACACTCACACTAACGCTGGCTCACACCAGGGTTTGCTTGCAAAGCCTTCTTCACATAGATTGCATTGATGAGGCAGGAAGCTGCAGAGATTACCGCTGAGCTCAGGAATTCTGCATCATATACAGCTCAAGATAAAGGAACCAAAACGGCCTCTTTTTGTAACCCGTGGGTTTGGGTTTGGGAAAGAATACCTGCCTGTGTTTTATGTGTTACACTGGCACTCTGTTCTTGGGGGATTCCATATAGGCATTGTTTCAATTTGTTTAAGAGTTTCCATGTGCACAGCACACATTTAATAATTACACTGCTGTTTTGCTGTACTCTTTACCTTTTAGACAGCATTCCAGGTTAAAGCAAATGTTGTTTGAATTATCTGTGAATGTGACATAATATTGGTAAGAATCTGAACTGCAGTTTCACAGTCTGAATCAGTGTGTCACATACTGCACTAAGTCACAGTGTAGCAAGGAAAGGTTTGTGAAGCAGGGTCATTTTCCTTATTAGAAGGTTCCTTACTGTACTCGTATGTATGTTCATATGAAAGGTACATTTAGGTAGTTTCCAGTAAATTATACATACAAGAGTGAATGAGAAGACTACTCGTTCCTCATATGCCTGCTGGTGCCATTCGGACTCAATAACCTTCATCCGTCTGTGCTTTCCCTTTTAACCCAAATAAACTCCCACCCCCCAAACACACACACTCCTCACCGCCTCTTCCGATGGGAAAACCCCCCTTAAACCCCAACTTGAGCAACCTGTCAGGACAGGCTAATCAAACACCTCTTTTATCGAAACCTGGTTCCCTCTGGTCGTATGTCAAAAGCACAGAGTCTTCTGGCTCATTCAAACATGAATGTCCATACAGTACTGCTGTGACTCATCTCTCACAGTCATATATATCAATTTAAAAATGCTTAACCTTTAAAAGGAGCGCGGATTGCAGGTGCTCTTTCTCAGCCATCATTTGTGTAAGAACATTAAAGGACCTGCGAGTCTGCTCACAGTTATCTGCACTTTGCAGTTGTCTTTCAGGACGTGTATCTAATTGGAGCTTGAAATTGATTTTAGTGTTTTCCGGAAAAGGTCAAGGGGTGCTTGAAAATGAACCCCAAAGGAAAGACTTTAGCTGGGAGTACAAAGCACACACCAAATGAATGCCTCTTACAAGGCAGATTTATGAATTTTCAGTACTGTGTGTCCAACCACAGGCTGTCGATGGGCTCTGTTCTCCCACGGGAGCATCCTGAGTGTTTTTAAGCTGCTGTGTACAAGAAGGAATTGCGTGTGCAGTTACAATGAAAGCTTTGTGCGTGCATGAGGCAGTTGCACATTAACCACATTTAAGATCATAACTGTTTTCCAATGTCTGCTTCTTCTGTTCTTTCAGCTGAGTTCCAGGCCTTGTGTGGAAGTGGTATAGGCTTCTCTGTGGATGGGACAGGTAAACCTGGGGAGAACCCTTGCAGTCGACCTTGCAGGAAAAGCTCTCAGAGACACACACACACACACTGATACACACGTGTACACATGCACGCAAGTTCTCTCTCTCTCTCTCTTTCTCTCTCTCTCACGCACACACACACACACACACACACACACACACACACACACACACACACACACACACGCACAGTGCAAACAGCTGTTTCCATCCACCTATGCACTATTTCTATACGTTTCTAGACAGAGCCTCATTAGTCTCACGGAGCAGCTTCTGGCAGGTCAACAATTTATCAAGCCGTGCATTAACCACAATGGGCTGTCATCACAACCCCCCCACAACCCCCCTTTTCTTTTTCGGGCAGACATCAACGAGTGCGCCCTGGACCCGGACATCTGCGCCAACGGGGTGTGCGAGAACCTGCGGGGCGGGTACCGCTGCATCTGCAACGTGGGCTACGAGTCGGACCAAACGGGCCGGCGCTGCGTAGGTGAGTGGGCCGCCCGTGCGACGCCGCGCCGCGGGGGGAACCGGGGGAGAGCGAGAGAGAGAGCGCCTGGATCCCCGCCTGCCGATCAGTCCCCGGGCCTGACTGTTTAATCAGGAAGCGTTCCAGGCTCCAGGCTGGCTGTCAGGAGATCTGCCATGTGCTGTGCTGTGCTAGGCTGCTCCCTCCCTGGCTTGCGGATGACAGCACAGACCCCTCCATTGTTCGAGGCGGAGATCATGGTGTCGTTGGTGTGATTACGGTCATGTTAGGCGAAATGGGGCGGTCGGACGGGATAGGGTATTAGCTCAGCTGAGCTCCACGGCGGTGAATATTTATTGGTCGGGATCAGGGTGACCGTTCATCCCTGTGTTGATTACAGGATTCCAGGGAAGTTTCCACTGTTCCTCATGTTAGCTCTCTGAAATCATAACTCTAATTGAGATTGGCATTGATTGGTTATGTGTGCCAGAGATGTGTCTGTGACTGTATTCACTGTTCTTCATCACCTTTCTTCATCAATGTCAATGAAATCAAGGTTCCATAATATATCTCAGTAACAGACGTGGCTTTGTTCAGGTTGGGTGGGTTGGCTGGTAGATATATTTTAGGACCTGGATTTTTTTAGGGTCTCACACTTAGCAGGGACTCCCAAAGCAGACAGGCACACCCTCCCCACTTTCTCCCAAAGTCCAAAATTACAAAGATTCTAACTTGAAAATTCCCAATAGTACTTAAAAACAGTAATAACGGTAATTACTGTAGCGCTCATAACTGTCAGTATGTTTATGTGGCTCTGAATATACCGATATAAATCATGCACTGTTTCAGGACCTACAAACATGATCTGTTCCATACTCATGTCATAATACAGTCCTGTAGGTCAAAAGAAAGCCAACGCTGAAGGCACTTGCACCCTGGTGTCTTAATTACGCTATGAACCTGTGAAACCGAGAAGTACTGTTGTACTCTCCACGCTCCAAAACCAGAATTTCACTCAGCATGCGACTGTAATTAGAGTCGCGATGTCTTTGCCAGATGAGGTGAGTCACACATTACCGTTAGTTCTTCTCTCTCTGCCTTTCTGGAGGACCGTTACAGGCTCGGGGCTTTCTGGATCAGAGGTTAGGTGAAAGTTAGCCGTTCGAAGAAAAACAAGAGGGGTTTGCTGTCGGCTGCTCTCAGTGTTTCATCCTCCTGTAGTATAAACATTTCCCGGAGTACACGCTGTACCACCACCGCCACCTCTCAGATCAACGGACAATGCAGGCCTTTTTTATTTCTCTGTTCATACATGTTTCATACATTTCGCCAGCGAGACAAATTAGCGGTTTCACGCATATTGAAATGACATCATGCCTGTTTGCTGGCAGAGACGGACAGGCAGGAAAGAAAAATTGCCGAAATGTAGACATAGGCACGACTGCCAAGGCATGTGTGGACCAATGGCAGAGAAGAGGGGTGAAAGAACAGGCCAGACAGTCGACTTTTGTTCCCATAATGACTCTGTCAGCCATCACAAAGCGAGTGACCTTGGCCAGAGAAAGAAGGTAGGTATGTTTGACCCTGCATTTGGCGTACCTATATAAACAGTTGCTTTTCAGCTCCTCTTCATCTCAATGCTTGGTTTATTCCGGCTACTTCTGCCAAGCAAACGAGCATTTCTTAAAACTGTTTCGCAGGAGCCATAACGATGGATCCTATATTCCATGGAGGTTTTTGCGATTTCTAGGAATCGCTAATCTCAGCCCAGTAGCCGAGGTCCCATATGTCCTATGAAAGAGTTTATGAGCCATTATTCCCGTAATGCAATAATATCCAGGTTTATGAGCTAGTCAGCCTCCCTCTCTGTCAGAGGCACAGTGTTGCCAAACCAGTCATCTGGGAATAGAACGTCTGCAGCCAGAAAAACATGGTGAGGAATGCAGTATGGGTACGAATGACCTGTGGTCACTTTCGTTTCCACACTTTTGGAATACATATGAATTGTGGGGGGCAGATTTGTTTGTATTTCAGACCAATGTGTGATGGACAGATTGTAAAGTCTGTGGAGCACATATTAAAAAGTGCCTGTTGTTGTGATGAGCAGATGTGATATTTATACCTGGGTGTCAGGTATTACCAAGTGGGCAAGAATGCAGTAAACACATTCTTACTGTGTAGTGGACAGACCGTTTCCTTCACCAAGGTGTGCAGTGGGCGTATTCCTGCAGTTGTGTTGTAGACATTGATGACTGGGATGGAAAATAGGCCGTTTTTTGACTCTTCAAGATGGACACGGGCGAGCCGTGATCACATTGTCATATTTGCATTGCAGGCATTTTTTTGAGTTTGTGGTGACAGTTTGTTGCTTTTCTGTGTTTCCTAGCTATTAAGACATGGATAAACACATTTTAAATGTTTATTTCAGATAATTATCAATGTTCTGTGAAGGATAGATTTTATTTATGCTTGTGTTTTAGACATTCCTGATTAACATTCCTGATCAGTTGTTTCACGTTTATGGCTCGAGCGTCGATGAATGCCTGATAAACAGTCTGTATTTGTATTTCAGACATGGATCAGCGCTCGATAAACAATGTGTCATTTCACGTTTGCGTTTCAGTCATCGACAAGTGCCAGAATAAACAATCCGCTGTGTCACGGTTGTGTTTCAGACATCGACGAATGCATGGTCAACAGGCTCCTCTGCGATAACGGCCTTTGCCGGAACATTCCGGGCAGTTACAGCTGCACCTGCCCCAAGGGCTTCATCTTCAGGCAAGACTCAGAGACCTGTGAAGGTGAGAACAGCGTTTCTAAATCACAACTGACACACCTGAGGGGAAAAATGTGTGGGGTTGGGGGGGGGGATAGGGGGCAGTGGCTGGACAAATACAGTGGACTTGCTGGAGCAGTAGGGAGGTGTGAGGTTGGTGACTTAGCGGCATCTACTGATGTCTTTAGTTTTCTGCTTGTAAGCACTCATTTGCATCAGTTTGGTTAATTTCAAAACTCTATGCATTCTAAAGATTTCAGTTTAACTTGTTGTGAGGTGAGCTCGGAGCACAGAACAGCCTTTTCCACAGAAACGCTCTCTCAGCAGCGGGATTCTTGTGTGGGAACACCTGTGTCCCATTTCTGAAGGGGGTGAGAAGCCTCAAAGAGAGATGAGCGGAATGGTGTTTGTGTTTCAGTGCTGGCCGTTGCCTCCAAGTCTTCCTTGGGCTGTGCAGCCATGGCCTTATTGCACTTTTGAGCGGTGCCATGAGCTCCTATCTGAACCAGATGTGTTTTGAAGTTTTCCTCCAGCGGAATGCTGTTTGTGTTTGACCCATATCTGAAAGCCCATACGTTGCATTGCAATGCATGCAAATGTTTTTCCTCCTGTCGCAACTATGTCTGCAACTAAAGATGGCCTGAATTTAGCAGTTTTTGTTTATGTGTGGATATTGAGCACCACTGTGTGCAATAATTGTTTGATTAAAAGAACAGAGGTCCTGTTCTTCTGCTAGTTCAGAAACATTCCTCTTCTCCTTCTGCTTCTTTTCATGTCTTTAATTTCTATGATACTGAAAAAAAGAGCATGCTGGATGACACGCTAATCCACTTTGAAATTTTCTCATTTCCTCATACACTTATATTTTAGGCCAACATAGCTAAGAAATCTTGGAAATCTTGCACTGAATCCTGTCCCAGATCAAGAGCCCCTTGCAACAAAGCAGCCGTTGCTTACCCCTGTACTGTGCTACCGTGTCACACCCTCTGCCTCTAACCACGAGAGTGAAAATATCATAGCTACCACAAAGGACGTAACTGTCCGAAATAATCACACAACGCTTGCCTTAATCCTCCAATTACAAAGCAATAAACGCACAGGTTCAAAGCCTTCGCCGGCCACCGCGTCGTATATCTTGGCCCAGTCCAGACTCTCAAATAATGGGGTCCTACGTGCCCCAGGCCTGACCCCAGAGCTGCCCATTTTGTCGCAACAAGCCGCTGCCTGAAGGCCGTTCCCCGAAACCTCCCGCGGAATGCTCTGCCAGCCGGTGAGGGGGAATTAGATAATGCGTCTAATTGCGTGTGAAAAAGCTCTCCCGTCCGTCCTCCTGGGGTCTCCGCATGGGGCCGTTGCCTCTTTCCATTTCACAGTTTATACGAAAGGACGTCCGACGGCGGGATTTCAACAAATTTTTTTTTTGCGGAAACAGCATTTTTATAGGCAGTTGGGAGAGATCTGCCATGACAGTGGTGGGGGTTTTGATGGGGGGGGTGGGGGTTCGTGGGGTGGAAAGGCACGGCTCCCTTGCGGCGTGGCCCCCGTGGTTTTATTGCACCATAAATTAGAGAAATTAGAGGCACGGCCTCCCGTGGCCCCAGAACCAGGAGGGGGGGGCCCCCCCGAGGGATGGCTGCCATCCTCCGATGGCTCGCGTGCCGAAAGAACGGGACAGGATGTTTGTTGCACTGGAACGCGAGTGCTGGGAGGCGGGGTGCCCCGGCGGGCTCTAACGGGAACATCTGTCGAACTGCGGGAGGCCCGGTCCCCCGGGACGCCTCGGTGATCAGGGCGGCAGCGCAGCTCTGAGGCGGTAGCGTTTCCCCCACCCCCATGGAGGAGAATGTTCCTCGCACTTCCAGCGGCCGTCAGGAGTCCCATCTCTCCTGCGAGGGGGTAATTACCGTCGGCCCCAGCAGCCGCATTCCTTACAGTCCGTCTCCTAACAGGTCAGGCACCTTTGTCAGACCGCACCGATACCTCAAGAGCTGACAGCACCCGAGTCCGTCCTGTTTGTGTGGGCCCCACCTTGGAAAACGTGTCATATCTAAGTAATATTCATGCTGTTATTGATCAAATAGGACACCACAAATATTCTCTATATATTTCAAATACGTTCTTAGATATGCAACAAATATTTCAAAATATATGAGCAGTGGACACTATCACATATGAAAATGTGTGTTTCTGTTGTGGAATGTATGTGACAATAAATTTAAATTTAAAGTATATTCCTCTGTATGTGAGGAAGATATTGTTTATCGATGGGGGAATAAATGATACCGTACATTTTGACATTTTTAAGAATAATTTTTTGGGAAATCATTTGGATTACATACACAGCAGTACACGGGTAAGCGGCAAGAATTAGGTTGTGGTTAGACCACAGAAATGATTCAGCTTATTCCTACAGTCCATACCTGTTTCGGCACGTGCCCTGCTTAATCTGTCACTGCAACCGTGGCCTCTGAACGGCAGCATGGTTTCAATGTGTTTTATTGGTTCCTTTAGCTATAGCCTGAGATTACAGTATTACAACTGTTTCCCATCGTGGCGCAACAGTGCTGCCGATTGCCCTTGTCATCACAGGTTCCAGAGCCAAAAACAGTGTAGACCATATTAGTCATTACTCTTGTTCACAGAGAGCAGCGGTAAATCAAGTTCGCACCACTTGCGCCGGACACTTGATTTTGTAAAGCTGGAATTAAAGGAACGGAATGAGGAGAGCTTAACAGGCCTGATTTGTTGCAATATGTTGATTTGTTGTCGTTCCTGGGAAAAATGTAAAACAATAAAAAAATGCCTAAAGCATGCATCAGGGACGAGCCATTAAAGTGATTCATCGGCTGGCTAAAGGCCGCGCGGTCATGATCTCCTGGGATTTCCTTCGGCCTGCTTGTGTGTAAATTCAGGAACTCAAAATGGTAATTATGAGCTCTGCGGTTGTTGAACCCGTGAGTAGAGGCCTAACCCGGATTTCAGTGTTGAACATGATTTTGGGGGAGTAAGGTGTCTTTGTGGTTTGCAGAACAAATTGGATAAGATTTTGTATGCTTGGGCCTGCCTATGATGGAGCTTTTTTGTTAAATCTATTTACTATGGACAGATTTATAAGATATTATATACAAGAGATTTGGGGTTTTTTGTTTTTTTACTGGACCTACAGCTTACTTTGGGTTAACCACTGGTATCAGTGTTTTATTTGCTGATGATGGAAGGATTTATCATTTGAACAAATATATGATGGTATTTCATTTTTCATTGGTTACATGCAGATGTGGTAGTTTTTAGGGTATTGCTATGCATGAGTAGTATGCAAACCAAAGTTACTATAATTTGGAAAAATTACAGGTTTTTGGTCTCGTCTGTGTATTTGTCCTACCCTGTATTCTGAAACCGTCTGTTGCATTAATTTGATTTACTCTACATTCCTTTTGGTCTGATTTCTTTGAATAAAGTCACATTTCATTTAATAAAGGAGGTTTTGTAAGTGAGACAGTTTGGATATGTCAAATAATTTGAGCATCATAATTCATTGCATTAAGTCACACGGTGTGTGTTACACTCTGTCCCTTCCCCCTGGTTTCTAATATGAATCAGTGCAAATGGTTTGCTTTCATTGTGTTGTGTTTTGTAAGTTGTAAGTTCTTGTAAGTTTCAGATATGCATATGTTTAGAGAAATTCACTATTCTATTGGTGATTTATCAGTTTCAGATATAAGCATAAATTTTGCTTTTAAAAACTGTGTGTCACACGCTCTCTCTTCCCCATGGTTTCTGATATGAGTAAGTGTATAGAGTTCTCTGTCATAATGGTGTGTGTAACACTATTTCTCTTCCCCCTCATTTCAGATGTGAATGAATGTGAGAGCAGTCCCTGTGCTAATGGACTGTGTAAGAACAATGTTGGGTCCTTTGTCTGTGAGTGCTCCCCTGGAAGCAAGTTGGACACCACGGGTCTCATCTGCATCGGTAAAAACAAACGCAGTACACTCATCAACTTTATTTATCATTAATTAATACTGGGTCATTTTGCAAAGATACAAAACTATACAGGGTCATGTACATAACATAAAATACAGGCTCTGGTTTGGAAAAAATGTTCTTTTAATTAAAACAAAGAGCAAGCAGCAGGCCACAACAGAGCATGAGTTACTTAAGCTACCATAAGGTCATCTGACTCACAACAGACAGGTCACCACGTCTGGGGCAAATTTTTGGTTAGATCTGGCGTAAATATAAACTAAACAACACAGTGTTCAGACCTGGACTGACCAGCTGGGTGGTATTTGACCCCTTCCATAAATTTTGGGGTGTCTGTATAGCATCAGTTACAGTTTCCTTGGGAGACCAATTCAGCATATTAAATACACGATATCTAGCTATATTGTCATGTTTTGTTAGATCTCCTGCAGTCTTCTGTATAGCCTACCAACACCATATCAAATTAACTGTTTATCCAGGCTCTGATGCATGATCAGGTCACTCTGGATAAGAGCATCTGCCAAATGACTAAATGTAAATGTCATTATCATGCAGTTATCTTCTGAACACACAATACAGGCTCTGATGCGTAGTCAGCAATTATTTACTGAACACAATCTGCGGGGTCTGATGCACGATCAAACAATTTATTTGGTGAACCCACAGTGTAAGCCCCGGTCTAACATCTTATCTTAGGAGCTTACGCACCGCCTGTTGACCGAACACCCACAGCAGGCTTTGGTGTCGTGTCTCTCTGCAGACAGCTTGAAGGGGACCTGCTGGCTGAACCTGCAGGACGGGCGCTGCGAGGTGAACATCAATGGGGGCACCCTGAAGTCGGAGTGCTGCGCCACGCTGGGGGCCGCCTGGGGGAGCCCCTGCGAACAGTGCGAGATCGGTAGGGGGCCCCCACACCCCAAATTACCACCCTTCCTTTCCCCATCCCCTCCCCCCCCAGCTGCAGGCTGAGGCAGGGATGACAATGGCAGTCACTCAGGACAAATCATTACCATCAGCTAGCAGTGCGCTTTAGCCAAATCATTACCATCAGCTACCAGCGCAGTTCATCCAAATCATTACCATCAGCTACCAGTGCGCTTTAGACAAATCATAACCATCAGCTACCAGCGCAGTTCATCCAAATCATTACCATCAGCTACCAGTGCACTGTCCAAATCATTACCATCAGCTACCAGTGCATTGCATCCAAAATTATTGCCATCAGCTACCAGTGTGCTGCATCAGAAGTTATTTCCATCAGCTACCAAAGTTCTGCATCAAAATAATAACCATCAGCACACAATGTTACCGGAGACTGTGATGTTCACCCTTGAGATTACTCTGTTTTAATGGCTCCATAGAGAGGCTTTTAAAAATGTTGTAACTCACTGACTTAGAACTCTGGGGTGTAAACTGTGCGTGACCTTCGAAAGTGGCAATATTCAAATAGAGCTGATTGCAGTCGCGTTATTGTTTCAGGTGCAGTGTAAGTTGGACCATCACTTTTTTGGGGGTAAAATCCAAAGGGCAGGATTGTATTCATGTCACAAGCTTGAAAAGCTGGGGGGGTAATAAGGTGATGGTGCACCGATTCCCCAGGCCTGTGGAAGATGAGCACAGTGTCTGAAGCGTACTGGATGTGTACCGTTATGTTAGTGCTGGCTGCAATCAGCTGTTGTATTCCTACAGAGACACAGACCTGTCCCAGCATGCCCTAGTGTTGGTGTTCGAAATGTGGCTACATGTGTGACATGGGCTTGACCCCCCACCCCACCCCCCCGGTCATGTGTGCGAAGTAAACCGAGGTCGGAAAATGGCAGGCCATTAATTGAAACACATCTCTTGGACAGAGGCGCTGAGCGAACCTCAAGACCTCCGCCGCTCTTTCATGCGGTCTGACGGTTTGCCCGGCGCTATAAACGTCCGACCGCTTTGCTCTCCGGTCCTGCCGTCTCCCAGTTGGAATAGCGCGATGGTATTGCTTTCACGCGGTGTTTTCTTAGCGATTTTGCGGTCGCATGTGTTCTTGCCGTAATGTCTTTGCCAGCAGTGGTTAATAGCAATCCAAGCCACTATGGCTTTATTTAATCTCTGACAACCCCTCAGTAGTGCAAGGAAAAGCACAACAAATGAAATGTTATCTTAGGCCAGCCAGCTGGTGCTCTAACTGGTTTTTTGACTACTGCCATGTGCAATCTTTTTGTTTTATGCGTTCAGACTATCTCATCCTGTAAGTTATATATAGTGTTTCTTCTGGTGTGCAGTGTTGCTGGACTCACTGTAATGTTAATCTGCACCATATTGCAATAATTCTCTTGTGTTATGTCTGGCCTGGTCTCCGAATCTCTGCCATGGGTGTTTTATTTGCCATTTTAATGGGAATGGCATTTGATATGTTTCTAATCAATGTATAAAGACATACATAATTGTACATTTCCTTTTTTCCTGTAGATCCTGTCTGCTCAAGGGGGTTTGCACGGCCAAGAGGAATCGTTTGTGAAGGTAACTGGCTGCAGGGCAGATAATGTACAAACCTGATGGATTTTGCAACCGAGCCTTCTTCCGCCATTGGCTTTTGTCTCACCGTTGACCTAGGCACTCGAGGATGTGTTCATCAGATGCCTCCTGCTTCTTTGAGCTTGTGAAACCTGCCATATGTGGTAGTTGTTCAGTATTTGAGCTTCCTGTGAAGATATTGACTAAGAGTGTCACTCAGAGGCAATTAACCACTTTGAATCATTGCTGAAGTGGATTGTGTGTCTAGTAGTCGCATTTTTCCATTGGTTAGGATGAAGGGAGGTCAGATGAATACTTGGAGGATGAATTGCTCAAAGGTCTCCACACACTGCGCTCAAACATGAATTTCACAGTCAGTCCGCTGGTATCTCAAATCAGATCTACTCAGCCAATTTGTTGAACACAACTACAAGCCAGTTATTCACTTGTAAATGTACAGCACAGGATTCATTTATTTGAAAGGTCAGGGGAATGGAAGGCATTCCTGGAAATGATGGATGAAGTGGGGTTTTTCCCAAATCAGGTGTCTTACACAGTGATTTAAAGAGGGAGCACATGGCTGTGTTTTTGTGGTCAAAAATAACTCAGTGGAATGTGGTCGCACACAATCCCAGCCTAAGATGAGTGCATACAAGATTTAGCCATGCAGGGCATCTTATCTTTTCCTTTGAGCTCAAAATAACATTTGAAAATTTGATCAGTTGGGTGAGTGAAATTTTGATGGTGATTTAAATATTTTCATGATTACCTATAAGCAACATGGAGGACTGTAGCTCCCACGCTGCACAACGAAATTTATTCAAAGGCTCATTTGGTAACTTTCAAGAAATAAAAATAAACTCAGGGAAGGTGTTTCATTGGATTTCTTGGGCAATTGTCAGTCTGGAAAGGGCCATTTATAGATAATTACTAGATCCAGTTACGAACACTTGGTCCAAATCCCAGTTCAATATAGCCAACCTGAGCTTATATCTGTCAGCCCCTTTTTTGAATTTGCATAACCTATCCGTAAAACTATTGAACTCAGTTTGTATGGTTCACCAATTTGGTTTGTGCTGTGTAATCATGCAGTGCCTGTTGACTTTCTACACATAACATTTTGGTTGATTGACAATAAAATATAAATAATTTTTCAAATTAAACACCTTTATGTAGGCATGCAAATGTATGACTGTGAGTCTGTGGAGAGACGAGGGATCTGGATTACTCTCTGTGTTTACACAGACGTGAATGAGTGTGAAGTCTTCCCGGGCATTTGCCCCAACGGCCGCTGTGTGAACACCAAGGGCTCCTTCAAGTGCCAGTGCCCCGAAGGACTCACGCTGGATGGGTCAGGCCGTCTGTGTGTCGGTGAGTGTGACGAAGAAGTGAGGAAGATGATGGTTTAGTGGTCAGTTCAGGGCACAAAGTCCCCTATTGCTGTCTGGTATTCTCTGAAGTGGTGTGTACATGTTAGTAGCCCGAATGTGTAAAATTCAAAGTCATAGTGATATGAATAAGCTTCAATTAAACATAGATACTTTACAAAGGTCAGCAGTCTAAATGTTTAAAAGTCATAGCAATATGAATGAGTTCCAATAAAAAAACATATTTTACAAAGGATAGTACTGGGTTTAATTAAAGTGCTTGATGTATCAATAGATAATATTCAAAACTGAAGTATTGACATTAGGTGACACATGGCATCCGTGTCTTATCTTTAGAAGTTTAAATTAAAGATTTTAAATTAAATGCAGAAGTGACACCAAGATTCAATACAGTATATCTGTATTCTCTGCAAATTACTCTTAGTAAATTCCATATATACAGTCAGTAAGCTGTCAGCAGTGGTGAGGCCGGGATATGGGCTTGGTGGTTGCCGGCGGTAGTGACATCACCGCGTCCTCTCCTCCAGACATACGCTCGGAGCACTGCTACCTGACGTGGGACGAGGACGTGTGCGCCCAGCCCGTGCCGGGACGCTTCCGCATGGACGCCTGCTGCTGCACGGTGGGCGCGGCCTGGGGCCGGGACTGCGAGGCCTGCCCCGAGCCCGGCAGCCGCGAGTACGAGGCGCTCTGCCCGCGGGGGCCCGGCTTCGCCAACAGGGGGGACGTGCTCACTGGGAGACCCTTCTACAAAGGTGCCGCCGCCGCCTCAGGCTTAAACTCCTGCCTGCCGTTAAGGATCGCGTGCTTCAGAGCTCGGAGTTTCTCACGGCTTATCAGAGAATGTGTCAGATAGAGACGCTGAGACATAAGCACAGTATTGTATGCTGCAGTATTTATTTATTGATTCGTTTACATAGTTAGCAGATGTTCTAATCTATGGCAACTCACATGGCTCATTTTTTAGATATTTCATATTAATACAGCTGGATAGTTGCTGAAGCAATTCAGGTTATACTGCTTGCTAAAGAGGTGCTGTGCCCCCACCTGGGAGTCAAACTGGCAACCTTTTACAGGCTTATGGGTTTACAGGCTCAGCTCCTTAACGTCTGTGATAAGCTGACGTTTTATATTGTGCACAGTAGTTCCATACTGTGTATTATTATACAAACTGAGGTACATTTCAAAGACTAAATGTTTTTTGCAGCTTTGGAATGGCAGTGTCTAAACTTCCTTCACCCGTGTGGTTCCCTTGTGAACGTGTTTGTCGTGTTTTAATTGTGCGCTGATGTGCTGAATCTGTTTATTCATGGGACCGATGACTGTTTGTGGCAGATGTGAATGAGTGCAAGGTGTTCCCCACCATCTGCACCCACGGAAAGTGCCGCAACACCATCGGCAGCTTCAGGTGTCGCTGCGACGGCGGCTTCGCCCTGGACATGGAAGAGCGTAACTGCACAGGTGAGACAGTAACCCGGGGTCACGTGACACACGATTTGTCGACACACTCACAGGTGACCTTGGAAATATAGATATTGGTACAGATAACATGCAGACACACAGGTATGACACGTAAGCTGGCAGAAGTAAGACACTGAAGCAAGTAAAGGTAATATCTATAGGGTGTTAAAATGAAAGTTGTAGTGCATGTTTGAGATGATGTGCTACATGTTGCTCTAACTTGGTGTTTTAAGAGTTAAACAAATAAAACCTGTAACTTTAGTCATCAGGATTGCTGTTTTGGTTATTATGAGTTAAAACAGCAAAATACACACCCTATCTATTGGGTAGATCATTCAAATAAATGTAAAGCAAGGTACAATTGTGAATTGTGTTAGCTTTTAGTGTAAAAACACTGAATCTGATGGTGCAGATCCTTTGTAACAGCCTGGTGATAGTTTGCACAGGCAGTGCAGTGGCCCACACAGTTGTGGACAGATCGGTGATGCCTGTCTGTGTCTTTGCCTCCAGATATCGATGAGTGCCGCATCTCGCCTGACCTGTGTGGTCAGGGCACCTGTGTGAACACCCCGGGAGCTTCGAGTGCCAGTGTTTCGAGGGCTACGAGAGCGGCTTCATGATGATGAAGAACTGCATGGGTGAGTGCCTTCCTTTCCACTCCCCCTCACCTCTCCCCCACACTCATTAAACACCGCCCCCTAGTGTTCAGGAGGCTGTGGCGCAACCGTTAGTTATGATCACGTGACACTGACTCCTGGTGGGGCCTATGTAAAATGGGTGCCTCTTTTGTAATATGATGGTCAAGATAAGTGATAATAATATTGTCCTCATTGTTTATGGAGTCTATGAGTCTCTCCTGATTTTGTGATCAGAGCTAAAATCTTGGATTAACCAACAGTGGTTACATACTGTAACAATCTTTATGTTTATAAACGGTGGTATAGTCCCATAATAGTTCCATACAGGGCAGTCCAGTATCTGTCAATGTTGCTGCCCATTGAAGAGTCACCGTCCTTGTGGTTGTTATTGATGGCTTTACGTGTCTGATTGACAGACATTGATGAATGTGAGAGGAACCCAGCACTCTGTCGTGGGGGTGAATGTGAGAACACAGAGGGCAGCTACCAGTGCATATGCCCTCCTGGCCACCAGCTCTCTGAGGACGGAAACTCCTGTGTCGGTGAGTGAGCTTGTGGTGGTAACACCGCCCCCTGCTGGAACATCAACTCACCAGGTCTACAGTGAAGTGCAAGATCACACACAGCTGCCTCTCTGTCAGGCTGCAATGATTGGGCGTAGTCTCTGCCCTATTATGTTCTAAAGGCCCCAGCACTACAAGGTTTTTCCTTATCATCTTAGTGAAGGGTCTGTGACTTACAGAGCTTGCAGAGCAAAGATTTAGGGAAAATTCCTACTTTGTATGTAGCCTCCACATTTAAGTATGGGTCATGCGATATAGCTGTATACCAATGCTAGAGATCACCGACTAGAGGTCCACTTTTCCTGTGGCTCCTGTTTAGCTAAATTATCAGGTCACACAACACACTCACACACAGTACAGCCCTGGAGGACAAACAGCAGAGGGAATGACCTTGCCGTCCAGTCATGTTTCTCAGGAACGGAGTCGCAGTGTTTTCCTCTAACGACGATCTCGCGCAGACGTCAACGAGTGTGAGCTGAGCTCCAGCCTGTGCCAGCACGGGAAGTGCGTGAACGTGGCGGGCACCTACCACTGCTCCTGCGACTCCGGGTACCAGGCCACCCCGGACCGACAGGGCTGCGTGGGTACGAGTCTCCCCCAACCCCCCCCCCACCTTGGGCGGGGTCTCCTTGTTGTAAATACAGTTAATTTTATAGCACCATTCTGCCCGTGGCTGAATCTTTCTGACGGTTTTTGCAGACATTGATGAATGCACCATAGAGAACGGTGGCTGTGACCTCCACTGCACCAACTCGGAGGGGAGCTACACCTGCAGCTGCAGCGAAGGCTATGCCCTGATGCCCGACCAGAGGAGCTGCACAGGTAAGCCAGCTCCACCTTTATTTGCTACGTTTAAAAAAAAAGTTGCGTATTTCAATATGTTGAACTCAAAATTGTAAGGAAGATCTTGTTAAATACATGTAAATATGTAGTACTTTCATTTCAGATCAATTTCTGACAATTATCATCTTATACAGGATTGTGCATGAATTATGTATGTTCCAATGCATAAATTTGCATGATTTTACAGTATGTTTGATTTTACACCATAAACATAGAATTACATATGGTATATGAAAGTGGCAATTACTCATATACTGTTTAAAACGCACACTAACTTTTGGAGTGGAATTGATCCCTTTGAGTGTGTGATTCAGCACAGGTAAACAGTCTACAGGTAGGAGGTTCTAAACGACCATCCAAAAGACGTGTCTTGCTTTCCTCCTTCAGCAGCCCAGAGAACCTGCTCAGCATCTGTTCTCCCTGTTGTCCGTTTTCCCCCCGCTCTCCTTCCTGTTTCTCCCGGGCAGATGTGGATGAGTGTGAGGAGGAGCCTGATATATGTGATGGCGGACAGTGCAGCAACATCCCCGGAGAGTACCGCTGCCTCTGCTACGATGGATTTATGGCCTCCCTGGATATGAGGATCTGCATAGGTAGAGCAGTTTTTATACAGGCCCAAAATGACAACGCGCCCTCTTTATAGACGGGGAGGGGCATTTTACTCCACATGTGTTTTCATTTTGAGGCCTTTATCTGTGGGTTTGGCTCTCAGATTCAGATTCTGACCCATATTCTCGCACTCTGCCGCAAGTCAACTTCGTAGAATGTGAAAACTAGGAAAGGGCTCCATTGGTGTTTTAGCATACAGGTAAATATCACCGAGGTGAGTAGTCCCAGGTGAGAAAGGAATGGGGCCTCAACCAGATGACACAGGCTTGTACGAGATTCCTTGTTATGCACTCCTCACTCTTGCAGTTCAGCTTCAGAGCTAACTCTAAAACACACATTTGGAGTCTTTGAAGGAGGCATGTTCGTAGAAAAAGACAGGAAGGTTTATTTCAGATGTGGGAACATCAGAGAGAGTTCAACAAGTATAACATTTGTTCCTTTTTATATATTTACATTTACATTTGAGTTACAATGACCAGCGGGGTGCTGTTTCTGATTGGTTTTGTGGTGTTGTGTGCTAAACAGAATTGGGTTTTCAGACCACTGAGCTGTCCTTTTTCTTTCCTCTCAAGAGGCGCCGTTTGGCTGGTGCAGTTGAGCAGAGGCAAAGTCTGAAAACTGTCCAAGAGTCTGGCCCTACCTAAAAATAAGTCCTGTATGTGGATTCAGCTGCTTTTTCTTTTTGAAGCTGGTGCAGTTGAAAGGAGACAATGGCCCTACCTAAATAAGAGTTTGAATAGAGAAAGGAGACAAGTTAGAGGAAAGACATAGATCTGCTCACACAATATGGTATGAAATCAGTGGGTATTATATTGCACATTTGATGCAATTACAGTAAATGTTATTTATATTGCTGGGAATAAAGTAACTGGTTGAGTCAAGGTGTGGTCCTTAATCCCGAGCCTTAGGTGTAACTAACTTCAATAGCACAGTAGGCACCACTAAGGGCCTAATTTTGGTCTGGCTTCTGTACTGTGTGTTCAGTGTGTGCTCGCTTTTTGCCAAGTGTGAATCCAAAAAGAGGATTGACGCGTCGAGATTTCCTTCCCTCTCTTCCAGACGTGAACGAATGCGATCTCAACCCTAACATCTGCATGTTTGGGGACTGTGAGAACACCAAAGGCTCCTTCATCTGTCACTGCCAGAGGGGCTACTCTGTCAAGAAGGGCATGACGGGGTGCACAGGTAAGCATGGGGCACAAAACAAAATCCACAACACACAAACACATAGCGCATACACGCATACATATCAATGCATATCAGTACATTCTCTAATTGCTTACCAGATGTCCATATATAGGGCAGATAACTTAAATCCTGAAGCAATTTAAGTTAAATCTCTCATTCAGGGGTCCTCTCCAGGGGCTACAGATGCAAATTAGGTACATAGTTAAATCTGGTGCAACTAAAGTGTTGTGTATGGTCACTGCTTAATAAACTAAGCAACAGAATTGTCCCACGTGAGAATCAAACCTGCAACCTTTGTCATATGGGGCTCATCTCCTTAGCCACTGCTCCACAGTGCCACTATGATCATAAGTGTATGGTGTGTAAATGTAATTGAAAATCTCCTCTGTGCAGACGTGGATGAGTGTGAGGTCGGGGCGCACAACTGCGACGTCCACGCCACCTGCATCAACACCCCGGGGGGGTTCCGCTGCACCTGCCGAGAGGGCTGGGTGGGGAACGGCGTCAAGTGCATCGGTGAGTACACAGCTCCTTCCGCCGGGCACCCCTACATTACTTGAAACACCCCCCACTCGTTTCACACACAGTTCTGGTTAACGGGCCCTTGTTGGTCTGTGAACAGATTTGGATATATCTATTATCTCTGCTTTCAGTGATATGTTCATACAATGTCTCGTTTGTAATTGTTTGCTGTAAAACAGTGTTTGTTTTGCGATGATGCCATTTCTGAGGTGGTGCTTCTTTCTGTATTTTTCACTTTGTCCTCAGTGTGACATGGAAACCAAGGTAAGGAAGTGAACATGTGTGGCGCATATGCACGGCTGCACTTCAGCAATTCCAGGAATCTTTGGTCACCCCAGGGCTACCCTATTATAAACCTGCTGTGCATTTTTATGCCCAAGTCCCCCGGCTGGTCCTGTCAGGTTCTAGGTCATGTATGTAAGCCCCTGATAATATCACTCAGGTCAGAATAAAAAAGCAAAAAAAGGTTGGCTTCCTGTTGAAACTCTAGTGAAACACGTTCTGCTTTGTGCTGTCTTTCTCTCTGCCAAAGCTCAGCCACTGTTCTGTACCTCAAAAAAAGCAGTGTGCTCTCTCTGTCTCTCTCTTCCTCTCCTTCTCTGCATCTGTTTCATCAGCGACTCCTTCTCCTTCTCTTTCTCTCTCCAGCTACCTTTTGCTCCTTCCCTTTCATACTCTTTCCCTCTCCAACGCTCTCTCTCCCTCCTTCTCCCTCTCATACAGTCTTTCTCTCTGTTTCAATTCATTTCAGTACAATTGGCTTCAATTAGCATGACAAGAATACTGTTTTGTGGCCCAAGCATGTCTTGAAATAACAAATACCGAATGGATTAATATCATATAAACTATGGACTATAAATAGTCTCTTATTTTCTTTTTCTGTCTCTCTCTCTTTCCTTTCCTCACTCTTTCTCACTCACTCACTCACTCTTAACATCAACAGGGTCATGTTTGATGTGTTGCTATCAACACTATCAGGCCGGTGTGAGTTACAGGCTTCTCAGCTGTTAGCATGGGGTACAGAGACACTGAGGCAAGCAGGCGGCGGATTGGGGGGGTTCAAAAACACCAGCCAACCATGCAATGGAGGCGGGGGGTGTGGAGTCGGGGGGAATGGAGCAAGACAGGAGGAAAGACGTTAATGCAGGCCGGAGACAAGGGGGCACAGACAGAATGCGCCGAAAAAAAAACGAAAGAGGCCCAGCTGCTCCTGGAGACTGAAATCAAAGGAGAATGAAAGGGATGCTGGGAGTATTACTTTAATCCAGTTCTCATTCCTCCTGGGATCAGATAGGAGCGCAGTGAGTCACATCACTGAAACGCTCACAGAAAAAACACCAACCTCTGGCGCAACTGTGTCCCGAAAAAGACATCAGCCATCAGCCTCTTTAAACCTGTCCTTCATCTGCTGTATTAACATTGCTCTTGCAGGAATTGTGGGACGGTGTTTTGTAATGTGATACAACTTGTAACGTCCAGACTCATCCCCACTGAAATACTGAAATGACTTCAAGGATGGAAAAAGAGTTTACTTTTTTTAACATATCTGGCAACCGCAAGTGGTCAATGACAGACCTTTTATAGTATTGTGTATTGTAATCAGCGGCGCTGTGTTGTGTCCCACGCAGACCTGGACGAGTGCGCTAACGGGACACACCGCTGCAGCACCAGCTCCAAGTGCCTGAACACACCCGGCTCCTACCGCTGCTCCTGTCTGGAGGGCTTCACTGGCGACGGATACACCTGCTCAGGTGACGCGGCTCTGAACCTGCTCACCTGGGGGAGAGTTGCACACACGCTCACCTGGGAGAAGGTCATACATGCACTCACCTGGGAGAAGATCATACACACACTCACCTGGGAGACAGTGATACACGCACTCACCTGGGAGACAGTCGTACACGCACTTGTCTGGGAGAGACTCATACATGTCTCTATACAGTATGCTTTAGGATTAAGTACAAAATATTAAATATTTGTAATAGGTTTAATAAGTTAAATAATCACTGATTTTAATGTGACTGGTATCATAGCTTATTTTCAACAAAATTGTTGAAAATTGTTAATTCCAACAAAATTGGAACTCTATAATTCTAAGCTCTTGAACAGGCATAGGGGTGCATGTAGTTGAGTGTCAGTAATTCATGTCTTTTGTTTATTCGTAGTCTATTTTGATAAACATTTGTCACATTTTCCTGTTAGACTTGAGGATGTGTTTTTAAAGCTTATTTTCATTTACTGTGATGCCAGATGTCAGTGTTTGGGGTGTTATATTAAAGTAGGAGAAATGGAGTGGGATGTTGAGCATCATGGCCTTTTCCCTGCTGTCCCCCGGTCGTGACGTGCAGACGTGGACGAGTGTGCGGAGAACGTGAACCTGTGTGAGAACGGCCAGTGCCTGAACATTCCGGGGGGTTACCGCTGCGAATGTGAGATGGGCTTCACCCCAGCCCCTGACAGCAGGACCTGCCAAGGTAAGCCCCCTTTCCCAGACTGATTATACCGGTGATCTGCTACGATACTGACTACTAAAAACCTGTCTTGGTATCGGCTGTACAGCTGCATCTTTCTGGGGAAGTAACGCTATGTGGCTACAGGCAGCTTCTGCTACGGTGCTCTCAGACAGAATAGATTAGTCTAGTTGGTGGGGAAATTGGAGTGGAGAGAATCTTGTGTACAGCCGTCAACACATCTGGAGAAGAGAAGTGGAGGGGTTGACTACACCCCCAGTCCCTCCCCAGCTGTCTTCCTCTGAGCTCAGACCGCAGTATAACACAGAAGCACATTGTGGCTGCCGTAAACATCGGTCTGCTGGTCACATGAAACTGATAACAGCACATTATTTCACACAAGTCTCTCAAAGAGAATATGAAGGTTTACACGTGAAGTCAGCTCACATTTCGCATGTGGTTGTGCGTGTGTGAGTGTGTGTGTGTGTGTGTGTGTGCGCACGTGCACATTATCATACACACTGACACATGCACTTTAATTCAGTAGAGGTCACAGGAGGACCCTATCCCCATAAACTCTATCTCTGTAAAGTATTAGACTTTGAATTTGTTCCCACTGGTGTAACTGTATTTGCCTTGCCATTGCTGTCCCCTTCCCTAGTGGGCCAGGAAGCTTTGACCTCAGGAGAAACTGTGCCAGTAATGAACCCACTCATCTAGAGATATGGCAAAGATGACTCATCCACAAATGACATAAAAACAGTCATCCCTCAGTCCTCATGTATTATTATTATTGGTATATATAGGTACATACAGGTATTATTATATATAATTTGTTCACAAATTTGTCAATAAAAGTTTTCTGAGAGTTTCCACTTTGTAATATGCTTTCACGCACACTTGCAGACATTGATGAGTGCTCCTTCCAGAATATTTGCGTCTTCGGCACCTGCAAGAACCTCCCGGGAATGTTCCGGTGCATCTGCGACGATGGGTACGAGCTGGACAGGTCTGGGGGCAACTGCACAGGTATGACCTTCACCTTGCCAGCCTGCATCTGCAGTGTGCTCCGCTGCACTGTAGACTCATTACCTGTACCTCCTTCAGCTTCCTGTTTTTACTGCTCCACTACTTAACTGACTGGACCGTGTTAAACGGAGTGTAAGGTTTCCCCTGAGGAGGAAATGACTCCATGCTTCACAAGCTCGGTTTGCAGGTTTGAAGGCGAAAGACAATCTGGTTAGCATTCGACACGCGTTATTCTGTGGTCGAATGCTTTACGGTAGCCAGCCTTCTGGTAGCATTGTAGTCATTCGAGTCCACCTTAGAGCCGAGAGCTCAGATGTCCCTTCATTCACTTCTTCCTGTGCTGAATGACTCAGAAAGAGAGAAATTAAATCTCCTGCTCAGGGCTGTTTTAACTGTAACCACAGTGTTTTCTTCATGTCTGTGAAAGTAGAATTATTACCTGAATTATTTTAAATGCCTACTGGGTAACCAAAAAGATACCCACACACAATACACAATACATGTATAAAACCTGTGTATGCGTCTCATGACAATATGAATTGTGGTCAAAATAAAAAAGGCTTATTAGAATGCAGTTAAGAAAATGACTTTTAAGTGTATCATACATCCATGCAGTTTGAAATGGCAAAGCTGTATTTAACAGCAGAAATACAGGGGGGAATATAACTCTGAGGTGAGTTTTTTCTTGCTATGCTGTAGATATGGACGAGTGCCTGGACCCCATTAACTGTGTGAACGGTGTGTGCGTGAACACGCCTGGGTCGTACGAGTGCAACTGCCCGCCCGACTTCGAGCTCAACCCGACCGGGGTCGGCTGCGTCGGTAAGCCGGACCGCTTCACTCCGCCCTCGGCAGCCCCCTGTTTGAACTCCCCTTTGGCAGGAGCTCATGATGCCTTAAAAATGTGTATGATGTGGCAAGCTGTGCTTCACAAAATCCTATTTGCTCGACAAATGTTGGATTTCAGTGGAATTATCAGCTTGGTGCTCATCGGTCACATACGGGAGAGGACTGTAGATCAAATTGCTTCCCAATGTCTCAGCTTCCACTGGACTGTAAGCGGATGGTCAAAATTTGTAGCGTACTATAAATACAACACATCATATAATCTTTCACAGCGCAATAACTTCATTGCAGTTAACTGTGAAACCTCTCATGTGCAATAACCACATAAATGCAATAAGCTCACTTAATGCAATTTTGCAATATGTTATTTTATTGGTATAATAATAAACAATAATTGTCCTATTGTTTTATGTTGTGTGCCTCTGTTTTCCCACATGCTTGACTGTTGGCGAAGCAATTCCTTTTTTGGATTAATAAAATACTGTTCTTATCTTATCTTAAATCAACTGGCAATCATGTATTCATTTTGTCCAGAATTCACGCAGCATGTGAAGTTCTGCCCCTTCCCTTGCTTTAGACACCCGTGTGGGGAACTGCTTCCTGGAATATGGTTACCGTGGCGCTGGGAGGCTGGCCTGCAGCGTGGAGGTGGGCGTGTCCGTCAGCCGTTCGTCCTGCTGCTGCTCCTTGGGGCGGGCCTGGGGAAACCCCTGTGAACTCTGCCCTGCCGTCAACACCTGTAAGACTCACCTGTTCACTGCTGCCCTTCACTTTTGGTGGACAAAGCAGGTCTTCACAGTGCAGAGACATTAATGAGTTCTTATATATAGTATTTGTAATTGTTTAATTACTGATTCACATAGCTGATTATTGTTAGTCATCATAATTGTGATTATAATAATTGTAAAACCTATAACGTTAATTTAGTGCAGATTTAAATTTGTGGGTTAGTGGATGTAGTTTTTTCACATCTGTAACAGAAATGTGAAAATTAAACAACAAATGATGTAAGACCACAAAACAATATCAATAATCACAAGTAACAATACAATTGATACACAATACGACTGCCTGGGATTGTCACTGTGTCTTCTCAAGGTGGCTATGATCTTTATTTTACAAGCAACACCTTTTGTCTCCTTTCAGCGGAATATAACACACTTTGTCCTGGAGGAGAGGGCTTCAGACCCAACCTTATCACGATCATATTAGAAGGTAACCCACCTCCCCAAACTGCACCACATCCTGTTTACATGAACTGAAGATGTACATCAAAGTCTTCCACATATGGGCCACATATGGCTACATGCATAAAGTATGTAGTCTTGATTCCGTTGGAATATGAAATCTCTCTGTTTTTTTTCCAGACATTGATGAATGCCAAGAACTGCCAGGGCTGTGTCAGGGTGGGAACTGTGTTAACACGTTTGGCAGCTTCCAGTGCGACTGCCCACACGGCTACTATCTGAACGAGGAGACCCGCATCTGCGAGGGTGAGAGGCGGGCATGTTTCTATTGCATGATGGGATACGTGGGAGTACCGACTGGAATGCTGATAGTCCACTAACAGCATAATTTGATTACTAGAATTATTTTTTCTTGCAGATTAAGCCTATTAAACCTTGTTACAGTTTAAGGCAGTTTATTTTTGCTTATGATGTCAGTGGTTTGCTCCAAAAGTCATTTGTATTTTGCAGTGTATGTAATTTATTTGTTTACTGTACCTGTTAACCTAACAAATAGTACTAGCAATCAAAATGTCATTAAACATAATTATATTAAACACTATGAAAGTATAATATCATTAAACACCATGATTAAATATGATGTTACAGTACATTAAATTACAAATGACTAATGACTCTGGGACAGAACTGTTATAAAATGTGAAAGAAGTGCTCTTAGCAGTTTTGAAGGTTATGATCACCAGGAAGGCACAATTCTGGTGCGGACCTCGCACGTTAAGCTCTTTTACAACGTCTTCCAGACATCGACGAATGTGTGACAAATCCTGGGATCTGTGGACCGGGCACCTGCTACAACACACTGGGGAACTACACCTGTGTGTGCCCCCAAGAGTACATGCAGGTCAATGGGGGGAACAACTGCATGGGTGAGTCACCACAAGCCCCTCCCACCTATTCTCCATCCTATTTTCAATGCTGTTAGTTATATAGAAATCTAGGATGGGGACCGATGACTGACCCCTGATGTACTCTGATTTTAAACTCCCAGATATGAGGAAGAGTCTGTGCTACCGCAACTACAATGGCACGGCGTGTGAGAACGAGCTGGCCATCAACATTACCAGGAGACTCTGCTGCTGCTCCTACAATGTGGGCAAGGCCTGGAACAAGCCCTGTGAGGCCTGCCCAACACCTGGCACGAGTGAGCATCTGGCAACTTTTGACAGTTAATAGCTGGTTTAGAGGTCCTCAGACGAACTTGTTTGAGGAACTGCAGTATTCAATATTATATTTTAATGCATTTAGCAATGCAATAACTATCTGTTCTAGAGTGCTTTTAGTGTGACTTTAGTTGCCATTGGAATTGGTTAGTACCCAATGGAACAAATGTGACTGCTAAAGAAACTTCCATTTTAGATTGGGTTCAGGAATTATTTATTATTATTTCATTATTTTCGGTGGCTTTTGCTTTACAGGTGGCTATCGCACACTTTGTGGGAACATCATTCCTGGGTTCAAGTTTGACATTGAAACCGGAAAAGCAGTAGGTAAGTGAGCCTCACGCCACTCTTACACTGTCAGCTCACTGTCTTATAGTAGGTGTTCTCCTTCCTTGCATTTGGTCATTGTGGCAGGAACATTGTGGGAAAATGCTTTTTTTATTGACTCAGTTGTCAATGGGGGCATGGCAGGGCTTCATTCAGGGTCTTTTGCTGTGGTCTGCAGATATCGATGAGTGTCGGGAGATCCCGGGAATCTGTGCCAACGGGGTCTGCATCAATCAGATCGGGAGCTTCCGTTGTGAGTGTCCCACGGGATTCAGCTACAACGACCTGCTATTGGTTTGTGAAGGTAAGTGAAAGAGTCCTGCGCTGATATTCTTATTTGAGTAGCTGGTTAGTGAGATGGCCTTGCCTAGACAGCAGTAAGAAATTATATTAAAAAAAAGAAATTCACTAGATTTATCCTTTTTTGTGTCCTCGCCCTTATTTCCTTATGTAATGCAGTCTCAAAGTATTTTCACATGGCAGAAAAAAGACAACAAAAAAAAAGCCAAGCACGCCATGGATCTGGGAGCGTTACAGCTCTGGGAAGCCTGTAACTTAAATGCCGGCCATAACCGGAAACCAGGATTTCATCCAGGGCCAAATCCAGTTTTAGCTGGTCAGAGGTGCAGGCGTTCCAGCTTACAGTCCCGCTGGGACACCGCAGTATCTGTTTAACATTCTTTTCCTCAAAAATCAAGTGGAAGGTATTAGGTGACTCTTTTTGATGTGCTGTTGCACGCGAGCAGTCCTCTACATAGCGTGCGGCTGTCGCGGGCCTTTGGTATGGCGTGTCTCGGCCAACTGAGTCGAACCTGAAGCACTAGGACTCCTGAAGGACGTTCTTTTTTCATTATGGTGCGGTTCAAGAGTACAGGAAGACACGCAGACCAGAGACAGTGTGAGTGTTGGGTTTCGCCCCGCGCGTCTCTCTTGGCAGTCGCCCTCCTTTCACTTTTTTTTCACATCCTTCTCAAAATATTAGCCCTCTGTCTGTCTCGATTTTGTCTGGTCTCCGCAAAGCGTCCGCAGTGGCGCACGCGGCGTTGGCCTTGCTTAGGCTCCCTCAGCGGGTTAGCGGGAGAATCTCCCCTTTGGCCCGGTAGTGGTCCAACTGCGGTCAACCCCCCTGAACCGTGCAATCGGGGCAATGAGACCCGATCGCTTTCAACCCCATCCAGTTTGCATGTTGGAGCTCTCGAGCTCACCCCAGCGGTAAGGCCCTGTGTCTGCTAAACACTGACAGTGGTTTTGCTCATGAAGAGGGCAAACACGGAGTGAACCATCCTTGGGTCTTCAGTGGCGCAGAATGGGCCCTGACTTCCTAGGGGAAAATATGACTAAAAAGAGAATCAGACTAGATAAATGGTAATAAGAACAAGTTTATCTTTGCTGAGTGTATCACTTTGCCTGAGTTTGGCTTCTGTGATGACACAGGCATCACTGTGTGGAATGTAATGAAACAAGTCATATGTCCATTGTCGCTCTTGATATATTTAGTAAATATTTAATTTAAATGCTTGCATCTGTAATTTATGTATTTATTTTATCATCCTGAATTTATTTTAGTTGGGTATTCATTGTACTCATTATAAATGTACTCAGCTGACATCTGTCCTTTAGAATAGTTACAATTTGTGGTAAAACAGTTAAACCTAAATGACACCAGTAGAACCAATTCCTGAAATAAACCAGCTTTTAAGTTTTTCATCTGACCATTTGTATGGTATTTCTTAATGTAATATAATGGCTTCCCAAAATAAAATACCCAGAAAGAATGTTACTGAAGTCATTTGTATCCAGAAGAATTAGTGGATTTATTGGTTACATGCACATTATAGTTAAACTTTACTGCACTGAAGGTTTGAATGTTTTTCCCATTGCATAATGTTTTCTGGGTGACCCTGATATTCTACTAGATCACCGCTTTCCGGCCCATTTCTTGGGGGCGCACCATGTGTGTTGGTTTTGATTAAAGCTTAGGAACCCCTCTAGGGGCAGATATTAACACAAATATGTTGAATAAACAACTGTGTCTTCTTTTCAGTACATGCACTCCTCCAACAGTGCAGTTCAAAGAATACAGCAGATTAAATGTGGAGGTGTCAAATAAAGATCAGTATCTCACTGTGTCTAGAACAAACCTAGCATACATCGTGTGACTCCAGGACAAAGGTTGGGAAACACTGGGCCAGATTTGTTACCAGTTAAAAGTTTGGACACACCAACTTTTTCTTCATTTTTTCCACATTTTAGATTCCACATTTTAGAAAAATAGTAAAGACATTTTCCACATTTTAGAAAAATAGTAAAGACATCAAAACTATGAAATAGAACAAAAGGAATTACGCAGTGACCAAAAAGTGTTAAACAAATCAAAACCATCTTATATTTTAGATTCTTCAAAGTAGCCAAGAATATTTTTAAAAATTTATTTTTTTGGGAAAGATATTCATTCATAGGCATCAACTTCACTATTTATATTTGTTAAAAAACAAATTTCAAGCATTTAAGCATAAGTCTTTAGATCAAAATATCTTTCAATGCATGTTTCCCATTATCTTAATCAGGTGCGTCCAAACTTTTGACTGGTACCATACATTACATTACATTATGTTACATTCATTTAGCAGACACTCTTATCCAGGGCGACTTCAGATTGTCCACATAAAGCACCTCCAAGTGCTTTTTTGTGTCGTAGTGTCTAAGATGGAGAATAACAAGCTGTGCCCATGTGTCTGTTGGTGTGTGCGTCCGTGCAGTATAAACAGATAACACTGTAAAAACCTGTAACTGATGTAAGAGCGTCTGCTAAATGGCCAGTAATGTCTGTGTGTCCGTCCACGCGTCCCCTCTGTGTTCCAGACATCGACGAGTGCAGCAGTGGGGACAGTCTGTGCCAGCGGAACGCTGACTGCATCAACAGCCCAGGAAGCTACCGCTGCGAGTGCTCCAACGGCTTCAGCCTCTCCCCCAACGGAGCCTGCGTCGGTGAGACCGGGCCCTCTGCATGCTGGGAGTCCAGCAAACCCCGCCCGTGTTCCCTCCAGTGCTTTGGCATTCTAATGACATTAAGAGAGCAGTCCACGCTAACATGGCCGTGCGGGGTTATCTGACACCGTTCGTAATGCTTTCAGTGTAATCACGAAAGTGATGCAGGTGAGCTGTCTTTGCGTGGTCGTGGGCGCAAATTGAGCCGGATTCAGTGCCTTTCTTTGCTTTTCCATGAAAGCATTACAGTGTGGGACATATGCTTTGATTCAGATGTTTTTTTTATAGTACTTTTCATAAATGTTCTGCCAGGGCTCTCACCACTGTTCTACATCACGCAAAAAACAGTGTGTGCTGCCTCCCTCCCTCCCTCTTTCTGTTCTGTCTCTCTCCCTCTCTTTCCCTCTCCAGCTCTTTCTCTCTCTTTCTTTCTCTCTCTCTCCCTCTGTCCCTGTTTGACCCCCCAGTCCTGCCATGACTGCAGTCTCGCAATCCAGCGATGCCGTCACCACGGGGAGGCGGCAGAGCCAACCGCATATTTGCTCTGCATCTCTCTTTCGCCCACTGTGTTCCTTGGCAACACTGTGCATGTTTAAATGTAAGACGTGTGGTTCAATGTGCCCAAAGACTGTGACCCATTGTTGCATCTTTTTCCTCCCCCGCCCTCTTTTGTGACGGAAAGACCGGAACGAGTGTCTGGAGATCCCCAATGTCTGCAGCCACGGCGAGTGCGTGGACATCCAGGGCGGCTACCGCTGCATCTGCCACAACGGCTTCAAGGCCACACCCAACCTCCGGATGTGCATGGGTGAGGTGACACATTCCACCTCATGTCAGCCAACTTCCAGTCACACGTTCTGTTGGGCAAACTGTTTAAAGATGTTTACTAAGGACATGAAGATACCTTTACATGTACATTTATTCACTTGCCATTTATCCAAAGCGACTTAAAAGTGAGGCAGAGTACAACACAAGCAAAAAGCCATAAGGAGTCAACAATATTAGAAACACTGCATGACCAGGTTTCAATGGTTGGCCAGACAAAGTACAAGCTAGCTAGTAGAGATACAAGTGCATGAAACCATAGATTTGAAAAATGCATTATTAAACTGCATTATGACACTTTTTTCATTATTTCAGGCTGTTCAGCAGTTACCGGATAGGCATTGCCTATTTTATGCCAACTTTTACTAAGCCTTTAAAAATATTTTTACACAATTAAAAGGTGACGCATTGTTGAGGAAGACTTTCAAAGATAGTGTGACCCCGTTGACCACATTCTTATGGACGCAGCTGGACTGTCTTTCTCCGTAGATGTTGATGAGTGTGAACGCCGACCTTGTGGGAACGGAACCTGCAAGAACACTGTGGGCTCGTACAACTGTCTGTGCTACCCCGGGTTCGAGATCACACACAACAACGACTGCATGGGTGAGTCTGGCAACACAGTCCCGCCTCCAGCGCATGACATCACGTCCTTGTTGCATCCCTCCCATGTCCAGTACATAACCAAAACAGCAGGACTGACTGGCCAGCAGAACAGATGACCAGCAGCGATGCTGTGTTGGTGTCTCTCTGGTGTCAGATATCGATGAGTGCCGCACGTCCTACGGCCAGCTGTGCAGAAACGGGCAGTGCATAAACAGCATCGGGTCCTTCCAGTGCCTGTGTGAGGAGGGCTATGAACTCACCCTGGATGGGAAGAACTGCATCGGTGAGCCTCTGATTTCCTCTGTCACAGAACAGCAGGTATGCAGAGTCATCTGCTATCACATTGGATTTATGCCCCTGGGGTATTCGTTAATTGGTCATTTAAAAGTGGTAGTTTAACCCTGGGGTAAGTGTGTGGTTGGGCATTCCCAAACAGCTGTTAAAAAGCCATGTAAGGGCCTTTTACAGATGCCTCATATGCAGTGTGTGTGTGTGTGTGTGTGTGTGTGTGTGGGTGTGAGACCCAGGACAGTCTGAGAAATCGCAGCACAGTTAAAATATTGCACCAAGTTGAAATCATCAAATCTTGTCATTTTTAGAAACATTTACTAAACCAATACCATATATTTCAGATAACAGCGACAGAGTAAGATCAAGGATGGTTTTCCCGAGCACAGCTGGTTCTTGCCATGCTTACAGTGCACGCTGTAACTGCTTCCTCTCCCTTTGCCTCTGTGAGAGCAGACATCAACGAGTGCGTCATATTTCCCGGAACCTGTGCCCCGGGAACCTGCCACAACCTGGACGGGTCGTTCCGCTGCATCTGCCCACCAGGCTACATCGTGCAGAACGAGCAGTGCGTAGGTGAGGCCGGCTCGCTCGCTCACTCGCGGCGCTTTGACCAGGTCAAGGCAGCACGGCTCCTCTGTCTCCTCCGGAGAAATTAAAAACAATCCTCTCCTCCTGGAAGGATGTCAGAATCGTCGTCAGGGTTCAAGCGTCCTCTGGCATTTCTCATTTATCCTGCTTTCTGCTCACATCCTGCCGTGAGCCCCGGGAAAGCGGATCTTCTTGTTTGCTTCATTCGCACTGTCAGATGACATCACTGCCTTCCTAGAAAGGCCTTCCATTAGCTTTCCCCATGTGGCACTGCACAGCAGTGTTTGTGGCCTTAATGTCACCTCCTTGTTTTCTCCATCCACTCTGACAATGATGTTTAATTTCCCCCAGCCCAGCCTAGACTGTTTTCTGGTAACTAGTGATGGGAGAGTGAGTCTTTCTGAACCACACAATTGCGACATGAAGATGTTATCAGTGACTCGAAAACTTGAACCAATAATAGAATTTTGCTGTGATCAAAGTCCTTTTATTGGCTCATACTATAAAGTAACTCACAACATCCTGTAGCTCTACCCATGATGGAGTTCAGAAATCCTCACTCTCATGGTACTTTTGACAGAAGGGGTTGAGATGCACTCTGTTCGGGAATGAAGGTTTGTCTCTCTTTTACAGATGTTAACGAGTGTGATGAAGACCCCAACATCTGTCTGTTCGGGTCATGCTTCAACAACCCCGGCAGCTTTGAGTGTGTTTGCAAGCCGGGCTTTGTGCTGTCAGAAAATGGACGGAGGTGTTTTGGTTGGTTTCACCTTCCTAATTTATGAACCTTGACATTTTCATAGATTCCATAGATTTCATAGATAATTGAAGTAATCAGTGACACTGTGATATATGAAACATGTTTCTACCTCGTTTGCTGCTGGATGCAAATTAGCATATGTTTACATGTGCTACATGCAATACATTTTAACTACATATTGTAAAATGCATTCTACAAACAGTATGCAAGTGGCAATAAATCTAGCATATTTTAGCATATATTAAAATACATATAATTTGCAATATTTGTAATATCACTTATAATTTGGATGTTACAGCTAGATAATCAGCTGGAGGAAGTTATGGCTGAAGACTGGTGCCCTGAGCCAGGCAGAGTTAGTAGCAGTCCCACAGCTTCAGCTGAGTCAGACCTGATAGATCCCTCTGGCAGTTCCCTCTGGCTACGTGTGCCGCTGTTGATCCGTGAAGGAGATGTGAGGCTGACGTGCTCCTGTCCTGCTTCCCACAGACACCCGCGAGAGCTACTGCTTCACCAAGTTTGAGAACGGGAAGTGCTCCGTGCCCCAGGCCTTCAACACCACCAAGGCCAAGTGCTGCTGCAGCACCATGCCCAAGGAAGGCTGGGGGGACCCCTGCGAGCTGTGCCCCAAGGAGCAGGAAGGTATGGTGCCCGCGCACCTCTCAAAACATGCCCAATCTCTCAAAAAAGGGAGGGTGGAGACCATGCAATTCCTGCACTGTGTCCACTGTCTCAAAGGAAAGGCGGGAAAATCTCACAATCTACAGGCTCACAAACCACATCCACCATAATAAAAGGGGAGGAGTTGTATCTCTCAAACCACGCCCATCATCTCACATGGAATGTGGAACCCACCACCCTCTAGAAATACATCCGCTGTCTCACAAGAAAGAAGGCAGAGGCCTACAGCTCTCAAACCACACCCACAATCTCACAGAAGGAGGCATCTCCCATGCCTACAGCAGTTTAGGTCCCACAGTTAATACAGGGCTGTTACCACAATCGTTTGCTGTTTTTTTTTAAAGTTTAATTGGGAAAACCCCAGGGAAAGTTTTAGCTGGACCTACCAATTAAGTGGGACTCACCAGCAAATCTAACAAAAACACCCTGTCCATTGGATTTATTTTGTCATTGAACCATCTTTGATGCCTTTGTGATGTCCGAGAGTAAGTTATGTAAGGTGTAAGGATATTTGATTTAACATGATCTTGTTTTGTTCTTTGCTGTATTTCCTTTTGCCACAGCTGCATTCCAGGAACTGTGTCCCTTTGGCCACGGCATAATTCCGGGAGTTGGGGACACACGTATAGGTACTGTACCTGCATCAGCCTCTGTCAGTATGCTTACTGTAGGTTGTGTCTGGTTATGTCTGTCAAGGTCTTAAGGATTTCTTACAGTGTCTCCTCTGTACCTTACTAAGGGGACTAATCACTCGAACTCAGTGAACTCTGTTTAGGAACTTCATTGTGACACAGTTACAGAGTCATTTGCAGTACTGTTCGTGGCTTTGATGTCAGGTGAGAGTGACTCCAAAGAAACATAACATTTTGTTTGGTTAGCAGATATTCTTTACCAGGGCAACTTACATAGCATAGAGCTGGATAGTTACTGCACAGTGCCTTGCTCAGGTGTACACCAGCAGTGCCTCATCAAGGACATGTCCCTGCAACCCCCTTGTGAAAATTCCCTCACTGCTATGCCCCACTACCAATGTAAAGATTACAGATTGTGCCTCACCTCTCATCTCTGTCTGTGCGCTCCATGTGAACCCCAGATCTCAACGAGTGCGTGGAGAATCCGGGAATCTGCTACAATGGCCACTGCATCAACACAGACGGGTCCTTCCGCTGCGAGTGTCCCATGGGGTACACCCTCAACTACACCGGGGTACACTGCGTCGGTGAGAAACTGCTCTTCTTTCACTGACTGCCATTCATCTGCTGCATGAGAAACGACTTCAGTGCCTGGAGGGCCGTGTCCAATGCAAGTTAATTAATTAGCCCATTCATTTACTGTTTCTCATTTCTAACATGCTTGAAACTGATAAACTACAGCTGAAGTCTGTATTTGTGCTCTGTCCTGAAGAATGGTTCTGTCAGAGCACATTTCAGATTGGAAAATCCATCCATACAGCTATAAAAATATGAAAGTAATTTAGTAAATGGACCCAGTTAAGTACAGGGAATTGATCTGAATGAAAATTAGCATACGATCAGGCCTCCGGGGTTTGAGTTTGACCAAGCAAGAGAAGCTTTATTTGTGGCCCTGTTGCGGGTTACGGGTTCTGCAAGTTCTTCATGGAACCAGTCAAGCATGGAAAGGAAGCTGGTAGGCGGAAAAAAGCTGAAAAACGTGTAACTCAAATAAAAAAAATCTGACGTATTTTCGGTAATGTGCATAACATATGCTGTCCCTGTGCGTTTGTAGATATTGACGAATGCTCCGTGGGAAACCCATGTGGAAACGGGACCTGTTCGAACGTGATCGGGGGTTTCGAGTGTAACTGCGAGGAAGGCTTTGAACCTGGGCCCATGATGACCTGTGAGGGTAGGTTGAACAGCCGTGTTGATTCCTGAAAAGGGAAGTTGGGGGTGGTTACAGCCAGTCTGACCTCTAATGCTGTTTGGATTCATTCATGGGATAATACATGATTGAAATGTAAATGTGTGGCATTTGAAGGGGTTATTTGCATCTCAGTTCAAATGTGTTTAACCCTCATGCCTCTCTGTTTATAAATGCCTGCCTGTTCAATGGTATTTGAGATACTTTGTTTTTGCTTACGAATGTGTTGTGTTCATATATGCATCTGGAATGCACAGTTCAGTACTCCTCCTCATTAGTCCTATGTCACAGGTGATGCGTGTTTAGGGATGGAGACACCACACCCAGATTTTTAATTTATGTGCAAATGTCCGACTTTCCTGCACCAGCAGTGACATCAGTGGCTGTGTATAATCTTGATTGGTTTGGTTCAGATATAAACGAGTGCACCCAGAACCCTCTTCTGTGCGCATTCCGCTGCATCAACACCTTCGGAGGCTACGAGTGCACCTGCCCGGGAGGCTACACCCTGAGAGAGGACAGGAGGATGTGCCAGGGTAAGAAGGCGGCTCGCTGGGACTACAAGCACCAATCAGAGAGCGTGACACTTTATGAACCACGAAATGGGTGGAGCTGGCATGCACTTTCAACAATTCACTGATGTGAACCAATCATAATGGATTGTTTTAGAGAACTGTGTTTTCATTGGTCCTAATGAATCAGTGATTGACAGACCATGGTAGCTCCACCCATTATGGGGTTCATGAAACCTCACTTTACCATCAATGTCTGCAGAGCTGTTCTCAAGATCAACCCTACATTTACCTGGCAGAGTGCCTACAACACTTTGTGTACTTGCTTTCCTTGCGCCTGCCAATGAAAGTACTCCTTGAACAACTTGTTGAGTAATTTTGTCGTCAAAGTTTTTAGCAGGATTTTCAAACAATGAGCTGCCCAGGACTTGAGTGTTGATTGACTTTTTTCTCTAGAGTTTTCTGGTTGCACCACTATTACAAGAAACCATAGTGCTAGTTCAGATGCGTCACTCTAATGTTTTGTGGTTGTGCTGCTGATGTCTAAAACAGTAGTCTTAGCTTAGTTTTTTCACTCTTCAGTTTTCTGGTTGCACCACTGTTATGAGAAACCGTAGGGCCAGTTCAGATGTTTCACTCTTACATTTTCTGGTCACACTGCTGTTTAAAACAGCAGGCCTAGCTCAGTTTTGTTTCCACTCTTCAGTTTTCTGGTCACACTGCTGTTTAAAACAGCAGGCCCAGCTCAGTTTTTTCCCGCTCTTCAGTTTTCTGGTCACACCACTGTTATGACCGGTAGCACAGGTTCAGACTGAGCTTGGTTCTCCCGGGAGGCCGGCTGCCATGTCACTGTGTGCTCTGTCCCCAGACCTGGATGAGTGTGCAGAGGGTCTGCATGACTGCGAGTCCAGGGGCATGAACTGCAAGAACCTCATCGGCACCTTCATGTGCATCTGCCCCCCGGGGATGGTGCGCAGGCCTGACGATGAAGTGTGTCAGGGTGAGAAGCTATCATCTATTTCTTCTTCTATAATATATACCTCTATAGTGTGTGTGTGTGTGTGTGTGTGTATACAGTACCAGTCAAATGTTTGGACACACTTTTCTTTCTTTATTTTTACTATTTTCCACATTTTAGAATAATAGTGAAGACATCAAAACTATGAAATAACACAAATGGAATTATGCGCTGACCAAAAAAGTGATATAAACAATCAAAACTATCTTACATGTTAGATTCTTCAAAATAGCCAAAAATATTTTTTTAATTAAAAACATTTTGGAAAGAAATTCATACATAGGCATCAACAGTCTAAGAAACAAATTTCAAGCATTCAAGCATAAGTCTTCAGATCAAAATGTCTTTGAATGCATGTTTCCCATTATCTTAATCAGATGTGTCCAAACTTCTGACTGTTACTGTATATTGGTCAGGTTAAGGGTCTTGGTCAGGGCTTACAGCCCTCTGGGGATTTGAATATGCAAACCTCTGGCTAAATTTCAGTTTCAAGCCCAATCCCACAAAGGCCACCTCGGTGAACCATTAGGTTCCTACAGTCTTTATGGAGCTAGAATATCACTCCTATTTATGGTATGGTTTCAGTATGGTTAAAATGCATCTCAAATAAAAGTAGTTATGAGAGTTCTTTCTCTGAAGTGTTTTCTAATTACAGTATCAGAGCAACATGGGAGCTGTGTTAGGCAGGCTTTCTCATGAGAGAAAAAGATTGTGTGGTCTTATTTTAAGACCAGTAATCAGCAAAGAAAATGATAAACTTTGTAATGTAGCCCTCAGTTAACCGTTTGAACCTGGCCTCTCTCTCTCTCTGTCCGCTCAGATGAGAACGAGTGCCGCACCAGGCCTGGCATCTGTGAGAACGGCCGTTGCGTGAACATCATCGGCAGCTACGTGTGCGAGTGCAATGAGGGCTTCCAGGTGGACTCCACTCGGACCCGCTGCCTGGGTGAGCATCCCCGTCCCCGCGCAGCCGAGCCCCGCGGACAGGGCGGTCGCCATAACAACCACACGTCTCCACAGCAACAGCTCTCAGTCAGCCACGCCCTCCAAAGGAACGTCATTCTCTCTAATTGCCACTCGCTGAAACAGCACAAGCATTTCACAGCACTGAGTACAGGCACACAATGTGTATGATGTATACTGGAGTGCTGTTCATTATGCTCCAGTGATCAATGCATTTCTACAATCATTCTACTCTCTGGAGGAGTGATCTGGGCACAGAAGTAAATGGCAAATAAATTTTTGCTAGAAAATATTTCTCTTTTTAAGACTGACATACGAATGAACAAGGTTCTTATGTGGCTAACATTTTCTCAAATACAATAGCTGTTTTCTGATCTCAAGATATTTCCATGAAAGCATTTCTTAAAATTAGAAACATCATTTTACACTGCAATCCTGTCCATTTTTAATACATGAAAGACTCATGAAGCGAGAGCAGATGAGCAGTATGTGTCCCCCGTGTGCATGTGGAGTGAGTGTGTCTGTCTCCTCCCTTCCTCCTCAGATTACAGAGAGGGATTCTGCTTCACCGAGGTGCTGCAGACCATGTGCCAGATGTCCTCCAGCAGCCGGGTTCCCTCCACCAAGTCCCAGTGCTGCTGCGACGGGGGGCGTGGCTGGGGCAACCAATGCGAGCTCTGCCCCCTGCCTGGCACCGCCCACTACAAGAGGCTGTGCCCCCACGGGCACGGCTACGCCACCGACGGCACAGGTGAGGGGCCGGGAGGGCGGGGCCGGGCGGGGCCAGCCTTCACCGCTCACTCAACAGCCCTCAAAGCACACAGTTTTTAGTTATTCTTTTTAATTTTGGGGTTGATGTTTATTGTATGATCTTGCTAATTAATGTGCATTAAATGTGATTTATTCCCATACATGAATTATAGTTTTGATTAATTTTTTATTGTTGAAAATGTTGATGATGATGATGTTGATGATGATGATGATGGTGATGGTGATGATGATGATGATGATGGTGTCAAAGGGAAAGACCAAGACTGAGTTCCTACCGCACGTGTGGGATGTGATCGCTTACTCCTGACCTTTGACCCCCCCTTCCCCAGATATCGACGAGTGCAAGGTGATGCCTAACCTGTGTAGGAACGGCCAGTGCATCAACACCTTGGGCTCCTTCAGGTGCCGCTGTAAGCCAGGCTACGCCGCCGACATCACCGGGACCTCCTGCGTGGGTACGGCTCCGCCCGCCTCACACGGCCGCACTCTCACCCTCCACCACCAGACATGACACCCCCATTTTATAGTTTTGCCATTGGTGCAAACACGGTGGCACCCCTTTGGATGTTTATTGATCAAATTTGAAGGAATACATGTTTTTTAAGGTTGTGAGCATTGCAGTTCTATAAATTATCATCACTTACTTACACTTACATATGTAATTCTATGTGTATGTTAGAGAATAAGATGTAAAATTATTCATATTGTTAATCTGGGATGGTAGGTTAGAGGGATAGCTACTCCATACCTATATGGCATCCATAGTTAGGGTTTCCTACAAATATACTGTACAGAAAGGAGTACAATAACATGCCAAATATTGATGCATGCTATATATTCTGACATGTTTTTTTAATTTTGTATCATATATGGGCACATTGGATTATCACAGAGGAATGAACTGATATTGAAATGAAATATCGAAACGTGTCATGGAAGAATTAGTGAGTCACAGTATCATAGTGAGAATGTGTTCCTGTTTCTTTGTGCCGTGTTTTCCCCTGTGTGCCACTGGCTCTGTCGGCCGGCTGTCAGATGTGGACGAGTGCAGCATGTCCCCCAAGCCTTGCAACTTCATCTGCAAGAACACGGAGGGCAGCTACTCCTGCTCCTGCCCCCGCGGGTACCTGCTTCAGGAGGACGGCAGGACCTGTAAAGGTGTGAGAGAAAAACACGACTTACTTCCCGCTGCCTCTTTGTGTCAGAAAACGACTTCAGAGAAACATTATTTTCCTGTCAGATGCCCTGTATTCAATGCAAACTGGCTTTACTTTTAACCCATTTTCCAATTATGCAGGTGGATGTCAACTGACGTAATTAAGATTAACAGTGTTTCAAAGGCCTCGGTATGGGACACAAACCTGTAACCTTCTGGTCACAACCCTGATTCCTTAACCACTCATACACATTTAAGAGAATGCTGGAGGCTTGCATCCTCAAGTCCAGTATACACAGTACATAATTCAGCTCTTGTTAGCTCTGCACAGAAATACTTGAAATGTTTGAGAATTTTTTACAGAGAGACTATTGGATGCAGTGCAGTGGTCACGTCAAATAAATGTGTTTTGCCTGTCGTAAATATGTACCTGCACATACATCTGTCACTTTTGAAAGACATGAGGCAGCGCTACTCTAAATGGCCTTGTGGTTTGATAGAGGGATAGAATTGTGGAATTTAATTTAGATTCTGCCAGCCATCTTCTGTGTGAATGTCCAGGCTTTTTTTTTTCCTGCTCTTCCACTAGATCTCGACGAGTGCATGACAAAGCGCCACAACTGCCAGTTCCTCTGTGTCAACACCATCGGGGGCTTCACCTGCAAGTGTCCCCCCGGATTCACACAGCACCACACCGCCTGTATTGGTGAGCCACGCACACACTCTCCCACACTGCCCCCTGCTGGCGGGTGAAGGCAGGAACACACTGGATCGATCTGGAGGCAGACACATGCCCGTACACTGCCTTTGGAAAGCATGTGTGTGTCTCCTCTGAGGAAGTTGTGTGTATTTATGCTTCCTCAGCCCAAGTATCTGGACTGGTGTCTTCTCCATAACTTTGACAGACCTTAAGAGAACATTGCTACTTTCACTGAAATGAATCAGGATGTTGTGTATGAATGGAAATAAATGCCATTTGCTTCATTTTGTTACTAAAAAAGCACAATGCAGCCTCAGTATGCCTCTAGTGGGTATTTTGATCTCACAACAGATTTTACAATCTCTGCTTAAGAGGCTGGGTCAGATCAATACAAACAAAAAATTGGAATCATACAGTGATCCATTCATATTGTTCTGAATGACTGAGTTTATGGCAACACAGCGTATGTTTAATTGTGGTGGTCTTTTGCTCGCTAATGCTTTACGAGATGTTGTTATTTGGATGCCTGTGCAGAGCGTTTAGGGTACCGGCTTGCCAAGCATAAATGCAGTGATTTTCACGATGTGCAGGCAAACAGCAGAAGTGGAAGTTATTGAAAACAGAAGTTGAATAGCACAAGGAAACAACACGTCTGTGTTCACATCGGGAAGCGATTTTCCCTGAGATGGGGGGTAGTCAAGATGAACCACTGTATCAGAAGTGGGGCAGTAATCAAAAAAATCTTGATGATAAAAGAATGTCTAAGAACACCTAGGGCTGTTCTGTGGATCACCAGTAGATTACCTCACAGATACATTTTAATATGCATATTGAATTGGAGCATGAAATTAATAGAGGTTTTGTTAAAAAAAGAAGACACAAAGCATTTGAAATTGAACCCCAGGGACAGCATTTTGTCTTATGACTCAAACACACGGCAAGCCAGTGGCCCTCATGAACCTGACTGAGAGATCGGTACGTCCAGCCCCAGTCTTTCCGCAGGGTTTTTCTCTGACGACCACCCTGCGTGCCTTTTAATGATGCTGTTTAAGGGTGTTTTGTTTTTTTTTTTAAACGTTTGCTGTCTCGCTCAGACAATAACGAATGCGCCACCGAACCTTCACTGTGTGGGGCCAAGGGTATCTGCCAGAACTCTCCCGGAAGCTTCAGCTGCGAATGCCAGCGGGGATACGCCCTGGACCCCACCGGCCTGCACTGCGATGGTACGTCCCGGCCACCATCAACCCCCCCCCCCCCACGCCGCCAGACCTACGCTCTCTGTTCATGCGGGGGCTGAGGCCGCCAGCAGCACAAACTGGCGCTCATAAGCCGCCCCATGTCGTTCCTTTGAAGGGAGCGCAACGGGTCCCGAAATCAAAGCGGTTACATGCAGGAGAGAGTCAAACCGCAATTCCTACCAGCCCTCGCTAAATTAGTTCTGTTGCTGGGTTTCCAAACAAAATAACTTCATTTCAACCGAGGGAATAGTTTCCTACTGAGAATAAAATGCTGGAGTCGGGCAGGGGGGTGGTTTGTGTGCTGGGCCCGCCACTGTAGACTGGGATCCCAGGTGAAATATCGTTGCCATACCCTTCAGCAAGGTGCTCTACCTGGATCCCATTTGGAGAAACCCAGCTGTATAAATGGGCTGTAGAGTTTGGATGTGTCTCAGGATGAAATAAATGAATAACAATAAAGCTGACCCGAGCTGTTTACCTTCCTTGTTACAGCATATATCAGAAACAGATGTAAAATACCAACTCAGTGTGAGGCAAGGTGTCTGACTGTGGAGCAGTGGATAGTCTTGTAGTCTTCAGCATGACAGGATAATTGGGCATGGCAAATTTGAATTTTCATGTGGATCATTTGTTCAGAAAAATAGAGTTGAACTTTCCTGGCCTCACCTTAACTCAGGGTATTGTGGAAGGCAGTCTTTCAATTCAAGTCACAGCCCAACTATCAAAGAAAGGGATAAAGATAGATTGACATCAGATCTCAGGGGACAAAGGCTGAAATATCTGAATAGTGATTTAGGGAGTAGTGTAAGAAAGACATGAACTGCACAAAGACAAGAGCTGCACCAGTATTGCAGGTTCACCCATACAGTGGGATGTTTAAGTGATTGAGTAAGGGTGAAAATTGTTCTCATTTAGTAAAAAGAACATCTCCCAAACCATGCCCTCCTGGACAGTGCAGATCTTTCAAGCTTTGGAGAATGCCCATGTGTAACAAAGTGGGAAATCTCCACCTGTAAAGTAATGTGAAGTCAAAATCTCCCTACCGTATAGAGAGATGAAACATTCTTTTGTAATATCCTTGGAAATTTTCTTTTGCAAAGCCATCTGAAATCTCCATCTGTGAAGCCCTGCTAAATCTCTATCTCTGAAGTTGTGGGGGGTCTCCCTAGGCCCTAGACCTGCCACACAAGAGCCCCAGAGCTCAGGGTTCAAGAGAAGCAATGCTGCACTCTGATCTGTCGTGTCTCTCCCCGACAGATGTGGACGAGTGCACCGGGAAACACCATCGGTGCCAGCATGGCTGCCAGAACATGCTTGGGGGGTACCGATGCAGCTGCCCCAAAGGGTACACCCAACACTACCAGTGGAACCAGTGTGTGGGTGAGTGGGCCTGGCGGGTGCACCCCAAAACTAGGCCTCATGGTCATGATCTTCTCACGGCTGTCTCCCATCACATTACATTACATTACATTCATTTATCAGACGCTCTTACCCAGAGTGACTTCCAGGCACAATAGAGCATAAGTGTATCCATTCAAGTTAAATGAGCAACAGACCAAGACCAGTGACTGTGAGCATAACACTATTCAAGCCCTACCCTAAGGTAACTTGTGTAAGGGAAGCCAAGTATACTACCATATATCAGTCATAGTCCTCCTCAAATGGTCACATCCTCTCATGGTCATGCCCTCCCACAGTCATATCCTCTTCCACTCGCACCCTCTCATGGTCACAGTGCTCCTGTGGTCACGCCCTCTCACGGTCACGTCCTCAGTGATTGGACCACAGGGAAAAAGAAGGGTCATGACCTCTCCTCACGCTCTGTGTCATTTACAGACTGAAAGTAACATGCAACCGCACATGGAAACTCCACTGGCTAATACAAAGACAGAAAGAAGGATTGGATGTGATCTAAATGCAGTTAAGAATTCTTCATTTGACTGAATGTTCAAGGGACTTTTTTGTACTCAGTTACCGGAGGCTGCGAGTCTTTTTTTCCAGGAAGTTTGGAACATTTTTATTAATTAAGCCCTTTCATTTGTTTTATTGCGCTGGGCTCGTGCCCATCGACAAGTCAGTCCAGAGCCTGTTTACAAATGCTTTTTTATTACTCTTTCTGCTAATAAATCATTTCATTGTGCTAATAAAAATAGAAATATGTTAGCGTGTAGCCTGAGCCAGTGCTTAGCCTTGGTGAAGTGGCAAGCAAAGTAATGTTTCATTACTGCCAGCAAGCAAACGGCAAGAGTTTGAAACATGCTCGTTGTACTCACTCTGTTGTAGCATAACATTTTGGGGCAAAATCGTTGATTGATGATAGTATCGTTTTCCAGAATTAAGCGCAGAAAAATGTGAACGCTTCATTTAACTAAGAGAGTGCCTTCTCTTGAGAAGTGTACAGTGTGGGATTGTTTTCATTGGCGATGTGAAGTCGCACCCCTCGTACGGCCAATTTCATTTTTTACAGGCGAAACGGTTTCCTAATTGCTGTCTGCATCCTGGCGGTAGTAAGAGGTAGTGTTGTTTTACTGGGAGCGACAAAGACCAGCCTGGTGGAGAGAGCATATGTACTGATAAACCATTTAATCTAAAAGCCAATCCAGGGCAGAGTGCCCCCTAGTGGAGTACCCATGCATCACATGTCCACACTCCTGTCCAGAGCAATTTACATGGCTTACAGTTTTAACCATTTATACAACTGGATATTTTACTGAGGCAATTGTGGGTTAAACACCTTGCCCAAGGGTACAACAGCAGTGCCCCAGCGGGGACTCAAACCAACAACCTTTCTGTTACAAGCCCTGCTTAGTGTCACCAGGATGCCAGGGTCTTCTGAGTATAGTAATCATTACATTTACATTACACTGTCACTTAGAAGATGCTCTTATCCAGAGTGACCTACATAGACTGCAATTTTATACATTTATATATAATGTATAAATGTGTTCATTTATACAGCTGGATATTTACTGAGGCAATTGTGGGTTAAACACCTTGCCCAAGGGTACAACAGCAGTGCCCCAGCGGGGACTCAAACCAACAACCTTTCTGTTACAAGCCCTGCTCCTTTCCACTACACCACACTGTTGCCCCAAACGACAGATACATTACATTAGCCATTTAGCAGAATTATATAGGTTACAATTTCCTCAGGTAAACCATTTATAAAGCTGGATTTGTACTGAAAAAAATTCTGGTCCAGGACTTATTTCCTAACATCTTAAAAACACCAGACAACTACCTTTTTTCCCCATTTCCCCTGGTGTACGGCTCAAACCTTATTAATTTTGTTTTTTTTATTTTTTTGTCATGCACAGATGAGAACGAGTGCTCCAGCCCTGGCAGCTGTGGGACGGCCTCCTGCTACAACACGCTGGGCAGCTTCAAGTGCGCCTGCCCCTCAGGCTACACCTTCAACGAGCTGGCCAGCAGCTGCGAGGACGTCAACGAGTGCGCCTCCCTGAAGAACCCCTGCAACTACGGCTGCTCCAACACTGAGGGAGGGTACCTCTGCGGCTGCCCCCCGGGCTATTACAGAGTCGGGCAAGGGTGAGCAGAGCCTCCGGTACTTACTGATCTCGGATCAGCGATCAGTGTCTCAGCTTTAGGTGCAGTGCGGTTAGTGCTGATCAGAGATCAGTGAGGAGAGATCAGATGTGTTGTTAAAGTGTACCAGTACACTGCTGTCTCCTGGTTATGGCGGCTACCTCTGTGGCTGCCCCCGAGGCTACTACTACAGAGTTGGGCAAGGGTGAGCAGAGCTTCTGTTCCAGTACTTACTGATCTCGGATCAGTGATTGGTGTCTCAGCTTTAGGTGCAGTGTGGTTAGTGCTGAACAGAGATCAGTAAGGAGATATTGTATGTGTTGTTAAAGAGTACCAGTACGCTGTTGACTCTTGGTTATGTCGAACGTGCCGTGCAGCTGAAAGATGTTTTTGTGTTGCACTTGCAGGAAAAATGTATGCTATCATGTTAGGCCTGACTTGAAGTTAGAAGCTTTTTGTATGAGAAGAGTTCCATATAGCATCCCCACACAGAAATTCTGTCTCTGATGGGATCTCTGTTCTGCTCTTTTCCTGGCACTGTCTCATCCAGCCACTGCGTCTCAGGCCTGGGATTCGGGAAGTCCCAGTACGTCCCGATGGGGATGGAGGGAGAAGAGGAGGAGGGAAACAGCCTCTCTCCAGAGGCCTGCTACGAATGTAAGATCAACGGCTACCCCAAAAAGGGCGGCAGGAGCAGACGCGGGGCCAATGAGACCCAACCTGCCCAGGTGAGTGAGAGCGTTCAGTGGCCTCAGGTAGCATACCTCCCTGAGGCTTTAGAGGGGCACCTGTCTATGCAATGGTGATCTGCAGGGTTGGGGGAAAGTGTAGACTGATACTATAAATAGGTAGGTAGGTAGGTAGATAGATAGATAGATAGATAGATAGATAGATAGATAGATAGATAGATAGAGATAGATAGATAGATAGATAGATAGATAGATTAATGGGGTGGCCATGTAGCATTGTAGTAAGGAGCAGAGCTCGTAACCAAAAGGTTGCTGCTTCGATTCCCTGCTGGGGCACTGCTGTTGCACCCTTGGGTAAGGTACTTAAGCCAGTATTGCCTCAGTAAATATCCAGCTGTATAAATGGATAAAATTATGACCTATGTAAGTCGCTCTGGATAAGAGTGTCTGCTAAATGACAATAATGTAATGTAATAGATAGATAGATAAATAGATAGATTTAGTATAGATGTAAATGCTGTAATTATTGGATATAAATAGACTAATATACATGGACAGAAGACTGAAGATAAATGCTGTTGATAGCTATGTAGATCAATAGATTGGTACATTGTTAGGTGGATGGATGGATCAGTGGATGGATGGATGGACAGATGTGCGTATCTTCCCTCCCCAGGAGCAGCCGATCAGCCTGGCCAGCGTGGACATGGATGTCCCACTGACGCTGGTGCTGAACGTGTCCCAGCTGGACCCCAAGGAGCACATCCTGGAGCTGGTGCCGGCCATCAAGCCCCTCACCGGGCACGTGCACTACGTCCTGGCCTCCGGCAACGAGGACGGCATCTTCCGCATCCAGCGGCGCGAGGGCCTCAGCTACCTGCACCTCGCCCGCAGGAGGGTGGCACCGGGGGCGTACGCGCTGGAGGTCACCAGCAGGCCCCTCTACGGCCACGCCCAGCTGCGGGAGCTGGAGGACCGCAAGGACAGGGATTACCTCTCCGGGGAGCTGGGGGAGAACCTCCGCATGAGGCTGCACATCCAGCTCCAGTAGGACCCTCCCGGGCTCCTGCCCGCGGGTCCAGTCAAGCCAAAGATTCGAGCGTGTGGCCAGCCACAGGGCTCACAACATGGAGGGCGTGGCATGAAAAGAGCCAGCCAATCAGAGCCTGCCCTTTGTTTACTCTGTCCAATGAAACAGGTATACACAGAATGAGCTTGTTGGGCGAAAAAGCCAGTTCTTGACGCATAAAGGGAACCTGATGCCAGACGTCTTTTTCGAACAGTCCGTTTCTTTTGATGTAACCAAAGGGTAGGCTCTGATTGGTCACTTCTTCTCACGTAACGCCCTCCCACGCTGTGAGCCCCTTGGCTCACCATAGGGGCGTGTCTCCAGCCCCGCCGCTGCCCTCTTTGTTCCATGGAAGAGCATCAGGAAAAGAGGTCGCTGACTAAAAACTTGAAACCCGACACCGCTGCCTCATTCTTATGAGAGACCGAACACCACAGCGAGGATGTCAGAGTAACAGACAGGAAGAAGACATGACGATGCCCTGGTCCGTCACAAAGCAGAAACAGAATGGGACCCTAGCCCCTCTGGTGGAAGCAGGGCAAACAGGGAGCCACTAACCCAGGTCCCAAAGTGTAGCTGGAGAAAATATAATTTAGTTTCCTGTAAAGAAAAGGGACAGGTTTTGCTAAAAAAAAAAAAAATACAGTTAAGCTCCATATTTTTTCAACTTTCACATGGCTTCTCTTTTCTCAAGAAGGGAGTGTGATTTCTGAAGGGCCAAAGATTTCTGTTGTATAATTGATATATACATTATCTAAAACTGAACTGAATTCATTATAGTGGTGGTGATTTCATGGTATAACTTTCAGTGAAACCCTTGTGTGGGTTTCAGATTTCATGGTGCTGAAAAGGAACTGGATTTTCTCTTTTTATAGGTGAAATAATAGCAGATTCATGTTTTTTTATATTTTAAAAGCAAGGTTTATATAAAAATGGCTAAAATGTGCTCATTATGTAAATAAACCTATTAATATTTCAGAAATGTTACTGAGGTGACACATAATTAAGTATTGTAGCACATATGGTGGAATAATATGTATATTTATACATATTATAGAATATGTAGGTGAGTTAAAATCAAATTTTAAATGTGCACATAAAACAATGCAATTTAAACAAATTAGCAATGTGTTGTTTGCACAGTATCCAGATACACTTAAAACTCTTGGCAGTTTTTATGCATTTCCTCCCAGTATTCGTGGCCATAAACACGGAGGTGTTGAGAACAACTTCTTTGTTCTAGTAACACATTTTATTGCACCATGAGGTGCTGTCACACTCTTGGATGCCAGCTCGTATTCGATGTAAGCACTCCAAGTGATACACGAGTCGAAAACTCAGGAAAAGGGGAGTAGCTTACTTGGCCCACATACGCTTACACTTTTTTTGACTAAGTAATAGTGTAATTGCTTTGACTCGCACCTTGCTCTCGAAGAAAAACTGTTTGAGGGTAATCGCATATTGGATTCATGTATAACACACCGCTTTTTCTTTGGGTTACACTGCAGTCAAGCAATGAGAATCCAATCTGCATACACAATAACATGTAAAAATGCTGCATGCAGTAACTTCAGATGCACCATGGACTCTGCCCACATGACAGACCAGCAGTCCTCTCCCTGAGCCCCCCGAAAAACAGGCTTGAGTCCCCTAAATAAAACTTTTTTGGCAATTGTGATTGACAAGAAAATTGTACATGTATTCTGAAATACTGCAATATAACATATTAGGTATTTTTCTTTGTATAAATATACAGTATATTCAATTGTTTTAATTAACCTAGAGATGTGTATTTATTTAAGTCTGGTATATACTGTATGTATAGATAGAGTATCTGATCAACTGAACTGTAAATGATTGCTGTGCTCAATTTACAAATTTCAGATAGTAAGTCATACCTACATGCCAGTAAAGTAATATAATGGACAGTTATGTCTTCATAATTGTGCCCAAAACAATCGGGAAAGTCAACATTTTACTTTACTCCAACAGAGCACTTATTAAAAGACCAATGAAATGCTGGAAGCGGAAAAACCTGACTCCTCTGTAGTAGACAATAATCACTTTATATATAATTATTTTTTACCAAGTGAATAGCTTGCATTATACTGACATAAGTTAGTAAGATATGCGTATGTCAAATTACAGATCTTCAATGTTGATTTAACTTTGGTTTCTGTCAAACCAGTGGTGCTTTCAAAGAACTGAACATAATGTGTTTAGCAAAACGGAAACTAATGAAGTTCGCTGTCAGAGAGTTTTCCCACTAGTTTGTAATACCTTGGTTTTATTATCAAATCTTTTCTGTGTGCTTTCCAGCAGTTTGTTTATATGTTTCTTCTGTAGTATAATATCTTTACTGTCAGAACTGTGTGAATACCCTTATGTCAGTACTGTGCTTAACCACCATTATCACCTCAACCTGCCAATCTTATAACACCTGGCAGCTGGAAGCAAAACTATCCAAAACTGTCCATGCATTCAGAATAGTTTCACAGTGTTTAAAAGTAAAGTGCAATGGCTAGTTTTTGTTTTTATGTTTTTTTAAAGAATATGCTAATAAACATGCATCACTGTAGTTATGCAACAATTTTTAAAGCTTTACAGTTTTATATGGAGTAACTGTGTGTATGGTGAACCCTTCCTAGTTTTATTGTTATAATTTCATAGGAAAGAATGTGTTTTGTAATGAACTTTGACCCTCGCAAGAGGGAATTGACTAACTGGTGCTTTCCATCAATGATACTGTAATATGGAAAATCTGTACGCAAATCGGTTGTTTGCAGTGATCCAAAGACTGCACTATCAGTGTCCTATACAGCAATACCAAAAAGAGATTTCCACTGTTTTTACCTGTAAACATTTTTACATCTTAACATTTTGTTATAGTAGTTTATATAGATCTGTGTATTGTCAACCAAAGCTTAATCACTGTAAGTCTTTTTATTGAAGTGTGACAGACATTGTGCATTTTCTTTGAGGTGAAATACATTTGTACAGTAAAGAAAACTTGATTGACGTGTTGAGATTTGTAGTAGGCAGAGAAATGGTTGGCAAGAACTTCACTTGTAATCTAGGATCGAGGATTCAGGTAGAAACAAACACATGTTGAAAGGCACTAGGCTGTATGCAAACAGTGTATTTAATTATTATCAGCAAGTCTCAGATGTTGACATTATTGCCATATATATCGGGGCAGCTGTGGGGCATAATGGTAACGAGCAGGGTTCATAACCAAAAGGTTACTGATTCGATTCCCCACTGGGGCACTGCTACTGTACTCTTGGGCAAGGTACATAACCCAGAATTGTCTTAGTAAACATCAAGCTGTATAATTGGACAACATGTATAAATCGTAACCAATGTAAGTCACTCTGGATAAGAGCATCTGCTAAATGATAATAATGCAATGTATTACATAGTGTATGAACACCAAAAAACTATAAATTCAAGCCGTGCTTTTTCAAAGCTTGCTCTCTTGTTTCACCGCTAACTTTGGAACCACAGAGTGGACACATTAAGTTTTCCTCACCATGGCATTCTCTGCACTCATGTAGTAGTGGTGAAGCCCAGCCGATATAATCCTTCAGTACACTCATATGTAGCCAATGGCTACAGTCATACCACAGGAGAACACACAACGAATAGAGGTTATGCATCTCCCACTGGCATTATGTGAGCAGCTCATAGGTGCCTGATGAGGCGCTAGGGGGCGCCGCTGAGCTATCTGATGTGCGCTATGCGATAAAGGGGCCCTGGCTGACCTAACTGCCTCCATCCCAGCAGAATGGAGCTGATTATGTTACGCTGTTCTTGATGGCTGTTCACAGTTGACACAGTCCAAGGCATCAGACGTGTGATAAAGCCTTGCTTTATGAAGTTGCACAGATATCTTAAACCACAATAAATTGATGTGGTGTAAAGGATTAGTGTTTAGTTTGAGCATACATTTCGTTGAGATTTATCACAGACTCAAACTAAACACTAATTCAATACACCGCATCAGGTCAACACATACCTTTTGACAGGCAGAGACCCAGGGAAGGATGGATGGCCGCAGGCGGGTTCCTCAGACAACATTGCCACACCCCTCCTGTCTCTGTGGCGGGGTAAGGGACACATGGGCGCTCCTCACCCCACTGCTGTTCACACAGTAAATCCATCAGTGTCTGCTTATTTCTTTCTTACAGAAGGAAGGAGGCAGACAGAGCAGACGGAGCGGACAGTCACTGCTCTGTCCAAATGGGCAACTCCCGTTCCTCATCGTGTCGGGCATGTTTGAGGACATCATGCCACGCAGAGTCGCTGATGCCCTCATGCTGTGGATCGTCTGGTCTGGCAGGTGCAATAAAGGGGACAACCTATCAATATGACGTAGAAATCTGTGAATCCCCACAGAATTTTAGCGTAGCATGACGCTCTTAGTCAAAGCCACTGTACTATGAGCAAAGCCTGATGAGTGCAGTGTCTGAAACCCATGATCTTTGACAGACCATGAGTATATATGATACATATGTTTTTAAGGTTTTAATCAGGCTGGTTTTTGTCAACTACAGCCCAGAACTGATGTGCCGATATTACAGTTTGATTATGATAAATAGGATTAATGATCACACACACTGAATAACAGACAGGTGTAAACAGTAACTGAGTAATGTTTATATTGCAATATGTATACTTTAATCATGGTATGATTAATTAACTTCATATAAACTGGTCAAAATGCAAGAACTAAAAGTGAAATAAAAATAACTGATATTGATTCAAGGGGAGCACAGAGCCATGATCAAAACTTGGGACAAAGTGTCCTCTGCCTCCTGTTCCTTCAGATATTCTGTTCTTCAACAAAAGTGTTCAAACAGCTTGCAGATGGTGTGGAGCAGCACAGAGCCGCTCATTTTTTGGGGAGACAGTTTCTCTGCCATCCCCCTAGTTCATTTCATGCAAAGCCTTGCAGTTGGTACCCGGTTTGGCTCAGTATGAGAAAGTATGTCAAAGTAAAAGGCACTGTGTGTTTGCTTTCCACTCTCAAGTCTGCCTTTTCTACTCCTTTCTACTCCCCAGTATGAAAGAAATTGATGAAAATGGTGGCAAAATCCCAAATTGCAAATTCCCAGTATTAAAAATTTCTTATCAACCAGTGGTTCTCAGAACATCATTCAGCATCCTAAATATTTTGGTCCAAAATTGTTGTACACAATGTCCAGGCACAAGGGGGCACTATTTACCAAGATAGTAAACAGCAATAAAATAATCTTTCAAGGCTTTCCATGATGAAATATACTACTTTTACATGCATCAAGCCAAAAATATGTATACAAGTTATTTTTGCATGGCATATATCCATTGTTGGTAAATATGATATGCAGTATGATGTGATTTTCCAGTAAGAATCACAGAAGACCTTTTTCTGTTGAGAAATGTGACACCACCGTATTAAAAATAATAAATTGCACCAAGAGAAATAGTGTACTGCCTGATATATGAATACATTTGCATAAAACATGAATATGCATCAGCAATTACATATGTAAAGACAAAAAATCTTCACATTTTCCAACAATATGAGCAATATAACAAAGGTTCTAACAGTGTTACTTCTTGTTTGAATGCTGAAGCATAATCAGTACCTACATTCTGAGCAAGACAAATGCCTCTTGTTCCCATTAAGACAATACACAATGGGGTATGAATCCATCTATAATCTTTGTGTATGTGTGATGTGTGCGTGTATGTATATGTATATATGTATATATATATGTAGAGAGAGAGAGAGATAGAAACAGAGATACATAGATTTATATGCCATCCTCTGAATTGATACAAGTGAGGGTTTTGGCACAGTAAAAAAAAGATAGTAGAACAGATAGACAGTACAGATTTTTGTGAGCATTTCAGCAATGTGTTTATTTTCCCCTGTCCAGTCTGGATTGCTGTGCATTTATCTAACCCCAGCCTTTACCTTGAAATCACAGTATCCCTTGTTTCACATGCCATAAATGGGTGGTCAATTCCTTGTCAATTCAAAAGGCATAAGTCACACAATGTGAACTGTGCGCGCTAATCGTTTAGCCCAGGCTTGCACCAAAGAACAATGAGCATAGCAAAAGCTCGACTGCCAGCAGAGAACCCTCGCCAACTTGCCGACTGCTCAATGGCGAGATTACACTCCATCTTGTCATGCAAGCAAAGCTGCCACTAATTATCCGAATTAGCGCGTGAAACAAAGCCGCGCCTCTCACCGAGCTGGGAGGGTTAGCACGCTGGGGAAATTGCGCTCACAATGTGTGCATGGCACAGACCCTCAGCACTCTCTCTAGCGTCAGCCAGATGAATGTTTATCGTGCTGGCTTATCAATGAAGTTAAGCCCTGCTCTGACTTCCTCACCCACTGGCCAGACATTTCCAACCATAGAAGTCAGAGGAGGCTTAGAACGAAACTACACCCAAAAAAATCTGCCTCTGCTCTTCAAACAATCCACCAATCCCTACATTTCTAACATGAGCATACTAATACAGCAAATTTTGAAAACACGCATTGTGTAAATTGCGAATCGAATGCCGGGCTGGAGTAAATGGCAATCTCTGCAGGAAACTAATAAGAAGCGCCTGCTATCAATGTTCTTGAAATTGGATGAGATAGAATTCAGGTTAGACAGATGGTCTGAGAGTAGAGGGAGCCAGCAGTCCTTTGATTGTCTCGGAGTTGAGTGTTGTTACAGCGAGGTCAGCTGAGGTGGTTGTAGTGTGCTGTTGGTGCTCTGGGAGTGTGTGGTGAGAAGCAGGTGTGGTCAGGCATGTAAAGCCCAGGACAGAACTGAGCAGCTGCCCCACTTGATGATACTCAGGCTCATTGTATGAAATCCTTGCTTTTTCTACCAACTATGCTGAACATCAGAAGGTACTTGCCTTTTAAAGATTTTAATGCTCACCAGACTAAGGAGAGATATCAGGCTGTAATTGTTTGTGAATTCCAGATTCGGCTGTATTCCTTTTGTCATGTCATATGGTTGGAGATACATTTACCTAGTCCTTTAGACCAGTCTTAACCTGGTTAACCTGGTTAAAGGGGCTGTTTGGTTCAAGGAACCTTTGGTTGAAAGACTTTCAAGGTGAGATATGTGCCATATGCCAGTTTTCCTGACCCCATGTACATACGAAATACAACTTCCTTTATTTAGAGAAAATATGATAACCCATTTTGCTATAATCAGACAATCAAATGAAATGCTTGTTTACTTTGTGGAATTTGGGAAACTACACTACCCTACAAGAAGTCACAGGACACAGGAAGTTAATTCTTATTATTTTCTCCCTTTATGCAGCACTATTTTTAGAATTTTGGATGAATTATACTTATCTCATGGCGGCAACCACTGTACTCATGCGGGACTGCTGGGGCACCGATACTCACTGCATGCTGACCATGACCATGTTTTTCACCATGCGAGCCTCCCAACACACCACAGTGAGCTAAGTAACGATTGGGGGATGGGTGCGGCTTCACTGACATCATCCAAGAAACCTGCCGGCGCCCAATGAGTCACAGGTTGAGATAAGCACTAAGAGGAGCAGCATACATACACACTGACACGCCCACCCCTCTTTCCTCGGAGGAACGAAGCCAGTTGTCGAGACAGTGGGCTCCCGGTTATCGTCGGATGATAACATGGCTGGAACCAAACCTAGGCTGTAGAGCTCAGCAAGTTCTCAAAGCGAGCACCTTATCCACTGAGCTTCTCCAGAGCTCCCAGAAAACATGTCTTTATCCCAAGAAATGAATAGCTTGTTAGCCTGTCTTTGCCTTTAATGACTGGTTCGACACGTCATGAAAAACTGTCGACTAATTCATGGCAGAAAGCTGGTGGTACTGTGCTCCACTCCTCCACCAAGCATTAGTAAGCTCCTCTATTGCCTCAGTGCTGCATTCCAGTTCATCTCAAAGATGCTGGGGATGAGTCCTGAGCTGGCCACTGCAATGTTCCGATGTTATTCTCTTTATGGGTGATCTCAAACATTAACCTGCAATCAGATGTGGGTGTCCTGTGACTTTTACTATTGAGTAGGGCTCTCAAACAAAAGGTTGCCAGTTCGATTCCCCATTGGGCACTGCCATTGTACCCCTGGACAAGTTACTTAACCTAAAAATTGCTTCAGTAAATACCCAGCTATATAAATGGATAATATGTAAAACTGTAACCTATGTAAGTTGCTCTGGAGTGTCTGCTAAATGACAAAACTGTATATGATATTTAATTGCGGGGTACAAAATAAGCATAATTATAAAAGGGCTTTCATAATGAACAAACCACTTTAATATATTTCATTTGATTTTTATTTATTGCAATAAAGATGTACAAAGTATTGGTAACCTTAAATGTTAAAATGTTAGAAAAAAGCATATCTGTGACAGTTAACAGTACAGTATATCAAAACATTACCGTTTCAACCAGCTAGGTAGATTAGATCTACCCCAGTGGGAGAGAGGAAATGAATACTTTTTAACCATTTTTCAACACAGCGTTTCATCAAAGGCATATAAAAGATAGAAATGTACAGAAAGACTGAAAAAGAAATTAAAAGACAAAATTTAAGAGATCAAAACATAAAATCAACATGCAATTTAACTTAAAACCAAAATTAAAAATAACAGGAGAAAAATCTAAACTAAAAATAAATATTTTTCTTTCTCCGTTATTAATTTGCCATTAATATTCCACTCCCTTAATTTATCTCGTTAGACAACTAGTTATTTACAGGTTAGTTAAGAATAACAGTGTGAACTAGGGTCGGCTTTATGCGTATGAACATTGCTTTGATTTTTCATTCGTTTTCATGGTTCACGACTCACAGAGAAGGAAAGAGAGAACTTTGGCTACAGACAAGTGAATGGGTGGAAAACACAGAGGTATGAAATGGAATGAGAATAAACACGACTGACGGGTGACTCGTCTCGGATAGAACACAGCCGCGGAAACGCATGAATAAAACGCTAGAGGATGCTACAGGAGTAATAATTTGTCACACCTCACCAGCTATGTGAATCTATACATCGATGTGTGTCTATATATATATCAATGAATAACGCACACACACACACACAAACACACAGTATTTGGTTGTGACATAAATATCAATAGCAAGTTATGTGACATCTTCAAAAGGTAAAACCCTCCCCTCCAATTTATATTTTCTCAAAAAAACTAAGAACACGGATGGTCGTGCTCTTGGTCAATTCAAAACTGTTGGGGAGGTTGGGCGCTGTACAGGGATAAACAGGTGAGATCTTAGACAAGTAGATTGCAAATCAGTACCATCTGGAACTGTAGAATTCCCCCACCCATTTCAAAAAGGTAATTACATGCTTTGCACATACTTCAAAGTTATTTTTTATACATTGGTATATATATATATATATATATAGATCAATTCAAAAACGTTCATAATCGCATGGTGTATTTATATTGAAAATGAACACATATTGCTGGGATGCAGTCACGTGGGTGTTTATATTGAACATAACCTGAAATACAGACCAAGCCTCAACTGATATTTCCACAAGGGTTTTGAGGGATCAGAAATGAGACCCCTCCCCCGACTTACCCCCAAAAAAAAAGCAGCTTTAAATATATGGTGAGAAAACACAGCACAGCAGATGCCCTGAAGCCACGAGAAGATAATAAAAAAATAATTCACAAGGACGCTGTATCCCAGCATTGGCTCCACTTCATTTTAGTGTATCGTGTTTACATTCAATTTGACCTTCCCATGTGCCAAACACTACATTCATGCTAGACGATTCTAATGCTTGTGGGATTAGATCAAAAGGGAGAGGAAGTAGTCTTTTACAAACTCTGTGACGACGAAACAAACAGTTTGCTGTGTAAGGCGTGAGCAATAGTGGAGAAAAAAAATAAAGAGACCCCTGTTTGACCAGGAAGTATGAGGCAGTCTGAAGAACACTCCTCACTTTTGGATGTTTGTGGGGTGGGAGGGTCTGGCAGTGCTGCAACAGAAGCCTGATTAGTTGACCCCACCAATGTGGGTCCTTTTGAACCTCCCCACCCCCCATAATCAGCTCCAAAATGGTACAAGCCACGGAGCTCTGGCAGGTTATTGAGACAGCGCGGTGTCTGAAGGACACCCTTATCTGGACCCTGTTCCTTCGTGCTTGGGATGGCCAAATTCACACATGTCAAAAACTGAAACAGAAATCTGGTATTCTGGACTTAAAGCTGAGACCATCAGTTCGGGAAACTGAAACCTTTTAGCATTTCTCAGAAAGGTGGCCCCCCCATATCACAAACGCTCACTACGAAACCACATCTGCATAGAGGTATCAACCTGATTCAAGGAGGCCCCTTAAAATGCATGTAACATTCGTACTATATTTCGATTGGGAAATGGATCCCCCCCCCCTCCGGATGATTGTACCTACAAATGAACAGCATGACACTTTATACAAATACAGGCTATGCAAAAAAAGGAAAAAAGGTATGGCGTTAAAATCACATCTGAGAACCAAATGCATGTAAGAACGGACTGGGAGCTGCCCCATGGCGAAACGGTAGTCCACCAGAGGAAGGGGCGGGGGGACAAAGGAGTTGCCATGAGTCCTGCACCACTCAGAGGTCTCTTTAGAAGCAGGACCGCTATCTGAGAGGTCAGTCCGTGAGAGCAGGCCCCTTGCCTTTCGGGCCGGTCGTGCAGAGAGAGACCCCGGATGAACCCCCTCACAGCGACAGCCTGAGATTCACAGGCAGGCGCTCACCAGCTGGCAGCTGTCGGCCAGTCGGGCCGAGAGCGCAACGCAGGACATCGCTCCGGAACTTTCTACGTGACGGGAGGGGCAGAAAAAGCACTCCTGAAACTGGGGATGGTGGGATTGGAAGATGGAATATATTTATGCATTTTTAAAATATCTACTATAGATCGACGTTACATTCTCTATATGCACCTACCCTTCTATCTACAATATAACTATATTTCCCCATTCATTAATCAGTCAGCCAGTATGGCTTAAGAGGAATCATAAAAAAGTAATAAAATACAACAATCATTACTCTAATTAAGGCAAAAGTCCTATTCTTATGTAGGATTACATCGGTTCCTTTGTAGGGTTACACCAGCCAGGGTTCAGAAATATTTTTCAATTTTTTTTGGTTAAAACACTTGTTGTTTAGCAGCTCTGATGTCCCTTCCATTCCAAGACCACAGTCCTTTTGTGCATGAATGAGTCTAAATGTGACCCCCCTGGTTAATCAGATGTAGTCTTTATCTGGCAGAGGATGATCTGGACTTAGGCTCATATCTGCATGTTTTGTACACAGAGATGGATATGAAAGCAAACTTTCACCATCACCAACACAATGTGCAGTTTCATATAACTGCATGAATATGAGCAGATTGCCGAGGCTCTGGTGATTGCAGAGGGAACCGCTTTAAGGAACAAATTTCATTCATTTATAGTTTAAAGGAAGACTCAAAATGGAGGACAAAAATCAATTGAAATTTTGAGGAGGAAAAAAAAAAAACCAGAACACCAGCTTTTTATGCAAATGAGTGGAATACTTTGCTATTTAAGTCCACTTGCATAAACCCCCCCCCAATAAAACCAGAATTTTTTACATTTAAAACCCAGTAACAAAAATAATCATATCCATCCATATATGCTGTCATACGATTAATCAGGGCAGAGAAGTTTAATTAAATTTGATTCACATGGAAGGCACATCCTTAAGGCTATAAAAGGTGTTGCAAAGCATTCTGCATGGTTTCACCCAACAGAGGAAAAGGAAAACTAGTGATTATTGCTGCTTCAATGAGCAAAATTATTGATAGCTTAATAATGACAACAATAATAATAATAATATGAATTGCATGCTTGGGTGTGTTTAAGCAAAAAACAAAGAAATTTGTTCAGTTGTTTCTCTTTTTTTTTCCCCGATCTGTTTCGCGACCAGAGAAATGGGAGTGTTGACATACTGAAGTCACTACAAGGGTACAAGAAAGCCCCCCCTTCCCCTCCAAATCATCTTCAGCCTCCATTTTGCAAGAGTTGGGTAGACGTCACCAGACGTTGCGAGACGACGGACGACGGTCGGCGGTCGTCGGCGGCGCGGCCGGTTTTCCCTAGTATTACTATTACGGGTATCATTATTAAGATCATCACTATCAGTTGCTCGTTTTTTTAAACCCTTCTTTTCGCTTAGATGGCAATGGGTTTGTGTGCCGCGGCCCCCCGCGAGGCGGCGGGGGTTTAAGAGTAGAAGGTGAGGACGCTCTGGTGGTTCCCGCGCACCAGCAGGATCGGGGGCAGGTCCTTGGACAGGGACTCCAGCCAGGCCATGTAGAGCGCGCTGGACACCGCCCCCTTCCTCGCCAGGGGCATGCTCCTGCGGGACAGAGAGGCAGAGGAGGAGGGTCAGACGGAGATCAGGCACTCACCCTCAAGAGATGTACAGGCGCTGCTTGTTAAAGTGATCCAGAAAGGTGTTTTTTTTTTTTTTTGTTTTTTTTTTTTAGCAGAATTCTGTTACCCAAGACATAAATAACAATATTTGTAAATAAATGTGCCAGGACTTTAGAAAACAGGAAATTAGCAATGGTTATCTTCTGAAATATCAAAGACAACTGCACATGGATTGAGTGTGAAATACGCATTTGTGCAAAAAACATGTATCCTGCATAGATCAGCTGAGATGCATTAATGCTCATATTTCACTTGGAGCCGGTGCTGTAATTGCCACTGCTTTTAGCTCCAACGCCTTCTGTGCTTAGCACGCTGCACAGAAGTCTTCATCTCTCCTGCCTGATTTAACTTAAACGGCTACTTAGCTTTTCACTTCTCCCCCTTCTACCTTTCTAATGATCTTCATTTCCGTATCTATGGTCATTTCATCTTTTGCCTAAAATGGACAATTTTATTCTTGCTGGATGAATGGCATTTGGCATTGTTGAAAAATGTTAAAAGGAGAAATAAGCCAGGAAGCATTTATTCAAAAATTTCTTCTTCTTTTAAAAATGAAATAAACCAAATGGAGTAATAAAGTTTTAAATACTGCTAACCACTTTTTAATCATTTCATGTAGCACCACTCTAAAGGAGCTTAATTTTCCCCAGACTTCATTAGCAGCTACACCTTTACTGTATTATCCTCAGGTTAATGGATTACAATGCTGCCGTTACATCATTAAAACTCTATACATAGACCGTTATGTTCAACACAACACTAAACAAAATTAAAGTGTGTAAAGGGCTCACAATACAAAATATAACATAACAATCATGCTAGGTTTCACCCACAAGCCACTAGCTCCTGCGCGGCAGAACAATTGCGCTGACAATGATTTGATAAAAGCAGAGCATCAAAAAGAATTTTAATAATCATTTGTTACACTTTAAACTGACATGTGAAGAACTTAACCCACAGTTAGTCATTTTGAGAGTGGAAGCTAATACAGGAGACAATTCATGTTTGAAACGTATTCATGGAGCGTCAGCCGAAATGGAGTGGATCGAGTGACCATTGTAACAATGGTTCTTCAAAAAAAAAAAAAAAAAAACCCTTCAGTCCGATTCTGACAGACTACATAGAGCTGCTCATCCAAGCACAAAATAAAACGACAAGCGACTGCTTATGAAGTGATTCTATCATGAATGAAACGGGCTGAGTCACAGCCCGCCAGACAGCGTTGCGGACGAGAGGGGGGTAATTAAAAAGGTTAAAACCGGTGTAGCGGCGGGGAGGCGGGCACCGCTGTGCCGTGTGGCACGGATGGTCTCCACAGCTGTGCCGAGCGTTCGGCTGGCTGCACAAGGTGAGCGCAATATCAGAAATATTCCGGTGCAGACCCTGGGGCCCGCAGGGGACACGGAAGACCGACACTGCAGATCTGTGTAAGTGACGCAGTTGGCCGCGTCACGGACAGAAATAGGACTCGCTTTCCACGTTTCCAGGCTGTGGAAGGTCGAAGCATCGGCGCAAGGGTCCGCTTTCTTATAGGCGCCTAGAATGTTATGCTTACATGACAATGAGGTTGGCTGTGCTTGAGTGCTCCTTCAGCAGCTCGTTCAGTCTTATCTGCCGATTCGTCTGGAAGTGAAATGAAAAACAAAGCGAGTTAAGGAGAGGACTTCAGTGTTATGTTACAGAGCCTGCAGGATGGCTAACAAGCAGGACGGGAGGGACACAGAGGGGCTGGTTCTTTTTCTCTCCTCAGAATGGCCTGTCTTTTCACTCAGGTCTCCTTCAGCTTTACCTGCGCACTCAAAGTGGGGACTTGTTATGGTGTCTGGAATCCTGTAGCATATTGCTTGGGTTCTACAGGAGGAATGGGGTAGCTGGTGTTCATGGCAGTCTCCCAATGGCCGACTGCTGTCAGTCAGTGTGGTCTTGCAAGTGATTTCACAATGTTGTCAAGGGAAAGTGAATCATTCCGAACAACTGAACAAATCTGGGATGGAAAAGCTGAGTTGGCACTTTATGGAAGAGTGGAGAAAACCTCAGAGCATAATCAACACCTGTAACCTCACATTATACCCCTAGAGCTTTGACACAGCATATGGCCTTGGTTTTGTTTGTGGACATTTGGGTATATTACTGTATCAAAATTTCTGTTCCGGAACAGTCACAGAAATGATAAGCAGGCCTCCTCTACCAGTCTTGAGGATTGTGTGTGTACTTATGTGTATGTGGGCATGTGTGTGCGCGCACAGATGTGTGTGGGTGTTTGTGTGGGTGCGTGTGCATATGTGTCTGTGTGCATGTGTGTGTGTGTCTCTGTGTGTGTCTGTGTGAGAGAGTACGTGTGCGTGTGTGTATGCTTGTGTGTGTATGTATGCGTTTTTGTGTGTGTGTGTGTGTGTATGGGTCTGTCTCTCTCTGTGCATGTGTATGTGTGAGTATGTGTGCATGTGTATGTATGCATGTGTATGTGTCTGTTTCTCTCTCTGAGCATGTGTGTGTGTGTGTGTGTGTCTGTCTGTCTCTCTCTCTCTCTCTCTCTCTGTGTATGGAGATAAGGGAGAGGCTGCAGGCCCTCCCAACCGACCTTGGCCTTGTACAGCTCCAGCTCGTTATCAGTGATCCTCCAGGGCTCCTCCGCCTTCAGCTTCTCCGCCGCCTCCTGCTCCATGTCATCCTCCTTCAGCCTGTACGGCTCGATCATCTCGTCAAAGGCCATCATGCTGGGGAAGAGGAACCAAGGCTGTCAGTCTCTTTTCACCACCTCTTTGGGTGGAAAAAAACCTGTTCTATATCTATATTAGATATAATATAGTTATAATGTTATTTTTACATCTATAGATTTATAGTTGATGCATTCATATTTCCACCTCTAGTTACGTCCATTGTATATCCATGGACTAGCAGTGCACTTGTGCCTACAACACAATCTGTCCATATATCAATATATTCATGTGTCAACGTAATGACGTTTTTATTATTAGAGCAATATGAGAGACCTGACCATTAATTGTGAATTTCTCACCTCAACTGCTTTCGTTTTTTTGTATTTATACATATGGGCATTACTGTGAGTGTAACTTGAACAATGTTATTTTTACATATATAGATTTATAGTTTATATATATATTCATATTTCCATCTCTAGGTATGTCAATTGTATATCCATGGACTAGCAATGCACTTGTGCCCACTACACATATATTAATGTATTCACGTGTCACTCTAATGACATGTTTATTACGAGAGCAATATGAGAGACCTGACCATTAATTCTGAATTTCACACCGCAACTCCTTTTGTTGTTTTGTGATTACGGATAAGGGTATTTACTGTGTATGTGACTTGAACATAATTATGGACGCACAACGGCGGTGGGCTGCATTCCTGAAGGAGAGTTAAAAGGGCTGCCGGAAAATTCCGCCAGACGAAGTGTTTTTGTTCCAGTGTCCTGCAATTAAGTGCTTGACCACATGTGCCTCATCAACAACCACGCAGCGCGTGTGCAGCACGTCTCTCCTGACGTGTGGTCTACAGCAGGAAGGCTCAGAGAGCAGGGACTTCACCGCTCATATTTGTGGATGAAAGATAAAAGCTTTCTCTATAAGAAGATCAATATTTGCAGACTTTTGTTTACTTTCAAGGCAAATCTTACTTCTCTTTCTTTGGCTTGGTGTTGATATCCCCGAGGACATTGATGTCGGAGAAGTCTATCCTGAACTTGCTGAGCAGGGTAGCCATTCTGTACAGGAAGAAGACAATAAAAGTGTTATCATGACTGAAATCATACTGAGGATTTGTGCCTCTGGCTGTGTGATCAACATATTAAATATGAGAGATAAGTTTTTCCTGACCAGGTTGAGATGACTCAAGAGATGTCAGCAAATGACTTAAGAAAGATTTTGGATAAGGAACTGAATTTCCTTTTCTAGAGATAAGACAGGTGTGTGGCACCTTGTGTCTGCTCTAACATCCCTGTCTTCAGCCTTCTGATGAATTATTGAATATTTTATTCAACCCATCCTCATGAAAGTTCTTCCATCAAACGTAAAGCAGAAGTATAATGTGTAGCATATGAGTTTAAAGCTGAAAATAAGATTTCAATTTTCGTCACATTAGAGCAGCATGGAAAAAAAATAAATGTATCCCATAAACCGTGAAAAAAGGGACGCTGTCGCATCGAGATGTTCAGAACGCTCAGGGTGTGGAGGACGTCCATGTCGTGCTGTAATGGAGACGCACATGCAGTGTGTGGTTACCGCCCTGTGATAAAAGGCTGTGCCGGCATGGTGCTAATTATATCCTACAAAAGGAACACAGACAGCTGCGGAGGACAATGTGAAACATTTGTGCCGGACAATAGCGCCACATGGGTTTTTCTAAAGGCAACCTGAAAGATAAATCTTTTACACGAAAAGACAAGCAGAAACGATATTATGCAACATAAGCTCGCTCCCGTAGTGACATGTCTGTGTATATCTGCTCCCCTGTGGGGCCCCAAACTAAACACAGACAAAAGCATGCGCAACTCCCGCAACATACTGAAAAAATAATGCTTTCTCAAATTAATTATTAATTAATTATTAATTATTAAACGGCACTGTTCACTACCCCGGCACAGACTTGATTAGCCGACGAGGCGCCAACACTTTTAGGCCCCCCCTACCGCAAAGCATTCTGGGATGATTATCCGAAGGCTGATAAATAATAAATGCTGGTTCACAATGAGAGCAATTTTGTGGCTACGTATCAGACTGTTGTCTCTACTGTATATTTGAGTTGATTCTGCTAAGATTACACATGAATCATGGATCAGTGCGAAAAGTGACATTTCTTAGTGTCACCAGGATGCCAGGGTCTTCTGAGTATAGTAATCATTACATTTACATTACACTGTCACTTAGAAGATGCTCTTATCCAGAGTGACCTACATAGACTGCAATTTTATACATTTATATATAATGTATAAATGTGTTCATTTATACAGCTGGATATTTACTGAGGCAATGGTGGGTTTAGTAACTTGCCCAAGGATACAACATCAGTGCCCCAGCAGGGAATCAAACCAACAACCTTCCAGTTTTGAGTCCCGCTCTTTACCACTACACTACACCTGCCACCCTATAAGCTGGCAAATAGACAAAGAAACATGGTCTCAGGTTCTTTTTCTCACAGCCTGTGATAACTGAACTGAATGGATGATGTTGGCTTGTGGCTGCAGGTGACTGTACTTTACACATGTCTGCACATGTCTGCAATGAACAGCTGAACACTCACGCTCTGCGGTCATGGTCTATCCTGTTGATCTTGCCGCCGATGAACACGCGGATCTTGCAATCCTTCCACTTCTTCTTGTTCGTCAGCAGATACGGGATCAACAGAGTCAACCCTGTCCGAATCCAAGCAACGGCGCGTCAGTCAAAAGAATGAAAGGATTAATTCCTTCATCCGTTCATTAACTGATGACTTTTACCCTGTCGTATTCAGTGCAAAGGAAGCAGTTCAGTCAGTGAATCAGTGAACTGTGATGCCACCTTACGTGAACAGTCTGCCATAAAGCCTACATAATCCTGCCATAAGCATAACATTATCTGTCATAATCACATATAATACAGCAGATGACACGATCATGCAGAACGCGGGGGTCACATGACACACATGTGGAGACACATGTAAGCCTTCCACAGCCATTTACACTAATCAAACGAAACACTACACCGGCCAACGTGCATGCTGTCAACTGAACATATACTAAGCTACACTTTAGTAAAAGGGGGCGGGTCACAGCAAACAGAGTTAATCGTTAAATGTCGTAGTATACTTGGCTTTTGCCAGAGTGCACAAGTTATCTTGTGGTGGGGCTTGAATAATGTTATGCTCACACTCACTGGTATGTTGTATGAGTGTTGTGAGCCTGGTCTGACACTGTTGCTCGTTTAAACTGAACGGTTACGCCTATGTTCTATTGTGATGGAAGTCGCTCTGGATAAGAGCGTCTGCTAAACGCATGTGATGTAGTGTGAACGTGTGGGGGGCGTGGGAGAGGAGGAGAACCCCACAGTGCCAGCTGCAGCGGCGAGCATGCCGCAGGGCTGTCCCTGTGAAACCAGGTGAGATCACGCGTCACATACCGCCGTCATCGAACAGCCACCACACGTCCACCGTCCCTTTCCCCTGCTTCTTCTGGAACTGCTGACTGGCCTCCAGCAGCCTCTGGTCGGCCATGTTCAGCGGAACGGTGGGGCTCTTTTTATCTGTATGACGCACACACACACGCACACACACACACAAGAACACTTTATAAAACACTGCAAAGGGAGGATTCATCACCGCTCGGAAAACAAAAGAAAACCAAAGAACTTTTGCCTTTTATGAATTTTGAGTCTAATAAGTTAACAGCTGCGAATATAAACATGACACTAAAACGAACACGCAGCCCATACAGATATGATCTGAAAGTCTCTCCCTCTCTCACTCAGTCTCTCTCTCTCTAGTACAATGGAAAAATCCCAGATGTGGGTTTTCTGGAATGTAAACTGTAAAGTGAGAGTTCCCCTGTTCACTTCCCACACGTCTCACTTTATTGTCTCAGTCTGGCACGGCTGTACCTGAAATGGTAAGCCTAGAGTAAACGTGAAAAAAAAAAAAAAAGCATGGCAGAGGACTTCAATTTCGGAAGAATCAGAAAGAAGTCCTGGGAAACAAGAAAACAAACAAAGCAAGAAAACACACACTGCTATCTTTGTAAAACTACTCTTTTTTTTTTTCAGGTATCTCACGTAAAGATCAAACAGAAAAAGACTGGAAAAGGGTCTCTTTCTAAGGAGCCGAGGAAAGAGCAGATAAGGTTCCAGAGAAGGCAGAGCGCAGAGCGCAGGACAGCAGAACAGGAGAGATCCCAGCGCTTTGACACAGCACACGCAGACACACAGGCACGGTCAAAGCCTCAGAGACTGCGCCGGGGGGGGCCAGGGGAAGCCAGAGGGGGTTAGTGCGAGGCGAGAGGAAAGAAAGGGGAGGAAAAAACAAAATGGAAAGGGGGTTACTTCCTGATTTGGGCCAGGCAAGGAAAGACTAGATGGAAAAGGGTACACAAAAAAGGTGGGGTGCCTGCCTTTTTTCAACAGGGGCTGCGTGGGGGCCTTGACGTCGTCGTCGTCATCTGGATAATGTTTGGGGGGGGGGGTGTTTGGGGAAGGGAAAAAAAAAGTGGGTTAATAGTGACGGCTGTGGTGATGAAAAACACATGCGTCAACAGTGAGTTACAATGAAAGGCTTGTTCTGTGACTGTTATATTAGCCAAAAAAGACGCCAAAATGGACACGGTGTTCCAAATGGAAATAAAACCTCAAAAACAAAACCCAAGACCCCACCCCCTCTGTCTGACCCTCCCACTCCCCTCTCCCCTCCCCCTCAACCCCCAGAGGTGGTACTGGGAACCCTCTCCCCCCCAATCAACAGAGCAGGTTCAGGTTACACCACAAGCAGGTGGGAGAAAGTTCCAAACGTGTCCCAGTCTGCGCAAACTGTTAAAAGGGTTTCCAGAATTAAGGTATTTGGTTTACTGTATGGAGCTTCCCGAAAAGCCCACGTTGGAACCCCCTGCTAAGCAAGAATTCCAAAACACTTAAGAATTCCACTTAACACTTCAGAATTCCAAAACACATAACACTTCAGTTTTAGTCTAACAGCCAACAACAAACAGTGATTGAGAATTACGACTACAAGTAAAGTAGTAAAGTGAAACACTAGCCAGTTGTGTGTGAGCTTTGCTTGTAAGTAAACAAGATTTGAGTACAACACGTTTGTGCCTGTAAGAGGCTTGCCAGTAGGGAGTTGATATTATCCTTCAATGGCTGGCAGAGTATCACAGAGGGGAATCATTACAATAGCCCTGAAAACACTAAATATAGATCCACTGGAAATTGCAGATGGACTTCGTTGCGAACTGAGACCCGAGTCGTGAGAAATATCAGCCCAATCCCGCGGCCCTTCCCGCAAAATGTCAGAGCAACCCCAAGGTTAAGGAGAGGGTTTCTTGTTTGGGAGGAAGTAATTAGCCGGAGATTGGGGCTGCTGACGTGAGGCTTGGGAGTAAACAGAACGCAGAGCCGGGACGGGCGACACTCCACCCCCGATCCCAGCCGGGACGTCCCACACTGTGGGAACGTGCTCCCTTGTTTGTTTTCTGGGGGATCGGGGGGGAGGAGGGGGAGACCCGACCACCCCACAGCATGTTACAGTGGAGACATCTGCGAGGCGGACTTCAAAACCAGCCCAGCGGGGGGACCCAAAGGTCAGGAGGTCACCCACAGGCAACTTCCTCTCAGAGCTGCAAAGGCAGGGGCCTACTGAAAACAATGTTTATGGGACCATGAGGAGAGCCTTCGTGGGACATGGAGATGGTGTGAAAATGAGCTCTTTCTTCCCCTGCCCCGTCCCTCTCTCAGGAGAAAGCAGTCTCCCGCTCTCCTGAGACTTTACGCAAAAGAGCCTCTTCAGTAAACTCAAAGTTAACATTCGCATCTCATCTTTTCAGATGTTTTTAAACACTGTAGGGATCCCTCCAATTCGCCTCCCTTCCAAGCATTTGTGAAACTTGTCGCCTTCCCCAAACAGATCTGCTAAAGAAGAACCGGCCAGGTAGGGCCGTGTGTAAAGGCCACGTTGGTGTGGTGTGAGCGCGGCTCGAGGAGCGCTGGGGAACCTTTCTGTATGGCCGGGCTGTTCTGGGCGGTGGTGGCCTTTGAGGACGGCTTGGAGGAATCGCCATCCGAGTCCTTGCTCATGTCGATGGACACAATGACGTCCTTCATTCCGGAGCTCTTCTCCTGGGATGACAGCAATTCATCTAGGGGGAACCAAGCAAAAAAAAAAAAAAAAAAAAAAAAAAAAGAAATGCAAAATGAGCCAAGTACCATGAGCTGGATGACTGCACTGTTACACACAGGAATATGGGAAGGGAGGAACTCTCAGAAGACCTAGCGCAAGCTGTAAACAAATTACCTTCAGTAAAAAAGGTACTATGTATGTATAAAACAACCCCATTAATATTTCAAGTTGGTTAAACTAAACATAGCCACTAATTTCTTAAAAACATCAAGGTCTAATCTTAGAAGGACAATTTAACCTTTAGAAAGACCAACGTTGTTTCAGAATGACTTCCAAGCTGCATCTAGCAATTAAGTTTAAATCCCCCCAGTCAGGCTTGGGAAACGCAAATAACTGTCCTGTGTTGGTGCATTAAAAGGAAGGTCAAGGGACTTGGTGGTATATGCACTCAACTGCATGGCTTCTAGTGGTCTAAATCATGATTTGCCATCACCTTATTAACAGGCAATTTATAAAATATATCCCTGGTTTAGCCACACAGACATGACAGGCCAATCACCGATCTTGGTCTTCTACCTAGTGAAACTGAGAATGCAAATGGAATAGTCAACTATAAATGACAGAACATGGCCAGCTGGAATCCTTACATTTTGAATGAATACAAAGAGACTACAGAGCAGAAATTAGCTGTATACACAAGCTTGTGTTACATCTTTTTTTTTCAGAAATAGAAAAACACTGGTGTCACTTCTCGAATGCTGTTTAAAAATTTTCCATTAGTCCCAATACTAAGGAGTTATGAACAAAGTTAAAAAAAGAAAAAACACTGAATAATAGTTCAAGAACAGTTATGCTTTTAAATTTGCATAGTAAGCTAGTAATGAATTAACCACATCAAGCATGAAAATAAATTATAAGGGACACTGATGTGGATATGAACACCAAAAAGCTGGGCAGTGAATCTGCAGGTAAAGTGCTGAATGTACCTTGGCCTTGAATATGTGAAACGTCCAGGCCTTCCTTCAGCCTGATGACAACTGCACCGTACTGGAAGTCGAACGCATCGCTGCAACGCAAAGAAATCACGTCTGTTAGCCTTTCGCAGGAAGCAGTCTGACATCGGCCCAGACCTGTATACATCACGGTCCATTAAATCCGTTCTTTCCAAGCGGACTAAACGTTCAGAGGGCCTGGAAATTATTTCACGGGAACAAACAAACAGGCACATACAAATACTGTGGCAGGATAAGAAAAATTCCAGAAATAAAGCTGTTACCGGGGTACACTGTCACATGTGGCAGCCAAACAGGAATCCAGAAGGAGGCACCGGTAAATAATAGATTCTTAAATCTGTCTCAGTGTTAAGCTCATTCTTCTTTTTCCAAAACTCTTTGCCACAGCACATGGCTTATAACTCAAACTCAAGAGGATTGATTAAGGTACACTCCTACTAGGACCCAAATACATGCAAATCTGTGCCTATTTTTTAAACAGGCTTGATGTGCTAAAACTGTACAACTGTGAACCTCTATAAGCTAATGCAATAACATTAGGTTGTATCTGTTCTTTTACCGAGAACGGGCTTGTTATTAGTCCCTTCCCGTAACCTCACCTCTTTATCGGAGGGGAAAAAAACAAAAGGAACGAACTCATGGATCATTGCTACTTTTTTTTTTTTTGGCGGGGGGTTGGTTGCATGATGGGTGTTTTGTTCCAAGTGCACTACCAAAGGCATGTCTAATCGTGTTAGCGTCAGACAAATCGAGCGTTTCTGAACCAAGCAGAACAAGCAGTCTAATTAGGACCCTTTGTGGAGGGCTTTGATGAGATGGGATTGCGGTGAACTCACTGGATCACGTTGACGTAGGTCTCCACGTCCTTCATGTCTCCCTCCCGCCAGTTGTTCTTGAAGCCAAGCACCAGCGTGTTGGGCTTGAGGCGACCCAGACCGGAAGCCTGAAATGCAGGGGGGGAACGGTCACGACCCCCCCGGAACTGACTGCAATTCCCCTCAATTCATACCTTTAACACTGTATGTCCAAGCTACAGTCTGCAGTCTAAAAACAGCTACAATGCTTTCATCACTTCAGTTTGTACCCATCCAGCTCTACTGATAGTGTAAAATGATCACACCAGTTCACCTAAACATTGAGCAAAACTGCATTTAAGCAATATTTCCCATAATCCTGTCATGTGTGCTAACACCCTTCCATTTCCAGTTTCCTTTAGACCTTTACAAACACAGTTGATGGTTTTTTGGCATTAAATGCATATCTCTTAGTCAGCTCCCCTTGGAAGGCTGTCTATTTTGCCAACGTCAGACATTTCCTACTGCTTCCTTCAGAGGCTTTTTTCAACGGTGTAAATAAGCAACTTAATTCAACTAAAGATAAAAAAAAACTCTGGAGGTTTTGACTCAAAGGGAGATTTTTTTTATGGACGTTTTTTGGATGGATTAAAGGGAGACTCAAGTCAGAAAGCGATGACTCCACAGTTTCCAATACATCAACAGCTCCAATACTGGTCTCTGGGCTCACCTGCATTAGGTATTGGGATCCTTGCCTCAGGTCTTCAGCAAACACAGGCGTGTAGAAGGCCTTGGTCTCGTTCCTCAGCAGCCAGCGCTGGTATCGGATCTGGTCGTTTGCGAGCTCCTTGAAGTTCGGCCTGCGGCAGGTCTGGAGAGACACGGGCCATAAGAAGCGCCGCCTTCGCCTCCATGAACCACCAGTGATGTCAGCAAATTGCACCACTCGGCACCCTGGCATCACCCAATGTCCATTCCTATGGGGCCACGGAGCATCTATGCAAGCTCCATGTGGACCAATTCATTCTGGCGGTTTTTGAAATCGAACAAACCTCACTGAACATTTTCAACACGGCAACCTCTTGCAGGGCCACGAGCCCGGGTTCGATCATTCATAATAAGAGCCTTTGTCTCACCAAGCCGCAGCAAGCCAGGAAAATGTACCACTATTAGGAGGGAATGTGTTCAGCGTTGGCTGCGTCACGGCTATGTTTTAATTTTTATTTTTTTCTGTTCTGTAATGGAATAAAGGGAGAGAGGGCCAATGGAAGGCAGGGCGTTCTCCAGCCTGACTCGACTGCTCTCCTCTGGGCCTGCGGACCACGTCGCATCCAGGCAATGTGGATTTGATTACTGTTTATTAGGCCCTGGCAGGGAGAGAGCGTCCAAAGTGCCTTTTACACCACGGCGCAGCAGGGCAACAATTACATCACTACAGTCTCCACACCGTCTTAATGGAGCTCCAATTTTACAGCTCCAGGTACCATTTAGAACCAAACAAATAATAACGAAAAAAACCGGCCAGTTGGTAAGATGTGAGCGCGGACCCCACCGAGACGCGCAGCGCAAAGCAGAAAAAGCTGACTACGGCTAAAATCAGAGGGAAAAATGAAACCACTCTGGCTACTCGATCTCCCCCACTGCAGAAATCTGTTTCAAATAGAGGGGAAAAAAAAACGTAACATTAACGTCTTTGGTGTCTCTGAAACAGCGATGACGTTATCTGGGTAGTACCAAAGGGTTTATGCTGCTATGGGTGGCAGTACAGAAAAAGAAGAGTACCAAACCGTACTCCTGACAGAGGAGAAGCGCACAGCTGCATAAGACCAGGCTGAGGAGGGTTCTGACCCGAACGGGTCTTTCCGGACTCACCATGCGGACGTGCCCACAGATCATCAGGCCCACGTTCTTGGTGAAGGCGTGGACCAGGTTGAGCAGAGCTGGACGGGAGTTGGGGTATCCGGTCATCACCAGGCACTGGGGTCTGTGGGGGGCAGGGGGGAGGATGGGAAAAGAAAGGAAAAATGCATTAGTTTGATCTGTCCATGGCAACCAGTAAAGTTCCATCATTCAATCGTTTGTGAAGGCTTTTAGTCACTCCCCGTGTCTTCCTGTGACCTTGAGAGAAATCCTCTCCTCCGTGCTAAAAAACAAAAGAGGAGGAGAGTGCCAGAGTAGCATACATCAAAGGAAATATGTTAAGCGCTGGGGGATTAAGGTCTGTCCAAGGCCAGGAATGACACGTTTAATTCTACAGACATTGTCAGATGCTCCCTAATCCCTCCATTATTGCCATGGGAACAGGGCGGTATGTGTGCGCATGCATACATGTGCATGTAAAGGAAGGGCCTCTGCAAATTTGCAATGGCGTCAGATGGTTCCCCACTTAATCTGAACAAAAATCCCAGTCCTTTAATTGATTACTCTGGACGTCTGCTCTTGTAAGTGACGTCAAGTACAGTACGAAACCCTGACGTGCAAATCCATCCCCGTACCATTTCCACATACTGTCTCTCGGGTGGACGGTCTGGAGTTTTTGAAAAGGTAATACAAGGATGGATCTGTAGCAGCTAGCCGAAAAAGATGCTGCACCGGGCTAGCAGTGCCGGCCCTCCCAGGTGTCGCGTTACGCAACCCTCGCGGGGACGTCCTGCCATGAAAGATTTCTGCAGCCTGGTTTCACAAACAGCTATTTATTCCTCTCACTCCGCCGCTGGCTCACGTGCATGTGCCACTACACTCACGTGACAAGGTTCATTGAAGAAGCCAAATCAAATCCTTTTGATGCAATAAAACAGTATGACGCACTGAGACCGTTTAAGTGGGAGAAAGAATGCTGCCATAACCTAAATAGTATGACTTGATGTGATGAAACCACCATCCAGGCTTTGAATTAAATGAATCTTAATAATGCACTGAATAGCTCAATTTATACTAGGATGACTCTGCCTGACTGGGACCACTGTTCTCTTGTCTCAGGACACTGTAATTATCAGGCTTGGTGGAAAGCCTTTGTGCAGCACTCTGCAAATAACCAGATCCTGTCCTGTGAAAGAGGGGGTTGACCTTTGAGGTCATAATACCAACACAGACCCTTAGCCAGGTTTGCATGAGCCAGGCCCACCTAACCTGGCCTCACCAGGCATAGTAACCTATGGCAACTTCTATGGAAATTTCTGGCCAACTAGCTCTGGAACAGACGCCCATGGGAAATGGAGTTTGTGTGAGTTACCTGAAGTTCTTGATGTGGTCCTCCACCCCGCTGAGCTGCAGACTGTGGGTCAAGGCCTGGTGGTAGGTCAACGCTTGCGTGGAGGAGCCCCAGTTGACATCTGCAATGAGGAGGATACCGTCAGACACCCGAGCTGCAGACCCGTTTGCGTCAGTCAGCTGACCTGAGCTTAAACTGAAATCCCACAGATCAGAAGAATCTACAGACACAGCAGTAATGTGGGTCTTGTGACTGTAGCTGCCTATTCCATCACTTCAGGCTCAGTGTGCTGACATTGTCCCCCCTGTGGTATTCATGAAGGTGAGTCTGCTCAACAAGAGACTGACCTTTGACCCCCAAACCCCTTGGAGTCTCAGAATCTGCTCAGCCAAGAACAAAAAGGAAGACAGCGTTCCCTTTCTTGAACCATCACAGCACTGCTTTAAATACCTTAAGGTTTCCAGCTCAGTCAGGTTGCGTGGGTAAATCGGAGACAAAGTTTCAAGTAAGAGAAAGCCGGTGACTATGCCATCACCATAGAAACAACCAACTGGCTGAATAAAAATAGCATCTCTAAATGTCTAAGGTAGCACTCTATATGGAGAAGGTAAAATCCCTATTAGACATATTGAACGCTCACATTGTGCATTATCAAACTAGATTGGCTGTAGAGTTAAAAAAAAAAAAAAAAAAAAGGCCATCACAATCCCATTGATTTCTTAATAATCCAAAGACCCAAACAGAGACACCAATAATAAAAAAAAACCCAACACTACTGAGCGTAGCAATATGAATTCAAAGGGACGACAAACTGTTCTATTGTAGGTTCATAATATTTCATTGTGGACTGTGCCTGCTTTTGTAATGGAGACTACTGTGGTAATTGACACATTGTTCCGCTGACAATCCTCACACCACTACAGATCCATTCAGCGTACACCTTCCTCCACATAACAGAGGGCGCCCCTGTTCAGCTCGTCTGATAAAGGGAACCCATTTTTATGCAAATCACAGAGGCGCATAACACAGTGGCTGTCATGTTTCGGAGATAAAAGAACATTAAATATCATTACTGGAGCCTGACTCAAACTTGTTTTGAAAAACAGGCTGGTTTTGCTTCAGAGAATGGTTATAATGCAAGCTAAATGGGGGAGCTGTTTTAGCAAAATTTCAAGCACGAGGGCTAGTTCATTCTAATCAAAACAACAAAAAAAAGGCGGTTTGTGCTCAAACGAGAAATTTGAGCAAGCATGACTTTTTCTTCATCATCCTCCACACACCAGTGGAGCCCTAATGACCAAAACAGAAACAGTTGCTTAAATCTGTTGTTCAAAGTTAAATATGAGTTCTTTCGGCTGTTCGACTGAATTGGGTCATTATTCCCTTGTTTTCTTCTTTGGGATTTCTCACATTTGCAGGTTCTATGCAGCAGACAGTGTGTTTACTGCTGAAGGAAAAATGAATCATAACTTGCGTTCAGAGAACATGTCTAGATTTGTTTTTGATCACGGATAAACAGCCATTCACACAAAACTGCTCCGTCAAACCTACTGTAGCTCCAAGACACCCACGGCCCCTGCGGGCTAGGATACATTTAAATCCGTCATGGGTCTCGGCCAGAGCTTTTCAAATCCATCCGAAACCTCCTACAAACGAGGATGCGGCATTGGGGTGGACTGCCGACTCGTCTCACCTGGCTTCTTGTAGCTGACGTAGATGTAGAGCGCCATGACGATGACGTTGGTCAGCAGGGCCGCCCACCAGTTGATGACGAACATGACCACACAGCAGAGCACCGCCCCGGCCAGGGACACCCACATGTTGTAGTACTTGAAGCTGGGACGCCACCCTGTGTCATGGGGAGGGGGTTTTTTTTTAGTCGTACCCTGAAACACACCCTCTCAAAGCACACCCCAAGCTGGTCAATACTCTAGGACTTGCTAATGCTGGACTAAGAAGCAATCAGACCTTGGGTCAGCCAATCGGTGGCAATGCCAGGGTCTTTTTTTTTTTAGCGGACAAAGGGACGTTGTATCAACCCCTGGCCGACTGCTACCCAGATCCCAACCCAGGTGTAATCAGGCCCATTTTCTGAAACAGGGCAGAATATGACTCACTTTGTGATTACTGACTGACACAAAAAACACTTTGCCACAGAGCATTTTGTCCTGGCGCTTACTCAAAAATCAGGTTCACTTCACTTCACTTACACTTTCACTGCAGTCAGCCAATATGTTGAAACTGAGCGCTTTTTCCCATGTAAATTTGCAGGGAGTAAAACAATGGTGTTAATGAATTTTCACTGTTAAAAAATGAAATGGGTGCACATTTTAATTAAAATGTGTTAGCACCAGTTAGATTACAGCACAAAACTGTTACATCCACTGGGGGACATTTGCTTGTGACATACTAAAACTAAAGTAGTGGGGATTTTTAGTGAATTATACCAAATAAAATACGATAAAGATGTACTAAAAGACAATGACCAACTACAAATAATACATGACTTAAAGGGTACATTTGGGGTGAGTCATTTCCTTTGGTTATACTGTACTTTGCCATTTGGATTCCATTGTACTTCGCGCCACAACAATTTGAATTCCAGTATAAACAGGCCATTGGCCAACTGTAACATGTCTTCAGTGGCAGAAACTAATGACGCATTTTCATATTACATTTCCTTTACCATATTGTTTTCTTTAGAAGACTGTCAAATTGCTCAATTCAACAATTTACATACAGCTTGATACAATTACAGCCACTTACTTGCTCAACAGGGCCCTACCCCTAATTTAAAATCAGCCCCATTTTGGTTACAAGCCTAATTCTGTGATCACTTTAAAACTCAGTATCATGTTCAGTCATAACATACAGATTAATTTGACAGCCCTCATCTTAGAAATGTACCCTTTAACTACATGTAATGTGTACATGTAGGGTTGTGTGTACAATGTCACAATTATATGTAAAATATGTACCTGGTGTTCTGGTACAGCTTTGGTATTGAGGGAGAAACATAGACTCTTTATAGAAATACAACTGGTAGACAACAACACACAAATGTTTGTCATTGCAACACTTCATAATGAAAAAGTTTAAAGAACTTCAGTGATAAATCTGATGCACTGAGACATTCAGTTTTCATAACAGAAAATTCCAGCCGTTAACCGAAGAAAAAAAAAACAAAAGAATTCCAAACCAGATTTTTCGGTTAAAGCTTTGAACTTTTTTTCAAAATGACTGAAAACATATTGACAACAGCAACTCTGCAAGAGTCCAATTACTCCTAATCAGCTCCAAAATGAGATGATCGATGTCAACCATAATTAAGCCCCACATCCTTCTCCCTTGACTGACAGTAAACAGCCTTTCAGCAGATACAAAACAACCGCTGTACTCTCACCGGCACCCAGGATGCGTATAATAAAAGTCACAACATGGAAATTAGCTGCAAAATATTGACAAAGAAATTATGTACTTAATATTTACATATATTTCCACTGACATAAGTGTTTTGACCTGCAGATAATTACACATGCCAGGGTAAGAAATGCAAAACAACAAATAATATTATGTATCACGGACACGGAATAAGATTCCTTTCTATGGAATCCAGTGCCTAGCCAAAACGTGTCTTCAGGAATGTGGACAGTAAGAAGATAAAGGGTAACGTCATGGATTGTTTGTCAACACTGCTTTCCTGTGGGTTTCTCTTCCCACAATCCCCTGCTTCAGGAAGAAACAATGTCATTCCCGCTGTGGATGGCGTGCAAGGGGGAAGGAAGCCGTGGCTGCAGTGGGGTCTTACCTGGGGAGTTAGCCAGGGAGGCGTGGAACACAGAGAAGTTGATTAAGGCATAAGAGGCGAGGAAGAAGTTTGAGATGATGGGAGCGATGACGTTCAGCTCGGCTGGAAAAAAAAAAAACACAAAAGACGGCGGTTAGAGCCATATGGGGTTGGGAAGGGAAGTCAGAATTTGAACAAAAGTCAGCTGGGAAGTGGGAAATGAAAAAAGCAGCTTTTACTGTCGTTTCTTTACGGTTTTCAAACCCAGTTTCACAGAAGGGGGTCTCTATAAAAATACGTAGATCAAATTTAAGGATAACATTTTTGGGGGAAAAAAAAACCAAAATGAGTGAAAGGCGATATTAACTAAATGAGCTTACCAATGAGAATGAAGGCCAGGCCGATGCAGAACGTCAGGATGTAGCCACGCAGGGGCTCGTTGTTCTTGCCGTAGCCCTTGGCGAACATGCTCAGGCCAGGGTAGATGTTGTCTTTGCATAAAGCCTGTGGGGATGGAGGGAACAGGAGGGAGTTGGGGGAGCAGAGCAAGGACAGCCCACAAAAATGACCTCTCACACGCGCGATCAAGGAAAAAGAGTAACAAACGAGAGAACACAGAACTGAGAGGAAGTCTGCAAGTGCAAAATCATCAAGGGAAGTCCCTTAGAGGCATAACAGGGCAAGGGCTCACCTGGAAGACTTTGGGGGCGCTGACCAGCGAGGCCAGGGCGGAGGACAGGGTGGCGGAGAAGATCCCGGCAGTGATGAGGGGGCTGAAGCCAGACACTACACTCATAACCTGTGGAATGAGCAGAGATCCTCTCTCATCCTTCATCTCTCATCCTTGGGATAAAGCTCTCTGTTCCCAATGAGACATTGTGCTGTGTGTCTGTTTGGAAACATTCCACAGCACTGCACTTAAGTGTACATGAAATTCAAAAACTGTGGCAGCATTCTTTAAAAAAAGTGCATTTGCATTAACATTGTAAAATCCACGTCACTGAAATGGCTTTATTAAAATATGATGAAAAAGAGATGAGCAAGTGCTTTCTGAGTCAGCAGTAGACTTATGGTATGCTGAGGACATATGCATAAAACATCCTCTAAGGTTTACAACATGGAGAGGCATTTTTGTGTGTATATATAGACAGACACACACACACACACACACACACACATCCATAATGCATAGATATATGTATACATGTATGTATGTATGTATGTATAAACAACTTTTAAAACAAACATAATATAATAATATATACCTTCCATAAAGGGCGCTTGCCAAGGAGCTGAAATTGACTGCAGTATGCAAAACTACGCAGGGAGGTAATTATGTGCCCTTCCCCCAACCCCTCACTATTGGCAATATTGCACACAGGAATTTATTTTTAGGCATACGGATCATGTGAAATTTGATAAGAACATGACTGCTTATGCAAGCACTGCAGCTGTGCTGCTTGAGAAGAAATGGAGGCAGCACGTGCATAACCCTGAGCACATACATTCACAAACTTCATCCCTGTTCCGCCAGAAATCATGGTTTGATCGGAGGCAATGCGCCGATCAATATACACACAGACCCAGATCAATACACCGGTCATGTATCACTCAATATCGCCGGCCACGTTCACGTTCAATTTTTGGTGGCAGCAGTGGGATTTGCTGCGCAAGGCAAAAACGTCAGGGAGATTAATGGCGAGCCTCTGAGGGGCTGCATACCTGATTGGCAGGCCACACAGCAGGGTAGCCGCTTACCGCTAATCAACTTTAAATATTTTCATTCCTCAAGTTTCATTCCGCTGGAAGAGAAACTAGAAATTGGACTGTGATACAGCCCCCGCTCAGAGGAGAGCCAAGCCAGATTACGAGGAAGCAGACAGAAAACGTAAACGGAGCGTACGCCGAGCACAACGTGCATGATACCGCGCGGTCTGTAAACTACTACAAGCAATGTGGCGATTTGCTCAGCCAGGCCCATCCCGCATAATGTAGGAGAGCGCCCCTGCAGCCCGTCACCGGCCTGGGCTATGACACAGGCGCCGAGGTTTTTCAGATTCCGCCGGTGTCCTTGTGCATCTCAAATATGATACCAGTGTCGGGGGAGCGAGGGGGTGGGGGTGGGGTTGGAGAGATGTGGCACAGCTGTGAATGCTCGCTTTCAGCTCCAGAGAGCTCTCTCATGACGTTGCACCTCCTCCAAAGAATGGGAAACGGGGGTTGGGGGGTGCACTGCAGCTCACGTCACCGCTGATCTACACTCGTGCCGCTGTCGTGACAACACTGCGATTGCATCACAGTTGATATTTTTTGGCAAAACAAATTTGTTGTGGAGATGCCTTATTTGTTCACACGTTCTTCTGGATCGATTCTCAATTGTCTGGGTTTAATTGAACCTCAAAGAAAATCGTGAGTGTACTTCCAGTTCGCTTTTGTAAAAAGATGTTGTGCAGTCTGGTGTTTTGTAAAAGCCAGTATATGGCAAAATTTTCAAAAGCACCAAAAAAAAACTTCAAAAACACTGCATTAATCAAAAAGTAGGTCACTTACTCCCTACGCCAGGTAGGTTTTTCATCTAAATCTTTTACACAAACAAATCTGTTTAGGCTCTAACACAAGTAGTATTTAAGATATGCTGGAGACAAATTTAACTCAGATTTTGGTTGTCGTTATTTTTTACCACATTTACAACTGCCTTATCTCAAGAACACAGAGGACTGATTTTTGTGGAAACTGACATGAAGACACAGATGTCCTATAAATATAGCAAAATATAAATCAAATTATAATTAAGTGACACCCTCCAAAACTAAAACTACACACAGGCATATTGAACCATTGAGTCGAACCACCAGCACTGCTTGAGGCATTGGCCAGTATCACTTGGAATGAACTTTCATAACATTCATTCCTCAGTGCAGTGCTTCCATTACATTACATTATTTGCTTATTAGATGCTCTTACCCAGGGAGGCTTGCATATTTCACATATTCATCCATTTATATAGCTCGATATTTACTAAAACAATTTGGGTACCCTCCCCCCACACACTTCCCCTTCTGTACCTGGAAGTCATTCTGGAGCCCATAATCACATTTTGTGCCATTGCAGGAGGAGAAGTCATAGCCAAATTTGCAGGCCACACCGGTGCAATGCATCTGGCTACTGACTGTGGTGTTGGAGCCGGTGGCATCTCGCACGATGCAAGACCCTGTGAGAAAGAGCGGAAAAACAAAAAGCACAAGACGTTTCACCTATCCCTATATACTCCTCATGATTCCTGTCAGAATTATTGCAGCTTTTGAAACAATATGGAAACCTTTACCAGGCAGACACTGAGTGCTTTAAAACGCATGAAATGTAGGTGATACTGTTCAACAGAAAATTCTCATTTAGACAGACACTTCTCAGATACTGTGAGACATGCAGCTCTATGCAGCCTTACTGTGATGCACTTAACCCTAAATTCCTGGCCAGCAAATTCTAACTCCAAGTATCACAAAACGTTCCGTTTCAGGAAAAACTACAATTTAGGGTGTGTTGCCCTTCCTTTCAAATTCTAGGTGCAACACCAATTAATAATATCTGTGTTTTATAAACCTGTTTCTAAAATCCACTAGGCTTAAACACCTATATAAAAATCCCCAAGCCTACGATAGACAAAACATGTATTTGACATAAATGAGCCTTTCCAACCCAAAGCCAGGCTGATGCACGTTTCTTAAAGAAAGGAGACTGTACCCAAAGTTCTTGAGATCTGAAGCTAAAACCCACCTGAAGAAATGGCCACACCCAAGTAAACAATTCCAGTAATCAATATGGCCAACAGAGTCCCTCTTGGAATGGCCATTTGTGGGTCCTGTGGACACAGAGCACATGCACTCAATCATACAACCATGTTCCTGGATCAGTTAACAAACTCCTGATCCTAACCCCAACCATTATGTGTTAAAGGGGGACACTGATCCACAATCAGTGCACCCTGGGGTGGGTGCCAGGGGGACCATCTACACCAGTCCTCACCGCCAGGTCTCCCGAGATGTTGGCACCAGCCAGGATGCCTGTCGCTGCCGGGAAGAAGATGGCAAAGACGGAGAAGAAGGTCTCGCCGCGGAAGTCCGGACCCATGTTCGCCATCATGATTTCGCCTGGAGGAGAGGGAGGGCACAGAGAAACCCGTGAGAAGCGCGAATCTGGCAACTCAGAGAGAACAAGACCCATCAATCTGAGGGTCAGAGAGGCAGTGAACCAAATATCAAATGATTTAACTGGATTAGCCTTGTGATTTCAGCAAAATTTTGCAGCTCTGCATTCCAGTTTAGGGTGGTTTGGGAGACCGCTTCCCATCCGAGATGGGAAAAGTGTAATCATTTCCCACTGGTGAATACTTCTGATCACCAACACAGACTTAAAAAAAAAAAAAAATCTGTGAATATTAGCGGATTCATTCATGAGGGTGTGAAGTGAATCACAGATAAGGTGTCTATCACTTTGGAATTACAAATGCACACAGAAAAAGTGCGAAATGCTTTTAAGCAAAGAATTGGAACAAACCGTTATAGCCGAAAAAGCCTCTGGATTCCTTAGACTCCATGGGGATGAATGTCCCAATGAAATAGTTGAAGATGGCCATGACCAAAATGACCAACAGGATGATCTGGGCCTGTAAGAGAAGGAAAGAGGTGGTTTCAAAGACACTCTACAGATCTAAATCATTCAAACACACAATGGTGCCCATACCTCAAAAAGTACTCTGGGTAGACGCAACTCTCAGATCTAAGATCAGCTAGCCCACCACCTATACTACCCATAAGAATTCTGATTCTGATCACAGATCAGTTCCTAAGGGCATAAATTAACTGCCAGCACCCACAAAAGCCACCAACAAATGCTGATTGATGCATTAATTTCTGGGTACCTCCATTATGGTACAGTTTATCAACATTGCAACAATTTAACCTCCACAGCAGCAGGTCCTGAGACCTCCCAAGAAGACCAGGTTGTTGTTGAAAGAGGTGTTGGTAGGCCAGTAGGGGGCAGTCTTCCCACTGGCCCACTGCAGTGTCAAAGCAGGCTTTTGGATTTTCTGTTAAGCCAAAGTTCTGACTCACTGTTGACATTAAAGATCCCATGGTGCTTGTTAACACAGCCGGGGTGTTAACCCCCCTGTCCTGGTATAATTCTCAAATGATCTCTCAGTATTTGGCCACTCAATCATCCCTCCTGATGTTGGCTGGATGCACAGTCTCTGGCATTCTCAGCCTACTTCGCTGACCCAGGTTGCTGCTGAAAATTAAAAATGCTGTCATCGGCTCAACCGATCGGATTGGTTTAGTCAACCAACCAGAGCACTAAAAAGGAGGAAGGAAGTATGCCCACCCTGCACACTTTGACGTGCTCAACATTCCATGGTGAAGGCGCTTAAAGGGCACAACCCAAGTCACGGTTCTCTAAATTTGACAGACGCCAATTGAGAGACGGCTTAACACCCAGAACCATGCCTTAAACCCTGCAGCACAGCGCTGGCTTGGCCTCAGTAAGTGGTTAAAGGAAAGGCTTCCTGACTGGAGGGACAGCATTACATTACGTTATATTACATTATTGTTATTTATCAGACGCCCTTACCCAGAGCAACTTACACAGGTTACAACTTTGTATGTTACCCATTTATACAGCTGGATATTTACTGAGGCAATTCTGGGTTAGGTACCTTGCCCGGGAGTACAGCAGCAGTGCATGAGCTGGGAATCGAACCAGCAACCTTTCGGTTATGAGCCCTGTTCCTTACCATTACGCCACACCGCTGCCACTGCCACTGAGACTCACCTTGGCCTCCCACTCCATCCCTGCCACGGAGATGCCCAGCAGCACGATGATGGTGATGGTGCCGATGATCCGGATGTCGTTGACCTCGTCAGTCATGAGGGCGTCCATGCCCTGCCAGTCACAGAGAGGAGAGACGCAGCACGGAGCCGAGTCAGTCAACGGGCACCCGACATCTCTGCCCTCATACAGCTTTACTGCCATGTCAAAGGGTCCGTAATACAACGTGGCTGCGATACGCACACACGCACGCACACACGCACGCACACACTCCAAGACTCTCAAAGCCAAAGATATAAACGCTGTACAAAATAGACACATAACCTCTAGTGAATCTCACATCTGGCAGAGAGTGAGCCAGAAAAATAACCCTGGGACTGAACCTCATTCAGACAGTGGACTATGGTAATTGGTATTTAAGTCCTGGTAGCTGAGATTGACAACCATTCTATCTGAAAGTAAGGGAAGATGGTGTGTGTGTGTGTGTGTGTGTGTGTGTGTGTGTGTGTGTGTGTGTGTGTGTGTGTGTGTGTGTGTGTGTGTGTGTGTGTGTGTGTGTGTGTGTGTTGGCATCATCCGAAATGGCGCTTTAGTTAAAATACATCAGAAGACCTTGGAGGAATTCGGTCATTTATTCATTTTGCATGAGCACGTTCTATTAATAGGACCTTTCCACCCCTTTCCAAACAAACCGGGAGAAAACTCAGCAGCTGTGAAGAAACGAACACCACTCGCCAGACTGCAAGGGATCAAACTGGAGATTTACACGACACCCAGATCTAACCTGGATTTTAAAAAAAGTCAGCATTTATTTAATAATAATTTCATTGCTGGATTATTTACAAAGTTTTAGCCATTGAAACTCCACAGCGCATTCAGTAACAGTGGTTCCCTGGCGGGAAAAAAAACTGGGTTGTCTCCTAGAGAGGAAGGCGGTTTGACTGGATTGATGGTGAGTGAGGAGAGGAGATTTCGGATGTGACACGACTTCCAAGGGTCTTACCTGAAGCAGCTCGACGACGGTCTCTGCGAAGCCCACCACATACATGGCAACAGCCACAGCGTTGGCGAAGGCGAAGATGAGGCCGATGGACCCGCCAAACTCCGGGCCCAGACTCCTGGATATCAAATAGTACGCTCCACCTACGGAGCAAACAGAGAGGAATCAAAAGGTGTTCCCACATCCCCCCTTGATGACAAGCACATGAAATGGTCTCATTGCTATGGCAGCAAGAAGCCACCATCTTGTGCTGCTTTTCCTCAATAAATACATGTTGTTTAGTGTCACTTTAAATATTCCATCTTACAAACAGCAGTAATCATGGAAAGAAATCAGGTTCATAACCCCATAGAGACATGTTTATCGTGTATGAAGAACTATCACGCTGCAATCAAAAATGGGAGAAATTTCCTGCATATTAACCTACCTAGTGATATCAAAATAACACAGCTAAAGGTGATCACTGAACATTAAAAAGTATTAAAACAACTTTACACAGAAAGCGATTGTATAAAGTCGATTTGGAATGAGAATGAATAACACAGGCTCTCAGCCAATCACGGATCTGCAAACCTGAACTAGTGACGCAGTTCCTAAACCCTTGGCAGTGGGCCTTGCATTTATGGTCTATGTAAACTGCTGTAAGTGCACTGCCACTCAGCTGGGACATTGTGAGCTCTCTCTGCTTCTTTCATGCGGTGCATTTTTTACTGAAGTGTTAACATTATTGTCTGAGGTCTTGCAGAACAGAACATATCCGCTAATAAAGCTCTGTGTTTACAGGAGTCAGCACTGCACACCCCTCCACACAGACTCACTCACACTCACACACTCTCACACAGACTCACTCACACTCACACACTCACAGCTTCATCTTCCTATTTATTTGATTTTAGGAAGAGTTCCCCCTGAACACTGGACTATCTCTCAAATCTCCATGAGAGGGGCATTCAAGAGGAGCCTTGATAGGATTTTTAATATCTCCCAATCTTCCCCTGAAAATGCAAACATTTCTTTTATTTTCAGAATTGCCCATTCAAAACAATATATCGTTGTTTGCTCTCATCTTAAAAGCTGGAAGATTTCACTCATTTCCAAAACCCGTCTGTCCAAGCCCCTGAAACCACAGGCCAGGCTGAAGAGGGGATTGGTGGGCATTTCAGCAGGATGTGAACTGAATTATACCGCAAAGCCAGCAAACGGAGAGCTGTAATGAGTCCCTCTCCTTGATCCCGTTTTGTTGAGATGGCCGCTAATAGCTTTTGAAAGCATCTCGAGTGCTCATACAAACACAAGTGGGGGAGAGGAGCGGGGTGGGGGGTGGGGGTCAGTGGTCTCGCACTCAGGACTAATGCAGAGAAAGATTCTCACACATGAGCCTGCCACAGAGCCACAGAAAACACAGGTGGAGATGGGGATGACGCTTTGATGCTAGGAAACGCTGGATCTTCACATCACATGGTTTCCACTCTTCGTTTAGCGCAACACGTCACCTGCAGCCCACACAAAGCAGGAGGGTCAGTCTGTCCTAACGCCGGAGCTCCGACAATCCAAAACCAAACAGTGAGCCTCGACGGACCTGCTTCACTTGTTCTTTGAAAGTGGGACAATATGATATCGTGAGACAGGCGGAGAGGACCAGGGAATAACTGGAATACCTGGAGTGATTAGTTTCCTGGAGGATTAAAATCCACCACAAGCCAATGGTGGGGGAAAGCTACAGTAATCTGCACCCAGGCCATGTGATTCCGGTCAATTCCAACACTTAACGGGCAATCCCCTACTCGTTTCACCATGCAAACCACCTGCAAAACCACGCTCTGCACAGCACCAGGTGCATTAGCAACAGGGAGAAAAAAAAAAGAAACATGTTCATTTTTGTACTGTGCTGGGAATGCCAAACCGATTTAGTCATCGTTCATTGATAATTTGCGTAGCCTCGTTAATGCAAAGCAGTCGGTTGGAACCGATTTGTGGGTGGAATTAATGCTTTGCACAGGCACTCGTGCACGCACGGCCTGCCACGTAATTCTAAACAGAACAGTTGCGATCAATCATATCCCCGCGAGGAGTTTTCGAACGCGGCAGCGGGTAGGCCCTTCGGCTGTTTTTGTAGCGTCTCCGATACCGTCTCCAACCAATTCCTGCAGAGTCCCGCGGTATGCACTGAAAACATGAACCCCTTTCCTCAGATACCATTTCACATTTCTCTCACTAGGAAATTAAAACAAAAAAAATCAAACCCTTTGTTTTCTTTCGGCCAGGACGGAGGGGAACGTCCCGTATAAATTTCAGCTCTGCGTGCCAACCCCGCAAAGCAGCCATCACTCACTGGAGGGAAAACGGTAAGGATTTATGGAATACACTATTGAATATCCCCACACGCTGCGACCTCTGTGTAAGCAATGTCCTGGCTATCTCTGCTGCTTTCATTTCCATCCAAGTATATCCAAGCACATTTAAGTCAGCTTTGTAGATATTACATTTTCAGTTATGAGGATGAGAGGAACAAAAGGTTTTATTGAAAATCTTAAAACCCAGCAGCAGTACTCTCGAAAGGACAGGGCAGCTATGAAAGCTGAATTCTTGGGTCAGCGCAGATGGATCACATGTTTGCTTTGAAGGGTTTCAGATCTGAGGTTTGAGGGTGAACAGAAAGGTGAGAGGTACACAGCGACCTGCTTCTTCAGAGGTGGAGACAAACAGACAAATCGCAAGCACTTGCAAAGCCGCAGGAAGCAGGTAGCCAGGTTTCGGCGACACCCAGGGGCACGCAGGGACCCATTAAAAGACCTGAGACCTAGGCGAAGACGTGAACAGTTTCTGACAGGCGAGTGTAAAAACTTAGGATGGTTGCTATCCTAACAGAAATTAGGATTGTGTGGCATTCCATCACCAACGAGAGACTTATTTCGGAGGCACAAGAGGTCAAGGTGTCAAGGTCAGGTAAGCGGTGCCGAGAACAAAAAAAAAAAAACAAACACGACACGATCGTAACAGCAACAACGACATGAGGAGGGCAGTGTTGTGACCATTGTTTGGCTTTTGGGGTTTACACAGCACACCCCTGATATTTAATATTTTGTCAACGATGTTTATTTAGGGTTTTCATTCATTATTGTTTGTGTTGAAAATTATTGGGGGGTTCAAATGTAGTCCACCTCGCCCCTGCGTTACCCAACAACACAGACCTGATTAAGTCAGCAACACTTTCCAGCATATTTTCCCATTAAAAAGGAACCAATAGACAGGTTTCAGGCCTGTTAATTAGACTGATACACTGGCACATTCCCTGGAACGGAAAACTGAAGGACATAAGGGAGGAGAGAGAGGTGTGCGGTCACCGTGGCGACCTTCCCATGACCCCACTCTCCCGGCGCAACCGATGGGCGCAGCGTGATCTGACCCGCCGGGCTCTCGGGTTTCACCCACAGGTGACGGAGGCAGAGTGCTCTGTCCCCTAATTAAAGCCACGCCTCGCCCTCAACGCGCTGTCTGATCAAATCAAACGCATGGCTGCGATCGGGAACAGGTTTACAGAGGCGCGGCAAGTGCCTGAGGAGAGTGACTTCACCTAAGGTCCCGCAGCAACTGGTGTCCCTTTTCACAAGAAATACACTTTTCACAAGAAATACACTTTTCACAAGAAAGTCATCAGGCTGCCACTTCCTTGCCACCAAGACGCGTTCAGGATTTGAATGAATGACTTTGTTTTTTTGTTTTTTTTTCCTTTAACCCTTTCGCTCCAAGTACATGACTGGACAAGCAGCAAGCCCACAACCAGAGCTCAGGAAACAGTCAGAAGTTACGGTCCTTCGCTCGTCTCGCAAAGGACACTGCTTCTTCTGTCCAGCGCTCTCCTGTTTATTACACCCTGACCTTCCTCTGAGCGCAGACATTAAAGAAGCAGGGTGATGACAGGTTGTGGAGGGGAGAGTTAATTAAAACTCCCTGCTTTTGGAGGTTAGGTGAAATATCCAGGCCAGAGACCCTGAAATTCCTCAGTGGGCGATTCAAATTAAGTAAGAGGGATTAATCAAATGTTGTCTGCTTCTAAATGAACTGCGCAGATTTAAGATCTGGAAAGGGCGAAACGTTCCCTTGAATGATCTACCACTTTCTCCAGGGGTTCCTTTATCTTCTAGCTGCAAGTTGACCCGAGGCTTCCAAGCGAAACCGGTTCCAGTCTCATATGCCCCTTCCAGAATTCCCATACAGTGGGGAGAACTTTAATCATGACTGAGGAGCTTTTAAAACTGAAAGCCTAGTGCTTTGTCTTTGACAAAACGGACAACACTAAGTCTGGCGGTTGTAGAGATTAATGTAAAACACTGCTTAAATGAGAGCATTTTCTTTTGTTTCTCAGAGTTAAGGAAACACCACTGAGCAGAAGGAGAGGAAGTTAATTTGACCTTGCTTATGCTTAAAGTTGAATTCAAATCTTTTATTTATTCATTTACAGAGAGGCAGTTCTCTCCCTCCCCTTTCCCTCCACAAATGTACTGTATGATCAATACCATTGTGCCAGCTGCTAATGAGTTTTAGCACTTAGAGCACAAAGGGGATTGATAAACGTTCATCATCTACCTAAGTGGTGTAAATTACCTGGATTTGGGGAGGCATTAATGAACGGAACACGGAGCGCTTACGCAACCGCACACAGCTGTTAGTGTCAAGCGCAGTGAAGCGAACTTCCTGTTGGGGGTAAAAGCTACTGCAGCTTCCTTTGCGAGGCTACAGCCCTGTTCCAGGCACAGCCAACACCCTGTCAGACTGTAGGCGGGCGATGTGGAATATGCCGAACCTGCTGGATAAACAGGTTCACAAACATGAAGCCAACTTGCGCCAGTGCAGTCTGATAAGGTGCACTGATGCAATACACTCCATGCCCTATCACTGTTGCATTTCAGATGCAACTGGAAAACCTTAGAATGCTAACATATCTAAATTTTTTCATCGTTTCTATACATTCTCGTATGCCAAGACGTTTCGCTGTGCTATTTTTAGGTCCGTTCACACTCTGAAAACGGTAAACTGATAAAGACTGAAGGCTTTTCCATCTGGTCTCATGATGGGAATGCTTAATTTAGATGGTGAATTTGGGTGCGTGATGCTGGCCCCTATTCATTAGGTTATTTTTGGATGACATGTATTCCCAAATTATCCCCCATGAGTCATGAAAACCCCCCACAAGAAACTTTATGGCGTATTAATTAGGTGGCTAGTTGACTTGGCTAGTGGACACAGACACTAAAGTGAACATTGCTGTACACACCTCCTCGTACAAATCCATTGGTCGCTATCGCTGAGGTGGAGAGGCCGGTGATGGTGGTCACCACCGTGGCCATGAGAATGATCACACAGGAGAGAACTGTGAAAAGAAAAAAAAAATTATAATTAAAGAAGAAATTAACCACTGAGGATCTGTCCACAGTTACCCGAAACCCATGGTGAATTTTCTAGGAAGTCAGCTTGACACAGTTCTGGATGCTCTCCTGACAAGTCAGAACGACACCTAACTGGGCTGAATGACCTGTTCTTGAAACAAAACTCTGCGTGCTGCTGGGTTCTTATATTGCATCTGTAAAAAAGCTAATCCATCCACTATAAACACCCCCCGTGTGGGCGCTACAAAGAGAGAATATCTGTTTACAAGATCGCAATAATGGTATCGACTTACTACCAAGCTGCAACTAATCTACCGGGGATGGGATTCATTTTCTCCTCCTAATAAGACATTCTGGAGGGGTACGCTAACGGTCGCAACGACTGAGGAGAAGAGGCCTGCGCCTGACAGCCGGCCGTTTGCACCGTTCTGCTTCGGCACTTTGCACCTGTGCGGTAAGTGGTGGTGGGTGAGGGCAAGCCGAGAATTGAAACAGTAATTTTCGCAGAGCCGTGAAATGACCCCGGGTTCTGGGGAGGGAGTGGGGGGGGGGGATGTTGCTTACCGATGCCAGCCTGGCCCACGATCCAGGACATGCGGATGAAGAGCATCACGCCCCAGATGTTGAGCATGCAGCGCACCTGTGCAGGAAAGCGGGGTGGGACAAGGGTTAAGCGCACTGGATTCGTTCATTCATCGGTGCAAGGTTTCCAATGGAAACACCAATATGCCTCCAACATCCGGGACAAAAGGCTGCATTATACCGAGAGCTGGCCTACATGCTCACTAACTTTTACAACATTATGAAAGTACAAACAGAAGTCTGACATTTGGGTAAGCAACAGTCATCGGACAAATACAAGCAACAGGAATCTCCTGGTGTGTGATATAAGACTGGAGGGTTTATTTCATGCAGAGTTGTACAATTCCAGCCCCGGAATGGATGTAAAGACAATGTAATCCAGGAGTCAAGCCAGCAATTGCTATGGAAACAGTGAATGTACCTGACTATTATCATAAATATTACATTTGAACACCTGCATTTAACTGGTAAGCAGCGTGCATATGCAGAAATTTGAGTTCAGCTCATACATCGCAAATGCAAGACCCAGAGGAAAATCAGATTAGGTTTAATCTTAAGGTTCATGTAGGTAAAAAATGGAGGCACTTGCTTAATGTTACTTGAGGCTGAGTAGACTGAATCAGAGCCAGAGAGAGAGAGAGAGCTTTCTTCAGTACAGCATATTTGTATGTTGTCCGGGTTGCTTTGGTAACAAAGGGATCCACCTCTTTGAACCAAAATGAGGGCAAATTAGGTTCCTTCGGAATGATCATCAAATTGAGATTTCAAGATTAAAGGAGGATGCTTCCTTGATTCCACTGCGGACCACAGCTAACGAAATGAAGGCTCTTCTATTTTCAGAGCCTCGAGCCCATCAACGCGAATCCACGGCAACTAAATTGTAGCCTGCCATTGACATGTGAGATCGTCTAAGGCGGCGAGTAAATTAGTTTGTCTTTGTCTGAAAAATTAAACTGGCAGTGGCAAAGAAAATGAGAGATTAATATCGAAGGAGAGGAACTGACAAACTGATTCATCATTATTTCAGTCTCAAGGGACTCATTTCAGGGCTCGACTCAACAACATTTTTTGGCAAACAGTCATTATCTACAGCTTTTACACGTTATCACATGGGATTCAGTGTTATGGCGCAGGCATGCTGTTAACCTCCTCCCACTCAACATTTAACAGCATGTTATTCTCATATATTTTGAAAGACAAAAATATAACTGTTCACCTTCCCTAAAAAAAAAAAAAGTGCAGCGTGGAAATGTGAACAGCGTGTCTTGCAAAAGGTTATATTTCCATTGAAAAACCAGATATGCCAAATCTTAGATGACAATGACACAGAGGGAAAGGAAAAGAAAGGCTACGCCTGTCAAAATACAGTCTGGGTGATGAGAAGCACAACACACAGGTGGCTTCTGAAACAAATGGACTGGAGGGAAAAGGGTAATGCAGTCTATAAAAATCCTCAACTTTCAAACAAATAAGCACTTCCTCCAAAAAGAAAAAAAAAGGGACAGGGTTTGCAATTTGGCAAGACATGCTTTACGCTACAGCAAAGGGCGGTCAGTTTGTAATAGACTTTCATGATTTCTGTGCAACATTACAGGTGCCTATGATAGGCCTGTGAGATGACAAACGCTTCAACTGTTGGATGTACCAAGCGTTGAGTCTCATAAGCACCACAGACTTGGTGTGCCCTACTAAAGGCCTCCCCTGGGGTTCATACTCATATACTTAAAGAAAACTATATTCATTTTGAGCACCGATTAGACATGCGTGTTAAATGATTAATTAATAACTTTTCAGAGGATAGCTCTAAATGCCTGTTAGAGTGGAATCAGCATGTCAAATACACAGAAGAAGAAATTAATGAATTGTTCAGCACTGTGCTCAGCCAAAACTAAAGTGCCGTGCTATTCTGACTGTAGAACCGAAACACACGGGCATGGGATGGAGTCCTGTCTGGCAGGGTTCGATCATGAACGCAATTCCCACACGTGGCAAAAAAAACAAAAACAAAAACAAAAACAAAACAAAACCCTGAGCGAGGGCCACGCGGCTCGTGCAGTGACGCGCTCGTGTGAGTCTTTGCCGTATCGCGCGAGTGGGCGACCGAGAGCCAATCCGTGGGGGAAGCGTAATGCTGATAGTGACAGGAGACAGATGCAACGCGGAGCATAGCGGCAGAGTACACAACAACCCCCCGGCAGCACGTGCACACTGTACGCTGTGGCAGAAGAGGAAGGCTGTCCACCGGATCTGCCAACAGCCCCGCCTTCCAAACACCGAGCCCTCTGCCGTCCAGACAGGACTCACAGGTGATGAAGTCAGTTATTAAAGTTCTGCATTTGAGAAAGATGATGCTGGAGAATTTTCCTTTATGAATAAACCTCCAAGCATGGCCATGCATTTCCAAAAAAAAAAAAAATTCTTGGGATTTCAAAGCCTTTTAGAAAAATGCTGAATACATTCCAATTGATTTTACCGCTTCCCTTGGGGCCCACTTAATGCGCACAAGCAATAATTTGGCCTTGCTTGTTTTTACAGCAGCTTTAAGTGTGTACTAAGGACAGTTAATGGAAGGAGTTAATATAAATGATAATGACTAAGAAAGTGCATTGACATTAAAAACGTCAGCTCGAGAGGGCATCTTGAGGATGTTCTCACAATAAAAATATGCCAATTAATGGGACCAAAAAAGTCTTGATGTCAACAAGGGTCTTCTTGGCAAAGAACCTTAACTTGCTCCCTGAAGTGCAGTGCAGTTTTTTTGTAAAATCTTATAAATCCAACAAAGTCTAGCTGTTCTTGTGCTCCCTTTTGTTAGTTTTCAGCACTAAAAATTTGCTGAGGAGAGATTTGTAGATTGTGGGATTGGTGGAGTCTCAAAAAGTTAAAAGGGAGGGTAGCTTAGTTTGCAGAGAGTTAATGGCCCTCGTTACATCATTATGTTAATCTAAAACTGAAATGGAACTGCACAGGCTGTTTTATACGACCCCTTTATGAAGCGGCTTGGTGTTGTTTTGCGGAGAGGGTGTGACACTCACCAGGACACCTTTAATCCATCCAAACTTGACCACGCCCTTCGACTCGGCTGCCTCTTTGGCTGCCGCCTCCTCTGCAGGGGTGAGCTCTTCCCCATTGGCGAAGCCGTCCTCAAAGGGCTCCTGGGAGAAAAAAGGAAGAAAAAAAAAAACAGAACCGTTAGCAACCTGACACGGCCATTAGAGATCTCCAACAAAGCTATCAACGACCCTCGACACGGACGTTAATGACCCTGAACACAAGGGGTAGGAACCCTTGACACAGGCGTTTGCGATATCCAGCGCAGGCAGTAACAACCTGTAACACGAGCGCTAGCGACTCGTGACACAGGTTCTTTGGAGCCGACTGTGCTGTCAATATTGTATGTCTTGGACCGTGTACTTTTTGCATAGGAAGAGTTAAGTTCTAATGTTAAAGTCTGAAAACTAAGTGGGTGAAACAAAACCCCAAAGACTGGGAGTATGTCCTACAATAAAATGGTTCTAAAAAAATTCAGCGTTAGATCTGATTTCTCCTTGTTTTGATTGTTTTTATATTCCCAAATGGAGTCCTAAAGCCTTGCAAGGAATGTCTAATAAGTATTATCTCCATCGTGTTCCTGAACTCACACACACACTCACACACTCACACACTCACACACTCACACACTCACACACACACACACACACACACACACACACACACACACACACACACACACACACAGTTTTCTGTCCTTGTATCTGTGAGCGAAGGTCAAACACAGGAAGCATCCCTCCTGTGTCCACACAATGCCGTGACGCGGGTGACCGCCCCCCGCTGGTCTCCCCTGACTCCCTCGCCCGTTCAGCCCGTTGCCATGGACACTCCCGGGGATGCCACGAGGCCTCAGAGGACGCCCCCTCCCACCACCTTCCCCCTCCCCTCTCCCCCTCACAGGTTTTCCACGTCCTGCCCTGCAATGAGGGGCGGGACAGGGCGCTGTGAAGATCAGATATATACGGGCAGAACAGGAAATCAGAATGCACGCCCCAATCTGGCCGCTTCTTCCTGTGTTGCGGGAATTGAGAATCCACTGAAAAAAATTCGGCTATAAAAACCCAGGGGGTTGACGCCTCACCTGAGTGCCAGCCCACACCCCATCGGTCGGCCTCCTTCCCCTGTACCCTCTGCTTCAGATCGGGGAGGCAATCAGCCCTGGTGAGAGAGGGTGGGGCCCCACAACGGCAGTGTTGTTCTCGGCCTGCGCTGCTCCGCGCCCCGCCTCGGCCTTGCTGTAAAATGAGTCCGGCCTCAGCGGCGTCCCCTGGGCGGGCATTACGGGGTGTTGACACGCGGGGAGGTTATTGAACGTATGGACGACCCTGAGAGGGTGCAGTATTTATCCCGGGCCCGGCTCAGCGCTGCCGGGTCGGCCGGGTCACGTTACAGATCTACAGGCTGATACAAGCAGGGCCCTTGCGCCTCTGCCCCGCCCACTCGGCTCACTGCTAGCGCTCCTAGCCAGAGCCTCCAATCCCCCCCAAAAACCCACCCCGAGTGCCCGGGAGCCAGTCGGAGAACACGCAACACAACTCCACAAAACCATGCAGGAACGAGGCTCCAGCAACTAAACACTGCATCTGGCCAGAAACCGCTGCCCAGCTTACAGCCAAACTCAAAGGGAATTTTAGAAAAAAAAAAATGATTTGAATAAATAAATCCTTAATCCCCTGAACCTTGTCTCTATTAGTATTAAGTAGCTTATGCCATCAAGGTAATTTTTTTTTTTGTTTTTCCTCAAATATTTTCCAATGTCAGATCACTTAGCTTTTCATAACAAAGCCCAGAACATTGCTCCTGTTAGTTTGCAGTAGATACTGATGACTCAGTGCAGGGGATGTGTGTTCAGACAGGAAGGTCTCTAATATAAATGAATGATGAATACAAGAGGAGTTATTTTTCCTTTGGGGTTCTCACATGCTCCTACGCGGATTCAGATTATAGAATTACAGATTTCACATTACAACAGTAGAATCATTTTTTCCCTCCTCTAACCAGTGCATGACATCATACATGCCCTTGGGCAGCTCATGTATGTCACACACGCCTTTGGGGTGATTTGTGATGTCACACACGCATGACTGGATTGTGATGTCAAACACGCATGACTGGATTGTGATGTCACACACAGGGGGCGGGTCTGGCAGTGGAGTGGACAGAACGCTCTTCCACAGGCCCACACAGATGTCCCGCTCTTCCACACCTCTTCCTGAGAAGAGCCATCTCCTCACAACGCCGTGCTGCTTGGAAAGGAACTCAGCCCTAATGCACGCGAACGGCGCCCGGTTCTTATCTGATCCTGAGAGGATTCTGACAGGAAATTCCAGAGAATCAAACATGTAATGCATCAAATGCTTCACTCCTGCGCTTGGCTTTCTGAGACGCGAGACGAGACGGCCGGAGAGACGGATCAGCGATCATCTTGGGGGATCTTGATAAGCTCCATCCGGCGGAACTCACGAGCCCTTATGTCATGACGTCAAACAGGGGGAGGTCTGTATCTGGGATGCAGGATGGTCTAGCGGCCTGCACCATGTGACAGAGGACACAATGAACAGATCTGCCATTACAGAAGCACGCTTCTCCAACAATGGCTCTGCGAATTATACTATAGAATTAGGAATTATAGAACAGCGCAGTGCTTCTGGCATGTACCACAACATGTGACGGGGGCCCATCGGCTGTGCCGTCTGTCAGCGGCCGCTCCTATCCCGTGTCTCACGGCGATGAGATAGCATCGCCGGGTCCTCGCCGTGTCAGGGGCGCTGGGCCGGCGAGGAGGCGGGGCGGGCGGCCCAAAAAACGGGCGCATTGTCCGAGACGCTCGGAGCTGTCGACACCTGGGCCCGGGGGTCACACTGCCTCAAGCCAGGCGCTGGGGAGGGGGGCAGGCCAAACTCACGACAACCAATACCATGTCTCCTTTTATACACATCAGCCAGAGAGACATAAGAGGGTACAAGAGACCCATTGCTTTGAACAACAGATGAAAAAAAAACAACTTAATGGTATTAAAGAGAGGAATAATAAAAGCTATTTAATTATAATCAAAGGGTTATTGTAGTTGTTATGAATGGTTTAATACTAGACTATTAAATAACAACTACTAGACATTTTTGTTGTCAACGGGCAGTAATAACATTCTAATTTTAAAACAATATATGTCATATTATGTGAATTATTTAATATCATATATCATCAGTGAAAAGTACTGATTTTTATCACACAAACAGAGAGTTATGTAATAACATTTTTTCTACATGTCAACTATGGGTGAATCTGAATCCTAGCAGAGAGAGGCTTGACAGGCAAGAATTAGCCAATCAGAGCTCATGAAATTCTACACCTCAGCATCCAGGAGCCCTGGGTGTTTGCCACAGACAAACCCTTTGAGACCATACTGATCTCTCAGAAAAACAGCTCGGGAAAAAAAGCTAAGACAAGACAAAGAGAGAAAGAGAGAGAGAGAATACTACAGAAAAAGAAATTAAAAAACGCCTAGAAAGGAAAAGCAGCAATCCCGAAAGAAATTCCTCCTGTACAGCGGGGACCGGCCCCCGGGTGTTCCCTCTCAGCTGGGAGAGCTCGGCGCTGTGGGGGAGGGAGCAGAGGCTTCTCACGCATCCCGGCGCAACGCTGTCGGCCTCGGCTCTCCACGCCTCGCGACTCAGCCGCCTGTGGGACGTTACCCAGCCCACTACCGGTCAGACAGGTTCGGCTTCATTACCTCCCGTCAGAGAGGAGTACAGGGCGCACTGCATCGAGCAGGGGTCCCCTCTCCACACAGAGCCTCATTACATTACATTACTGTCATTTAGCAGACACTCCTGTCCAGGACGACCTGCACAGGTTACAGTTTTTACATGTTATTCATTTATACAGCTGGATATTTACAGAGGCAACTGTGGGTGAAGTACTTTCCCCAAGGGTACAGCAGCAGTGTCCCAGCGGGGAATCAAACCAGTAACCATTTGGTTACGAGCCTCGCTCTTTACTACTTTACCCCTGTTGCCCCCTGTTGACTCAGTCAGAGGGGGAAGCTGGGAGGGGGGGGTGGGGGGGTTAAGCTCTACAGGGACAGAGATGAGGCCCTTCCTCTGGTGAACCGGGCCCTCACTTCCCTCAATTAATGGAGCGCCGCACCATCGGCTTTTAACAGGCATTGATTTCGAATGATGTCAGCCTTCCTCCCGGGACATCCTGTCAAACGAGCGGACACAAAAGCCAGCAGACCAAGGCCGGGAGCTCGGAGTCACAGCAGCCACACAATGGGGCGAGGAAACGGGCAGCGCTCGAAGGATTGTCTTCAAAGCACAGGAGATGCACCACTCTATTTATAAAGCAAAAAACAATAAATCAGATTAGCAGTTTTTTTTTCTATTAAGAGTACATGCAGTACTCCCTACTGTATTTAAGCTATACAAATACTGGGATGGCTCCAGTTATGTAAATATTTGTCCTGGGGAAAAAAAATTGCTTATGAAAATAATGTAAAATAAAAACTGCTCATTTCTTCCCTACAGCCATATGTACTGAAATAGGTCAAAATCGAAACTCAGTACAATGTCAAAAAAAATTAATTAAAAAAAAAAAAAAAAAAATCGATATTTAGCCTATACGTTTCCCATCAATATTCTTGTTTGTCCAATCTGATGCAATGATTGATCGATGTACATGTCCTAGACCCTGACATTCAGTAACTGTAGCGCCAGAGAGTTGCAAGCCTTCTCTTTGCGGTTCATCATCAAGGACACTGTGCTACATGTGTTCACGGGAGCTTTATGGAAGTCAGTGCCGGCTGTACTGGGATCAGCCAGCTGCCCCCTGACTAGACGTCATTCTATGAGACAGTCACTTGTATTATTAGGTCTGTCCATGGCAGCCGAGTAAGGAAGGAAGCATCTCGTCCACACCTGGAAACGTTCTTCTCTTATTGTACAAACACAGGGGGATGCCAGCTCCACACCGCACTGCCACATACCAGAAAAGCCACATCCTCAGTGTGCGGTGACACTGGACCCGAGCGGATAGCCTAATTGCCTGCTCCCTTTAACGAAGCATCACCGATATCCAAACAGAACAGGTGCCAGCTGAATTTCCCCCCATCCCCTGAGCAACACGTCGTTTCTGACCTAATACAGTGCTGTGTGTTTGCCAACGGGCATGCATTTCTATATTTATCCTTTTTTTTTTCTCCCACCGACTGGTTGATTATATCAAGTGACTCACTGTTCATACGTAGTTCCTGCCTTTAGCATTGCTCCCCGGCGTCCCCACTTCAGAAACTGCAGTTATGACACTAGCAAGCTGGCGCTGTTGGAAAGCACCCAGAGGGGTGTGACAGGCATTAGCTTCAGTGCTATTTGCTTAGCAGACACCCTTGCCTAAGGTGGCTTACATAACTACAGTTTATATATTACCCACATTTATACAGCTGGATAGGTACTGAAACGATTCAGCCCCAGCACCTGCTTCCAGGGTATGATGGCAGCTGGCCCCCCTCATTTGAGAATCGGAATCGAACCCGCAACCTTCAGGTCACAAGATCAGTAAAATGAATCGCTCTGCATTCAGGTGTAGAGCGCAGCTCCCCTACAGGTCTACGCCCCTCAGACAGATGCTGTCATGACACACACTGCATGAGCGGCGTTACAGGCCTATCTCCAGTGTCCTTGGACATGGTACTTCATCACAGCGCTGCACTGAACCTCCAGCTCAACCCTCCTAAATAAATCAGAGTGAGAGCCGCAGGTCTGGAGAGACGTATATGTGATGTCAGAATATGGGCGGAGAAAAACATGTCAGAGAATAGAGAAAAAAAATAAGGACAGTATGTTCACTGTATTCCTCGAAACCAGGCATGCCAGAACAAGATTGTATGCATTCTCCCGTCACTGCTTCTTAACCCGACAGAGGTTCAAGTTTGCATTAGCATGTTAAACCTTTGACAGTGCAGAATCTCAGAGAACCAGTAATCCCCTACACTCATACACAAGGGGAACCGTGTGGGGTAGTGATAAGCACCAGGGCTTGAAACCCAAAGGTTGCCAGTTCAATTCCCAGGTGGGGAACTGCTGCTGTACTGTTGTAAATCGCTCTGGATGAGACTGAGCAGAACTGCAGTCACTCATTTCCTCAGTTCAATATGTACAGGGAGACAAACACATCCATATTTAATGTCACCAGGACTCAGCTTCAGCTGGGCCCATCTTCGGCTCTCCCATACTTAGACTAGGTTCCCCACGACACTGTAGGTTTTACAATAATTATGTACGCCAACTTTAATTAAAAACCCAGCAAAGTGAATAAGAGACTAGTGTGCCCCCAGTAACTCCTCACACCTCAAAGATTCTGCATTTATTTCAAGCAGCATTGTCAAACTGATACAATGAAACTGTGGATCACCTACTGAACACATTCTGAATACATCTGCCACCAGAGGGCGCTCCCTTCAGAAGCGGTATACAGGGGGCTGCAAGGACCAGGCATTCAGACTTCACACTGATAAGATAATAACCATCGTGTGGTGAGAAGTGCGCTGCACCACAGAAGAACCGTACGATGACGGACAGCTCTACTGCCATGTGCAACGGGCATCAGAGTATGGCCTGCGTGTTGCTAGGGAACCAAAGGGATAATGCCACCGATGGCCCTTGCATGCCGGTGCGGAGGCCCGTTGTAGCCGTGATTACTATAATCTGTTTATCTGGCACCAGCGCGCCAAACAGCTGGGCAAGGGGACGTGGCGCATTCGGAAAAGGTGTCCTTTTCCCCGGGTGGAGCACGGCTCCTGTTACACAACCATTTCAAAAAACCTGCCCCTGGCGCTTTTTTTTTTTTCCTGAAGACTCTCCAAATTACTCCCGAGGAAACCAAGCCCTGCCAGGAAAGGCCACCGTTCCTGGCTGTAGGTAACCCGATCCCAGCCTAATTCAATCTGGAGGGAGACACCCCTTTTGTGAACCCCCCAGTACAGCATATATACTATCAGGGGAAGGAATGCGCCCCCAATCACCACACGCTCTCCCGGAGACACGTCTGGCTGATCTCAGAGCGATCCCTCCTGCCGTCGTTCGTTTGGGCCCACGTGTGTTTATCGCCGCCTTTCTCACGGGCTCTGCAGAGGTATCGGTGTGAAGGGCCCGTGTCACACTGCAGCTGATAAAGTAAACACACATGTAAGGGGGAAGCACGCAGGCCTACACACCCCCAATACAGAAGCACACAATAACGGGAACGCTGCCAAAACTACCGCAGATGTGCCCTGTTCTGACAGAGAGACAAAAGGTATAGGAAAGGGTTCGCGTTTTTTCCTCCACTGAGAAATTCTGGAGCCAGCAAAATACTTGCGTTTTTTTTTTTTTTTTTTTCTTCAAGAGTACTACCCTTGAAAGACAAAGATAATTTTAACCCTCTTCAAACCTAAGACATTGTCTGATGAATTGTGTTGGGCTTTAGTGAGAATGATTAGTTTGCCCCGTTTGCCCTTGCTTGTCCACTGATTCCAGGAGGGCACACATTACATGGACAGTAAGAAACTGGCTGATGACTTAGATCCAAGAATGATGAAAGATTTGAGATTTAAAAAAAAAAAAAAAAAAAAAGTCCAGAGACATGACGGCTCCTTGTTCATGGGTGTAATATTCCTTGCCAGGGTCCACTCTTTCAACAGTGGCATGAAACTTGCAGGCATGTCACAGTCCACCTTCCTGCTTCCATGGAGCAACACATATGTGACAATCACGAAACTGGAGCCCTGGGCCTGAGCATGATCACACTGACCTGTTGAGGAGATAGCCGCTGCTTTGCCAAATTCCACAAGAGAACGGTTACAGCAACACTGCCAGGAGTCCAGTTATAGACAGATTGCAAAAATTACAGTCATAATTAAACATGGTCATCTCCACCGATTAACATGCATTACATACACACGCGAGAGAGTGTATGTATGTGTGTGTGTGTGTGTGTGTGTCAGTTTAACATCATCACCCACAAATAACAGCTGTTGAGTATGTCTGTGTGGCCAAGCATTAAACTCAGGGTAAGGTCTTCACCTAACTCAAATTTTTCAGCGGGAACACACTTTCACGTTTCCATATGCAAATAGTTTATTTGCGGAAATCTCAAAGTTAACCTGACAAAGCAGCATTAATGTAAATTAGGGAAAAATACTTGTATAGCACTATACTGGTATACAAAAGGCAGAGAAGAGGCTAACCTTGCAGCCTAAACAAAGCATTACTGACACCACACGCTTATCTGGCAGATAAGTCTTGCAATGTTACTGATATTATTCATCATAATTAACAGGCAACCACCACTGCTATCAGACTACCCTTAATATTTCTTATGGAAAAGATCTGCCAAGTCATATATTTACAGACCAGTTTTAAGACTACACAGAAGGAAGCCACAAAGAGCTAAACCTCTGACAATTCAATCCTCCCCCTTTGTAATATTATTATTTTTTTGCTATGTGCACAACTGGAGTTCCATGATCAATGAAATTTAAAACAGGAATTAAGAGCCCCCGACTGCAATTATACAAAGAATTCTTCCTTCATTTGGCTGTAACCGTTATTTGCTAGGCGTGGCAAGTTTGCTGGACACCACCTATTCATCCAGGCATTCCACAGTAGCTAAAGTAGCAGACGTTTTAATCGATTGGCTCTTTTTAAACAGACTTCCTCATTGCCACCTTACGTGCCTCAAACAACAAAAGGCTTTTTTTGCTGGGTTGAACATATACAGCAGTGCATTATATTCACTGGTGTTGAGAACTAATTTGAATCATATTTCTGGGTGGATTTGAAACGACAGATGTGGAAGACTGCGGGCTTCTATGGAAAGGACTGCCTCCCACTGCTCCACATCAGTGCTGGGAAAGAACAGCCAAAGCTTCTTATTGATCGGTTTTGTGGGACTCTGCCTAACTGGTGGTAGTCGGCCGAGCCAGGCGTGCCTGGAGGAAGCATGAGTCACAGGAGAGCTGGGAAGACAGGAGGACGCTCTATGACTTCTCCGTCTCAGCAACACCGATGAAACGTTCAAATATACGGCCGGAACACACAGGGAAGGGACCGCCCACCGCTGACCTCACAATTACAGAGAATGACTGGCGTATATACAGCGACTCACGACAAAATACACACACACAGAGTGAATTAGTCATAGAGATAACTGCCCAGATGACTGTCTTTACTGGAATCTCGAGCAACAAACAAGTGGTAAAGGTGTCAAAGAATCAAGAAAGAAAATGATAAAGGCATCAGAGAAAACAAAGGCAAGGCAGAAATGAAACAAATGCTAGAACAGCACACAATCAACACTCGCGCCAAAAGCGCCTTGTAGAGGCTAGGACCCCCCCCCCTCCAGCTGACATATTCTTAAAAGGCTCTCGGCGAGCTACAGAGGAGACAAATCCGTTTCAGTCCAAAAACATCCTTTGCAGCCCTGGCTTCCAGCGAGGATTAACGACATTTGGAGACACGTTTTTTCCATTCATCTGATAAGAGGGCCAAGCCCATGTGATCAGCGAGCACGGCTCGTTAGTTTCCACTGCCCCTGCAACGCCTTGTCTGAAGGTAAACAAGGCTCATTAGAGAGGGGACGAACAGCTTAGCATGGCCGCACCACTGTAGAGGGCTGGAGGACAAGTCAAAGTCTTTGGTGGCCGGGGCCTTTCCATCCTTTGGGTGGCTCCTTGTGGGGGAAAATATAGGGCAGTAGCGTGGCATAGTGGAAAGGGCTCACAACTGAAAGGCTGCTGGTTCTATTCCTCACTGCTGTATCCTTGGGCAAGGTACTTAACCCAGAACTGCCCCAGTAAATATCCAAATGGACAACAATGTAAAAAAAAATAAAAAAAAAAAAATTGTAACCTATGTCAGTTGCTCTGGATAAGAGCATCTGCTAAATGACAATATGTTAAATTATCAGCCATTTGTGACTAGAAACATAAGCTTTCAATCAAAGGGCAGCTTTGATTAATGAAGGCGTTCATCACATATAAGATTCAGCAGAAACACATATTCCTACACTCGGCACTCCTCCTCTAGTAGGTATCTGGGGAATGTGGTCAGTTAACTCTGACTAAATAATCCAAGAAACCAAAGCAATCCAGCCAGGAACAGGAGGGCGAAATCTGATTCGCTGTCAGAAGTATTCATCAGTTCAGTTCTCAAAGGAGACTGTGAGGAGGTTGGAGATGGCAGGCTGTGTTGTCAAAAAAATCTTCACACGTCATTCTAACAAGACTAAATTTTAGGCTCGCCCCACAAAAAAGTTCTGCCAAGATGGGTCAGATTCCCTGAAGATCAACAGACAGTCTGGGGAAGTTTGGAAGGCGCTGAGTAGCTGGTCTGTCAGATTTCCTGTCACCCTGGGCAGTTTTGCTCTGGGGCAGCAGGGTGACCAGATGTAGCTTCCTTCTCTGAACAGCACAGCTCTGTGGCAGCTTGAATATGAGCCTCAAGACAAATGTCTCCTCGCAAAAAATGTTAAACACAAACAGATCTTCATGTCCTGTTGCTCTACCATCCTTCTGCCAGGCACACCCAAAATATTCTTTTCACTTCTGCACCAGGAATAGACTAACCTGTCCCAACGCAAGGTCAGCTGGAATGTCTGTGATTTGACACCACAAGTACACTGCAGCCACTTAAGGGTTGACTGTTAGCGTCTGACACGATAAATGCAACACCAAGGTATACATTTCAAGAGCAAAGGTAATCCCAGGGGTTGGTAAAGTGTCAGCCTATAGCAGGGGCCCGTAACTACCTTCATCTCTCCGTGGAAGGGTGGGATTACGCCAAACAAGTTCCCTTGGGGAAACTTCCCTTGGCATCAACAGTGCCTCCTAGGGGCTGGTCATAAGCCCATGAGTTACTGGGATATTGTAAGTGAGATCAGGCTCTGTTCCAGAGATCACTTCTCTTATGCTGCAGAGAAAAAGGGTACCACACTAGCTTAGGTAAGCACTTCGATGTGAAATGACTAATGAGCAGAATTTCTACATGGACAAAAAAAATCATTGCCTTTGGAAAATATCTGGTTTCATTCACCTTCAGTTACAGCTTGCTCAACACAAAGACAGGCCTGTGCCCCATGATGGACACAGTGTATAAAGGGGGGGGGGGTCACCTACCGCCACTGGCCAAAGTGTCCACTCATCAAGTCTCAGGGGCCACCGGGACGTCCCCAGTTCAAATGAATGTGAGGATATTTCCCCGACATCGACAGAAACTGCAGCATGACGGCAGCTAAGTTTTTTGCACCCCCACCCAATCTACCATGATAACTGACTAGCCAGTGCCAGGTCACTGACACACGCACAGACAGAGGGGGGCTGACCGCCTGCTGACCGTCCAGTCAGAAAGCCAGTCCAACGTCCAAAGATCCCAGCACATCACCTTGGTTGCATAATCACTGACCACTGGTCTAATGGTAAAGCAGTACTACAACTACAAGCTTCCTAGACCCATTCACAACCACCTAGTGGGAAAATGTTGTACTTCAGACAACATAAGGATAATTTAACTTTTTCCGAGAACCTTGTGTCAGTGTCAGCAGGACATGCCACAGAGTGACACCTTCCTCATAGGCCCTAAAAGGGGCCTGCTTGCAACATTTGTCACGAGTTTAATGCCGGCCACACAGTGAATGAGGAACATCTGTTCTGCTGCCATTTAGTCCTCAGGTCATAGGGAAAATGCAGGTGGGCCTCCCTGTTCTGCTCACGCTGTCATTGCTGCTGCTGTGGACATCTCCATAACCACCCACGTCCATTCTGATCCTGTCATCTTCAGCACCCACCTGCTCAGGACCCACAGGGAAGAGGCCATTCGGATCCAAACAGCGCACCACAGCTGTGAAAACACACCTCGGGCTGATCTTGATGGAGGACCAAGACTTTGTGGGATTACGCCTACAAACTCAGCGTGTGGGGAAATAAACAGCGCCGAAGCTCGGTCAAGGTTTAACGGGGCTGTTTAACGAGGCCAGCGTGTCAAGCCGCCAATCGGCTTAATTTGAAACTCTAGGTTTGGCAACATGATTTTTAAAGAAATAAACAAATCAGAACTGCTCCCTTAAATGTGTTGCTGAAAAGCAAGTTCCAGCGTTTCAGGATCCACCTGGAAGCAGGGGGACAGGGAGCAGCTCTGATAGTTTTATCTCCTAGGGTAAAGTCACAAAAGCTGGCCATAGATTTCACAAACAGCTCAACACTACAGAGAAGGGTTTTTTTTTAAACATTCAGTGGATTCCAAAAACGCGCCGAAAAAATGAAAAACAGGCATATTTACGGGGCCATGGGGATCAGATTTCATGCTACCTGTTACCGTCAGAGTACGAAAACAGAACTTCCTTCAAAAATCAATGACAATAAACACCATGTCCAAATATTTAAGCAGAGTTATCTGATATGGCTTCTACGGTATCAACCCCTGCTCATTCCATACTACAACAACCAATGTGCAGATAAGAAGGGAATATGAAGTACACAAACAAACAGTGAAAGTGGAGGCATGAGTTAAACAAACTCACAGACAATGAAGTGACAGTGAAGAGGAAACTGCCTGCTGTCTTGCTGCATGCACACAAAGGGGAGTCATCTCCATCTGTGACACAAGCTAACAGTGCTCCAATGATTAGTGCAACCCTCCGTGATCAAAAACAGCCTCCACATTGGTAATCAAAGGGCTGGACTGGACGTCACAACATTTTTAGAGGCTTTTACCCCAAAACAGCCTTTCAAACAGACTGCAGCTCCGCCTGCTTTTTTGAACGACATGGGTGCATTTTTCGCTCTGGCCGGCGAGGACGAACCAATCGGCACTGCGGGACGCCGGGCTGTTTTCAAACAGGAAGTGAGCGCTCTGTTCATTTCCATCCCCTAATGACCGAAGAGGGGAGCCCGAATCTAAACAACCGGCTTGTCTCTCACCTTGGAACAGGACTGAGCTCCAAAACGCCCCCCCCCTCCTCCCCTTTGCAATTTATAATGCAGCCTTTGTGCAGGAAAACTCCAGTCAGCTGACCACAGGTCCTGACTGGTGCACAATTAAGAGTCTAAACTGATAAGGGGACACAAAATAGGTCTGAGGTAAATCTGGCCTTAAGTTAGGAATTAAGGAGCCGTTGAAGAATGAAGGAATTAGAGCTCTTTTTTTTTTTTTTTTAAACTGCACTGGCTTGTGGGTGCCTTTGGTGCGCTTCAAATACAGACCAGAACGTCAACCACGGGGCTCCACAGAACATCCACGGAACCCTGCGAACATCTTGGAGCCATTAGCAAAGCTGCCACAACATAGGTTTCCAAGCATCACACGACACGGAATTCCATTCCCGCTCTCTAAACAAGCGGTGACAAAGGGGACGACTTCGCCGTGGGAAAAGACGGGTCACTTCCTGAGTCCGCAAAAGGGGGGTCCCCAGCGTGTTTGTTTATGCCCCTCCCCCACCCCCGAAAGGCCTTTTCTTGCTTTTTACAGTCAAATGATCATTTTCATCATTTTCCGCTGTCATACCGTGTGAAAAAAGGACAAAAAAGCCATCATGGCAGATGACCCCTGTGCGGACACATGGGCCATGTGCATCCCAGCTGTATTGTGGAATGCGACGCTGAAGATTTCCCTCAGTGGAAACCACCTGCATTGGACACCCCCACTCAAGGGGGGGGGGCGTCTGACATATGCACTCAGCAGGCAGCCACCGAGCCAATTAGCACGCTGCGCAAGTCCAACTGTGATCGCACCCAAGTGGGAGGGAGGATCACCGCCGCTTCCTTCTGCAGCGGCGCAGAACTGCAGGTCTGCACTGCATCTGCAGCTCAGCCAGCCAAAACCTCCAAACCACAACGCGGAGGGAGCCGGGAGCCGTGGCCGTAAACCAGGCAGCGCACGCGGGTAACGGGGGCCCTTCCGAAACACACTGAAGCGAGGGAATGTGGGATCAGGAAAATAAAAAAAAGGAAGCGGATCTCTAAAACACAAGCACACTCAAAAACACACTTCAATTACACAGCGATCGGTGAGCCGCAGAGCCCTCAAACAGACACGCTAGTACAATCCAGCGCTGGACTGGAAGGGTGGGTGGGGGGTTGGGGGGGGGTGCAAATAAATCAAATCAAACAGGTCAGGAGAAACAAAAAGGAAAAAAAAAAAAAAAAAAAAAAGACTGTTTACCCAGTAAGTGGTGCTAGACGCTCAACATGACGAGCAAACGCACCGGGCGCTTTTTTTTGTGTGACAATCATTGTTACCTTTGGTGTCACATGATGTTTGTGAGAACGCCACCGCTTGCAGGGAGAGGTGGGGAGGGGGACGGGGGGTTTGGGGCGCACAAAGACGACGAGCTGAACCAAAAACATACACAAGGTGACGGTTCTAGCGTGTCACAAGGCCAAGTCAGGAACAAAAGGTGGGGGGGAGGCCGCATCCCACCTCTGGCACAAGTGGCTGCGGACAATTGTTTCATGTTTACAAACCTCTAGCTAACCACCACGACAGCTGGGCTGTAAACACCAAACAAACCATCCGTAGTTGTGGGCACGGGCTGTAAAAAAAAAAAAAAAAAACACTGAACAATCCGGCTGTAGCTGTGGGTACACACCATAAACACTGAACAATCTAGTCAGTTAGGGGTATAGAGTGTAAACATTCAACAGTCAGTTTGTAGTCGTTGCTACGGAACTACCTGGATACAGGCATAGAATTTTGCTTTATCACACAATAATGGAATTTGAAGTATTTTAAGGAAAAATCTTACTGTCGTCACAGGAATTCCTGCCAGTTAATGCTAAATATGTCGATATTTAAACAGGGCTAGTGGTGGAAAAGCCTGAGAAGGTATTTTCTGGAGGGTACACAGCTATAGACCACGATTTGCAAATACAGGTACGCCAGATACACAAACACAACATCAAGCCAACAACAAGCTAAGATGTTTTTTCAATTTTTTCAGCTTTGTTTAATTTTTGGTAGGAAAAAAAACTCAACCAAATACATTTGTATGCGTTGTTTTATTTACGTATTTTATTTTCACCAGCTCTTGTCTGATGGGTGAAGCTGTCACACAGGATGACTGAACCGTCTCTCCCCAGCGATGAGGCTTCTCTCCCTTAGCAACAAAGCCCCCCTCATTGTTGCCGGGAGCCCGGTACTCAGCGGCCGCGCGGCCCCTGATCAAAACCGTAATTCCCAGCAATTCAAAGGCGAAAAGCCGTCAGTAAAGCGAGGCGGGCCATTTCGGCTCCATCAGCACGCCTCTCGGACGGGCCCCCGTTTCCTCTCCTGGGGGCTCTGACTCGGGACATGAATAACCAGCGGCACAGCCAGACTGCAGGAACTCCTGTCGGGAAAGCAAGGCCCCTGTTCAGTCTGACCGAGGCCGGCTTTGCATGGGTAGCTACTCTCAGCGTGTCCTCACTTATGTCTCTTACACAACAGGTCTTAGGAAGGTGATGGAGGGAAAACTTCAAAGACATCAATTAAATTGTTATTAAAGGCCAAAATTTGGCTTTTGCAATTTTGAACCTTGGATTCAAACTGCTCTTTAACGTGAGTTGCAGTGAAAGGTGTCATTAATATCCATTCCTCTGAAAGCGAAGTTCATACAGTAGTTTCCACGCACCAACAAGCAACAAGCCCATGTAAATGCCAACTAGTTCCACAAACAGAAGTTGGCCTACATCATAGGAACTGGATTTCACACTATCAAAACATTACAATTTTTCACACCAAAAACCATTAATGACACCTGCTGCACACAGGTAATCAGCCATTCGCATTGAGTTAATACCAACTACCCTGTGAGTTCCAGTTCTTCTCTGAGGAACAACCTACGAATGAATGCCTATTCAAACTGAACAAGAGCAGACCGAGACATCCAACCATCTCATCTAATCAAAGATCTGATCACACAGGCTGGTCTTTGCAGAGTGGGGACACACTGTGGTTTAACTTGCAGGTCAGCGCTGAACTCTACACAGGGAACAGCAACTTGGATTGAACAACTTTGTCCTTTAAACAGAGATAAAACAAGCAACCCTCAAAGAACATAAGAACCAAAAAGGGCTCTGAGAAGCCACCATCTCATAAATCTTGAACTGTGTGGACTTTTATTTCCACTACAATGTGTACAGCAATATTTTATCTTCCAGTGCATTCCAGGTGAATACACAAGTGTGTGTGTGGGGGCAGCAGAAAAAAAACATGGCTCTTAAACATATGACTCCATTGAAAGGGCACCTAGAACAATCCTCAGAAAAACTAACATTGAGGAAGTGTCCAGCTGAAAGTACAAGGCATTTATCAAACAGCACCATTTTTTTTTTGTTTTTGGCAGAGGGGGTGGTGTCTTGGTGACCTTTAAAGGAGAATTGAGCAAAATGGTTGAGATCTGCAAGAAAAAGAAAAGGAAAAAAAAACCAGCAGAGAAGCAGATCTGCAATCAGAAAGACCCATGTCACGTGTGACTTTTCTGTGGTCACCTTGTAACCATGTTACAACACAACCGTTTGGTATATCAGGCTCATCTTCCTGTGGGTAACAAAGGCACATTGAGCGGTTACAGGGCAAGACACCCCCCTGCGCCCCTCCTAAAAGTGCTCCCAAAGAGGCTGTGCCAAATGGTTCATGTAAACATTACACCAGCTGCACGCTTGCCTCAACGGCTTACTCTGACAGAGTAAAAAGCCTCCCCTCTCTCCCTCTTTCTTTCTCCCTTTATCCCTCTCCCTTTCCTTCCCTCTCCCTTCCCCCCTTCCTCTCTTTCTCTTCACTCTCCCCTTCTCCCTTCCTTTCTCTCCCTCTCTCACTCCTTCTCTCCCTTCACCCCTCCCTCTTTCTCCCTTTCTCTCCCTCTCTCACTCCTTCTCTCCCTTCACCCCTCCCTCTTTCTCCCTTTTTCTCCCTCTCTCACCCTTTCTCCCTCCCTCCCTCTCTTTCTCTCTCCCTGCCTCTCTCTCCATCTCTCCCCCTTTCTCCCTCCCTTTTCCCCTGTGCCTCTCTCTCCCCTTCATGCAGGCGCCGCTCAGATCTGGAGCTCTGGGGCCTGCCGACTTCCTGTTCCTCGTGCCGTGTGCAGTGCGGAGCACGGCTCGCTCTGCGCAGCCTCCGAGAACATAAACACTGCACCACGTGGAGGCGGTGACAGCCAGGCCCGGGGAACACAGCCTCCCCCTGCACAGGGCTCACCGCGCCGCCACTTCCCTTTTCACTCTCGCACCCAAACACGGGCCTGCTTAAGCCCGGAGGCCCTCGGCTGCACAAGTGCAGCACGTTCAATAAGCCCTTTGAGCGCCCGTCACAGATTTCTCCATTGTCTTGTGATCACACACTAAAATACACTCAGTAAGGCCGGCTTAGTAATTACCAGGCCTCAAATGGTGCCACTGCCATGTGTAAACAGTCTAGACTGCGTCCAAATTTAAGATGATCTATACTGCATTTCTCTCACTCTGTTTACCAGTTGTGTTTTTTTCCCCCGTCTCATCATTCCATCTGTCGTGAGTCATGCCAACATTTGTTTCTGCTCTGTAATGCAGCCATTTTACGCCGTTCACCTTGTCTCAGCCTCGACGCAGCTCGATGCAGGAGGCGTATCTGGACTATTTCACAGACGCGGAAATGACCGTTTTGAAGCTCAGAGGTTCGTCTACAATGTGTACTCGTTAAGGTATGAGCGAAGGGCCATGCTCCGCACAAACACGACCTTGTGTGAGCACACAGTCAACATCTCGACAGTTTAAACAGCACTCCTCCGGGTTTGCCCACGTTCAGCTGAATGAGTCCCATAATTCTGTTTCCACTCAAAGCAATTCATGCACAGAAGCTTCAAAAGCATGAACCTGCCCATCTCGACCCCGACAAACCTGACTGGCAAACAGAACGCCCGAGGAGCGCAACAGAACAAAAATAGCAAAGTGTCGATAGGTCATGTTTTGGCAGGAGTGCCAAAAAGACGTTTCCAACATAAGCTTTTGCTTTGTTTACATTTGAAGGTCAAGGATATCAGCTTTTTGGAGAGGCAGGCTGGAGACTATTAGGCTAATCACGGCGATAAAGACTTTCAAATCTCTGTAAATTTACCGGTGAATGGCTTTTCTGAGAAGCGTTTACTGTGAAAATAAGTTATCAAGCCACTGCACAACGTTTCATCCGGAGCCGATATACTTCCCGACAGAAGCCATTCTTAGAGTTTGAGGCAAGAGAATTCTCATTCACTGAAGGCTCTGCAGAGCTCTCTTAAATCTACGGCACCTGAATGCAAATATACCTCTCAGGGCATTCCAGGTAGACCTGAGCACAAAAAAACCTCTCTGCTGGAAGATATTGCTGGCTTCACGGCCAGCTTCATGATATCTGAAGAGCTACTCTCTTTGAAAAACAGAAATGGGCGCAGTGAAAATTGAAACCCTGGGTGTACCTGCAGTGAGACACACACTCAGCACCATTCATACGGGGAGCCTGGAAACTGCTGGCCTCCCCACCGCTAACGCTACTCAAGTCCCCCAGCCTGCCTGTAAATAAACTCTGACTCCACTCACTGATGCCAGATCAGCTTCAGACTTTTTGGGGACAGGACTGGGGTTTGGTCAGCTGATCTTGGGTCAGTTGTTGGGAGCTGAACATACAGTGCCAGACCAATTTTGACAAGAGCAGTCTGTGTGTAGAGAGAGGGCAGGGGTACGCTGAAAATTCTGCCACACGACGCCAGCAGGTAGACGGCAGACTAATTAAGAAGCCTGAGTCTGTGTCATTGTCACCATACCCCCCCACACACACACACACAGCCCATTATTAAACCCCCCCCACCCTCCTGGATAGACCCACGCTGACAGCCACCAGAAGGCCTTGTCACCGCACGCTGGAGTGAGTGACAGCATCCACACTGCAGGCTCCCAGCGTCAACATCCATCCAGCCAGCACTTTCAGGACTGAAGCACGTTTGTCTTCCACACAGGGTCACATGTCACGGTCACGGCCCCCCTCCTGTCCAAACCCACAGCTGGCCAAACAACTTCTAGGAATTAATCAGTCGTTCGGCGGACGCTGGGCTGAGTGGATGTGTACTGTGCATTGAAGGGCATTTCAAGAGCACGAGGCTGCAGAGAGGAAAAAGGGCACGGCGTGGATCGTGTAAAACGCCACGCCACCACGCTTCCTCCAAACCGACCACCTCCTAACACCGGCGGAGCTAACAATGATGGGTAATCTCCGCTCTCAGAACCCAATCGGCGGTACAGACTTAATCCGGCCCATGCCGCTCAGATAGGTGGCCTCTGACGGGGTTACCATGACGACACCGAAAGGACGAAAGGGCGGTCACTTTAGCGCGGGCGCCCCGAGCGCGTTCGGCTACGGCATCAGGGGGAGCAGACTTTACACGGGTCGCCCTTTCGGGGGGCAGGCATGTGAGAGAGGAAACCGGCAGCTGCCTGGCCCGCCTCATCCTGCAGTTGTGCAACCGCTGCGGGCCGCTTCTGCTTTTCAGACGCGGTGTGCGGGCCCGGCGTGCCGAATGCAGATCAGACTGGCGCGATAACGGGACGTGCGTTTCCCGTGTGAAAGAAGCACACAGAGGCCCTGTTTCTGCAGCGAGGCACCAGCGTCTCGACGGCAGCTTATTAATTTCACCACTCTGAGTGGTCGCCAACGAAAGGAGCCACTGCTCTCGAGAGCCGGCTGTTGACTTTGAGGGCGCTCTCGTTTTCTCGCTTTCATTCTCGGTCAAATAAATGCACATCTTTTCAGCAGCCAAGCCATCATCAGTGCCTCAAAAAAATTTTACAAAACCCTTCAAGTCAAGGTGGGACACTATTCCAGCATTTGCACTAAACCTCCAATTACAACCATATAGCTCAGTGATGGCGTAATAGTCCCTTCATTTACTGCCTATGCGAATGCAGACTGTAATGAGCTGCATTGCCATGGGAAAAGGGACTTGCCTGACCTCTGCGACGCGTACAGAGCGTTCTCCCTGTCCGCCTGGGGGACTGGCATCGTTATGGAGACGCCGCGCAGACTCCTTGGAGACCTCATCTCTTTTTAATCTGGCCTTGTGTTTTAAGTTGGAGCCCACTGCATATGGCAGCGGAGGAAGCGACTCTTCTGTACTCCTGTAACTCTGCTGAGTGATTAGGTACGAGCTCGGCATCTCAATCCAGGCGTCCCTGATTAATATTAAAGAGTAATCCTTTACATCAGCACACAGGGGAATAAAAAACAGGATCGGCAGAGAGGGCTTCTTGTCTTCGAGGTTTCCGCAGTCAGAGATGTAAAATGCAATGTAGAAATGCAGTTCCATGTAGAAACATGGAATTCTTCCATTCTGCATGTGACATGCGCCTATTGTTACCTCGTGTGTTTAACCGCTTTTTTGCATTAAAAATAGTACAACCAGACTGCGGGGCGTAAGAGATCCGTCCCGCGACAGGTCCGCTGGCCCCCTGCCACGGCCCACTTCCTGCCCGCACTTCGGGTGACACATGACCGGGAGTGCACCGCCGGGTGTCCGACCGCGGCCATTCAGAGCGCAGCTTTGTCCCAGCGAAACGTAAGCCTTCAAAAACAATGCTCCATTAATACAGGCCGGCATTCATGAGAGGCCAGGCTCTGCAGAACCCGGGGGCGGGGAAGGCGGAGATCACTGGCTGGATCACCCATGTGGCGTGGGCTGCGCGGGGGGTGGTCCGCTTCCACAGCTGGGCCGACCCAAACACAACCGTGGAACCGAGCGGTCCTGATCCAGAAACCTCAACAACAAGTGCCAATGGTCAATGAGTCTTTTGGCAGAAAAATTGTGAATTTTGTATCATGCCAAAACCTATGTGGCGTGTACACAGGTGCATCATTGAGCACTTAGTCATCATGTCATGTAAAATGTACAGGGAAACAAGATGGACATACGCCCTTCACAGCAACATTTTCACCATCTGTGCCAAGTCCCCACAATGCTATTGACAAAGAGCGTCACATGCAGGAACAAATGCAACCCACATGGCTTCTTCAGAAGAAAAAAAAGAACACATAAAACCAAATCTGAAATGACACACCAAGCAGAAGTGAATGTCGAAATTCGAGGTGCTCCACCCAGCTGAGAGAACACACCGACGTTTCCTCGTCCCCATCAGTGAGGACAGTTAGTATTCCGCGGTGGGTTGTTTTTTTTTTCAGGCCCGTGGCACTCTGCAGCCCACGCCGTCGCAGCGGTGGGAAGGCATCAATAATTCAGCTCGATCCGCCAGCACTCAGCCGCACCGCCTTGAATAAATCTGCCCTGTCAGGGTTTCCCTTTGGCTGGCCGGCGTCGTGCAGCGACCCGCCAGGACTCGGGGCCCGGCGGACCACGGCCACAGACATCCTCTCACCGGTGACGAGATATTCAGCTCTGCATGCTTCACGCTGAAAGCCCCATCTCCTCCATTGCTGAAGCCACAAGTTTCCCGATTTGCTGACTCATATGAACATTCCTGAAGGGGCGTGGTCAAAAACAATGTCCGTAGCTGGCACAGCAACACAGACAGGACCACAACCTCGTGGCGGACTTCCTAGACACTGGATGGAGGGAACACAGGAGCTAAATATCTGGCAATAAAACTGTAATATCTCTGCTGGCATCATCTTTCTGCAGCCACATCTCTTCCACTGATGTCACTGCGGGGTAGTCAATCCCATAAATCCTGCTTTCATTTAGAAGAAAAAAAAACATTCGGAATTCGGAACCGGCATTGCGCCAGGCAACATTTTTTTGGCATCTTGTTTTACATAATCCACAGCCACTGTTGGTTCAGTGTAGCAGCACACTATCGATCAGTCTTTGAATGGCATTAATCATCTGTAATTGTGGAACCTATTGATCATTGCCTGAAGAGTACAACTTGTGGACTGCAGTGGGAAGAAATGGCATTTCCAGTTCGCTCTCCCATACTAAGGTCAGGGATCCATGGTTACTGTCGTGACTACTTTCGCCACAGTTGAACAGCTCGATATGAAGAGACTACCACTGACCTTCACACCAGAAGGCAGAAGTGCATTTGACTGCACGAAAGCTCAAAGCGAACTGGGCTGTCTGTAAACAGCAGACATTGAACAATACAAACTTTATGGAATGCGCATTGGTAACAGGCGATAACCATCCATAGCACAGCATCATGTGGAGGGAAACTGGAGCAAAGTTGCATCAGTGCATATTTTGTAAGAGGACCTGAAGGCTTCCCAACACAGGAGGCAGGAGGGGTTGAAAGGCATCTTGGATGAATTCATGTGGAAAAGTAATACTCTACCAAACATTTACCACTTGACCTTGTAAAGGTCAGACTTGGTGTGTGCTTGTGCTAGCGATAATTTTCCCAGGAGGCCCGGGTGCCCTTTTAGCGACAGTAAATTATCCTCTTAATTGTCACTTTAACACTTTCACAAGATCCCCAAGTGCACACAGCACCCAGAGAGAGCCTAAACAGCAAGCACACTGCAAGTATGCATAAATAGAGAGGGGAATCACATTTAATGAATGCGTATACAGGCAACAGCATCCAACCGACTGAGGTGGAAGCCACTGAAGTATCACTTCTTTCCAGCGTTATGTGACATTCATGGATGAATCTGATACTTCTGCACTCTCAATGTCCCCTTTGTGAGGGATGTGCAGGTCGGATTTTTCAATGTTGCGCTGATGTTTGAGAAGTGTTTCATTGTTTTCATCCAAGCCCTTGCCCTTGAGCGCCAGCCTGATGGAGTCACCAGCCGCTGACCTTGGAGGTTATTACTTTCATTAAAAACGGCTTGATGCCTTCTTGACAACTTGAAGTGTCCTGTCATCGGCTGGGGAAAGGGGTGGGGAGGGAGGGAGCTCACCAAAGAGGAAATAACTTTTTTTTTTGGGTTAACCAAAAAAAATAAATAAACTCATAAGATGGAGCAAGCTGATAACAGCATCTACTTTTTTTGACTCCGTTTTAAGAGCGCAGGGCACAGAGGAAGGCTTTAAAAAAATTACAGTGGGGCTTGGAAATAGCACATGCCAGACTAAATAATGCAGAGTTAGCGATTTTATGTGACTATAAAAGCTGCTTATGGAGAGGACAGGGAACACTGCTGTGAAACACTGAAAATATATTTTAAAAAACACTACAGCTTAAACCATGTATGCCCACAGAAAAAAAAGGCTACAGCTATATTTACACTCATAGCAAACACGATCTGCGACAATTCATTTTACGGGTATCAGGTTTCCTACAGCTGCCTTCCACAAAGCTAGGCATAAGGCCCATACAGGCTTCCAGTATTCTCAGCTGCAGGATAAAAGTAGGTGCAAAAGCCCATTGCACAGCCCGCTGTCCCCAGCGCAAGAGCACAACACTTCATTCAAGAAATGCTTCAACACAACGTGCAAGCTGTGGTACACGCTTCACAGGCCGCTTCAGTGGGATCAATGGTATTAAAAAAAAAAAAAAAAAAAATCCCAGACAAACTAAGGAAAATGAACGCATGAACAAAGCTGGCCAAAAATGTGAGGGTGTGAAGTTTACAGGCAGAGAACTGCATCATGGGGGGAAAAAGGCCCGGCATGTGCTGTCCGCACCACGAACAAGGCCTTTGTGGAACGTGACGGAAATACCGCATGACACACTTCACTGAGGAGTGGTGCGCTCTTCGATGTGAAATTATTTACCGAGGGGTCAGGAGCTTCTCGACGTGGGGCCGCACCCCGCGTGCTGCTGGGAGTAAGTAAACCCCACCACTTCATCCATAAGATCAATTCACGTCGAACAAACCTCACCTCGCGGGTAGGTCAGCGCTGGCTGTGTGTGGAGGAAATGAATAATTCTTTCAGAATAAACACGGAGTGGATGGAAAAAGGCGCACCTGCGATCGAGACAGGGGTGACAGATAACCTTGAACGTCCTCTCCAGGCTGGTACAGCCCATTTCCTCGCCGCGTGCGTCCAAGACAAAACGGCTCCTGGAATGTCAACATGGCATGTCCTTCTGTCGTTTTCTCCTCCCGTCTTCCAACGGCACAGCGGAGACCCTCTGTCAGACGAGGGGGCTTAGGCTGGCATTTAAACTAGAGCTGTTTGAGGAGGAAACCCCTACCAGATTCATCAATGTCCACACTTTCTGCTTCTCCCTGCACTTTTCCCTTACAGATCACATAGCTCTCGCTTCAGCCTATGTCAAAGGGGTCCTATGCACTTAATCTTCATAAAAATAGTAAGTTACCTCACTTTCTACGCAGATGCTGGTGCCACAGTTGGCCGTGAGCTGAGCAGAGCAGACAGCAGGCATGAACCAAAAGGAATAAAATTCACTCTATATTCAACCCTCAGGATAAAGTCAGGAATGTGATGAAAATAAAAATAATTCCAAATATTTTGGAAACATTCCAGAAACTACACAGAAATGGCAACCATCTGCTGAGTCGTGTTTGTACATTAAAACGCCTGAATAAAACTGGAGTGGTGGGGGGAGGGGGGTGGGAAGCTTGACCGCACAGATCAAGTCCGTGGACTTACAGGCTAGTCTGTTTTTTTAATCATAACTTAAACCACACTCCTGCAGAAAAGGTAGGATATTACCTACACAAGCACTATCCATGTCTTGATCAAACACATTTAGCTCATCTGCAGAGATTTATGAGAAAAAGAGGAAAATTTAAACCAATTATTAATGAAATATTAATAATTAATAAAACTGTATGTGATATGTTTTCAAAACTACTCATAAAAGTACTAGGGCTTTGCCAGCATTCCATGCCCCTACAGGACATTAAGGTTTTCAACACCTGCGACGACAAAGTTTACGTTAAACCTGTCTGTGCACCCAAATACTTTTCATGACTATACATCAGCCGGAAGCGAGGTAACCAACAAGACTTCGTTATGGTTTTGCAACAGTGGCAATTATATTAGCATTAGGTCGTTTTTAGGTATTAGTCATTTCTCAACCAGCGGGTAAATTCAATTCCAGAGGCATGATTAAACAAGGAAATTAATCAACAACGCGTGAGGTTCCTCAACGGTACTGTGCGTACTGACTGCACTGTTGCTGTGTACTTCTAACATTAATGAAAGTTACAGGCCATTATAAACCTACAGTAACCATGAAACACACATGGGGCTTATTGGTCATGAAATGCCACATGCAGAAGTATGACACAAACGCGACAGTACAGACTATGTGGCAGACCCGTCTTGTATCTGACGGAAAAATATGAAAGGCTTTAGCCTAGCAAAAAAATAATAATAATAAAACAAAAATACGGCTACTATTGTTAAAAGCGTTCATCATGATAAAAGGGAAATGGCAACAGTTCTCAAATCACAGACATCTGTTATCGTTCTGAAATAGTCACGACTCTCCGCAGACGTTATTACCCCGCTCTGTTCACGCTTTTACACACTAGGGCTTAACGCACACCTCACCATCACTTCATCTTAGGTGGATATTGGAGACAGAGCAATAACACCTCTGCCCATGCAAGTAAATATAAATTCCCTGGTATAAACGCTAATCGCAGCTGAGATTACTTGGTTACAATAATTGCTGAAATAATGAAACTAACTATGGGAATATTACTAGTAAGATAAAGTGTATGTCCATCTTCTCGACACAGAAAGAAGTTACATCACTATAACGGCGGAGTTCAGCATACAGAAGTCTTGTGCTGCTGCTAGCTGATACAGACACAGGACGCTGGCAAACAGTGATGCACTGCACACTGCTGCTGCTGATCTCCGCTGCCCCACGCTTCGCCCATGTGTGCGCCTGCCGTGCTGCAAACACGCGCTTACCTTGTCCAGCTCGTCGTGCAGCTCTGACAGGGTGGGTCTGATCAGCTTCTCGCCGAGCGGGGCCGCGGTCTGCCGGTAGAAGTCGATGTTCGGCACCGCGTCGATGGTGTTGTGGCCAAAAGTCCTCAGGTAATAGGTGTTGGTGTGGGTGTCGTAGTGGTAGTGATGCTGGCCTCCGGTCGAAGAGTGCAGGCTGCCCTCGCTCATCACCGTGTCTCCGTTCTGGACGCCCTCCGGGGGCACCGCGTCTGGGGGGCTCCCGGCACCGCTGGGATCCACAAAGTTCACCACCCGAAATCTGCCCTTCGCTTCCTCGCCAGCCGCTGGCTGCTCCGACCCCTCGGGTGCCTTACCAGCGGCGGGAGAAGCCTTTTCGTCAGCTGTCTGCGGGGAGGCATCTGAGTCGGTCGTTTTAGCATCCCCAGCGGTGGCGCTGGCTGCCTCGGCCACCAGATCCACCTGAAACCTACTCTGGCTCGGCGTCGGACCCGCGGGTTTCAAACCAGCGTCCACCGTCAGTCCTTCTTGTTCTGAAGGGGGCTTCTCTCCCGGGGCGGGAGAAGTGGACGATGATGGCGCGGACATGGCTAGCTAGCTAGCTAGCTACTACAACCGATGAATAATTAAGAACAGCTCTTTTTAAATTGATATCAGTCTAGTGAGCTAATTGTCTGACACTGCTCGTGTGCAACCAGATCTGAACACCGATTCTAAAGCCGGTATCAGCGGGTTCCAACATAAAAGTAGCGGTATCAGGCACTCTTTCTACTTCGCCGGTAGACCGTCTGGATGCGGGTGCATAGAAAATGCAGAGCTTCCGAATTCAGCAGAGCCTCTCGCAAACTGCTACTGGTAGCACAGCCCTAGACATGCGGATACAAATGGAGAATGGTAGATAGCTAACTAGCTGGCTAGCTAACTAAATAGGCTGTCAGGGGGAGAAAAAAGGATTTAACTTTCAGCTGTAAATTTCATAGCTCGGATAGCTGAATGGTCCGAGACGATACGCGACGTGGTGGCTTCCAGTCCGCTCCTATCGATTCAAACAGTGTCCGCAGTCCTATCTTTTTTCAGCGCTTTTTTGTTCGTAGGATGCTGGTAGCCGACCTTGCCGCAACTCCTCCTAGACTCGCAATGATTCCCTGGCTGCTATATACACACTGCAGTGGGGCATCGCTGTAGGGGTGGCTTCCAACAGGAGGTAAACTCGCGAGATTTCGGTCATTTTTTTGGAGGCAGACAGAGGGAGAGAGAGGGGAAGGCGTGTTTTGACGTATACACCAAGGGATGTACAGAGAGTTTCGGAGGCGGAGCATACCAAAGACAATGATGGGTAGCTTTTAAGCATGGACAATGTGAGAAAACTTGTTTAGGGCGTTTCATTGAACAAACCCGTTCAGTGTTCACTCAGCACCGCGCATAGATGTGCTTGTTCGAGTGTTTTATACATCTTGTGTATATTTTTAAAATTGCAGTACAGATGTAATATGTTTAACAGACCACAGGTTGTGTGCTAATTATATACGTATAAATATATATTTTAGCTATGAAAATATGGTTCATGTACTCTGAACACTGAGACAAAAGAATTAAACAGTCCTCCATCTTTATCCACAGTGAACAATCAAAGAAGAATGTACGCAAATCAAGTAAAACAGAAGTTTCACTGGTATTTGGGGATTACTTTTTTCTTTTTTGTACTTGAGCACTGATTCAGAATCCCGTAATCTCTGGAATCCAGCACTTAAATTTAGATACAAATCAAACACAAAGCCTAGTGTGTTCGTCTTGTAATGTCATTCCAAGCATTACGTAGACGTTACTTGTGTTATCTGATAAAGAGGAACGTTTTTTTTTATAGGATTACGTTGAAAAGAATCCGTGCCTGATTGCTATATTGAAATAGAGGACAGGGATCCAACAGAAGACCATGAAGGGGTAAAACTCATTTCAGGACAGCCCTTTTTAGGGATAGCCTTTAAACTGTTCGCAAAACTCACAGAAGCTTAAAAATGCAAAGGTATTTCCACAGTGCCTTTTGCTTACGCAACATTCAGGACTCTTCTAGTTCAATTTGACTTTTCAAAGCTCTCACCCCAAGCTATGTGAGTAGTATAAACACTGTTCCCAATTAGGACTGTCCTACAGTCTATTAATAAACATGAGCCACAATGTTTACAACTAAAGTAATATCAAGAGAAGCAATATATTCAAGCCAATGTTTGAGAAACCTGTTTTACACTTATTCCACACTCATTTCTTATTTAAAGAGGTATGTTTCCTAAGTAAGCCTAATCTACATGCCCTTTATCACAGCAACATACAGCCTGTGGGTATGCAAACCCATCTGAGAATATATAGCACCACTATAAAGCATACAGTTTAGTGAGGACAGATGAAACCAGATGAGCTTTGTTAAAGTCCTGACTAATGGCTCACCTGTTCACTAAGGTTTCACTTGATAGCTCTTCACAGCAAAGGGACAAAGGACAACCTTTATGGGAAGATAGAACAGCCTTGCAAAGATTTTCCAGCTATCATGGATGATTTTTTAACAGTTTCTCCATACTTGCCTGATGTGTGTCCACAGTAGAGCAAATAAAAAGCAATTAGTTGCAATTCACAAGGCATGGAAAAAAGAGAGAAATTATGTTGTGGTTTGTTTAATATTTTTTCATTCCTTCAGTTTTTGTTGGGGACAGGGGGCACAAATATCTTGTTTGGAGATGAGGGAATTTCATCCCATCAAAGTATACATCAAAGGTTGCATGTATGGAAGTTTGTACTTGATGCTTGTAAAGAAAAAGACATAGGGGAATTTACATTTTGATTTTTTTGTCCTCTCCAGTGCATCTAAGCGCATATTTGAAAATTTGCTATACTGTAACATGACATCTGGGGTTGTGTGGAACCAAAGAAAAATGAGAGTGGTATAGAAGTTGGCAGAGTACTTACAATTAGACAAGATGAAAGTCCATTATCTCTGTTAAACAGGAAAATATACCAGAACCCTAAATGGGTTAGACCCTTTTTTGTTTCATAATAGAACACTTCGGAGCACTTAATTCCTGCACAGGTGCATGACCTTTCCCCTAACCTTCCAAATTAGAACATTCATTTTCATGTAGTTATTTATATGGTTTATAACAGCGATGCTCAGTTCCCAGTTTAAAAGCAAAGGACACAGGCTGTTTTCAAAGGTTGCTGGAATGGGTGGGAATTCTGCCTCTTTTTCTTTTTTTTTTTTTTTGAGGTCTGCCCCTGCAAAGATTTGCCCTCCCTCATTACCCAGCTCCCCAGTAATCCTTTTAATACCATTATTTTTCACCAAGAGTTCATTAGTGTATCACAGGTCTTGTTTCCCTTTCATGTTGGTAGCACGCTCCAGTGAAGAAATTTAATCTGTGAGCCATTAAAAGAAGGCCGTTTTAGTAATTGAATCAAATCCAGAGTGCGTTTTATGGCACGGTTTCCTATTTCAGGGAAGATCAGTTTTTCTGGTGCAACATATTGACATTTTTCCACGTATTTACTCTGTGTTCCATGTGTCTCTGTTAAGTCACAGCCAATAGAACAATAATCACAAAGGAATGATACTGTACATTTACCATCGAGAGAGCCAGAAGTAGAACTTGGAACTTCCCTGCAGAAGATAGCCACAAAACAACGACTTCCTTTATACTGTGGTCATTTCACAGCCAGAATGGCTGAGTTCCAGTCCAAGCACTTACCAAATTCCATCTGATTTATGTTCTGACACATGTACAGTCTTTATGTTAATGCACTCATGTGTGTGAAGCAAACATCACGGTAACTAGACAATAAATTCAGACTTTTTAAATCTGTTGTAGGGACGGGGCCAGTTTTGTTTCTGGTAAGAAAAAAAGAACATCACCACCTCAGACTGGTAAAGATATAAACATGAGAATAATGTCAGAATACAAGCCAAGTAAAACAATATTGTGGTGTCTATGGCAGCATGAGTCCTAAGCTACTGTTTTATCATTATTTCATGTGTGGTCTTGGCCCTGCTTTAGCTGAAGGTCATCTGATCATTTAAATGGAATTTGTGTCCCCAGCTGCAGTATCTCCATAGCTCCATTTAAAAAAATAAATGATGGACTCTTGACCTTTAAAACCAACATTAGAACAGAAACGGAGAAAAAAAATGTTGGAGGTGTTCAGTTTCAACAAAGGACATTAGGCATCCATTTTATTTGCTAATTGTTTCAAAATTGTGGTGATGAACTTTGCATGTTTACAGCATAGAGTGGTACCCCCTCCTAACCTGTTCCCATTTCATTAACCCAGACAAAGAGTACAATCTTCAATACAGCATTATAGGTTAATACAGGGTACTTTACACATAATAGCTTGGACAATGTGTAAAAACATGCTAGTCCCACATATTATCATTCATGGTATGGGAGTCTACTGCGGTATTTTGCAATTCCTATTGCAATGCAATGTTTCTTCCTTTACTCCCTCTTCTGCTTCTTCTTTTTGTTTGTTTTCTTATTGTTGTCGTGTTACACTTTATTCTTATTTACCCAGACAGTGGTAACATTATTGGTTCTAGTGGCTGCCAGTATTTTTCCTTGATGTCAAAACACCTAGAGACAGGGGTTGTTTAAAACATAGATTCATGCATTTCAAACAAATTTATTTACCGCTCAGATATCTCACCAAGCATAAGAAAATGGTGTACAGAACTGGAAGTAATGCATTTGAGGGTTATCTGTCTGTGCTGTTTGAGGTGTTCAGTTCTGTGCATATTTTTATCATTGTCTTAAAGGTGTAGCACTGACAATTCATCTGTGTCAAGACCATGGTCCTGTTTATTAATATGTTAAATAAGAATCTGGTGGACGGCATAGTCTGTGACCACTGAAATTAAGGGTGAGTGATATGATTTGATCATAAAAACTGATGAATTCTGAAAATCAACAGAATTTAAGATTAATGCACGTAGGCTTTAAAAGTACATACAGGCTGATATTAAGTAACACTTCAGTCTGCATTAAAAAGGCTACACAATCTGGGCTTATGCTGTAGCAAATTAGAGAGGAGAAGTAAGGTAAAGTAAAAAAAAAAATTAAAAAGAGAAATGGCAAAGCTCCACTGGCACTGTGTGATGTGACAGAGCTCCTCTCCATCACCCTGCTCTCACACTCTCAGAAAATCATTCTCACCTCTTACTCAGAAGTCACAGTATGGCCCTTGCCATAACAGCAGCCATTTCGCATCATACTTGAACATCTGAGCCAGAACCGCACTCACACAGTCCAGTCTTGCAAGGATGGCATGGGACACATACACGGGCTTTGTTACAGTTGTTATGATGGGGTGTGTGTGTGTTTGTGTGTGTGTTTCTGTGTGTGCGTGTGTGTGTCTGTGTGTGCTCATGTGTATGCGTGTTTGTCTTCTTTTAGTTTGTGCAACCTTGCGAGGAATAAACTCTCATAACATTGACGGCATCGCGGCCACTTGTTATGTTTCAAACGAACATATGAATCTTATTTTGTGTCACCACAGGCAGTGAATTATTGCGTGATGTAGTTATCCTCCTTTTGAGTGATACCTCGAAGTGCGACAGGAGGCCTCTTCCCACAGAAAGCCTGTTGTTTGGAGGTTAAAGGAGCCTTTGACACATCAGTGGAAGAAGGCAGGGTGTCGTGACCTAAGCCCATTTTTGGGGAAGAATAAGGGGTGCATTCACAAAGCCGATCCTCCGGGAGTTTATAGGTCATCGCCTGGCTCCAGATCCTTTCCCACAATTAAGCCTCTCCTGGAGTCACAGTGAATAACTGAGATTATCACTCAGTGTTCCGCTCAGGATGTCTCACCCCACACCAAGTTCTCTTTTTTTTTAGCTTTTTCTTTAAAACTGAATAGGAATTTACCTGGCAACGTTGCAAAGGCACCTGGGAAACCTGAGGTCAAGTGCCAGCTGGTGGTGCCAGGGTGCCGCCAGCGCCAGAGACGTGTCGTGCCTGGAGCCGCGCGGTACGTGCTTGAAAAGCTACGCTCCGCGCTTCCTCCCACTTCGAGAGGCTGAAATATTAATGTGTCAGCTTTGACAGACAGAACACACCTCAGTGGTGTAGTGCTGGAGGTTTGGTGGTGGTGCAGTGCTGGAAATTGGGAGTCGTGACGCCTCTGCTTCCGCCTCACACCTGACACGAATCTGGAAGGGGGCGCGTCACATGCGCCTCAGATGTGCAGGTGGAGAAGCGGGCGCCTGCAGACGGATGAAACGATGACAGTTTCCTGTCTGGTGGTCTGTCAGACAATTCCAACCACTTTACTCTACGTCTGCTGGTTTTGAAGGCTTGAGGTACTTCTGTTGCCTATTGGGAAATATATCAAATATGTTTACATTTAGTTGTGGTTTCCATTGTGGCCCTGATACCTGTGTATTTACAAGTACATACACATAGGTGCATACACATTGTGATTGTTACACAAGAGTAATCATACAAGCTGCAAATGGTATGTAACGATGTGTATGTTTACAGTGTTGACACTGTATACATTGTAACTAAGGTATAGCATAAATAGAAAGGTATTACAGCTGCTTTACATTTAAAATGAAAGAGAAAATGCTTGCTGAAGGCAATTTTCAAAGCAGTAAATGGCCTAAGTGGGTATGACTACTTTGAATCAGAACTTAATTTGATCAGAATAGTCTTAACGACTAGTAATGGAATCCATTTTTTCACTGACACTCACTGAAAAAATAAAATCCATGCACAGTGAAAATGTAAGAGTATGTGACATCATTAAAGGCCACACCCACAATGAATGTGTGACCTGAGTATGCCCTCAGCAAATCAGATTAAATACAAATGGATCAAAATTGGTGGGTAACATTATTTGCTGTACATAGTCCTTAAATAATTGTTATTTTACTGGATTTTGATGTGATCACAAAAGTAAAAAAATTACTGTACTCACGTCAGAAGGCACTTTTCATGATTCATTTGGGAAGTAAAACCAAGGCAGAGTCTTTGGTTGGACATAAAAACATATCAATATAAATATGCCTTGAAGCGATATTATGGGTGAGGCAATTTCTAATTTAATTTTTAGTTGGTTCCAATTTCAGATATTTTATTGTGTTTAATGCCTTTTTTCAGAAACTTAAATTTCTTTCAGTGTACAGTTACATTTATATGAGTTAAATGGCAATTACATGGTAAAGTTCTGACGCTCTGAGGATTGCTCGAGGCAACCTTTTAAGCACAATGGGTCACTGGATACCTCTGTAAATGTCTTATGCTTCAGTGATTTTAGATGCCCTTGTAGTAGCTGTTAAAAGGGATCTTTAGACTACAATTATTTCACTGTTATTCTGCTGTCCAGTAACACTTTGGAACTATTTGTCCCACTCGAATGCTTTCAGAGCGCACTTAACATTACAGTGTAACTCCTGAGGAATAACATTTTGTCCCCAGGATACCTGGACTCTGTCCTAAAAACACAGAGCTGGTGACTTTGAAAATTTTCCTGTAACTTCCTGCTGGCGACTGGCAGGGCTATTGAAACTTGGTCAGTTATCATAGCAGTCTGTGATAACTTAATGACATTTAGCTGCATAGATGACCAGGTTTGGTATTGGACAGTCAAAATCCAGCAGCTTTGTGCATGGCAATTTTCTCCGTACCAATCTTGGTCTATATGCATTGTATTATAACCCATGTAGGTCAGTAATATATGAGTGAACATTGTGTATACTGAGAAAGTAGCCTGGTCCTATGCATAGTCCTGTGGACAGCTAAATAACACTGCACATAATACATGGCTTCAGTTTATATCCAATCAATGACTTCTATTATGTCTTATGTCTATGTACTGAGATGAAAAGAACATGTGATTCTCAGGGCTTAACTTGGCCACCCCACCCCCACAGGGTAACTTTTTCCACAAAACCCAATGTTACCCAACGACTGGCCCTCTCACTTCTTGTGAAGTATGTTCTGGAACCTCCAACTGTGCATAACACCCAAGTCCTCACCCTTACATAAAAAGTACTGTAAGACAGTCTATTTTACAGTGGGATTTAAATCTAGGGTGAAAAGGAGAGTCAGCTGCCCTTTGCTTCTTGGATAAGAAGGTACTGTAAAGAGCAGTTTCACTTATAGGCCATCAACGGTGCTATGGATAACTGATTTTGACTGTCAGTAAGTGAAGCCATGTTGGTTATGAGAAGAGCTGCCCCCCCCAAAGATTAACAGTCTCCAGTCTCCAATCCTCTTGTTCATACTGTAGGATTTAACTAATTTCCTATGGTATCTTATCATTTTTGGAAGGATCCTTAGTAATGTATAATCAAGTGAAATCAATAACTGGACATTATAAGCATTGTTGACACTGGGAGTAATTTACATACCATGAGATGGGAAAAATGGACCAAAGCAAATTGTTTTTATGTGCCCTTGGCAGTAGCCATGTCAAGGATGAAGATGTATGTGGTCAAAACGTTTGAACAAAAACATATGGATCATCACAAATTAACACTATGAACAATTTTCTCTGATTTAGTTGGCTGAAACCTTGAGGGGGATATCTTTCATTTCCTCAGTCCCCCTAATGCCTGAAGGGCAATTGGATTACTTTAACATTAGATTAGCATCTGCATCCCCAAAACTAGAGGCTAGAGACAGGAAAAGAAAGCAGTGACATCAGCCAAAAAGCCTTCTTTCTAAGTCCTAAAGCATTTTAAGAGGCAACTGATCTGTAATTAGATGCACAGTCACTTATCTTATTTAAATGCCTCACATTGACCTGTCTTTGGTGTCTACTCAGGTTGGATTTGCAGTGTGGACATTGTGTCTTTAATAAAGAATACTTATGTAAAAGCCACCTAACTGGATTCTATGGCAAAAAATAAAACTTAGGTAAGCTGTGTGGTTGGATGTCCTAAAAATTCAGCCAACAATTTAACATGCTTTCATTTCATTATCAAGATTCTGAGACCTTCATAAACAAATCATTCTTTTTGCTTCAAAGGTAAAAAAAACAATGCATTTTTCACAGTATCATTTGCACATAATCTACCATGCTGTCCTCACCTGATATGCCAAGATTGTAAAACACTGATACGGCCACATCCAGTATCAAATCAATATGCTCACAATATCCTTCTCAGTAAAGCAAGAAATATAGCTAACTTCTTACTGTTCCTATCAAATCCATTTTAACAAGCAAAAAACATAAATTACAACTGTGAAGACAGATTCATACTACCCCGTATTTCCCTCCTGTCTTGTTGGCTTTGTTTGTTACTATTCAAAAGGAATACCTGGAAAACCAGGTTACTGCTTGAAGTGATATCAGTAGACCAGTAGGAGACAGTCTTCCCTCTGGAATCTACAGGAAACCAATACCCTAGTACAGTGATGGGGACACTGTGTTGTAGGAGATTCTTTTGAATGAGATGTTACACTATGGCCCTGACTCTCTGGCCATTTAAGATTCCACGGCATATTGCAAAGAACAGGGGGTTCCTTTGTGTTTTGGCTACATTCCCAGTCAGGCTCTGGCCATCTAATAATGCCCTTGGTAAAATGACTAAAATAATTCCCTCCCCTGGGTTGTCATCATGAGAGAGAATTTTTTTTCCTTATTGCCCCTACTTGATAAAATAATGCTTAAATTGATAAAATCGATTCTGTCATGGGCCCTTGTCCTTATCTCATAATAATGCATTTAATACAATAGTGCATGATGTTTTCAACAATTTCAGCGACCACCAAACTTGTGATGTGTTAGTGTCTGAAAAAAAAATGTAAATCTTGGTCAAAATTTGTTGTTCAAAGGTAAGGGTGAAGGACTAAACACCATAGGAGTTAGATTTAATATCCCCTCTGAGCAGAAAAGCCCCCCACCCCCACCCAGGCCCCTCTACAGGGTGAGGTCTGTGGCTATTTCTGTTCAAAGCCACGGCCCCGATCCTCCTAAATCAACAACCTGCCAGTCGTCAGTTGTTCACCTTCGACCCTCCTCCAGATTCCACCGTTCTCAAGTGTGTGTGTCCCAGTCAGCCCGGGCCACTGAAGCACCACTCGCCCTGCAAAGTCAAGGAGGTCTGTCACACTCGCGGGCACTCTGCGGGGCCGCGTGGCTCTCCCTCACGCGGCAGTGAAAAACACACAAGGCCGTCCGGGGCAGAGCAGAAGAGAAGTGGGTGGCAGCGTAGCATGGTGGTTAAGGAGCAGGACTCGTAGCTGAAAGGTTGCTGGTTCAATTCCCCGCTAGTACACTGCTGCAAGGCACTTAACGTAGAATTGCCTCAGTAAATATCTTTCTATGTAAATGGGTAATATGTAAAAAAATTGGAAACTATGTAAGTTGCTCTGGATAAGAGCCTCTGCTAAATGACAGTAATGTAAGTGGCACAATTCAGCTTAGAAGCCCCATGTGGCTTTATTGCTAAAAAATGCAGCTAATACAATGCATAATAGTCAAATTGACAGACTGGGAGTTTGTTAGGTTTGTCCTTTACACATTTGAAAAAACATTACACAAGTGATGATGATAACTAGCCTGAGTGGTTCTTATCACTCTGATGAAGATTAAACTGATTAAATTAAGGCTGTGTCAACGGTAACCTATATTTTATATTCACTTGCAAGTACAGTCAGTTGCCCACAAGACCCAAGATTTTAAAGAAAACAGGATGTTGATATGGCTGCTTTCGAGCTGGCAGCTGTGTCACATTACATGCCTGAATGTGCACCGTCAGGCTCAGAAGGGTAGTTTCAGACTTCCTGCGTGTACCACTTAGAGATAAAGGAAATTAGTCAATTTTGTAAAATTGTTTCTGTGTGTTTGTGCACACGCACATGCATATGTGTGTATGTGTGTATGTGTGTATGGTATGTGTGTACTATGTAAATGACCCATCACTGGTGTTCACTGGTGTTTTGGAATAAACACTGACGCAATTTTAAATATCGCAGTATAAAAATGAAGTAAGCCTTTAACCCATCCCCCCATCCCCCCGACTCCATGATACTCTCATTCCCTGCTATTTTGTGATTCAGCGACCCATTCTGTGTCTTTGTTTCCAACACAAATCCCAAATGAGGGCAAAGGAAAACAATTGTCCATAGTGCTGAGAGATAATGACATGCAACCGCATTAACATACTGTTAGCAACAAACAGCGCTCTTTCACACTCCAGCACTGGGGGCTACGGGATTAGCTCACACAAGTAGTCAACAAAGCTGTGCTACAGTGCACGCACACACACACACACACACACACACACACACACACACACACACACACACACACACACACACACACACACACACACACACATGCACACACAAACACAAACACACACAGCGCACACACACACACACACACACACACACACACACACACACAACATGCACACACACACACACACACACACACACACACAACACACAAACACACACAGACACACACACACACACACACACACACACACAGCACATACACACACACACACACACACACACACACACACACACACACACACACACACACATACACACACACACACAGCACACACACACACACACACACACACACACACACACACACACGCGCACACACACACACACAGCACACACACACACGCACACACACATGCACACACACACGCACACACACACACACACACACACACACACACACACACACACACACACACACACACACACACACACACACACACACACACACACACACACAGGGTTGGCTTTACGCAAGCCCCAAGCAGGTCTGACGCCACAATGGGAGCTACACTGTCAGGTTCACTGGGCGAGAAATTTAATAAGCAACTGGTCCCAGCGGTGTGGGTCTGATCTGACGACAGATGACGTGATCTCACAGTCGTGCCGGCAGAAAAGCTCCTGTTATGTGATCTGTAAGCAGACGAACACAGAGCCCATCTGACGACAGCACTTCGAACTGAACGCAATTGTGCAGACCGTCTTGTGTCCCCCACCCCCCATTTCATGCGTCTGGGCCAATTTCTTTCTGTCTCACCGAGACACACATGGAGGTGATCAGAGAAACACCTAATGCTGTTCTTCTCTGCCCTCATCTCCAGTGTTTGAGTATACTGCCAGTTTACCTGCGGCCCTTGAAATTGAAAACTCAATATGGACCAGATTCACTTACTAACGGTCTCATTTAATCAAAAGAAGAATGGTTTCTAACTGTGGTAATGGCTGCCCCCATAACTGAGTTGAACTGGTTTCTATCGACCAGCACTCTGGAATTAAAACCATATTTGTAGCCAGGTCTGCTGCTGCCATGGCAGCGAAGAGCTCCAGTAAGGTCAAAGGCTCAACCCAGTATAGCCCAGTAATAAATTCCTTTATGCACGCTTAAGACATACTTACTCTCATTAGGGCTAAACATTTTGGCCTCTCACAACTGAACTGGGCCATGGAGTCCTAACCAGGTTAGGTTTCATTGTTAAAAAGGTTTTGTCGTTGTTCTGTCCAGTTTCATTTCATCCAGCTTTAATTACACTGTTTTGGCATTAGAATTCTGCAAGCTTCCGGAATTTCCATCCTGGAGACCCAACGGAATGTCAGACATCACAATGTAGGCAATTCGGAGGGTTCCATTGCAAAGCAGATGGCTCTTCAAAGTGAAGTTCTTTTAATCGTCTGTGGGTGCACTGCTAAATGACAATAGGCCGACAGGACCGAACCACCCAGCTGTGTTTATGTGTCGTATCTGGTTTGTTTTGACCATATTGCTGGCCTTTTCCCCAGCGGGGCTCTGTGACTTTTAACACATGTTACCACCTCTCACATACAGACCAATGAGATAAAAAAAGCTTCTGCCTGTCTTTGCTGGCTTTTGAGTTACTTCAGAAAACTTTTCAGTTAGGAGCAGTATTATAAAGCTCAGCATGCTGGAACTGCAGAGAAAGTCAAACATTAAAAACACCTAGAGCCATTCAATGTAAGTCAATAAGCTTGTAAGTGAAGCCAAAAATTAAAAAAAAACTGGACTGTCTAGGAATTGCTCTCAGATTATAAGTGAGAATTGCCGTTCAGTTTTAAAATATCTATTTAAATGCACTCCAGCAGTGATTTACTACCTAAATGGATAATTCTTATTTGGAATTTTTAGAAAAGGTATTAAAAGGCAAAGGACAGTACTTTTGCATATGAATATCCTAAATTCTGTGCGTTGTAAAATATCTATTGGCATTTTTGGCAAATGGTGGTGAAAATGAGTCATAAAAATCTATTACTTTTTCACATCCAGTGTAAAAAATTCTTGTGCCTTCAAAGCTGCTTTCTCTGTTCTCCTGCCCATAGATATGGCAGATACCTGACAATGAGGAGCTGTGCTGCAGAGAGTCTGAACACCTGCTACAGCACTTGTGCTTCTAGAGCATAGAGGAAATTGGCTGTGTCATCAGACACCCCTACAGTACAGAAGGATCCTTACAAAATGTACACACACACACACACACACACGCTTTCTGAAAACCATGGAAATTTTCACAGCGTCCTTGTTTCATACAAACAGTAACATTTATAACGAAAACAATGCTGTTCTTCTCCGCGTTCGTATTTAATTGAGAGGCTCTATTGCCAAGCACAACAAACCAAGAGGGTTACCATTACAGCTGTTATGCTGGTGGAAATATTTACACCTAAGCAAAGGTACAGCGCACTCTGCTGAAACTTATCAACAACCTGCAAAAAAAACACCTGGCTGGCAGTGGATGGCTGCATTTTCTCCCATAATTCCCTGAAATTTATTGTAACATTGCTCCGCTGAATAAACTTAAACTCATTATTTACATATAGGCCCACAGCAGTTTCCTCTGTTCCTTACAGTTTCCTTATTCTGCAGCAGTGTTGCAGTGGTGCCCCTCTAAGTCATTTAAAGTGCTGCTCAGCCTGTAATGAGGGCTGGTGGTAGTGACAATGCTAATTCACAGGAACGCACCCATCTTTAAAGGACTCCAAAGGCCGTTCTCAAAAAAATATGGCCAGTTGTTCACCTCAGAGTCACCACTTGAGATGCATATCTTAATAAATCTTTGTGCTGACTTTACGATTTCCAGCAAAAGAAAAGCCTGTGAGTATTTGAGAGTGAACCTCAGGGAACATGCTTAATAGGACGTACCAGTCAATGGCCCTTGAAAAGTAGATTCATAAACGCTTGGTGCTTCCGATCAACCATTTTCCTCAGGGTCCCTTTCCTCAAAGATGCGCCCCCAGGTGCCCTCTCCAATATCCCTTTCACTCCTGTGGTGGAGTGTGTTCATACCCTGTGCACTGGGGTAATTCTATTGGTCACAGACACACCGTTATAAGCAATGCATGTTTATCATGACAGCCACTATGATGACATTTCACACCAACTATGCCTCTGTGCCAGCGAATCAAACTTGTTGAAAGATTTAGTGTGATCTCTCAGTTTGTTACTGCCAGTACTAAAATATTACAGTCCCTTCTGGGGGATTATGTTTGGCTATGTTTGTGTGAATTAATGAGTATATTGTCCACGCTGCGTTGTGCAGGGTATTATACAGCATTAAATATTTGTAATATGAGTACTATGCAATCAAATTGGCATTACCCTTACATGCCCTGAAATCTTTCTTTTGCTCATTTGTAGGCCATTTATACACAACACTAAAATCGCCATTTTTTCACAGGAAGTGTGAAAAAGAATTCACAGATTTTTCGAAAGTCCATTTATTACACAGAGCCGTGAATGTATTCATGTTGTCACCAAGGGAGGATTTTAATGCATTTATTCACAGTGAGTGGATAGAGCGAAATTAACAAGCAAGGTTACACAGCAAGGTCACACAGACAGACAACAGCCTTGAAGAGGCTTTTTTGGCAGACAGCAATCAGCATTACAGTTTTGAGGAAATAAGGTTATTCAGTATATTCAGTACAGCGTGACCTGTTCAATATAGTGTGTTACAAAGTAAAATTAAATTTATTCCATTGATTTTCAAAAGACTCACAAACAAGGTAATCACAGGCAACAGATCTTAGGGTAACATTTTAATGTATTTGGTCAGTAAGTACATGAAATCACATTAAATATATAATTCTGTATATTCATCATTATTCATAGTATCAGTGACCTTGAGGTTTTGGGATTGAAGCGCAGCTTTGTTACACCTGATATAAACATAGGTAAGAGCTTATTCCACAAGTCTACGAATTACAACATGAAATCTTGTTGCTTTTTTCCTCATTTATTATATTCTCATTCCTACCTCCTTATGTGAAATGAGTCCAGCAAATCCAGAACCAAAGCACAACCTCAAAGGGCTCATGTCACCTAGAGAAAAATCTTTGCGGCTAACCTGTGCAGGTGCTCCGCTCCATCTGTTATCCGGATGGGCTGTGAGCTGGCTCAAAGCGTGGATGAGTCATCCAGATCATTTAAAGATCAGTACATGCGTACAAATTCGCCTCAGGGTGCTAGACAGAAGAGGTGCTTCTGGAATACTGACTTCAAGTCAACAGGCAAAAGACAGTAGGTACTGGAACACCAAAAAGGAAAAGAGAGAAGCATCAACTGGTCACTTTGTGGCACAGACTGCAGGATGTTTCATAGTTTTCCTGCTTCTTGCGTATTTTTCTGAAATATTATTACTAGTTCTACCTACCATTAATTAATATGCCCAGATCAGTATGACTTGTTATTCCATGGACCAACTGAATAAGTGTGATAAAAGTAAAACAGGGGAAAATGTTGAGTTGGACATGTTTAGAACAAACCAAGTAGATGGCAGCTGAAAAATACTTAGCACGGGCAATCGTACAGTTACCCTGGGTTTAATTTTATCAAAGGTGCACATACAATACATTGGCCTTTACGGTTTGTAGTGTGTATGCCACATCTGAGTAGATGGTAAATTATAAAGATTTTCGTTCTTCTTAGTTCAACATTACCTCAGCAATGTTAACAGTAAATTGAGGCCTGCTCTAAAAGAAGCAATCCAACCATTCCTGTCAAAATAAACAGAATTCAAACAAAAGTGCATAAATATTTTTTCTTTCCTTTCCTTTTCAGCAGGAACCGTATCGCCAACAGTGCCTGTGGCAGTTTTTTGTCAAAAATGACATGTCCCTGTACAAGTGGAGCCAGTTCTTAAAGACCGCTCATAAACACTCTGCAATCATGGCTGAAAGTGAGAGGTGTTTCCACCATTACATGTAGCGTGGGCAGTGGGACAGCAATAAACCGTGCAAGACCTGCTAATCCCCGCCTAATAAAACAACTGAAGAATGTTTTATTGACATCACCTAGCTACCAAATGGTTGGCCCTCTCTTCAAGCAAGGCGTCAAAAGTGTCTAAAGACCCTGATACATTGCAATCAATTCACCTTGCTCAGACACCGTGTTATGACATGAAACAGACTCATGCCAGCATTTAGCTTTGCACACCAGCCATGCAATGATGGAATGCTCACTGCTTGATCTTTGAATCATGCTAAACATTATGAGTACAAATATTTAGCTTTTTTTTCTTCTTCTTCTTCTTCTTCTTCTTGCTCCAGGCGGGTATTTATGCTCTAAATGTCGAACACAAAGGCACAGGATTGGTCACGTTCCACCCCGATGACCCTTATAACCCGTATGGCGAGCTCCTTCGAGCTGAAGCCCTGACAGGGACACAAACAGCAGCAATATTCTGCCTTCATGGCCACAAGGGGCACGGTGAAGTTCTAGGAGCCCTTGAGCAAGGCAGCTAATTGCCTCCAAAAGAACTGCTGAAAAACAACTGTCCCAGAGCTGCCAAAAATCCTGTTTGTGCCATACAAGCTAACTAATGATTTTTAAAATGACTCCCAATTTTCCTTTGGGGCAAAATAGATTATTAGGCCGTGATTAATTTCCCAGTGTGCTAAACCTCAGGTATCTGTTTCCAAGAAATAAGAGAATATACAATACAAAACATGATCACATATAAATCCATGCTCATAATTAGAACATTGTGCTAGTTATCATCGATTTCCTGTTATTTTGTGAACCAGGTGAGGCTGGACATCTATCTGCAGTCAGGCCCACCAGTTTAAATCAGGAGAACATTTATGTTCAAATGAAAGCTTAAAATGAAAAGTGAAGTTGTTCGTAACAAATTGCCTGGTAAAAACTGGCTGGTCATAACAAATAGACAGATTGTGTATAAAATATAACCTATTTTATGGGAATGTGTTCATTAGAATCTGAGTGAGTTACATTGGAAGGGCAGGGTCACCTAAAGGTCACTTGTTCTCTGTCACAGCCAATCAGTATGTTTATATGCACACAGTATTGCAGATATTGGTCCTTACCCTGGTTACAGTCATATCCCAAAGCTGTTTACATGCACCATAAAACAGGAACACTGCTGATGTTCCTATGTACATGGTAATTAGAATATCCTAAATAGATCCTGTAAGGAACAAGCACAACGTTTCTCCATAATTGTGTGATCTGGGACAATGATTCTGAAGATTACAGTCTCTTTCTTGGCACTTCTGCAAAATGGCTTACCACAAGCAACTTTCTTCTCATCACTCCACAACTGCGAGCCTTAGTTATTAGCCTTGACAGGCAGGTAGCGAGTAAATTATGACCCAAGATTCCTTCCAAAACACAGAACATGCGCAGAAGCAAGCTTATCGGAGTATTACAAATAAGGTGTATACATGATTCTAATGTTCTGTTTAATTGAGGAATATCCTGCATGTCTTATTTGTGTTTCTCATAACTGAGAGTACACCAGATCTGGAATACTTGGAATATTGATTTGCACCTAAATATAGCCCTGAATACTCTACTCCCCTGCCATATCAACCAACATAAAACTGCCTCTTTCCCACTCCAAACAGATCAAAGGCATCTGGAGTTTGCCAAGGTGGGGGAGGGGATAGATGTTTCATTGCATCTGCACACTTCAATAGCATCATAGCAAAACTCAGCAGAACGTGACAATAAAATGTACTCCTCAGCAGAGCAAGGCTCACTAGGAATTTTCCATTTGTATCTCTGGTCACACAGAGACCATCTCAAGAATGGATGAAGCTGGAATCTGCCAGGGGATCACACCTTGACTTACCACCAACATCTCAAACAGTTTCCAGAGAAGCCAGGCTATCAACAGAGCATTAATGCAATAGATGTCACTGATTTCAGCAATAATGAATGACATGCAGGGCCTCCTCTGAAGCTGCAAAGGGTACTTCTAAGGTGGTCTGTGTCAGTGGCTACTCTGCCTCTTTTAACCGACGGGAAATGAAGACTAATTGCTGTCAAATGGGTTCAGTGCTGGCCTTTACCCTTTCAACTCATGCTCAAATGGCACAAAATCGACCTCATCCCACAAGCTCCTGGATGCAGACTCTGGATGAAGACATGTTCAGACTGAAGGATTTCCCTGTTACATTCAGGCCAAAGCCAGCCCTTGCTGAACCAGTGTCAACCTTTTAGGATTGCTGTTTCCAAAACAGAGATGAACATCTCCTTTAATAGTTCACACGAGCCCATGTATCAAATAATGCACGCGACAAAACGCCACGCTCCCGGTAACATCAGAAGAATAGAGGCAAAGGTCAAACCCTGAAACAAAGCCTGCTGGTCTGAGGCGGGGTGCGGCAGATAAAGCAAGCTGGTGCTGAGCTCTTCCCGTGCCAAAGTCAGTGACAGAGCATCTGCAGCAGTCTGGCAAAGGTCATCGCACACACATCCTGCTGAGTTATTGCACGTGCATCACAACTGGAGCCCCCCGCCACACACACATACTCACACACGTGCACACACACACTCATGTACACACATATACACACACACATACACACAGACTCACACACACACACATGCACGCACACTCACAGGCGTGCGTGCACATACACACACACACACACACACACACACACACACACACACACACACACACACTCAGCCTCCCCTTCCCCCTTCTCCTGCTCTTCCTGTCCACTCATTCTTCACTCACCCAGACATCTGTCCACTAATAATGTTCCCACAGACTGCTTTGTGTTTTAAGGGTGAAACCCTTACAGGAGAGCTGCAGATCCTTACAGGAGAATCTGCTCATCTCCTGACCAGTGATTTACCTGTGATGAGCTGCAGATATGGCATTACATTATGCTTGCTTACCTTACAAATTACATGGAAATTTACTGAAGCCAATGTTGGTAAATCACCTTGCGCAATTGTAGTACAGCACTGTTGCAACTGGAAACTGAACCTGCAAACTTTGGGTCTAAAGTTCTACCCCTTAAACTACTGTAGAGTGCCTCTCTTCAGATGTACCATCAATAGGGAGGGGAGACTAGAAGGCTCTGAGACTCCATATCAGTTATATGGGGGGGGGCTTTGGCTTCAGAACTGATCTCTCAATCCTTAATGCAGAATGAGGAATGTATTGTAAAAGATGTTATGTTGTAGGTTTGGAAGTGACACAAGAGGAGTGCAGAAATAGCAGAATGGTGAGGAAAGAACCTCATTCATCAATGCCTGTGGCTTGTCATGTTGGTCCCTTGACTAGCCAAACCTCTCTACTGTTTGTTTCACTTCTAAAGGTCAAAGGTCAGAAGGGAAAAGGCTACATTTCAGCCCTCTATCACAGGAACTGCATAACCCCTGCTCTGTTTCACAGACAAGGGAGAAAATCTATTTAAAAGATAATCTATTTATTTTGAAAAGGTTTTTTTGTAAACTGAGCGCACAGTCATGTTGCAGACTAAACTGTTTATTAGCATAGTCCTTTTTAAACAGCAGTACAAAGACCTCCAAGGGTACTTCTGTGGGTTGTAGGGCATAGCTGGGATTGAGGCATAAAATCGTAAATAGTTAAACCAAAGGGCAAAACATCATAAAAGGGTACCTGAGTTAAAGCCTTGAGCAAAAACGGGCACAGTTCCAGAATAAGCTTCAAAACCTCCGTATCAATCAAGAGATGATTCCACCGAGTTCCCATGATCATTTCATTATACAAGCACCCCCCCACAGGAACTCAGACCTGAACTTCACAAACAAAGACGGCCTTGTCAATCAACACCTACTGCTTTGTCGGCTTGTTCATAATCACAATGCCATTTCTTACCTTGAGACGCCACACAGCAGAGCAGCGTATTAGAAGTGGGTCAATCCAACCTGCTTGAAGTGAAAATTTGCTTATTTTTTCTGTGTAGTCTTAAGATTACAGCATCTTTTTTTTTGAACAGGAAGCTTGATTTCATTTTGTTTACCCAACCCTCTGGAGTTAAACAATTATGCCTCAGCTCAGTCTGAAAGGTTATAATCAGATCCATGAAAACATACACAATCTCATCGTGCAAGGATGTGGAGCTACAGATCCGGGCTTTGAATAAATCAAAATATTGACACACAAAAACTCGTTATGGATATAAATCCAGTGCCAATCATTGAGAATAAGCGTGAGTTCCTTCCAGGTTTTTAATTTGTGGTTGGGATGTGTCACATCTGCCAGTACTCACACCATCTACCTTAACAACACACTAATCCAATGCATTATTCAACATATGGTGATTAGACACAGTTCACAGTCATTTAATTTGCTATTCACTACTAAGGACTGAAAAAAAATCTGCAATCAGATCACATGGATGACAGAGTGATGAGTTTCCCATAGATCAACAGTGTCACTTGAGACCTTTTACATATGGTGCTGTTTCACTAATGGTTTGAAGACAATGATGAAAAAACAGTGTCAAAATCTGAGCAAAAGTGTTTCTAAATGGAAGTTTATCTCATGTCATAGCACCCAACGAACAAAGTCAGAGCTGTTTTCTGTAGATACAGAGATACATGTAAGCATGCATGTGCATTGGAAGCTTTCAGCAGATTTCCACCCACAACCTTGCCCTAAGGTAGACTACCTGTGCTGATTTCACTTATGGCTGTAATAACCCATTGTCATGTTAAGTTGTCTGTCTGTATTTTGACTGACAGCCTCAGGTACCTTTTTCTACTACGGTGTATGAAAAAAAATCTTTTCCCCTTCTTCTGGGGCATTTAAAGACCAGTTTGGAAATAAACGCTGGTGCTCATGTACATGATAAATTCCTTCACTGGCCAATTGAAAACATTTCCTTGACTGTTTTAGATTGATGTACGTTTCATTACCTTCCTCCTTCAGCTCTGTGTCTGAAAGATTTGGTGCATCAAAGACAGGCACCATGATGCATTCCACACCCTTGTGACATCATTACATGGGGGCGTGGTCCCTCTAAGCCATACTGAAGTGTCAGCGCAGGGGACAAGTTTGAGTGGAACTTCAAGACACGGAGCACAGATTTGCAAACTTGACTTGAAATTTGAATTCCTCCCCAACACGATGTGCAAAATGATGTAAGCAATAGAGAATCAAATTAATTAATTCAGTACTAGATCCTCAGAGACTGGATTCAAACTTCAGATTAATGTGAAATATGCAAGGTTATTAATTAAATTATGTACAATTATATGTGAAAATGATGTGTATCAGCATTTCTCTATTACTATTCACCATTTTACAACTAGTTTTAGTAAGGCTATAAACGCAGCAGAAAATGCCACTACGCCATAACCAAAAAACTGAAATTAAGAATGAATATTATACTCTAGTGCCATCTAGTGACGCCCAATTTATATTCAAGGCTGCAGGCTGCAAATTTACATGACTGTGCAAGCTGACTTTGCGTTAAATTTCACTTATGAATTCACTCATGAAGATTGTGCTTACTTACTCAATTCATTCTTCTGAGCATGTGTCTTTGAGAATGCTTTGCTTTTCAGACTACAGTGACTCCAAATTAAAATTAGCCAGCTAATACCCGAAGAAAGTTTTTGAGTAACGTCTAATAGTGGCACCTGGTGGACTGTCTGAAACTGCACTAAGATGGAATCGCTCGTTTCTCAGGTATACCCACGTATGATCAACCATGTACAGATCACTGAATGTCACTGAAGCAATCTGTGTCAATCTAAAAATGTTGTTCACTGTAAAATTCCAGAATCATATTTTAAAGGAGAAGTTAGATTTTACTTGTGGGTTGGATGATGTATGTTAATGTTTTCACGTGGATTAAAATAATTCTTACGTCATTTTTTGGGAGTGTCAGTGATGTAATAAATATGAGAACTGAGTATTGAAGAAGGGGTTTCCTTGTGGCACTGCTGCGGTTTCAGATCTCTGATCCACATCAGTTTTTCCTTTCCCATGTCATTACATTACATTATTGTCATTTAGCACTCTTATCCAGAGTGACCCACACAGGTTACAGTTTTTTACTTGTTATCCATTTATGCAGCTGGACATTTACAGAGGCATTTCTGGGTGAAGTACCTTGCCCATGGATACAGCAACAGTGCTCCAACAGGGAATCAAACCAGAAACCTTTCCATTACGAGCCCTGCTCTTTACCATTATGCTACACTACCACCCCCATGTAAACTGAGCTGTTCATTGAAAAATACATAGAATTTGTTTCAGACTGACAATTTGCATCTCTTTGAAACCATATGATGCCAGAGAAAGACTTCTGTGTGTGTATACAGCATGTGTGCTCCAAATGCAATAGTTTAATCTTTAATTGCTGCTTTTGTGATGTGTTTTGAGTCACTTTCAAATTAATGAACATCCCTTTTCTATTTAGTCTTTAAAGCACAGTTTCTGCCAATGCAACCATGCCTGTAATCATAGACTGGAGAGCAAAATGTGCATAAAATTACCTCTTCAAAAACATCAAAATGAAATCTGACGTTGCCATTCTCAAATCCAAATACAGATTACAATGATATTTCCAAAATTCAACACAATACATTTTAATATGAAATATCAAAAGAAACTCTAATATAAAACCTAATGTAAAATTGTAACACTGAAACCTGTGAAGAAATACAACAGTAATACAACATAAATGCAAAAACGTTTAGAATATGGATTCTAGAGAAGAAATAATCACTTTCATGAGCAACTATAATAACCGCTGTGATGCTAAAGTGCTCCAAAATGTGATGCACAGCATCCAAAAGCGGTGTATTCATTTACCAAAACTTTTCCAAGTTCAGCACAAACAGCCAACTGTGTGCAACAGCAGCCAACATGGCGGAGAAGGTCTGTATAATGAGCTATTTTTCACAATAAGAAACCATCACTGGAGGTTATTGCTGTGGGATTCAATTAATTGGTCCGGTATGCATGCTTGAGATAAAAGAAAATGCGGTTACTAAGGCAACACAGTTTGCTGGAAAATATCTAAAATATGCGGCACTCATTTTTTATTCATATAGGAGGCACTTGTCATAGGTATGAGTGGAGATTGTGCGTTAGCCTTATTAGTAGTGTCTAGCTCGAGGACTAAACTCTTGGCCAGCTGTACTTAGCAGGCACTGTTATGTCACACAGCCAAGCTTGCTGAGTGGGGTGTTCACACTACCTGGATTAAGCTATTATTCAAGGTGGATATGATTTTTGTAGGGTTTGGATACACTCCTGTTATATGTTGGCTTGGATTCACCTCCTGATATCACCACACTTCCATGAATGTGCCTTATGTCTATGTGTGACCTCCAAATGCAGCCCAATATGGCAGACTGTGAATTAACTGACCAAGACTTATTTATTTCTCACTCAAAGGTCTGGGAGTGCTGTTAGCCTGGTCTGACACTGTTGTTCATTCAACTTGAATGGATACAGTCGCTCTGGATAAGAGCGCCTGCTAATTAATGTAATGTAATGTACTTTTCAAATGACGGCAGTCCCAGAACCTCTGTAGAGTTTTCGTTGTTGTTATTTTTGTTGTTGTTGTTGCTTCCTACACCTATCTACATTGTATTTATTTGTGAATCAATGAGTGGTTGCTCAGCAACCAGCCCCTATAAATTTCATCAGCAGCTTATGATGGAGGAATAAATTCTGATGTTTGTGCTTTTGTCATTTTTGCTTTCCGGAGACCACAACAAAAAGCTCACAGTGAACGATGTTGACTATTTGCGACTTGGGGGTACCACATTTGAAATAAATCCTTTTTTTTATTTTCAGGCATGAACTGTCAGTGACACTTGAACAAAGCTGTGCTACCCACACAGAGGTTAGTACTATTAAAGACAATTTTTGGACATGGTATTCTACAAATATTAACAGATCTACTTCTGCCTGAATAGCCAGGGCCCAGGGTGAAACTAGTTTTTTTAACCTGAAATGGGTGGATATATTCAGTCAGGATTAGTTCATTGCAGAAAATACAAGTGGCTCACCTCACCTTTAGCCAAAAACATTTTACAGTACCTCCGTGGTATAGCTAGCCTCCAGTTGAAGCAAGTCATAGGAAACCCAGCTTACAAAAGATAACCTTTTAAATTTGAATAGTTTCCTCTGACATGACATTCTATCTCCTCTAAGTGCAGCACTTTGAAAACTGTCACCTGGGCATTAAATTTTCTTTGCTTCATTACTTTGACATGACTTGACAGCATTACATAGGCTACTGTAAAATTATATTTAAAAAGTATTTTTGCTCTACTTCATTGTACGTATCATTGTTGTACTTCGTATTATTATAAATCTTGATGATATAAAGAATTCCGTAAGAATTTAATGCAATTTTTGTGCATGATGGTGTCCTTGCACCTTTACGGTCATTTCCAGTGCTAAGAACAGAGTGAAATGGGTTAACCGATTGATACATTGTTTTTCACGGTTGAGTACTCGTTTCCATTTGTGTTTTTGGCAGGTCTTTCATCTTAATCTGGACATAAACGTGAAAAATGGGGAAAAAATTGAAAGCGTCGACAGTGATTTGTTTTGTCAATGCCGAAGATGAGCACCACCCATCTGCAAAATTGAACTTAAGTTTCCCTGAAAGTAATAAAGCAACAACTGGAAAATATGAGGGTGTTGTTTGACAGGAACGGAGCGCTGCCTTTGTCTGCGTGATGGACGTTCTTTTAACCCCGGTAGCGAAGAAATGAATAATGTAAAGCCATCTATTAATCTGAGCAGGGCTTCCTTATTTCCATTCCAAAACTGGGACACCTTGCTGAACCTCGTATGCAAAAACGGGTATGTCATGTGAAAAAGAGTTTGATGGATATTAGCATGCTCTTGCATCGTTTGGTCTGTAATTAACGCTAGTCCTCTCTTTCTCATGCACTTGTAGCTGGCTGACTGTAAAGCACGCAGGGAAGACTGCAGTGCGCATACAATGAGCATCACATTTGAATTTATCCATTTGGCAGACACTCTTATCCAAAGCGACTTACACGTGATGAGCAAAAAAGTCATCTGTCTTTCTGCCACATGACGAACAATGCCCCCGTTTGCATGGTCGGTACTTGTATACGCAATTTATCTGTCTTCGTCTGCAAACCAAACTCCTCCTTCGTCAGCTTAATAAATGCCCCTGCTCCTGCAGAATTTGGTGTGGCCACACCTGGCCACATTAAGAACTGGGTAACCCAGGTCCTGAACGGATTTTCATGGGGGCGGGGGCTCAGATTTTTTTTTTAAGGGGCGTGTCCAATGGTACCCATAGCAGTAAAGGGGCACATGTCCCCCTATCCCCAAATTATGCATGTGCCTGGTGTGACCCTTGTCTGAAAATGGCCATTTTAGCATGCCCTCTGTACAGTTGTGGCTGACTACGGCTGATGGAAATGAGCCATCAAATTTGGGATATTCTAGCTACAACAGTAATCATCTTATAATTATGACTTTGATATAATTTTATTTTTTAACTTGTCCTATTTGCATTTTTTGCATTTGAGTCATAGAGTCTACACTTTGTGTTGTTTTGTGGCATAACAAAGATTATTTTATAACTTTTTATTTGAATTTCATTGTTATTTGTATTCAGCACTGAACGCTTGTGCCTGCTTGCTGCTCTGCTTGTTGTTGCAGTACTTGGGCTACTGAATGAAAAGTCAGCATTTTCAAATCTGGAGCCGTGGGTTAACATCCTGCATGCATTATCATGAGAGGTCCATATGTGTGTAGGAAAACTGCAACGCAATCTGCGCAATTAAAAATTATTCAAATATTAAATGAATTTCCAAAAAAGTAAAGACAAAACATAAAATCAAATAATAACAAAAATCAATTAAGCTCAGGATCCATTAAGATTCCCCTGCAAGACTGGCATTCCTTAGCGAGGCAGTGAACCGTTTGTGCAGAAAATGATTTTCTCAGTCATACGCCAAGTGCGCAGTGAATGCTAATGCGGGCCAAGCGAGCGCCCTCGCAATTGTGTGGGGAATTTAAAGAGGTCGTCACATCCAGGGTGCACATGATAATAAATGTCAGAATCCTCCTTGATACATTTACACAGGGATGAGAAAGTTAATTTAGAAAGGGTCCTCTAGGAAAGAGGAGTCGATACTGTTATTTCTGTGAATGTGGAGCTTCGGGGGAGGGGGGCAAGCGGTTTGTCGCCAGAGTGGGTGATCCATCTCTGTTCCGCGCGACGCAGAATCATGGGCATGGCCGTGTGTGCCATTTGGTGTGCGTGAGTGAGCAAAAATTAACAAACTTCAAAAGAATCTACAGAGAGCCTTTCTGGTTGAAGCTAAATAGGAGGACTCTGTTAAATCAAAGTGTAATGTGCGTTGTGTGTTCGCTTTGAGTCGCGATTCTAATACCACATGTAGTTAAATTGCACACGCTTGAAGTTGGCAACCTTAGAGAGATGTGCATCAAAATAGTGGCAGGACATGGAGAAACCCACCCTGAATTTGATTACCTGATTCCATAATTTCCTTTTTTGGGACACAACAGAAACAGTCACAGTACCACTATTCTAACTGTAAATTCTGAGACCTGACAGGGACTGATCATACCAGAAAAATATTGTCAAACAATGTCTCCAGCCAACACTTTCACACCACATTATGTTCAAAATATTTGTCTGAAAGCCTTTTGCTCTTGTTTTTTTTTTTCCTTTCTTCTAAGTCAAAAAATCTTATGAGAATGTTGACCAAATACATTTCTTTCTTCCATATAATTGTTGCTTCAAAGAAATCCTGGCTTTTGGTAAGAGTGCAAGTAAGAGTGAGGTATTCATTACCCATTTCCTGACTCAAAATGTCCATGATTTTTTTTTTGAATACCACAGATACATGTACATAAAATGAACATAATTGTAAAGACCAAAGTGTAACCTATCAGACCGTGTGCTTGTGTTTCATGAAATGTGGACATTGTGACTTATTCAGTGGTAGGGCTTCACTCATTTCAGCAGATCAACTTTGCTGCAGGGCTGTGTACCAAGACTGGTGATGAGAAATTCCATCATCTGTGATTGTCTTTGTGTTTTGAAGTGATCTGAGTGCTTCCCACAGAAAAAATAAGCTTTTATCAACAGGGTTTTGTATTTTTCTGTTCACTCAAATTAAAAGCTCAGGCTTTTAAAAAGGACAGCTTCCACCATCAACGGGGGAAGGCTGGGTTCTGGACTTACAGTGCACATTTTTGAAATGCTTGTGGTAATACTTAGTACATATCATAAAACATATCAAATTTTGATCATGAACTGACCCCTTTAAACAATGGCATTTCAGTCACTCTTTCACACAGCCCTGCAGCACGGCAAACAGTCACAAAATAATGACACGAAGCCTTCAGCTGTCAGTAATGACCTTTATGATCTAAGCAGAACATCTTAAATCATACAGCTTCCAAAGTCAAACTCACATCACACAAGCTTTTGTGGGGACAAGGTCAGAGTCAAACACTCTGAATTTTTTTTTCTTCTTCAGTATCTTATACAGTGAATGGTTTAGCTGTGCGGCACAGTTTGTGGTTTTTACACGCCTTCAACATGTAACACGGCTGAATAAGTCGATAATCACCACATGTTGGCAATGAAGTGAACCCATGGTTGCCCTACTCATTTACACAGTGAAATTTTGCCGAACAAAAAAGTACTAGAGTCGTACCAGACAACATTTAAAGGCAAACCCCTTTATGCGTAGCATCGAGGGCGGTTTTCGCTAACAGTAGCCAGGTCGTGACAAAATCTCTGGAACCCCACTTTAGAGCCACTTACTCACAGGACCCCTGTAGCTAACATTAAAAACAGCCTCATTTTGTGCTCCACGTTTGTACCGAAAACCAGCATCTGGTGAAATAAAGACTTCCACAGAGGTGCAAACGACAACACTGTAAAGGATACTAACAGTCTTGGCTACATTAAATGCCTGTCAGGACTTGCCTGGCAGTCATTCACAATGATAACAACACAATGCTGGTATTATCAGGGTCACACAACCACTCTGTCCTGGTCTTTTTTAAACAAAGCCTTATGACAACGTTATTGTGTCGTTGCAGACATTTCACAGCCAAACTGTAGTCCTGTAACTACAGTTCATTTCCCATATAACTCCCTGACAATGTCAGACACTCTTTAAGACTGGTCTCAAAGTCTCAGTCAGCAAGAGCACATATGTGATGCTGTTTGTAAGTGGTGGTAGTAGTGCAATATGTTCATTATAGGCTGAGCATTTACTGGTAGTGACTAAGAGGACAATAGGAAACACAAAACTATTTACAGATACGCAACAAGAGAAAAGACAAACAAATACCAATATACAACAATTTCTAAAGAATACAATGAACCTTTTGGAAAAAGTAATCTGTAAATATCTGTTAATGAATAAAATCCAGAATTTAAGGAATATATTTATAACTTCTGTCAAAATATACCGTATGCAGTCTAAAATATGGAAATGATTACCATTTGCACGTATTCTCTGCAAATATATGCAAAATTGAAAATAGCAGTAATTCACATGTAATGGAACAATATGCAATTTTATTACCTAAGATACTGCAATTTGATTGGATGTGGGAGCAAGCAGAATATTCTTGCCCGCTCCCAGCTGCCAGGGTACGCAACATTGCAATTTTGCAATGTCCGCCAGTGTGTTACACTTGCAAGTCAAATTTTTATACCTAGAGGCCCTTCTGTGCTCCAAAATAAAGTCCCCTGCTAGTTAACCCAGTGAAAGCAACCTTTGACAAAATAAAAACACTAGTGCATCAAAAATGAAAAAAGAATAACTATTTACAAAGTTCCACAATGGCAAATGTTAAAGACTACATTTTGGCCCGCTGCACTACAAAAGACAGCATAACTAGAGGAGGCATTTCAGCGACACAGGTAGGCAAACTCAGAGTTAAGCGCTTGCAGTGCCTGCAAACAAGATAAATACCCTGATTTTCAGATTGCCATCCATAAAAATCGGTGTGAGTTCACTGAAGTCCATTGCTAGGCTACAAAAGAAACATTGCCTTTACACATCAAAGGAACTTTGATAAAATGTTTTGATCCATCCTAATCAAATGACCCTTGGCCTATGGCCTTGGTCTGTGTAATCTAGACCTCTGGTGAGTCTGTCTCCCTGCATGCCAATCTCCCAGAACCTTCCATGCACATATTTTGACACAAATTAAAAATCATATTCCTTATGTGATTTTCTATTGTCAAATGTTGATATATACAGCATTACTTCTTCATATAGGTGAGAGGGGCTGGGAGGTCAGAAGTGATGGCAGATTGCGTAATTGCAAACTAATACAAGGTTACGATTTGTCATAAGCTCAGAAGAACTTCTTTTAGTGTCGTGTTGCACGGAGTGAGTAACAGTCTTTTTCAACGCAGGCCTCATGAGCTCTGAAGTTTTGTTCACATTATCGAGACACCACTATGCTGTTGAATCTACCTTTTTTTAAGACGTTGCTTAAGCGTCGCTACGAGGAACCTCACAGGTAAAACTACTGAGACAGCTTCACTGACAGATGGGCGAGGGACGAAGCAGCTCTGATGGTTTTATCAGCAGATTGTTGCCTGTAAGGACAGAAGGCTATGACTCATTCCTGACTCCGCCAGTGATCCAAGTACTCGTGTGCAGGGTAAACAACAAACTAGTGGACAAAAAAAAAAAAAAAACAGCCCCTACGGCAGAAACGTGCCCTCATACAACTACAAACAATCTTCACACTGCGACACAATGTCCACGATTGCACATAACGTATTGTGTCCGCTTGTTTCGGTTTGGTAGTGCGGCAGTATATCTATGTATATATATATAATACCCTGATAGTCCCTGGGATTCCGTTAGACATGTGTTGATTCTAGTGTCAATGCCAAATTTGAGTCTGATCCGGCAACGCTGTCAATGTCAAACGAACACAGCGTACCTTCCTCCCAGACGAATCAGAATCAGAACGGCACTTGTCAATTACTGTTAACCGGTGCGTCACAGTCATAATTTGATTGGGGGCAATTGACTGAATGCCTTTGTTCATCAGGTTTATGTTTAGATGCTGCATGTCAGTATGTGCATGGAGACGTGAGCCTTTTTCGTGTGTGGTTGTGAGGTTGACGGTTCCGCACAGGTAGCCTTACACCGCACTGCGGACACACGCAGAATCACCGAATTAAGACTGTGAGGTATCAGGTGAAGGAGTTCTACCCTGTAAAAGAGTGGTGATCCTCCCGGCCAGGCCAAGAGAGACCACAGTGATTCTCTGGCAGGTGCCAGCCTACCCAGCCACCCCTGTAAACAATCACCCGGCGTGAGACAGTGGCAGCGACCTAGATGGCGTGTGGGTGTGGCAGTTGGGGGGTGATGTGAGCATGGGTGGGGGGTTGGAGGGGGGCGGGGATGTAGGTGCGGGGTGGTTAGGCCAGGGTGTAGTCGAATTGGCCCTTCTCCAGGCCGTCCAGCCCGTCCCCCCAGGTGGAGGTGGGCATGCTCCGGTAGGGGTCCAGCAGGATGCGGAAGCAGCGCACGATCAGGATGCCGAGGAAGACGAAGAGGAAGATGACGAAGGCGAAGGTGGTCTTCTGCTCCAGCGTCATGCCGATGTCGGCCACCGGGGGGCCCCCCGCCTGAAGCAGCGGCGAGGTGAAGGACTCCCCCTCCATGGCCCAGGAGAACTGCGGGGGGTAGTCCCACAGGGTCCGCTCTCGCATCCTCACTCGGCCATGTGCCAGCTCCCCCAGGTGGACCTCATCGTCTGGGGAGAGAGAGGGGTGCGAAAACCGTGAGTGAGCTCTCCTGGCAGCCCTTTCGGGCCTTACCTGGTGAGAGCTTCGTATCTCAGAGCTACGGTCAGATACTCATTACCCACAAAATTCTCTTCCTTACCAGACTCCTTTACCCAGAGCAGCTCACACAGCTAATACAGACAGCCTTGCTAATGCAGAGTTATGTAAGGGTTATGTTCTGATTTCAATTTGGTTATGTTAAGTCGCTCCATAACTCGCAATTTACGTAACTTGGATTCCACTCTTGAGACGCACATTTATATAATCATCCTCTACCAACCTTGCGTCGGCATTGCTTTTTTACACTTCCTATCTCATAAATACATTCAGTGGTGTTTGTGTATACACTATGCATCTCAGATTTTTGTATATTTTAAGATTTTTTAGAGGGCTTACGTAAAGCAACTTTATATGTGTCAAATGATGCATATCCCATGGGACTGCCTGCATTTCATTTATTTATACAGATATAGATATTTATTGACAATTCAGGTTAGGTACCTTCAGTGGCACAAGAACACTATAACATCTGGGTATTGAACTGGCAGCCTTTGGGTTACAAGACCTGCTCGTTTCTTCAGCACAAACACAAAACAAATTCCCTGGCCATTGGTTCGCATGCTGCCCCCAAGCAGCATTTCATAGAAGCATAGGTGGGAGGTCTACCAAGCACCAAGCAAAATGACGATCGCAACCCCCCGCACCTGCTCTGTGACAGGTATACAAGACTCCTGAGGGGTAAACGTCACCCGCCGCACTGCCCCTGTGTCACGTGCTGTTCTCCTCAAATGACAGCCCCAACAAATCTTCAGCTCTCCCCTTACGCAGAGAGCTTCGGCGTCATGATAGAGCCAAGCTGCCAAGCGTAGCGCGGTGTCACAGCTGATTCAGAACGTGACCTAAGCAGGCCGCCGCTCTGAGCCGTCTCAGACAGCGCCCGCTCACTCCCCTCTCCCCCTCCTCCTCCTGCCGTCCACAGGAGCGTCAGAGTAACCGAGGCTGACTGCTCCTGCGTCCTCGGGCCCTTCTCGTCATCACTCAACGTGCAGGGAGTATCTCAGGATCACTTATTGAGCAGATTGATTGGTTCACTGGTTACTCATGCACAGGGCGGGGTGTGTGACAGGATAGTACCGTCCTGGGTCACTCCGCATAAAGACGTAATAATGATACTAACAGCACCTGACAATGAAGTCACACAAAAGCCACGCTGTCTCATTCTGTAAGGGGTGTACAGTGGCTTCCACTCCTTGTATAAACCACTGCCCTCTTTTCGGTAGCCGTACGTACCTTTGCTTTGTCAGTCACTCTGGATAATAGCATCTGCTAAATGAATAAACGTAATATGTGAATGTTATCTGCAGTAAAGGCACCAGACATTCAAATGTATTTAATGTTATTTCAAATGTCAAGAGTCAGACGGTGCACAATTGACAGGCTGTACATTTCAAGCGCGCTGAAATCCATTCATACATAACATCTGAGAATTTAGCTTTCCTGTTTCAGAGAAGCTGGGACAGCATTTCCCTCCTTACAGGAACACCAGCATTCTCCCTCTCTGAGTCAGAGTCCCAGTGTTTTTAATCTCTCCTTAGAGAAGCTGCATCTTACAGCATGTGAATCCTTTAAGGGTGATTTAGGAGCTTTGTTATATTAGATACAGATCGAGACACTTGATGAAAGCATCCTTCTGCAGTAATTCAAAGGGGAGATTATAAATGCATCATGTTTCCTCTGTTAATATGCAACAGTACATACTGCTAACGACAGAGGGGGAAAGGTTTAATGTCCTAAACATCTCCACATACACGTTTAAATGGTATTGCAGAGATCTGGACTGCATTTCCCAAATGAGATGCTGTCCAAATTCCTCTGATTACATTCTGGGTAAGAAAGGTGATTCTTCTACGATAATTGGGAACCTTCTATTATAATTTGGGAATGCTATTTATAGTGGCACCAAACGCAATTTACATGAGTAGAAGTGTGTCGGGACACTCTAAAGAAAACAGAAAACACTGCAGAGTATAAATGAGTAAAGTAATTGTATTTGCTCACGGTATGTTGTGCAGTAAAACAACATTGTAAAACAGTGTAAAAAGTACGTAATTATGCAAGGTGCCTTTGACCAGCCGAGTGACAAAAGCAGAGATGTAACTCAGAAAGAAAACCTGTCATTTGATGTGTCATTCCTTAGGCCCTGAAATGCTCTGTATTAGATTAGCTGTAGTGTGAATACATTGGTGATGTCACTCTAACTCTCCCACAGCCCTAAAGACTGTGAGTGGATTTTCGGTTTTTTGCCTTTCAGACCAGGATTAACTCAGCGGGGGCCCTGCCTGGAAATCAAAGCCAGGTAGCGGAGCGGGTACTGCCAAAGACATCGAGGTAGAGTTTTCCATCCAGTCTTCATTATTTTAATATTTCATCTAAAAGGCAGCTGCGCGCTGCACTCGGCTTCACTGAGGATTAGAGCGGCTCAGAGGTTGTGCATGTCTGTACCATCCCATTACTGTGGGAACCGACCCGCTTCGTCCCATAACACCTGTACTGTTAAGAGCTGTTCTGCATTCTCCTAAACAGCTAACTTTGGTAACAAGCCTATATGTCTATGGGACATTGAATGAGCTATAAACTGATTGCTGATTTACAATCTTCCTTAAAATAGTCACAGAGATAGTTAAGAGATTTAGTTTCTCTTATATTTCTCTATTTCTGTTATATATGGATATATAAAAATCTATCAGATTTTTTAAAACATTTTTAATGAAGTCTCAGAAATGTGGGAAGAAATTTAAATATCTTTGATGACCTCATTTGTGTGAGTATGTGTGAATCCATGGGACACCAAGCTACTCTTCACACTTTCTTTTTTAAGTAAGCTTATAATATTTCTGTTTGTAATAAGGATAAAAATCCATGCAGCCATTACATGCGAGACACACGTGTTAGAGTGAGGAAGGCCTCTGGGATTGCTGTGATTAAAAATGTGCTGGGAATAGATTCCAGAACTGGTAGACTCTTCTGGAGAGTCCAAATGAATGAATGAATAAACCATGGCTCCTTCCGTGTGCTACTTCACACCGCGGGCCTCTGTGCGCAGAAACGACTGCACAGCCGCGCAGCCGTGTGCAGCTGTGCGCAGCCGATGACTTCCCCAGGCCTGCTGCAGATGCCACCAACATCTGTAGCTGCAACGTCTGCGCTGAAACAAGGCTCTCTCTGTTCCCCACACAGGCCTCCAGGGTGCTCGCACCCTCTCACACAACCACAACCAGGTGCTTTGCTGACCCCTGCACTGCTGTACTACGTCACATATACACCGTTTGCATTTACCAATTTCATAAGATTCATTTCTATACAATTTACAGAAGATTACTGTTTGTTGACCAGGCGTTTTTTTTTATCTCCCAAAATGTGAGCCAAGCAACCACCAGCCAGCCACAACTGAGCATAATCCCTATAAGCCCCACTAGAGGCCACTCTCGTGCCACTAACATGAACTCGAGAGTAACACCTCGCTCATGTTCGAGGCATTCTCGTGATTTCTCACATGATAGTTCTGCATGTTAGTCTCAAGTCTGTGTGTGTGCTTCTCTGTAATATAATTTTCATTCCTCCATAGAAAATTGTTGTAATGGGGATGAAAGGTAAATTGGTATTCAGTTATACATGGTCCAATAGAATGCTGTTCTGACATGTTTAAAAGGTTTGCAGAATCATGTACAAGTGACTGTGACAACCTGTGACAAGCAAAAACAAAAGACAGCTTCAAGTCAAAAAATTCCTGGTTTAAATGGGTTCAATTACATGCCCATTCAAATGTCTCCTGAACCCTTCCCACCTCTCTCATACTCTGATTACTTACCCTGGATGACTCTGAGAAAAACAACTCCAACAATACATCAGCTGTGAAAACCATGTCAAATATACCTTTAAATCACAGATCTCAATCACGCACACTGTGATTCTGTGGCACTCAGATGGTATTACAGTCACTTCACAGTCAGAGCTAATCTGTCAACCCTCCCATGTATTTTCCTTATGCCATTCCAAATGGTTCCTCAAACAAATGCAACAGATATCCATCACGGCACGCCTTCAACATCTTAATCTGTCTTCTTCTGGCTGCACCTGAAGTGGTCCTTACTACAACGCCAGCAACAGCAGTTGAATCTTATCTGCCAAGGAAGTGTCTGGCAGAGACGAGCTTCACCTGCGATTTCATTGCCCCCCCACCCTGGGACACGATGACGCATCTATGTCACCACAAGCATATCCCTCAGACAGACACCTGTGAGAACAAGCACTCATCCCTCCCACCTGTACAGTCCTGGAGGATTTTCGGCACGGAAGGCCTCCCTGCTCCATGACAGCTTTACCAGACTTTACCTGTTACCCGAACCATCTCTCTGCTGTGGACTCCTCGGGAGAACCTGGGTGTCACCTGTTCAGCGAAAGGCAGCTTCACCTTATCGTACTGAGCGAGCGCCAACTGACTGGCCAGAGACAAACCGCGCTCAATATTTATTGAGATTAATTTTCAAGAAGTTGCAGGCTGAACAATGATTTATCAATCGCATGATAATTAATTTTAAGTCATTTAAACCGAGAGCAATCCAAACTAATTAAACACGCCCCACTCATCCTCACAGTAACTAAGAGTTGCTCTGGTCACTGGACTCCCTGGTTCTCACTTGGCCTTTAGCCTGTTGCGAACATGATCCAGTAGCATGGAGTGGTGAAAACAAGATCACTCTCAACTCTAGTGGACGAGGATTAAGTTTGCTGAAGCAGTGTGGGTGTATGTTAGCAAGCGGTTGAGTGTGTGTGTGTGTGTGTGTGTGTGTGTGTGTGTGCGTTTGCATGTGTGTGGGTGTGTGTGGGTGTGTGTGTGTGTGGGTGTGTGTGTTGTGTGTGTGTACGTGTATGTGTGTGTGCCTTTGTGTGTGTGTGTGGGTCCGCATTTGTGTGTGTGTGTGTGTGTGTGTGTGTGTGTGTGTGTGTGTGTGTGTGTGTGTGTGTGTGTGTGTGTGTGTGTGTGTATTCCATGAGACCCGGTAGCAGTGACTGGAGCATGTTAATGAGTAGTCGCTTGGGGTTAAGTTCTGGTAGAATGAGAGGGGAATGCAATTAATTCACAGTCCAGTGGCTGTCAGACCACTCTCTTCCTCTGTGAGACAGTGGCGTTCAAGGGTTACAACTCACCATCTCCCAGGGGCCTTCGCTGGTTCCAGCCCACACCATTAGCACCTATTGGTTATCACCCGGATGGTTTCATCATATCAGTATGCACTGAATAATACATGCTGGTCATGGCTCTGAAATCTATTTGTGCGTTACAGGACAATTCAAAGTTATGGTCTGATTTCTTGCCATACGTAGGATAAAGACAATGAGTAATGCCTCTGAAAAATATATAGATAAGAAAATCCACAACATATATATGAAAGGTGTCACTGTTATTTATTTATCCACAGTTTTATTAATTGTAATATTTTTACAGTTAAGTAGTATCTAGTTAATCATCATCACCATCATCTTATATAATATCATTAACATTATTGGTATCATACTAATGTTATTTGTATACACTGAAAATAAGGAAACTGGAAAATGAAGCAGACTTCAAATCAATGCATACTTGGCTAAAAGTTGGCAAAAATTTTTATGCACCAAAGACCAGTTGATCCTTTCTTAATAAGATTTCTTCTGAGGAGACTGAGTCCCATCAGGGGCTAGAAACACAGTCTCAAAAACATAATAAAGGCAGCCTGAAGGAAAACCAAGACCTTTCTGATTCTGTACATGCACCACAAGTCTTATATCCATGCAGCTGGCAAAATAAATCCAGTATCTGCCTGACCTTTAAAACAGTTTCAATGAGATTATGAGATGAGGTTGTTTTTGTTGTGGATTAAATTTATATAATACAGTTTATCTCATTTGTACATTATGTTTGGTGCTTGAACCATTAGAAATTTAATCAGCAAAAAAAGATAAGAACATCCAAAATATCATGTGTAGGAGTCACATATTATTTGTCTCCAATGATATGTAGGAGAGCATAAGAAAGTAGCATTAAAGTAAAGTTGTACAATGTAAATATTATTTAATTATTATGAAATGTGATTAATTTCCTTGCCTGAAAGTGTAAGTGTATGCATATCCCTGAGCAGTAAGTCATTACCAACAGCGAGCGCTCTACGGTTTCACACGGAGCTCAGGGAAAAGGGTGTGGGGTGGATCATCTGAACATTCGACCTTGGCGGCCGCAGAACGCTCCAACATCTAATTACTCAGACTGTACAACCTTAATTGTGCTCATTCCTTATTGTTTATTGCGTCAGCACAGTCCTCCATTGCTCTCCGGTCTTGTCTTTCACTGAAGAGCACGGGACTGTGGACTGTGTTACCGGGTGTGTAAGCGTGATAGATGGTCTGTCTCTGACCGGTTTGGTTTTTGCCAAAAAACCCCGATGCCAGCAAACTGATTTCAAATGAACTCATTTTCTGTGAGTGGTGGTACAACACGATGCAAGCGCAGGGTGTGTGCCATTTTTAGAAGTACATCAGATACGCATATCAAACACTCCCACAACTTGCATGTGCGCACCTGGAGAGGAGTTTTAATGCAAATGCATGCATCTCCTCCCTCTCACAGTCGTAAATTATAACAAAACGTTATTAACGTGAGCATTCTGCCTCATTAGACCGGTAATTAGAATGAGTTGTGTGTCAGTGCCTGTGTCATTTCCAACAAAAAATAGACATTGCTTCATACCATTAAAATCAGGATATCAGCTGCTTCAGCCAATTACAACCCAGACATCAACCGGTTCAGTCCATTAAAATCAAGATATCAGCTGACTCAACCTATCGAAATGCAGGTATTAGATGGCTCGTTAGAAGGGAGATATCAACAGCTTAAGGTTATTAAATTCAAGATATGAATGGCCTCGGCCAATCAAAAATGACATCTTGTCTTCCAGCCAATTAAAACCAAGATCAAAATACACACACACAGTGTCAGAAATCCCTCTGAACCACAAAGATGACATACTTGCCAACACTATATTATAAATGCCATGTCATGCAGCCATGTAGCCCTTGATCCTGTTTGCAATGTGTTCCCACTCTGCAGCCAGTTCTTGCTCCAGCTCTTTATTGTATCTTGGTCTCTGCATTTTTCCCATCTAATCTTGTCCCTGAATGGACACCTGATTACTCAATTATTTAGCCATGATTTATATAGTCAATCTGCATTGCTGATGTAGAAAGTTCTGTCTGCACCATCCTTCAATGTCTTTGCACTGAGTGGTCTGACTAAAAGTATTTGCTTTCTTCTTATGGTTATTGGGCTTATGTGGAAAGTACAGCTAGTGAAACTATAAAGGTAGTGGACTGCAGCTTGAAACATGGGGGTATTACCACACAACAGTACTATATGTCTGTATTAAGGAAAGTACATAAGAGATTAATACAGTAACCTCTAAAAATATCTGACCTTCACCTCCAGTATCTTCTCCATCCATTCATTTTTCTTGATTGAATTTTGGAAATGCAGACAATGTTAAGCTTTTTAGGAGACATAACTTTTTATGGGGTGCTTTAACTAAGACTATAAGTGTCACACCTGCTCCCAGTCAGCCTGTTCAGCCACGCCCCGCTCAGCGCGCTCAGCCACGCCCCGCTCAGCGCGCTCAGCCACGCCCCGCTCTGCAAGCTCAGCCACGCCCCGCTCAGCCTGGCTCCACCACACCTGTGGTGCGTTCAAGCAATCAAGCCCTGCCTTTATAAGGACTCTGTTTTGGTTACCTCATTGTGAGGTATTGTCTTTTGAGTCATTACTGAGCTGTTGGTTATTCTCGCATTCTGATTGTTCCTGTGTTTTTTGACCCCTCGCCTGTTTTTGGACCTTGCTCTTGTGTTTTGGATTCTGGTTTGTTTGCTCCTTGGATTTCCCGGTTTTGACCTGTTTTGTCCCTGACTACGCCTTTGGATTCTGGAATTAAACTTGTGTTTCCGCACTTGGATCCCAGTCTGTTTCATTACAATAAGCAACTGTAGCTTTAATCTCTGGTAAATCCTCACTCCTACTTACCGTACATCACTTGTTGCTAAAGAATTTTGGTTGATGGGGATTTAGCAAACTAGAAAGACAATATTGGGGAACAACTTTCTGGAAGAATAAAAAGGAAGCAACACTCTCCAAAACATTTGTCCTTCAAGTCATACGGCTATGTTCACTATATATCACTATATATCACTATATTGAAAGGCTTACTGCAAGCCCATTTGTCCTAAAAAAAAAAAAAAAAATTTCATGCTGCAGAATAGTTAACTTCAAAACAGAATGTGTTTTCTGAGCTAGACATGAAATCATCTTTGCTTATTGCAGCTGGCTACTAATGCCACAAATAACACGTCAAAAAAATGAAAACAGTATCTATACAAAGAAAAGTGCGTGTACAAGTTCTCACAATACAGTATCACTCTCGCGTCCACATCTAACCTGTTTAGCCTTCATCTGTATTAGAAACACTGCATATACAGTATAGTGTTTACACTAGCCTGTGCTGGTATGTCTCAACATGGTTGCTTGTTTGGTATACTTCAGCCCGGGCCACATCAAACCTCAGATGACTCTGGGGTATTATACTTAGAGTGTCCAACAGCAGACCAGCAGAAGTCGGTGTGCTTATCATGACAATGTAAAATGAGGAATCAGGATGCTTTTAGGATGCACAACCTTCTCAGATTTAGTGTAGCATTTATGCGCTTTATATTCTACTGCATTACTGTGAGAAATGTTACACACAGAGGGTAAATGTATGGAAAATGCATTCGACGACTGCTCTTTCGATCAATCCAGAGTCACACAGTGATGAATGATGTATCCCTGACAGCCCGAGAATGCATGGCGCACCTTAAAAGCTGCATCTGTGAGTGAACTCACAGAACGCACACGTTTGGAACAGCCCTGAGCAGACGTAGCAGGGTCTACCTACATCCAGATGTGGCCACTAAGAGCAAGGCATTATTATCTTTGCTCTTTTGTACCACAGATGACACGGCTATGCAGCGTGGTTTTAAATAAGCAGAAGGTGTAGTCCGCGAAAAGACATAAGCGTTCATCGTGACCATGAGCATCGTGAGTGGTTGCATCTGCCATGCAGATTATACACCGAAGCACCAGATCGAGAGGGCTAAGAGACAAATATTAATTGTGCGTGAATAAGTTCATCCGTCCATGAAGCTGTGAAATGGCAGGGGTAAGACGCCAACGAGAAGGAGAACGAGAAGGGGTGAACTTGACTACATAGCAGGGCCAAGGCTTTTTTTTTTTTTTTTTTTTATAAGAGTGAAGGACATATTGGACTGCACTGCATTCAAGATACAAAAAAGGTGATAGGATTTATGTGCAAATTCATCACAGAAAAGCTGAAAAATGTGTCTCCTTGTCTCCTGTATCAGCTCACACATGCTCAAGTATCAGAAAACGCTTTAACAATGAGACAATTCCTTTTGGAAAATCTGAAGTCTGAGAATGAAGGCTCATCGTTATTATTAGAGCGAGCTACACACCTCCCTGTTGGATATTGTTTCGAACGTTAAAAACAGTCTCAAGGTCACAGTTCGTGTTTTAATCATGGGGGGGGCTGAAACAGCAGTCTATTTTGAGGGTGATCTGTACTTCGGCTCAGGTTTTCTGTCGAGAGGCATGCCCCCTTCGCTCACCCTCTTAAACAAATGCAGTCCCCTTTTGTGGGATAAGAGGTCAGTGAGTCTGCAGTACCGGTGGGCCGTGCTCTGTGGTTATGGGACAGTAACTCTCTGCCAAGCATGCCAAGTATGAGACCTGCCAGGAGTGGAAGTGCCCTTCCCAAACTACCTGCATTTTTTTGCCCTCTCATCTTTGCTAAACTGTTACTCAGCCATCTGGATTTCGGATCACAGTTCCCCCACCCTGTGTCCAATCCCAGCAAAACTGAATTTGTGAGGGTTCACCTCACTGTTGGTCACTGACATTAAGGGGAAGCAGTGTAGTGTAGTGGTAAGGAACAGGGCTTGTAACCCAAAAGTTGCTGCTTTTGTTCCCGAATGCACTGCTGTGTAAATGGATAACTTAAAAATTGTAAGCAATATATGTTGCTCTGGAGAAAACTGTCTACTAGGCCACTGTAGTGTAATGTAATGGGTACTCTGATGTTGAGGTGACATTACTGGTGCCATCATAAGAAATCACAATTGCAGTAAAATTGTTTAACGTTAACAGCATTTTCATGTTTGGCTGCTCGAGTGTTGTTCAAATGTTTATAGTGGGGACGGTTTAGTTACGTGATAGGGGTCCCGGATCACATGAATTTTGTCTGAGTGGAAAATAACTTAAAATCTGTTTTGGTTATGTGTGAAACTGAAATCATGAAAACTTATGAAGGGGGCTCCTTATGATGCATACTTTTTGGTGTTGCTTGGTAACCGAATTTAAGAAACACTCCACAAACATGTAATACTTCCCATTAGGTAACACTGTCGTTTCACTACTTGGTCTCTCATGTCTAAAACTGGTCCAGGCAAACGCAAATGTATACGTGAACCTAAAAGGATTCCATGTAAATAAAAGTGGGGTAAAACCAGAATGCTCTGAGGTTTTATCACACCTAAGCGGCCTTACAATCTGGTTTTAAGAGCGAGGGAATTTTATTTCATAAAATATTTCCAAACGAAATGTCTCTGAATGTGTTGCCCGTTGTGGGCTCTGAAGCAATATGTAGCCTCGTCAATCCACGCTCCCTGACAAATAAACCATACATGCGCGAAGTCAGTTAGCCCCCGACTAACTGTAAAAATTGGAAATGTCATCACATTCTATTGGATATTTGATTAATTCAACAATTCTGTTATATTACATCAAATTAAATGCTAGATTTTGATATGTTTGGGAAATTTTACAAGGCAAAAAAACGCTAAATACAAATTTCGCCACCCAACTGCTGCGAAATTGCGCAAACCCGCACGGGCAAAACCAGGAGGTGTCCTCTCCATCTAAAATTATTTTCAAGACTGTTCAGTGGTTCTAAACCTTACTGATCTCTCTAGATGATACAGACACTGTGAGACCCGGTTCAGCATTACTAGAATCAATCTGAAATATGACATCGAATATATCAAAAGGTAAGGAACAACATATGTAGCCAAATATGATTTTGGTGAAATGCCCCAGTCTTCATCAGTCATGACATCTATAACCACATTGGCTTCATTGACAACATGAAACCATAAGGAAAAGATGCGTTCACTTACGTAAAAAACATACTGGTAATGTGTGTCGTCTATGTTCCGATTCGATAAAAAAAGACTGTCTAGTGTGTTCTTTCAGGAGCGACAGAGTCTACAGGTTGCCCAAATGGCGCAATTGTCACAGAAAACAATCCTTTCTACGAGTAAAAAAAGAAAGTAATTCGTGACGAAAGTCACAGGGCTACATAATGTCAACTATAAACTAGATAAACATGATAGGGGACGTGGTATTTGAAGAACTACCGAGTCGTTTGACGTGTACAATAAAACCAAAAGCCCTAACACATTGGACATATGCATACAAAACACAGTACGTCTTATTTTAATCTCTTTTAAAGGTACGATTCTGTCACTGGTACATTCGTGAACATGTACAACATTTTATTTGTCCTCCCTTGTCAAGTTATGCCATTATAACGCAATCACTCACATCTCACTTTCATTCATCACACAAGTTTGATTCAGTGTTGTAAAAAGACGGCATCATCTAAACGAAGAGGGAATGATAAATATAGCCATTTTGTGGCGCACCGACAGCAGTCATCGTAAACACAAGGTAATTCCTATGTCAGCTCAACAAGTGCAATTACGCCGAGCAGCCGGTGAACACGGAACTGTCACATGCGATGTTGGTCTCATTGAAGGGTTGTCTTTCTATCCCCTATTTTGGAAGCACATGAGCTAACCAAAAGGGTGTGTTAGCCACACACGACACGGGCGAAAGCTGTTTAAGAAAAGTGAAAATGCATGGCGCATACCTTTGTCTCCCCGCGAGAACGTCGAATCCATTTCCAGAGTTACAGAGAAAACCTGAGGGTTTCGCCCATTCTACCTTCTCCCCTCCACCTCAGCAGAAGCATAGACACAGCGAGCACGACTAGGACGAAAAAAAAAGAAAATGCAAGCTAAAATGTTGCACTTGTCCTTCTTAGGATTGACAGTGGCTGCAATAACGCACGCTAACTCAAAACAAACAAAAACAAAAAATTACGGAACGTGAGCAATTAAAACGGCAGTCCCAGAGCTCAGTGCACACAGTTGCGCCTGGCGCCTCGTGTGTGTGTGTGTGTGTGTGTGTGTGTGTGTGTGTGTGTGTGTGTGTGTGTGTGTGTGTGTGTGTGTGTGTGTGTGTGTGTGGGGATCAACGCAGTTGTGAGGAAAGGAGACGCGGCACGGCGAAGCAGCCCGTAAGCATCAGGATTCCACAGGAGTTGGAATACCGGGCATTCCCTCCACGCGCCTCCTATACCATCATCACACGGTCAAGGAAGCGCCCCTCCCGCATTATGCCGTTTGTCAAGGTTCCGTTTCGATGTCGATTTTTCTGGCAACAGCCCCCCTTATTGATCTGATGGCGGAGCGACACGGCGAAAATGTTGGATGGTTGTTTGCCTATATAGATTGATTTATGAACTCGTGTGTATTTATTTCTGGTATGATTGCTCACAGTGTTTGTGCAGTGGATGTGTCTACAGTCTGTCAGCATGTTCTTTGCGAATTGATTTTCTTATCAATTTGTTCAGTCTTACCGTATTGTGGATTGGGGGCAGATTTGTAACGTTTGCATGAAACCGTCCACACATATGGAGTAGTTGTCTTGGAATAAGTAATATAATCCTATTCACGGCTCAGCTGTTAGTTAATACCTGCAACAGAGAGATTTAATGAAAGAAGTCCCTTAGACTTGATATACTCCACTGCATTTTAACACTGAACATAGCATCAGCCTTGAAGAAAGGATTGTGGGATTGTCAACACAATGCACTGATTTAATATAAATATTTTCATTTTGGCTCATGTCAAAATATGATAACAAATGTAATATATTTTCTGTAACATTCCAAAAAGTGTTTAATATATTTCAAAACATTCATTTTTATAAATTCTGTTGATACATGGTGGAACAAATAATATGGCAGCACATCTATGGCAAAAAAATGCATTGCAAAATATATTCTTTTGTAAATGGACAGGCGAGGCTATCACTGCTGTGATATCATTTCCAAACCAAATACAGCCTATACCTCATATCAGTTGATTACTCTGAGGCTTCAGTGTGCCACCTATCACAGATTCACCCCCCCCCCCAGCTCCGCAATGTGTTTTCTCAAAAACCCGAACGTGATTTTCGTTGCTATCACCAACATTTCATCTGTTATTGTTGCTGGCTCAACATAAGAGGGGAATCGCCGTGTCGAAGCCACTAGAGGGACCAGTCTAACCAGAGAATATCGGCAAGAGGCAACGGGGCACCCTGCACCACACCCAAATTCATCCCTGCTCTGCAGGCACCTTGCTGTGGGGAACAAGCAGCAGGTGCTGGGCGGATCACTGCTGTTAGAGGCCTGTCCCGCCGCCGCCTTAATGGGTTAGAGAAGGCAGGTGGTCCTCATTTGATTGTGTGGGAGCAGGTGGTTGGTATTCACGGGGAGAGCCGATGTTTGCTTGTCTTGCTTGTTTTTTTTTTTCCCCAAAGCCAATTTTAACAATGAGCGTGAAGTGTGGCTCAGTAATTGAAAATCATTCAGATACAGGCACGGGCCAAATGATCCAGGTGCTTTTGAAAAAATTAAGTACATGGTTATTAGCGTCTAGTCTGACACAGGAAAGGTTGGGGGTTCAGTCCCCAGCACCAGCTCAGCTAGAGCACACACTGTAACAATAATGCAGTACTTGTTGCATGCATGCGTGGTTATTGGGGATTTATTGGAACATTTGCCAAGTGAGGGACAGACGTCCTATCCAGGTAGTACACTTGTTCAAGCTGCTTCCTACCTTATGAGCCAATGCGGTTCCGACAAGCCTTCCATAAAAATCAGATGAAAGCACAAACACAGGACACTCTGTGCTTTGGAGTTAGTTTCAGTAGAAAGGAAGCTGCCAACTGAAATATATTAAAATCTTCATTACAGCTGTCAATCAGTATCTTAATGTCACATTCCTACCCTTAGGGTCCTGCCCACACACACACACTCACAGACATAAACCCACATACACACACACAAGTATATACACACTCACAGACATAAGCACACACACACATATAGTCGCATAATCACAGACATAAGCGCACACACACACACACTCACAGACGTAAGCACACTTATCCACACACACATACACACACACAATATTGACCCTGAAAAACAGTTTTAACATACAAATATATTCATTTTGCTCAATGCAAAACCTCTAAAAGCCATTTTGGTGCGGTGGAAATTCTGACAGATGTCGGAAATCCTGAGGCCTTTGGTCCCGGCATCAAAGCTGCTGTCTCCTCCCGGTGCATCATGGGACATTCCTCGCAGTGCTCTCCATGCATGTCCTTCCCACACATACCCTCCGCTGCCCAGAGGCGTGGCATTAAGCATAAGATCCACCAGGGTGTGAAGTCTCACTCTCACCACCCCAGATGGGATCCGTCTGGGCACTGCAGCAGAGAGGAAGGCTCAGAACGTTTCATTAAGACTGCTCAGCTGCTCCGCCATGACTCCGCTGCACGCCGGTCAAAAAGCACCTCCCCCCCATGCCCCCCTCACTTTGCCAGGCCAGCTCTCAGCCCACTTTAAGGTACATCAGGTAAATAGCAAAAAAAAAAAAAAAAAAAAAAAAAAAATGCTCTCGGAGTAATCTGCTGTCGCAGCTTTTTGTGTCAGGGACATTATGGCAGATTTTGACTGTTGGAAAATTCCCCATTTCATAATGTGAAGGTCACTAAAAAAGATTGCATCGGAGCGCAAGGATCCAGGAGAGATGAGAGATAAAAAAAAAAACAACCCGGAGGCCTGCCCCTTGGGTGTTCGGCGTGTGGCACAAACTCTGAGATTCGTGTGTGTTGTTTTGCTTATTGATTTTCTCTTCTTTTTTGTCGGTGGTGAAATCACAGACATAAGCGCACACACACACACACTCACAGACGTAAGCACACTTATCCACACACACATACACACACACAATATTGACCCTGAAAAACAGTTTTAACATACAAATATATTCATTTTGCTCAATGCAAAACCTCTAAAAGCCATTTTGGTGCGGTGGAAATTCTGACAGATGTCAGAATTCTTTTTTGTCGGTGGTGAAATTAAATAGGAACAAAAAGGCTTGGAGGAAGGTTTTGTCTCATAAAAATGAGCTAGGGCTCTTTTTTAGTCATTCAGTTTACCCAGACCAGGCCAGCCTATGCCAGAGAAAACTGTGCAGAAACAAGATACCAGGAAAGGGGGTGTCACGGTGACACAGCACACACCTTTCTATGGTAAGAACAAGGGTAATATGTAATGTAATGTAATATCTGTTTAAAGATGTTGCTTACACTTCAGTGTCATGTCACCAGTGAACAAAATAATGAACAAAATAGGTTACAGGTTATCATAAATGAATTCTATCAATCGGTTTTGAAATCCTTTTGATTAAGGCTGTGGAGGAGGAAGCGCCACTGGTGGCACAGGAAGGGGCGCAGGCTGTGGCAGTAGTCTATTAAGGTGCGGTCGAACCGTTCCCTCCCGGGCGTCTCGTCCCAGAAGCCGCCCTGTCGCTGTTCATTTTTAGCGGGACGGTGCACTCGGCGGAACCTTTGGACAAGGTAGACAGCTGGAGGGGACTGGGGGGGCCTCTGGCTCCGCGACAAACCGCGCAGGATACACATCCCAGCCTCCCACAGCCTGCTTTCTCAATTATTGATACCCGTGCTTCTCCTGGAGGTCCCAGGGATGTCATTTATCGTGTTCATATGAATGGTTCGAATTTGCCATTCTCTATCATGTTGCCATACGGGCGAACCCTCCCAGCTGGCTCCCTCGGCAGCGGAAAGAGGATGAAGTCTATAATTTTGATTGGATGTTCCCTCAAAAGAGAAACCGTTATCAGAAGATGATATTTCAGAGAGAGGTTTTTTTAATTGGGGGGGGGGGTGTGTGTGCGGGGGTGGTGGTCTGGTATTGATCGTTGGCGTGATTTACGAGCGATCTGTGTTGTGTTCCTCGTTAGTTTGCTGCGGGGTGAGAATTTCCATCCTTTGCGGTTGGATGTAAAAAAAAAAAGTCAGGAAACAAGATCTAACGGACAATGAAAGACAGTCTCTTCCAAACGCCCGGTCCCTCTGTTGCCTTTAAGAGAGCACGCACTTCAGAGCGCTATCTGATCCACTGTAGTTCAACAACCGAAGATAAAAGACCCGTCAGTGGCTGCTTCCATACACCCTAGCAGTGGGTAGAAACTCTGGGTTATACATATTAAACATTGCAAATAAATTATTCAACTTGATCTATGACATTCTCTGGCAAAGTAATAAGGCTGCTCCTTCTGCATTAATGGCACAATCAGCCCAGGAAAGTTATCAAGCCTGCCCCACCCCCACCCCCACCCCCCCTTCAAATGCACAGTTATGCTTCCCCGGGGAAGGAGAGCATTTCGTGGGTGTTGCTCATCAGCAATCCTCCACTAGCATTGCTTTTTGCATTCTTGATCAATGCAACATGCTTCATTGCAAACTGAGTTTATGAAAATGCAAAAAATATATATTTTTTCCATTTGTTTGATTGCTAATTGGATACAAAAATGTACTATGAAAAAGACAAATTGTTTCTTTTGAATTATGTATGCACGTAGTGCATGCCATTTTTATCAGTTAATATATCTTTGTGTTAATACAGCTGATGATAATGACCAAGGATGATGATACTTATAATTCTACTGTCTTTCATTATCTATAAGGCCTGTGTTGATAAAGTAAAAATAAAACCCAACATTTTTTAAATACAGTTTGCACCTAAGAAACACTGACAGTGCAGAGGAGAGATTTGATGCAAGTTGTCACAGTACATACAATTTAGCATAAAGTCTGGAGTGGTAAAAAAAAAATCGATAGAGTTTCCACCTTTATTGATCGATTTGCCTTTCTGACATTGCTTCTGTGAGGATTTTCTGTTTTATTCTCTCACAGTATTCGCAGCGTTTGGGCAAATCCTTCTTGAATGTAACATCACATCATGAATACATTTTTAAGCATTATTTTACATTTGGTTGAAATTTATCTTAAGCATATTTTTAACGCTGAATTTATTTCAGGTTAAAGGCAGGTCCATAAGTATTCCAGCTGAGTCGCCAATTATTTTCGGCTCTGACTCTGTAAGGACAAGAAAGAATAAGTTTGCTTCAGAACTACACCTACAGAGAGAGCAAAGGAAACTCAACAAGCCAGAGCTAAACAAGGACAGCTCAGACAAAATTATACATGCCCATTTGAACTCAGCTACAAGGGCATTTCTTTCCTGCTTGTTGTGTCTCCAATGTGCCGCCCTTTGGTTTCCCCCCAATAAATGTATAGCTCACTTCCTTTCGTCCTGTGTGTTCAACTGTGAGATAATTGTACACATTTCAAGGTCACTTCCTATTTCTGGCTCCTGTTCTCGTAGCAGTGGTGATGTTGCTTAGTGCAAATACCCAGCTGTTCAAGGTGGAACTCCACTTCCATTGGAGAGGTATTCACTCCATCTGCAGTGTATGTGAATTTCGAATTGCTTATATTTATATATTTATCTGTATCTGTGCTTTTTGTTTTGAGTCAAAGAAATGTTGTTTTTTTCATGTATCATGAGTTCATCAATTACTGAAATTAATGAAATGTGTAAAAAAAAAAACCCGAACTCCTAAATTTATTGCTGTTGATAAGGTTGACACTTATTGCGGTCAAAGTTTTGCTAAATGAATTTCTGAAGCCTTAACGCTAATGTTGATATTTATTGTTTTTGGCACTGTCTGATTCAAATGCAATGGCCTATACAAGCCTCTCTCTCTAAGGAGGTCCACAGGGATCCTCCTCTGAAAGCCTTTAAAATGTAGAATTCTGGTGAAATATCAGATAAAATAGAAGAAAAACACTGAGCACCTCCACTGTCTGCTTAAAGACAAGACATGTGACCACAGTGACAACCCAATCACTCAAAACTTGCAGGAAGCTGTGGTGTACACCCAAGTGTGAAAAATGACAAGACTGTGATTCGTCAGAGACAACGTGACAGGTGTGCCAAGCCCATGTCAACAAAGTAAGGCGGGCTTTATTTGCTCAAGTCCTGAAGGAATTGCTGGCAAAAAACAAAGAGGGTAGAGCTTACTGCCCAGTAAACATTCCATTCAGTGTGCATCCATGTGCACAGACGAATACACCCTTAATCTAAAACACAAGCCGCTCGAGCACTTCAGATGAAATCTCGGGCCGCGTCAGGAGGAAGGGGCTGCTCACGGGATCGGACAGCGAAAGGTCGAGATGTGAGACGGTGGCGGCGGCGGCGGCGGCGGCTCGCTCTGCGAGGAACCGGCGTCAGCACATTGCCGGAGCGGAGTCTGTTTCGTCCCGGCCCCAACGGATGAATCTTATCTGCAGTGATGGGGTGTGACCTTGTGTCTCCTTACCATCGCCGGTACACAGGAGTTCAAAGACCCAGAGACAGCTACTCTCACTCTCTCTCTCTCTCTCTCTCTCTCTCTCTCTCTCTCGCTGGCTCTTTTGTTCAGCCTTCCTTTATCCATCGCTTCTCATCAAAGGAGAACATACACTAATGGGGATGTGGCACGGCATACAAAATGCGTGTGTTTACTCTAGGCTCCGTCCCCCTGGGAGGCATTTAAAACTCCAGCATTTAATTACACTGTACACACGCGCGTACGGGATCACCGTAATTGCCAGCTTAAGGGTGACTTACACATCTCTGCAATTAACATATTTAGAAATCTGGTGGGTTATTTTAGATAATGAGTGAAATGATCTTCAAGCTAATATATATGACTTCTGAGCCCTCGGTTTTTGCAAATGATACACCCAGCAGGAAAACAAAATGTGAAATGTACCAATTCAGTGCGCTTGAGCTTGTAGGCTGGAGTAATTAATGGCAGACGTTCTCTTCCTGAATACTGACAGAGACATCAAATTGACATTAACCAGATCTCACTCGGAGATGATAAAAGTAAAAATCAACCTCTCGTGTATCATCTTAGCAGCAACACAAATCTCTTCATACATTTAGGAAAGTGTGTCCATGCTGCTCAGAACACTGACTATCAATATGACCGATATTATATAAATGAATAGGAGGACTGTAGTATTTAGAGGCACATAATGTAAGGTATCACTCAAAGCCCAAACTTATCTATAAATTTAAATTATGACATAAGTAACTTATCCCCCTTATCCACAACAAAACATAATTTAAAACCATCTCAAAAACACAAAAATTATGATATCCCAATCTTCTCCACACATACTGAGATACAAAATGTGCTGTACAACTAGCAGTACTGGAGGAGGTACAATATTGATTATTTGCATTTTGAGATATTCAGCGTCCGCCCATTTTCTTGGTTGTGATTTTTTTTTTTCTAAAATATGTCATACATCTAAATATATCATATATCATATGGCTAAAGCACTGAGAAATGACACAAAGCTTACAATGTCGGCACGTTTATACAGGGCTCTTTAGAACAATTTATAAAAACAATTAGGTAATATAGTTTACTTTCTGCAATCCCAGTTTGTACCCTGAATTTGTAACGTGCAGCGGTCGTAATAAAGGTGTCACGGATTTGCAAATCTGTTTACCTGACCCGGAGACCCGTGGAGGAGAGTCTTGCATCTACTCAGAGTAACCAGGTACTTAATATTTTGGAGCAAGGTGTGTTTAATCCTCCTAAAACCCCACTTATTAGCGGAGGCAAGTGCACTTTGCGACAGAGGTTGTTTTATTTATTCATTACGGCCCACAATGTCAGCCTAATTTGTGAAACCGTGGCGGAGCACCCTTACCCCGCGAGCTGCGGGCAGCGCTACGTGAACGTTGACAGTAATGAGGCGATTCAGTCATTGGCTCTGCTGAGTCACAATGACTTGGACGGATACGCTGCTCCGGCTGCCGAACGAAGGTCAGGTTATTAGCGACGGCTCGGTCCAAAACAAAAACTGCTGAGGCCCACACACGCACGGCGGGCACTCTCTTATCACCCCACTCTCTCTCTATTAATACCGGGCCATGAATCAGAGCGTAATAGGAACGGTGTTGTCCTCTGAGCTAGATTAGAATCACGGATCATGAATTATCCCCGAGGCACGGCGATGTGTACATACAAGCCGCTTCGTGACAGGGAGTGAGAGTGCGGCATCGCATCGCCGAACCAATCTGATTCTTTGTTTTTCTTTTTAGTGTGTCTGTATCAGCAAAGCAGAAACAATTGTAGTAGTAATGAATAGATTAAAGCTGTGAGATGATGTAGTGGAGGCCCCGATGCTGTACTGTTTATAGTCGTATCAGAAAACAGAGGCAGCATCTTCGTCTTTTACTATATAGCCTAGCTGTAATACAAATATGATCACATATAGTATATTCCATACATATTATTGATATTCCAACTGTCAAACAACTGCAGTAGTATTAATAGGGTAATGCTACAGTTACCACCGCTCTTGATAATCAGTATTGATACATTGCGTTTGTTGTGTGCTCTTTATCACAAGGTCAATTTAGTTTATACTGCACTTTATTCAAAACAAAATAATTAAACGCATAATATTGAAATGTAAACTTGCAATCAGAAATTCTTAAATGAAGCATTAGTCACTGTTAACTGCATACAAGAAAAAGTCTGTAACAGCTTGCCACAACTACGTGCCAGAGAGGCAATATGGTCGCTTTTTTCCTCTCTTCATTTAAAGGAAAAAGATTATTAATTAATACAAGTCATTACTTATTAAGGAGAAGTATATTTTCGACAGCTGTAGATGTCTGTTCGATTTATATGTGACGGAATCACGTACGTGAGTTACCTTGGCAACCAGAGCAGTTTGTTTCCGAGGGGGCAAAGGCAGAGGTCTGACAGCCAGAGGGAGTCAGACAACCTTGACACAGTCTGCAAGCATGGAGAGGGTGCCCCCGGCGACATTTCAGCCAATGGAAAAAATCAATGGATGGGGCTCCTGCACCCTGAAGGAGTTCTTTTTTTTTAATCAGTATGGTGCATTTGCTCCAAAGATTCACTGATCTTTAAATAATCTGGATGGTTCACTCTGTTCACTGGAATCACATTCCAGTCAATTCATGCAAGTCTACTATAAAGATAAAAGAATCTGTACAGAATCTGCGGTGTTGATCCGACAAAACAAAAACAAAAAAAAACAAGAAATCCAAGAAAAAGAATTGACATATAAAATAACTGGATGGGAATTAATTGGTTCAGCACTATACCTTCACTCTCCCTACAACCAGCATCCCCAAGCACCCCTATGCAGCATGGTAGAGTTTGGCCCTAGCTCATCTGTCTCATCATTGGTTACAACATACATCCTTTTTATCATTACTGCGCTGTCGTAAAAAATAACAAACCTTAAAAAAATGATGTGTTCTTGTGCTCATTATTCTTGACAGGGCATCTTCACCATTATCATTGGACTCCTACTTTCAATGTGAAAGCCTGCAGTTTTCCAAAGATAGCCTATGGATAGGACAAGACGAGGGCCCAAGGCATCACATTGGAGTGGCAGCAGCCACAGAGCAGGATTTCCTGCCTGGTTAAAAATCATTATCAAACACCTCCCCCTGACAAACCACCAAGGGGCTGTTTTCATGACCAACTGCAGGCCGTCAGTGGACAGGATAGCACAGTCTGGTCAGTGGTTATCCCAATGTACCCAGCACCCTGGTTAAGGGTGCTAATGGTAACAAGCTAAGAGACCTCACTACAAGAGACTCTCTGCCGCATTGCTAAAAAAAAAATAAAAGAGGATACATCCAGACATTAGCATGGCGGAGCTTTGTTAAGGTTACTAAATATAGCCCGACTGATTCTCAACAGAAAACGAAAATTTCCAAAATGCATCGTCAGTTTTTTTTTTTTTTGTATTTTTTGAACTACTTCCTAAAGCTTATGAATCACTTCCTCCAAGGCTCTTGAGGGGGGGATTAGTGTTGATTCATCTATTTTTAAAAAGGCATTCGGCATGCAGAATGTACTTGTGTTTGTTTAACACCGAGGATTTTGGAAGGGGGAGAGAGACAGCGTTCTGTCATCTGTCAGGAGCGAGAGCCAAGTTGTGCCACTGATCCACTCGTCTGCAACATGTCGTGTTTGGAATATTGCTAGATGTCAGTTTGGGCTCCCTCAGACTGTTCAGTTTAGACACATGGCAAAGTGAAGCTGTTACAGATTCAAATGAGAAGTGAACAGTAGTGACCTTGCAGTTCTACTTCTAATCCAATAAACCAAAACACTAACCTGTTAATAGTCGATGGTAACTGATGTGGGGAAATGCACATTAAAATGAGACTGGATCTATTTGAATTTAATCTGACACAAAATTTCTAAACTTCAATATTTCTAATTGTTCTAAATATGGATACATATGGACTTTATGAATTAACTGTTAAAACCCAGTAATCAGTTCAACCATGAATCATCATCAATCATAATTTCATGATTGAATTTCATCAATCATAAAGTGATGAAAACTACCACTAGTTGAAACATAGACTTCATAAGGATATATAAAAAAACAGCTCAAAGAGAGAATTTTCAATGTTCAGTCCTCCTCCTCCCAAATACACAGTATGACGTCCTGACATGCATCAAAATGCTGTTTTATCCATTACATAACATTTCCGCAGAGCAGCTGAATCCCTGCTTTCAAGGTAAACACATCGACACCAAATAATGATGGTGACACCTTCTGATAACGCCCGAGTCGAATGGATGTTGTTTCTTTTGGAAGGTGTTTCTGGCTTTTGTTTTTTTCTTAGTTAGCGGAATTGATCATATAGCGCGGGTGGGGGAACTGAATGTTCTCTGAGGTTAGTCTGATTCAGAGGTGGGTAGCTCACAAGGACCTGCGCTTGACACGAACTGAGGAGCACGATGTTGAAGCGTACACCTTGCCCTCGTTCTAATCATTCTGCGATGCAGTGCCTTCTGTTTGCATCACCCCTCGCTCTTTGAAATGTCCGTTTTTTTTTTTTGCATCATCTCTGAAATGTTTCCTCTCAGCTCAAGGGATTCACTTTTGGCAAATGTTTCCCCTTTCTTCCAAACTTCTACTTGGATGTTGCTGTCAGGGCTGTTGTACATCCCACTGGATAAGAGCGTTTTTTTTTAAGAAGATTAATTATCATAATAATATATGCACACATGTATTTCAATATTTGTATGCATTTCATATAGCTATAGCAACTTAAATGCTGTTACTTCCAGGCAGTGTAGGGTGTACAAATGGAAATTCAGTTATTTAAGACTGGAAGCTGTTCATCTCTTTTTCAATTTCCTGTCTGCAATGACTGCATTTTTCTTAGATCTTTTTTAGGTGAGTCATAGCCTTCAGGAAAGACGATCCACTACACACCCACTGGTAATGAAAAAAAAAATCTGTTGCATTGTGATTTTGTAAGGATTAAATGCTGGCTGCGTGCTTTATAAATATTGCACAAGAGATCCCTTTCTTTCACCAGTCATTTTTTTTCCCACAAAACATCCCCTGAGCTCTCTGCTGGACCATCGGCTGTCGGTGAAGACAGCTCCAATTCTAGGTCTGTTTCCATGGCAATTTTAAGTACAGGTTCTCCATGCAGTGCTACAGCACATGCATAATGTCAGTGAGCCACATGAGCAAAATGCTAATATTTCATACAGATTTTTAAAATTGGTCCCTCTGTACCTTGGCTAATAATACATACAGTGCAGTGAAGAAGTACTCTAATGCATTAATATTAAAAATAATACAATTCTGTTTTATTTCAACCTGTGAGATGAGAATATTCATATGTGTAATGAATGAACATTTTTAATATTATGATGAATATTGAATATTTACAAAATATTAATCTGGGGCAGGGTAAAGCCCTATCAATTTTAGGGCTTAATACAGTGATCCCAGAAATGCCATTTGTGTGCTAAAAGCCAAAGAGCATATATTGCACTCTATGTTTGAAAAATACAGTATTCATTCAATATGGAACAGTAGCTGTAGGTACTAGTCAGGGCTTTGATTCCCAGTGAGAAAAAGGAATCGTGTTTAATCAGCTGTCGCAACACCTCTATTCAACTGCTGCTATTCCCAAGTGTCATAAAATATCATTACTAGTATAGCATTATTGAAATCAATGCACAAATTCATTAAATTGCATTTGCAATATTCATTTTCATTTTTTGCCCAAAATAGATCTGAGGAAGCTCTAGGAACAACTCACAGAATGTTAATTTCGGTACGGGCCTTCTGCATTATTTCCATCAGCTGTAGATGTCGATTTAGGTTTTTTAATACACAGGGAAATTGCCTTGTGAATTTAAATAGCTGCGCTGATAGCCCTGCACGGCCACAATATCCGGGGCCCCGCGTTTCACAAAGCATGCAGCGATGATTGGAACGCGGGCAGAAACGGATTGTTTTCATAATTTCAATTACCTCTGTAACAGAGACGGATCCGCCTCACGGTAACACTCTCTGTGCCCGGGAACTTCAGCATTGTTCCCCCGGCGGAAGTGTTCCGGCCAATCACAGCCCCCCATCCCCTCCCCCCGTCCCTGTCCCCCCCCCGGTCTGATTGAGGGCTCAGACTTGCACTGTTGCACAAGCTCATTGTGTGCACGCGCAGACCATGGGCCCGGCTCAACAACGAATTGATTAGCGTTTCCATTTCAACTCTCCCTTCACCTCGGGACAGCTCCCTGTTCGCCCGAGTCGCTCCTTTTTAATAACGTTCGGTCCTTTGTTAAAGAGCACCGCGGCCTTTCGCCCTCCAGCTGAGCTCACGGTGCCGAATCGAGGTCTCTAAATTAACTGCTCATCCACATCTCGTCACTCCCCACCACGCTCCTCACACTTCACATTAAGTGTCGGGGAAGCTTCTTAAATTGGCATTAATGCGTGGAACGTGTCTTGTGGTACAACGGAGGATATATGATCAAGGTGGAATGATGTCAGGACTTGAGTAACGTCACTGTTCCTTTACTGTTTTTAATTAGCACCTTCAATTAGCTGAGTATTGCACCAAACAACGAGGAAGTCATTGATGAACAGCTGAACTACTGTGATGCAAGACATATGTCCACTTCGTGTCAAGTCATGTAGTTCTGACAAAGATTGGCGTGTTTAAAACCACCAAGGGAAGGTCCTACAGCAAAAGCAGCTCCCTGAACAAGAAACATTAGCACCAAAGTGCTCTTTCATCTTCAGCTCAACATGCACAGAAACCGCTAAGGGTGTCACTACACAAACTGTAGTTAATAGTGCCTCATGGGACCATTCATTTACCCAACTGAAAATGCAAAACTGACAGTAATTGAAAGCTAAACTGACAGGTTAAACAGCAAATTTTCCTTTTGAGATTATGGTAGTTAAAATAGTCATTCCTCGATGACTGATCAGGGTAAGCAGTGTTGCATGAAATTTGCAGTAAAGTTGTCAATGTATTTTTTTCCACCTGGAACCAATACCACATTATACAAAAGGTTGAGCAGGCAAGAGTACAAAATGATCCCAGGTGTAGACAAAGCTAGACAAAGCTATGCAGATAGTAGACAAAGCTATCTCTCAAAAGCTGGAAACACTTCAGAGTTCAAAGCCATCAGAAAGAAAGACAGTAGGCTTTGCTAAATGGTAGCAAAAATGATATTTACTCTCTTGATGAGAAAAGGCACATCGAAGAGGCAAAATTCCAGGGAGAATAGGATCACAACTGAAGGGGAAAAAAAAGTTGTCTGTACTGAGCTAAAGCAGAATACACACTCCTCCTCTGGTAAACTGTGGATAGAGTTTAAAAAAAATAGCTTCTGTTGATTATTTTCTACAGATGACCTCTTTCTAACCATGTAACTTCTTCTTTACCGATTCATGACAGTCATAATTTCTTTTGGGAAAAACAACATACATTTCTCTTTTTTCTTCTTCCGCTCAATAGGTAAACCCAGAGGTCATTCACAGCTTTCCGATTCAACGATTTTTCTGTAATCACTCTGGCTTCATTAAAACAACGAACAGTTAAATGACAAGGAGTGTACACACACACACACATCTCATACAACCCATAATCATGGCAACTAGGGATATTCTGTGCTGGGAATTATCCATACACCAAGTTTAACAAAATTAGATATGAAAAATAAACATACCGACTTACAGTTAAAAAAAAAAAATCAAAGCTTCAGATTTCTGCATATGCATCCTATAACAGATTTCCCAAGGGGCTGATGTCTGTATGCTGTCACAGGGGTAGCTAATCCCATTCCCACAGGGTTGCAGTCCAGTTTTTTCCTTCCATCCAAACACTTCAGTAAGCCCTTGATTAAACTAATTGCTGGCTTAACAGAACCAGTGTTTAAGCCAGTAATTATATAACCAGTGCACCCACTCCTCCCAGCACTGAGACCGCTAGTCATTTAAACAGAGCGGGAGGACGTGGCGGATGGCAGATCTCAAAGTACCAGGAATGGGCAGCTCCATAGTACAGACACAGAGGGGCACCTAGCCCCAGAACCCACACCACTGATTATCGCATCTGTAACCTAACACAGGGCAACGTGCAGAAAAAAACGACCTCGGCATGGGGCAATTAGGATTCGTGCTGTCATTCTGTCTCGCACCGGGCCTGCCCCTCCGTCGGAAACGCCTGTCAGAGTCTAGTGTGAAATGAGGAGCCCGTGTGTGGTAAAGGAACATTTGCTGATTGCATGAAAATTCCGACGCGTGACCTTTATGTTCCCAGTGCCTGACTCTTGATTCATATTCTGCACATGGATGCTAATGCTGCGAATCTGAAATGTTGATCGTAGAAAGAGGACGCTGCAAAGCACCTTAAAATGTGGTCCTTCTTTAAACCCATCCAAGACCATGTACAAGTCTTCAAATTAACAGTTGGATAGTACTTTTTACTTTTACTCAAAGCAAGACATTGGCTTAATAAATGACAAAATCGTTTAAGGGCTGGTATACAAGTATAGTGTAAGAACAGGTATTTCTCATTAGCTTTCATGTACAAAGCAAATAAAGATAAAATGTTATAAACGAAAAGCAGAAAGCCTTTTAAGGCTTGGCTTTTGTGCACATTTTGCAGTTTATGCTTTCAGACTGACTCATCCTCCCAACAGTTCTTTAAGCAGCTAGACAGACAGGGATGATTGTACTGGCCAATACTTCTTGCAATAGTGGGCAAATGGGATTTTAGCGGCTTTCCCTTATCAAGCATTTTGCATGAATACCTACTGTTAGTATCACAGCCAAACCAATTCACAGAGGCCATAACACCCTCTTACTCTGCCCATTTCCTTTGATCAAATTATGGATGACCTGGAGATCCTTAATAACTCCCAAATTTTCTGTTTGACATCATAGGTCACATGGCAGTCATTTCCAGATGTCCTGAACAAGAGAGGACTGAATGTGTGATGACCCATGCTCTAAACAGGATTCAAAAAACCATTCAGAAAAATCAACTCAGGGGACAAGTTTTTTCTGGGCTACCAAGTCAAGGTCTGATTCGGAGAGGGCTCAGACTGGTTTGGAGGTGATTAAGGGTTCCCTTAAGCAATACCTTCCAAACCATAGGCAATCCTATGCTCTCTTTCTGCATCTGCAACTGGAATGTTTTGATACTCTCAATCATTCACGTTTTAAAAACAAAACAAAAAAAAACCTCATAAGGAAACGTACATTTGGCTTGCCCACGGAGGACAGGGCTGCTGGTCTGACTGGACGGGTCGACCCTACACTGACCCCACCCCCCCACCGCACCCCTCCCCTCCCCCGCTCTCCCTTCCCTCTTCCCCACTCCATCAGGCCTCTGACCCCACTGGTTTAAAAAACACCCCCGCGCACACACATAAACACACACACACACGCGCGCGTACGCATCACACAGTCCTGGGGGGCAGCTGCCGCTTGTACATGCCCGCCAGAGCTTTGGCAGCGCTGTAGATCATCTGTCTCCGCGACATGCCGGTGAACACCAGGTGCCAGTCGGTCCGGCTCACGTGCGGCAGGTTCCGCTCCAGCACCTCGCCCACCGTCACCAGCAGCCCCGACCAGCGCAGGCTGTAGTCCGGTGGAGTGAGCGACTGGGCCTGTGGGAGGGAAAGGGGGAGAGAATGAGCGGTGTGTCTCCCAGGTGCTGATGGGAAATGGAGTCCGGTGCTAGAGTCGTACCACTCAACAATTTCAATTTCCCTGGCCCCTTTGTAAATGTTGCTCAGTGTTAGCATGCTGAACTCGGCCCTAGTGTTGCTCAGTGTACAGTGCTTAATGGCGAACTCACAGCTAGGTAACAAAGCCTTAAAATGTTTGCCTTGAAAGAATGCAACACATACTATTAGAATATTCTCTTTTAACGTTAAACCTGTGGCCACACACACTTTTCTCAAGTACTTCTCAGGTTATATCCAGGAAATAATAACTTGTGTTTACAATGACATATTCACTTGAGTCTTAGTCACACTTCGTTTTGACAGTTTTAAAAGTTAATGTTGGTTGGAGTGACAAACAACCAATTTAATATGCAAAGTGCTTAAAACAAGAACATAAAAAAGACCTTTAGTCTGTAACATTCCTACTGTATGCATGATGACTATGTATGTTTTACACTCATAAGTATTTTCAGATTGGCTCCCTGCTGTATCTTCAACACAATGCTACTGCATTACATATTTAAACAATAACTCCCACACATTCACGTACAATAGTTTGCAAATCCAATTTTGTGTGTCAGGATAACATCAATGAAGTTCAATTTTTTTCCCCCAGAGAAGTGTGTTTTTGGATTCTACCTGAGCTTAGACATTAAAATCATGTAAATGTGATGTCATCTGACTGTCAGCACAGCCTGTAATCCTAGCCAATGCCCCTTCAAAATCACAAATCCGCAAACTCTCTCAGTCAGAGATTCGCACATCAGCTAGGACCCGAGATGAAGCCAAAGCACTGGGATATTTTTAAACGCGAAGGCAAGCGACAGCCTGACAGACGAGGCTCTGGAGAATTTAAACGAAGCGCGTGAGACAGGTCTGCATGTGGCACCTCAAACGCGCTGCTCGATTCTAACTATCAAAGCAGGATTCTGAAACATTTCGGGGATATCGAACACAGCCAGGATCTTCAGCATCTTCATTCTTCCACGCTCTTCTCACCAATACTCATTCATTTGACTTCCTCAATTACAATGTGCTATTAACAGTATTAATTATAAGCAAGTCTATATCATTTTAAACCGGTAACTGTCGGCGTCTGAGGAAACAAAGCCCCTGACATCGTTCTGAGCTCTGACTGCGTTCAGTGAGCTGACAGGGCGCTAACGGTGTTGAGTGTGGTCATGCACGGCACTGGGTGCGGTCATGGGCCGGGGGCCGTGGGGGGGAGGCGGACTCTGACCTGTTGAACATGCTCCAGGGCCACGGGCGTGGCCTGCGTGAAGCTCTCGATGCGGATCCCGTTTCCGGGGTCCTCCAGGATCAAGCAGCCGATGTCAAACCACCTGCCGAGACAAGGGGCTTCCTCAGTATGGGCTTACACACCTCTAACTGCAGTGTGGTATAGCTGCAGCTTCCCCAGCACAGACACACACACTTCTAACTGCAGTGTGTTATAGCTGCAGCTTCCGCAACACAGATACACACACACTTCTAACTGCAGTGTGTGGTATAGCTGTAATTTTCATTGTATGGACACACACTTCTTACTGGAGTGTGGCATAGGTGTAGCTTCCACAGAACGGATAGCCATACACTTCTAACTGTGGTGTGATATGGCTGTAATGAACAGATCTTTTAATCCAAAGGTTTGCGAGTCTGATTCCCAGGCAGGGCATTGCTGGTGTACCCTTGAGCATGGTGATTAATTTGAGGAGCAAACAATTTTAGCAAAAACAATTACACACTGACTGCATGCCCAGTGGCACAGAGATATGCTGCTATTTTTTGCTACAACAAATAGCTTTGCTGAAACCTAGAGGTGCTCTTCCCCAATAAATTCGGTATGACTGGATCTTTACCTAGGAGTCCATTCCCTGGACAGGACAGCAGCCAATCACAAGGCTACGATCCCAGTCCTTCTCTTTTGCTGCTGGGGGCCAAACAGATTCAGCACCTGCCACTCTGCCACCTGCCAGTCACTACATTTACATTTACTTTTAGCAGATTTTTATCCAAAGCAACTTACAATTGAGGCAGAGTACAACACCAGCAAAAACAATATAAGGAGTCAACAATATGAGAAGCACTGCATGACCAAGTTTCAATAGTTGGCCAGACAAGGTACAAGCTAGCTGGTAGAGAAACGAGTGGATGAAACCATAATTTTGAAATTTTTTTAAGGAAAACTAAGTTTAAGACATAGGTGGTACTGTTTTCCGGTGTTCAGGTGAGTGTGGAAGAGCTGTGTCTTCAGAAGTTTCTTGTCGCTAGTGACACATAGCAGAGGATTGAACCTATAACCTATCAAGGTCTCGCCAGACATTAGCTTCAAGGCCACGGATCCCAACTAGCACACTCCCATATGTTGGGAAATCCCATATGTTTCCTTTTCTCATAAAAAGCTAGCTAATGCATTTCATAACCAAGCTTTAGCTCAACAGAGGAGGCAAAAATCGATGGACGCTGTCATGCTTAGAGATCTGCCGTTTCAGCTACCTCGATGACTGTTCACGTACCTGGGTTAAAGTGCTCATTTGGACCCTTTAGCCGTGGCTCAGGAAGCCCGACCTGCCGCTTTGAAGGGTGCTCACAGCAGTTTAGTGGCTCTGCCGGTCTGCGGCACCACCAGCGGGAGCAGGGGGGTCGACACGCCGATTTAACTCCTGCCCGCATCATCTCTTTTTTAATGCCTCAAACAGCTCTGGTTGGCAGTTTTGGTGTCTGGGCATCAGCGTTCCCCCTCTCTAAGCCCGGGCGAGACCGTGAACCTTTCAGGCTTTAACCGAGAAAATGTGCATTTCGCACCAACAAACTTTCGGGCGGATTTGGAACATCACACCAATGGGAATGTGCGCCGCGGCGATGTTGTAAAAGCAGGGTGTGAAAACGCAGCCTCCGCCCCCTGTGTGTCTTCATTCAGAGTCCAATACCCTGAAAGCACAGCGTTGCATCAGAAACTGAGCCAAGCCAGAGGGAGGACGGCCATTTCAGACAACCTCTAGAACAGCCACACTTGGGCCTCTACAGGGGTCACAATGACTCTGGAGGGAGGAGCACTTCAAAAGATTTGGACAGACATCCCGTTCGTTGTGCATTTTAAAAAAGGGCATGCTGTATCTTGGAAGGATATTTTAATTTTCAAATTGTACCAGACTGTTCCTTTAAAAAAATAACAACAATCATTCGGTTCTAACTGACATCTGTATTAGTGTTACCATATATCAAGAACCCAAAAGATCCAGCCGTACATTAAGTGTTCAATAGAGTCTGTATCTGAGTGAATTAAACTGTCACATCTGGCATTATATGGCCTAAAAGACAAGCAGTAGCCTTTGAAATGCCCCTGTTCTCAACTCATATAATATCCTCAAAGACAATAAATGAATCAAATTGAAAATAATCCCTCTGTATGATGTTAATCTTACTCCATTTGTATAATGAGGCTTTTTCATTCAATGTGACCATGAATTAAGGCCTGGATTAAGGAAAAAGGGTCCTTAACTTCTACTCACAACCTGAAGTAAATATTACTTTCTTTTTGAGTAGAGTTTGACATATCAAAAAATCACCAAAAAATCACCAAAAAAAATTGTGTGCATAAAAATTTATTCGTTACTCAAAGTTAAGGACAAATGTTGATTGAATTGAATTGAATTCAACTGAACTGAGGCCAAATTAATCATTACCGTTTGCCAAATGGACCTTTTCAAAATGCATTTTCAGATTAACTTGCACCAAATGGTAATACTGCTGCCTCATTTTTTCGAAATCCTGTGTTTTCTTATTCTGTTTTGGAAGACGTAGTGTTTCATGGCTATTTACCTTGTTACATAGTTCAATTGAACTACCTTGGTGCATGTGTACTTACTGATAATGTCCTACAGAATAAATGCACAAGTTTTAATCTAATTAGCCCAAGATCATACATAACAGTCTCTAAACCCACCTACCAGTAATACTGAAAATAAGCATGCTCAGTAAATTGAATTACACCAGTCATATAGCATTTACGTAATTACAGCTCTCTTGTGATGTTAACTGCTTCAGACTTTCACTGCAGGAATCCCCCAGTGTTCCCTGCTCCACTCTGACAAATGATGCACTGATGATATCTTAGCAAATGCGCAAATGTTTACAAACCCTCTGAGGCGAACAGGGGCAGAGCCAGCTGTTGTTTACCAGCCTCTTCTTAACTTCTGAGGGAAAGAATTCTGGTATTTAAGTAATGATTCAATTGTGGAGCATTTCTCTCAGGTTGCTCTCATTTTGTGTCTGTTTTGCTGAAATCTTTGTGGGAAAGGTGAACGTGTTTTGACCTCGGAGGGAAACGCTGCTGGGATGTCTCCTCCTAAGGCAAGGGCACAGGCTCCTTGGTCTCGGAGGGCTGTGCTCCAGTGGGGTGCGGGGGGGGGGGGATCGTTACATCTCTGTTGTTTGAGGAGCGAAGGCAAAGTGTTTCATACGGTCAAATAACAAAATCAATCGGCTTAACAAGAGCTCAGGTGGAACTAACTCCAGATAACTCCAGATAACTCCAGACCCCCTCCCCCTCCCCCTCCCCCACCCCCGGCCAAAAGCCGAGCAGAACCAGAGACACGAAAGGCCCCGGCTCCCTCCGAATCACCTTGGAAAGTCCTGCGCCTACACTTCAGATGGATCACAGAGGATCCAGAAAGGAGGATCTCTTTGAAAACAGTCCATAACGCAGCCCCCCCGTGACATCTGAGGGATGGGGTGGGGAAAGGGGGGCAGGTATTGATTAATCAGGGGGATTTGCGAGAGCTCGGCGCTTACTTGTCGGGAAAGAGCTCGGCGATGAAGTTCTCCACAGAGACGACGGGCTGCTTCTCGTGGATGACGCCGGCCCGCCGCAGGCTGTCGATCCTCTCCTGAGCTCCCTGTGGAGAGACACACAATACATACACACTGCTCTCAATTTCCTCTACTCTCCTCTCCTTGTGCTCCACAGTGGACAGATACAAAGAATCCACACGCATTTTGCATTTTCACACCCCAGCCCCCCAACCACAACCACTAAACCCGACTCAGTACCAGTCAAAAGTTTGGACACACCTACTCATGAAAGGGTTTTTCTTTATTCTTACCATTTTCCACATTTAAGAATAACAGTAAAGACATCAAAACATGAAATAGTACAAAGGGAATTACGCAGCAAACAAAAAAGTATTAAACAAATTAAAACTGTCTTGTGTTCTTCAAAGCAGCTAAAATATTTTTTTAATTAATTTCTTTGGAAAGAAATTCAAACATATGCATCAACGTCACTATTTATATTTGTCTAAGAAACAAATTTCAAGCATTTCAGCATAAGTCTTTAGACCAAAATGTCTTTGAATGCATGTTTTCATTATCTTAACCAGGTGTGCCCAAACATTTGACTGGTACTGTATGTCCTAATGCTGTGTCATGGGCTTCATCAACAATCTCACTGTGTCCAGCCAACAAAGAGAGGCAGACCGAGCACAGTAACATCAAGGGAAAAATGCTCCTGACACCAATTTGTCAATAATTCATGCATCCTGTTAATAAGGTCCCTCGAGAATGTGAAAGTATTTCCATGAGTTTAGGCCCATTGCTTTCTGATGAGGGTCAGGGGCACTGCAAAGCGCTCGGTGGCAATCTGATTCGCATTGTTAAGGCCGCCGTTCCAAACAAAGGCTGACTGACTGATTGATTGATATTTAGTGACACAACAAGTGAATCGGCTTGTTTAATGAGCTATAACAGTGCAGGACCCCAATCTGGGCAGGGTACCAACAATCCTCGCTTTGGGTACCTGCTGCCCATGTTCTGTCATTTGCTAAAAATAAAAAGCTTTGCCCTGCAGGTGTTACCAGAACAAGATAAATCAAATGCACAGAACAAAAATGCACATATTTTGCACTCCATAAATACATGCAGGTCAACCATAACATCTGCTCAGACCTGTCATGCAAAGAGCAGTATAATTAACTGCAAAAGGTAATTTAATGTTTCCACTTCAGTACTTCAGTGTATCTTTTCTAGAAAAGAGAGGTAACTTTCTTTTGGTGTGTGTGTGTGTTGGGGGGGCAGTATTTTATCATCCATGCAACACAAGGTTAATTACATGGTATAAAGATATTTAGACGAAGATGTGCAAAGATTATCTGACATCACAGCTGCCAAGGGGTCCAGGTTTAACGGGAGCTCATTAATGGAGCGAGCATGCATAATAGCGGTGCGTTATTAAACTGCACGCTTGTTACAGCAGTCATTAGACGCGCCGGCGCGGGATTGCGTCAGAGGGCCGCGCGGCACCGCTCTCTCTCTCCCTCTCTCTCGCTCACCTTCACCCCCGCCGCGTACCCTACGGGCTGCGGGGCGATGTTGGACTGGCCCGCCTCGCCCGTCACCATGGCCAGCCCGAACACCTCCTGGAAGGCGTCCCGCACCGCCGCCACCTTCACCTCCTTGTCGGACGTCACCACGATGTCCAGGTCCCCGCCGGACTCTGGAATGCGCAGGCGAGAGGTCAGAGGGTACGAGACGCACGCACAGACAGAACAAGGCTCGCGCACGGACAAAAAGACAGACGCAGACATACAAAAAACAGACGCACACACAGAGACGAGATGAGAGAAGCACATACGCACACAGTCAAAAAGACAGACGCAGACACACAGGTAGAGACACTCACACACTCATTTACAGACACATATGTCAATGTAAGCGTCCACAGCCACATGTGCACACACACAAGTGCACAAAAACAGGCCCGTGTGTGCACACACACAAACAAGAGTGACCACGGACACAGAAACACAAAAAGCACACGCAGACACTAGCACACCCACAGAAAGACAGACGCATTAGCTGTAGAGTTGCCGTCACACACCTGGGAATGACAATGTCTTAGTGGATTACACAGACCGCTGACTTTATTTCACCAATGCAGTGGTAATCCGTTTCCACAGCTAGAACACTCTTTAAACTGCATCAGGGATGATGCAAGCAGCTCCATTGCTCGGCAACCACAAGCCATCGCTAATATTAATGAAACGGGCGGTCCACGTGCCTTCACTTTCCTATGCACAGCATATTTCATTGGAGCTAAACATATTATTCTTGTTCATTTATGAACCAGATCTATATTATTGGCAGATATTACAGCCAAGTACTGTTAAGGTTTATAAATGGATGTTCCACTAGGCAACATTTGCGGCCACAAATGGAAAATTAAACCAAATGAGACTGACAGCGCTCATCTATTTAATCTATTACGACACATGATGGAGTTTCTGCCTTTGAAGCTGTGGCATTGAATCATAATTGAATTATTTTTCTTTTTGGAACATCACAGTTTAGAAAATATCAATCAGCTCTGCATTTAGTTTTGCATGCTGAGTTTCCTCTTCCATAATTTATTACTCACCAGTTTTCCTTGATGTTTCTTCTGCTAGACATATAAGTATTTTTTCCCTCTTTACAGCAGGAACATAAATCATTTCCCGTGGTAAAGCAGGAAGTAAGTGTAAGATAACTGTCACTTATGCTTATTGTAAGACAAATGTAAGAAGGTAACATAGTTATAGATCTCTTCTTCTCAGATACAGAATGCACTTTTTTCAGAAGTGCTCCATTTTCAGTAATAGAGATGCAGGAAACCCAAGTCTAGTGTCTCCCAGGTAAGGTGCACACCACTACATGCTTTCTGGATGATGTCAGCACTTACTGATGTAGGGCGCCATGCCCGGGTCCAGGGTGGTGATCATGGACTCCACCGAGTGCTTGGTTTTATCAAGCACACTCTTCACCATGGGGTTCCCTGCCACACCCTGTCCGGGGGTACATCAGGAGAGAATGACCACACCTTTATAGCACCTTTTTAACACTTTTACAGGGTTAAAGCCAACTAAACCAGAAGCATATGAGTGAATGTGAGCATTGCTGTTCAGTATGGAGGCTTACAAGCCATTAAATGCCTTGTTACTGTAAATCCCTCTTATAATAATGCACAGGAAAGGAGAGGCAACTTCCAGTGTTATTTAGGTAAAGCACCTTGCGCAAGGGTACAGCATGCCGCTTGAGATTTGAACCTGCAGCCCACCTATTAATGTGTATAGGTCCCTAGTTGCTACGGCAGAGTGCAAGCTGCTTCCTGATTGGTGCAACTGTGACACCACCTACCAGACCCGAAAAAAAAAACAAAACCCACCTTGAAGAAGCCCCATATGCCTCCAGCGTTGGCGTCCACGTTAACCTGGGGGTCTTCGTGATCTTCGGGGAAGGTGATGGAAGACCCCCCCTCCAGGCCTCCCGACATCATTGGCTGCTGCACCATGGGGTTGGCCACCACGCCTGGAGAACCAATCAAAAGCCCGTGAGAGCCCGCGACCGCGGCGACACAACTAAGGCTCGCACCGAACAGGAAACGAACACCACCAAGGGTGGCGGGACACAACGGCAGGTCGGAGCGGAGTCATTCATCACCGGCACCCTGCACAGCCATGGTCAATGAGACCCCGGGGCACTTCCTCTCCCTAACATCAGAGGACGGCTTTGGGAGGAGGGGGGTGGGGGGGGTCGAATGCACCAAGTCACGACAGCGGCACAGACTCGGGCGCAAAAGGCCAACTGGGAACGACACTGGGATCGATCTGCAAGGCGCTGCTCTGGCCTCACTCAGAGACAACACGCCGACAGGCCGTTCGTGCCATCATCCCCTTCACATTATACGCATTTGCAAAGCACAAGCTCTCATTGCAGAGTGAATTAGTGTGCTTTCATTTCACATTACATTTTATCCGTTTCCCGCAGCTGCGTGTTTGCTTAAGAGATTCAGGGTAAGCGCCTTACATAATGGTACAGCAGCCGGGCCCCACATGGTAACTGAACCTACAATCTGCTGGTTGTGAAGTCAAGCTCCCTGCCCGCTCGGCCAAACTAGTGGCTGCAACCGAAGTTCACATGCAGTGGTTTCATTTACTGTGGGGTGAACTGAAACCCATTTATATCAATTTCATCTGTCAACCTATATATGACAGGATAATCGATCAATTTACAGCATGTCTCAGATTTCTGCCAATCAGGAATACTGCGGCTGGGTAGACAGCAAGCTATTTAAACCCGCAATGCATTCCAGTCTTAAACTGATAGCACACTGATGGATCATATTCATTAACGATGGCAAAAAAAACAAAAGCTTCCATAATCAAGTTTTAATTACCACATACTGAAAGAAACTCTTGCAAGAAACTCCTATCGTAAATTCCTATCGTGATGAGAATTATTCCACTAGCCAGCTATAAACTGTCTGCTCAGTAATGAGCAGCCCTCAACATTAAAATAGTCAGCGAGCAACTCATTCTGCAGACTCTAGCTCTCTGTGTTTGTTTTCATCCCAGACAGCTAGATGGAGGCTAACTAAGGAGTCCAAAAGAACTGAAAGTGTACCTCCACGGCTGTGCAATTTCTTGCAAAAACTACATCACGCTTCCTGAACACGGTCACAAAATCTGACTTTAAATATGACACCACTAACCTCTCACTCCCTCACATTAAACACCACCTAAAACATGAGCCAGGCAGCACAACCGACAAGGAAGAAAGCACTCTGCATACAAACATTCTGTAATTCAGATATATATTTCCCTTGATTGACACAATATGGCTTAAACCATCGTTTTTGTTGTTTCTATTCTCTTGTAAATCTCACATCTCATTTATTTTCATTAAAACTCAGCACAGTATGCAGATCGCTGTTCTTCGCCGGAGTTCTACATGCGCATTTTGCATACAGATTTTTGCTGCGCCGTAAGAAATGTGGCATTTATGATGTGCACTCAACTCGCATTTCTGATTACTGCTGCAGATGATGTTCTGTGCTCCATGAGCCATTCTTTCTCACACACATCACGCCAAAATAGGCACCTGATGCACGCGGATTTTAGGAACGGGCCAGTCAGCGAGCCCCAAGTGTATGACAGAAGCAATTAGAGATACATATGAATTGCAGGAATTTTGGTAACCCTGTTCTTTACAGCTCTGTTAACATTTAATTTCAAAGTAATATTTACTTTGTTGTTTGTTTCTGTGTAATGATCCACCCACTCTGGGAAAGTTGAGGGAATGGAAGTCTAGCATTGCAATGAATATTTTGACCATATTATTAGCCCTATATTCCCTGCTTTTCTGCAAGGCTTTGATCAGAGTGAAGACCACTCTTCCTCTTGTACACTGTTCAGCCACATTAAATGTTGCAGGGATAAGCACAACCTCCATGTGTAAACTCCAACTGCATAAGCATCCATATGTACAAAAAATTCTCGTTAATACGGTCACACTCAGAAAAGAGCTCCACTCCCGTCACAAAGCAAACCGCCTACACTGGGTGATGTCATTGGCTTTGCTCTTTGTGCACAACAGCTTGTTACCTAAGATCTGGTTTGTTACAGGACTCAAAAACGAAAAATGACATGAAACTCCACACTACCAAATATAGATTTCAAAACACTGAAATATCACTGGCCACTGAAATACTTCTGGTTTGTTAGGAAGGTTACAGACAGAGGCGGGGGCCCACATACCTGGCACAGGAGGGGCGCTGGAGAAAGTGGGCATCAGGGGCGTCTGGGGGGAGCGGCCCGCGTGACCCCGCGTGATGTCATAGCTGCTAGTCATGGAGAAGCCGGAGGTGGGCGGGCCTGTGGGCGGGGCAGACAAGGCGGGGCCCGGAGGGGGTGCGGCAGTGCTGAGGGGCGGGGCAGAAGGGGAGGGGAAGTGCGCCATCGGGCTGGTGAAGGGGGCTCCCATGGGGGGTGGCACAGAGGCGGCAGAGGACATGGGGCCCAGGGGTGACCCGAAAGGAGGTGGGGCGGAGGACCTGATGGGCGGGGCTGAGGTGGACATGGCGGGGGCGACGGGGGTGGAGAACCCCTCAGGGGCGAAGGAAGAGAGTCCAGTGGTGCTGGGAAGAGTCAGTGGACTCGACAGCCCTGGAGGAAAGAGGAAGTTATGCTCATTAAGATCAAACACAGAAAAAAGCCTGCTTAATTAACTGATAGCTAGCTCTAGCACTGCCAATAAGACAAGGTAAGGGATCTATTTTTTTTCACAATATGCCTGCAAATTGTAGATTGGAGACTCAAAGACCAGAACTTTGGGAGTCACTTAATGACTGTACCACTGGGAGCTCTTCAATCCAACACACACAGGGTATTCCGACTACAGAGAGATTTTTGAACAATCTTTGAAAATCCTACTGCACGCAAGTAGTGCCATTTTTACAAGGTTGCAGTGACAGAATAAAGACTTGGAGCAAAGACGTTTGGCATAACTAGGGGATGCAGCATCCTGGACACTCTTCAGCACTTCGGTGGATTAACCCTGCCCTCACTGGAAAAACACGCAGCAAATGTCTACACACACAAACACTTCCTCATGGATGTGAAAACACATTATGGCTGTCTATTCACACAAAAGCCTTCTGCAGAGAAGCAGCAATACCCTTACAACTGCACTGTCTGAGACCTGCACTCCCAAAAATGTGTTGGAACCGGTTCACCATAAATTCACACCATATGGTGGGAAAAGAAAACAATTTTCACTCTGAGGAAAAAAAAACCCTGCATAATTAACTACTGAAAACAGACTTTACTGTATGTCTAAATGTAAAATTCTGTTGAACATCCTTCACAAACCACATGGACAGTCAGACACCCCAGCAACACTCAGGTACTGAGATGCCTGTGTGTTTTTGACCTGCTCTCTGTCTGTGGGTATTCATGGATAAAATACCTTCTGGAATGCTAAACTCTTTGATCTGTTGCTCTAGCTTTCAGAAACTGCTATGGTCTACTGATACAGAGCAGCTACTTAAAAATAGATGAAGTGAATTTCATAAAAGAGTTGCACAATAAAGTAGAAAGGGGTACTGTAGACGCAGCTTTTCTCATTGTGCAGCGTATGGAAGACAGGGATATAAACACCCAAAGCACACTGGTACAGCCACAATAAACCCTCTGGTAACATAACAGCTGCCACCGGTGCTGTCAACCCCTGTTTCTTTTGTTCCTCAAAGCTTCAAGACATCCTAAATACTCCATCTGATGGTTTCTGGGAACTTGAAAAAAAAAGGATCCGCCATGCACTAGGAACACTGCGTTTCCCAGCAAGCTCTGCAGTGTATCCCTGGCAGTCTTACCGACTGTCAGGGGTGGGGGGTTAACTGACGCAGCCACGCTGGGGGGTGGTGGAGGGGTGGTGGGTGGAGTCGTCTCTATTCCACTCTCTTCCATCATCTTCCCACACCCGTGCCTGTGATTTTGGAAAAAAGTTATTGTCCCCTGAAAGTAGCCTAGAGCTGCCCATATATTTTTTATTATTATAATTATTAAACTAACTACAGGGAAAACGCAGAACATTTGTGACCTCCCAGCTCAGAGTGAGTTAATGTTGAACACCTGCACAGAGGTGTCCCACCTTGAGCAAAGCACATTGGCACTGAGAAAAGGGAGGACTATTTGTCAACTGCTTGAGTGCAAGTTAAAGTTATGAACCAAGTGACATCACGGCTGTGTTCTGCAGGTCTGGTTGGTCAAGCATTTGTGGCTCCTGATTGGTTCTCGTCAGCCTAGTCCTGCCATAGTCCTGCTATTCTAAACATCTGCAAGATGTCTGCTTTCTTTTCTGGAGTGCAATGCCCTGTGTTGACCTCATGCTCTCCAAGACTATATTAAACTGGAAAAATACTGTTAGTGTAGTGTGTGTATGTGTGCATGTCTGGCCTATATGTGTGCATGTGTGTCAAATACCCATCCACTGAAAACTTACTTTTGTTTCACATAATAAAGGGCCGTACCCTAAACAGCAACCGTGTTAGATGTGAAACACTGACAGCTAGATCCAAGTGGGAAAACCTGCAGTTAGGCAACAGCTGACAGAGGGGACACCCCGATCCAAAACACCGACAAACACCTCTTATGCTCTGTAAAATAATCAAGGAATTACTTGAACGTATGTTTTAATAACTCATTATAAGAAACAGGGTATAAGACCACCCGATCACTGGGACCAGAACGTAGGTTCACTTTCATTACAAGAGAGAAGGACGTTTTAAGACGCTGCAAGACGTTGTAAGAGGTGACGAAAAATCACTATCACTAAGAATACAATAACCATTTGTTACTCACATTTGTCGTGGGAAACCCGAAAGAGTGACACTAAGTGCTAAGCGGACATAGCTTTCTGTTAAGATACAAGTAGCTAGCTAGATACATTTTTAGTTTGCTTTTCGATTAACAACTTGCTATACACAGGATACATTTTTACAAACACACGGAAACTTGCATGCACTTAAGTTACTGTTGTGACTGACTGACATACAGGTACCGATAATTCTTGACGGTGCAGGGTCAGCTGTTGCCACGTCTCCGCTGCCAGCCCAAACGTTTGCGTTTGACGGAGCATTGTGCCACACGCACGTCCGATGAGGCGACGTGGTGACCTCTTCAATCTATTTTAAAAGACGTGCTCACACAAGAAATGAAGCGAGTCTGCACGTTCTTATACTGTCACCTAACTACTGACACCAGACCCGACCCGGGCAGTACTCACTGAAAATGCTACCCCGATTAATTTGTCTAGCTAGCTAACTAACAACTAATGCTCCCAGCTAGCTAGCTAGCTAGCCAGGCAATTACCTGGTTGTTCCACTTGCGTCAATGTACAACACGTGAAACTACCACTCAAAACAGACAGTGACTGCGTGTCAAACAGCATAACTGCATCCATCTGGTGGCTAAACCAAATCCATTAGATAAGTATACCGATTACATAGCTGGTCTAGTCTAGCTAGCTATGTATATGACTCGCTAGCTGGCTAGTTAGCTAAGTAAGCTAGGTAGTTATGTTGGCTGGCAGTGCGCAGCTAGATAGCTAGCCTGCCAGCTGAGCATCAACATGTGGCCGAGCAAATAAACCACAGATTACTGTCAAAAGGCAACAAGAACTGAAACGTAGCCGTACCTGACAGATCGGTGCCTTTCAAGAAAGAAGTGGCGTACAAAACCAATCACAGGCCAATCCGATTTTTGGAGTGAGAATGGGGAAACCCCGGCACTGACCCTGTCGAAAATGGCCGCGTAGTGGTGACGTCACGAATTGCCACGTCTTAGCAGTGACGTGGGCGGGCCTCAGAGGATTGCTCGAATCGACTTTTAATTAGACGAAGAGGAAGAACTGTCAAAATTGATCGTCCGAAGCCGAGCTGGACGCGCATTGTCGAGAAACACAACACTGCCGATGCTAGTTAGAAAAGTTGGCAGCCAAATACGTATGAATACGTAACAATAATAAAATTGAATTTTGCCAAATGGTTGTAATCTGTACGGATGCTGAAATAACTGTATTTCTCTTAGATATAAATAATGGATTGAGAGGGTTGCAGTGTAGTGTGATAGTGATATACACAGACGTCCGTTATTGTATTATATAATATTTTATGTTATTTTGAACAGAAACAGAAACACAAAAACAAATAACTGAATGTATAATGTATATTGTTATTATTCTTACTGTAGGTTATCTGAATAAGAGACACACTCTTATTCAGCGTGAATTACGAGTGTATCATGACATGATATGTTAAATGCATTTAAAGGAGCAGCAGCCAGTAACAGTGAATCAGCAACAAGCTGGAAAACTGTGTTAAATGCAACCATGAATCAGTAATTGGTTCAGCATACACAGTATTGCATCGAGTGTCATCAGTAAAATGGCAGCTCAAGGAAGCCGGGAGCAGAAATGACAGATGGTCCAAGTGATTTAGTGTAAAGGGAGGTTGTGAGGGGGCCAAGCACTGATCCTTGGGGAACTGCTGTTGAGAGAGTGTGAAAAGGCGAGATAGAGCATCTTTACGTGACTCGGTAAGATTAGTCTCAGAGAGAGGGAGCGAGGGAGACTGAAATTCCATCTTACCAGGGTGGCGAACTGTATCCAGCGCTGCAGGGAAGCCATCAGAATCAAAACAGAGAAAGGAAAAGCTCAGAGTAGAGGGACTGTGCTTAATCCATACATTTCAGTAGGAGTTGTCGGGAGCAGTGCTTGTAACCAAAAGGTTGCTGGTTTGATTCCCTGTTGGGGCACTGCTGCTGTACCCTTGGGCAAGGTACTTAACCCACAATTGCCTCTGTAAATATCCAGCTGTGTAAATGGATAACGTAAAAAAATTGTAACATATATAAGTCGCACTGGATAAGAGCATCTGCTAAATGTCAATGATATAATAATGTAATATTCTGCCCAGTCAATTGTTTCATGTTGCTTGTGTCTCATCTCTGGCTCCTCATTGTCATCTGCTATTATATAAAATGTTCTATACTTTTTATAACTGGTACTGCAGTTAAACACAAAAGAGCCTTTCACACTCTTGGAAGACCTTGCAATAACTGGGGAAACACATGCTGTTGTGCTGCCATCACAACTGCAGAGGACCTTCAAAAAATGAATGTATTTACGTTTAACGAGCACACACACTATTGACATGCATTTTAGTTCACGCAAACTAAGTATCTACAGAGCAAGGCACAGTATATGAGAACCAAATGGGGTGTTTATTGTGTAATAAACATTGTGATGGAGATGGATTGTGTTTGCTTGTATGGGTCTGAGTCATGGCTTAGTGCCAGGCCTGTCATTGAATATTTACCCAGAGGGGAAACTTAGCAATAGCAGAACCCCTATTTTTAACCTTGTTTTATTGTTACACCAGTCCAGCAACTTCTCCTACAGCATGTCCTTCCCACGTCCTTTCGTGGTGGTCAGATCCTTGGCTCCAGTTTTTTCGGCAGTTAGTTTTCATTCAAAAACGTTATTTTGATTGATTAGTTTTTCTTTTAGGTTGCAGGACAACCTGCTTTTGTTTGCCTGTGTTGCATTTACAAGAAGTCCTTTTCAAGCTTAATTTTAGTGAACATGCTTTTTATTTTATCATTTATTCTCAATACTGAAATTATTTGTCTGTTTGTAGTGTGTAAGTGAATAATGACATTTTAGGGGTAGCAAGAATGATACGTGAGGACACAAAGAAGCAGGAAAGAAGCAGAGTCATACTGCACCTATGAGGATATGAACCCAGGTCAGCTCTTGTCAACATTAGAATGAGACGAAAATGGTCTACCTCCCTTAGCAAGTCGATAAGTGACTGTCACATAGCTTGTATCTTTATGATTGCAACCAGCAGTTTTATCTCAGCAGCTTTAATTGCTGAGTACAGTTTAGAGGCAGATTGATCCTTTTGTCTTTGACCTGCTGTACATTCCAGCATCAAATGATCCAAGTTTCAGAAAGCTAAACCTCCAGAGCAACAGCTGGGATATTTTTGTCTTTTCCATAATTGATTTTGAGACACAGTTGTACAAGTGCTTCAAAATCATCGGCTTTTTTTGGGGGTGAAACCTTAAGGGGTTTACTTAAGACTTTTTCATGATCCATGCCATATGATTCTTTTAAGAGCAGGCAGCCATTTTGTAAAAATAGATAACATTATGATTATTTAAGTAAAACTTTTTTGAATATGTATTGAAATGATTAGCTTTCATGGATGGGTAATATTTCTTTAATTTACAAGGTAGCAACTTCCAGCTTTTAATTACATAGAACCATTAGACTACAGCTCTTCCTAACTATAATTTCATTCTATAAATTATTTCTTTTTCCCATGCAATTTCCCACTTGTTACAGGATCTTTAATTAGCTAGAAGATAAATTGGTTGCTTGAACAGACATTCCCATTTGCCCAATGGGAGCTATATCCCAGACCACAGTACACCTGAATAAGGTCACAACAGTGCAATCTTCTGGTCATATGATAAAATGTATTGCACTTTCATCAGTCAATTGTTAGTGTTTTACTGTCTTTTTTGGTCATTGTTGTTTCTGCAACCACGTCAGGTGCCCCTCACTGGCTACAACTATTGATTTGCACATGTAACTACAACAAAAAACAGTAATTATGATGCAGTTTTTGTGAGCTGTTCAGATTGCTAAAATGTTTCACAATAGAAAATGTGATGCAACTGAAAAGTGGGTAAAAACTGTTCAAGCATTTAGCGAATTAGCTACGAAGGGATGGATAAGCAGATGACAGCTCAACAAAACTGACAACATTAAAGGGTTGTGACATTTCACCCAGATTCTGTACTCATCGAAAGAGATCAGCGTATTAGATAGCACCACCCGCCAGGAGCGAATATAAGGAAATGACTTTATTTTCTTTGACATTCATGTGGTGTAGCAGTGAGAGGCACACAAATTCCAAATGAATGGCTGACAAATTAATGGCAATCGAAAGTGATGTGGCCACTCTTTTAATGTCAGTGTTGATGTAATGCCTTTCAATCAGGCAGGCAAAGGTTTCCACACACCTATATTCTCCAGAGGGACATCACACACACACAGTGATGGGGCAAGAGATCTCGTTTTTGTCATTTTATTGGAAAGCACTTGCTCATACATGTGATCTACGGAAAACAATAGGCGATTTGTGGCAGGTGTAAAAAAAACTGGTAGTACAAGGAAAACATAATTGTCTTCAGTTTTCTTTGGGGAACAATTATTAAAAATGTGCAACTTCTTTAAGATCCATTTAAAATTAAAATAAGAACATTAGAAAGAAGCAAAACTAGCTAAGTCGTAAATTATATACACATACATACATTGCCCTGCCCATTTGATGTGGAATTCAAAGCTCCTTTTAAGACCATTTTCAATCTCTTGATAGTTTAAGACATTATAATCTTGACACTGAACTATAATTAATATAAATCATCATTGTTTTAAGGGTATGATCTCTCGTATGGAACACATACCATTTCCTTATCAAGGAGTTTGGGAAATAAGTAAAAAAAAAAAAGAACAATTATTTTACTTGCTGATTGGACCTCGAAAAACAAAGCACTGGGTGTGATATTCACCCACATTGTCCCTGTGGTTGTGTGAACATACAAAAGGAAGACAGGGCTTTCTGTACATCCTGCACAACAGCACCAAACATCACTTCTCATCCGGTTTAAAGTGATTTACAGCTATATACATCATCTTTACACAACGATTGTATCTAATCTGGCTCAGAATAGTTTAAGACTAGTTGCTGCCCTCATGCCATTCAGTATAAAAGAAAATTGTCATACAGGAAAAAAATACATATATAGACATACAAATCTTTAATAAAAAAAAAAACGATGCAGACAAATCCAATGTAATTAAACTTGAATATAATTTTGTGTTTTATTTTTTTTAATCTGTGTTTTTTCTGTTTAATTTTTTTCCATATTGTAATGCAAAAGTCCAGCTTAAGCATAATCTTCATATGCTAGAATTTTGAAAAGATGCCGTTGAGGCAGTGGGTCTTGCCATAATCAGAAAATTCCTAATTCCTAAGCAGGGCAAGCTTTGAGAATTTCTTCAACACGCATCTCGTCATAAATGCATTTGTTGCTACAGTTTAAACACAAATGCTTCCGTGTAATTGAAACTGAGAGAGAGAAATCGGCGTGCCTAATTGTTACTTGAGGGAGAATTCCTGGCCCCTTCGAATTGCAATGATTACTGATTGGCCCAGGCCTGCCGCGTGGATTTGCGCCTGCCCTGTGATGTCCAGTAGGGGGAGCCAGCAGAGGAACAGCCTTAGCATGGCACTTCGTCCTTTGGTTAACTTTAGTATCGATCAACCATTTGCAAACTAAATGTGATTAAGCATTTTCAACAACAACAACAAAAAAATAACAACAGTACCATAAAACGACTTCACATACGCGAAGAACAGTATTATAAGCCACTCTTCCTAAAGGAAAAAAAATGCAAAAAAGTAAAGCAACTATACTGGCATTCAAGCTTGTAATCCTGTTTACCTAAGGACTAATACTGTATATGTTCATTTCATTGTTATAAAAAATAAACTGAGGTTTGTTTGTACTGGTACTCTATAGTAACGGCAAGTGATATGTGTTATCGAGGAGCGGAATGGCTTGAATATTTGAAGCATGACTGTTATATGGCTATCTAGAATATCTAAAATTGGATCATGAAAAGAGGAAGTGTAAAAACATATTCCCGTCTCCTCGTACTATACATTGACCTCATCACACCGTATTTCTCTTTTTTGTTGTTTTAAGTTGACAGTGAACACAAATCTTCAGAGTGTGAAAATCTAGGTGAAGGTAAAGTTCTTCTCAGAAAAGCAAGATTAAGAATGATTATAGTGATAGTAACAAAAAAACAGTAATAAAAAAAACAATTAATATAATTCTCAAGAGATATGCAGCAAGTGAGCGAATTGCCAATTAGCGAAGGCCATTGATTGGCTGAGCCATTGTAAGGAAGGTGTGGTCTCTTTGTGTCTCTTAGCACTCATTCGCTGCCCAGCTCCTTGTGGGGTGAGGGCGGGCTGTCCCGTGGAGGGAGGATGTCATAATGGCAGGGGATGTGGCTGTTCTTTGGTAGGTCGTACGGGTCCTGGCCAAAGGGGGCGTTGTTGTTGTTGTTGGTCGGTGTGTGGACGACATTGACGGTGGGCTCTGGAAAGAAACGTCACTGTTATCGCTCCGTGCTTACATTCCACTCCAGTTTCTGGCTGTAGATCATTTACTATCAACACACAACCTAGGGCATCTTTTTGAGCTGGTTCTATTTTATCAAATGCCCTTCACATTGACTCTAGAGCAGGCTTTCAATCTAACTGCTATTGCCCTTTGTCCTTGGCTGCGCCAACATCTGTCCTCTCATTCGAGTATTGCTAAATGACATTACTGCACTGGTAGAGAGGCATGCATGCTAGGCATCGAAACAGGATTAGTATAGCTCAGGCTCTGCAGGTGCACTGTGGCCCTAACAAAGAGGAACTCGGCCCCTGGCTCCTCACCGACTTCGTAGACGTTCTTGTTGGTTGGCCCGGAGTTGTGGATCTCGGCGTAAGGGGAGTCCCGCCGCGCCGGCGACTTCATCTCCACGTAGCCGCACTCGGTGTTCTTGGGAATGAGGAGGGGCGGGTCCTTGATGGTGGCGTAGGGGTTCTCCGAGCTGTTGAGGGAGCAGGAGCTGGCGTGGTACGGAGTCCCCTTCACCAAATCTAACCAGGGGCGAAAGGAGATCCCGGTCAGGTGTCAGTCACTGCATACACAGACCATGTCTGAGATGTCAAATACGTGTGAAATAAACAAAGTGACAAATTATTTTACCCCTCTTTCTTCCCCCTTTTCAGCCAATTTTGGAAGCATATTCTTACCTCTGAGAGATTTCCCCATGTACCGTCTGTCAATTCCAAAAGCTCCTGTCAGCATAAAAGAACAGAGATGAACATATTGTCCGCAGAGAATTAATTGAAAGTGCACGATGCTTTTCATTAACATGATGGCACCCCCTCCTGAATGAAAAAAGCCACAGCCCACATTACCAGGGAGTCCTAGGATCACACACACACACACATTCAAAAAAATCGTCTCAGTCTCAAATTTTAATAGAGAAACAGCTTCACAGATTTCACAGACAGCGCTCAAGTTATTATTTGTTGATTCTGGGTTTAATTTGTTTTTCTGTGACAGCGCATACAGATTTAACCTGCGGCTTGAATGCCGGGGAGACACCCAGAATCGAGTGAATACGGCATTGTAATTATATAACTCTTCCAAATATAATAAGTATTCTAATACCCGGCAAACGCTTGCACTGCATAGACTTATGTTATGCCAAGCTGCGTTAGGCTTTATTGTGTTGTAGGAGGGTTCACTCCAGGAAATGTGCCCTGACACAGGCCACGGCAGCACGTTCGTGAGCTCTCCACCACAACATCAAAGAGCCGCTTCCCTTTTCCTCATAATGGATTCAATTCAAGCAGCCACGTTGGGATAAAAAAAAAAAAAAGACAGAGAGAGAGGGGCTTAACAAACAGCAACTGAAATATTAGCCTGAAATGGATTTTCTCCTCACAGGGGGGTGGCGGTGCGTCCTAACCGGCCCGCGGACCCCGAGACAATAAAAGCAAAACCAGTAACTGTACAGACAGTTCCATGCTGAACAGGGTCCGCCATAGACACTCATCTAACTGAAGTGTTCACATGGTCAGCAAGGCCACCATCCTGCCTACTACTACCTTCGATCTCTTAAAGTGGGGGCCAGTGTGGGGCGGCAGTGTAGCATAGTGGTTCAGGAGCAGGACTCGTGACCTAAAGGTTGCCGGTTCGATTCCCTGCTGGGGCACTGCTACTGTACCCTTGGGCAAGGTACTTAACCCCAAATTGCCTCAGTAATGTCCACCTGTATAAATGGATAACATTGCAACTGATATAAGTTGCTCTGGGTAAGAGCATCTGCTAAATGCCAATAATGTAATGTCATGGCCAGGGGGTGGTGATGCGGGGGGTCCACTCGCCCCGCAGTTGCTGGGCACCCGGGCGACTCACCCAGCTCGTTGAAGCAGCCGCCCTGCTTCCAGTCCGCAGGTAGCGTTCCCGTGTGCTCCATCAACGGGGGCCTCTTCCTGTGGTCCACGTTCTTCAGGTTCACAAACAGCTGGTTGTTCTTGGCCTGCGGTCACGTCGAGAGCAACCGCTGGTTAACCCACGGTAAGGATGGACGACAGCAGAAGAGCAACCTTTCCTGACCCATTGCAATGCCAAAAATAGTGTTTTGACCCAATATTTTTTTCAGTCGAAACAGAAGCATTGACATTTATATCAAGCCTCAATCAATATCCTTCAAAATTGCCTAGTGAGGAGACCAGCTCCAGGTCTCCCAAATGATATTGCAAATGCATATCATTAGCAATATCATGCTAGGAAGGAGACCAACAAGGTCTCCCAAATGATACTGCATATGCATTTAATGAATTTCAATTCAATTGATGTGGCTTTCTGAGCCCCACAGACATCTTTGCGTCTAGTAGTATCCTCTCTCCAGTGCGTTCGAGACATCTCACCTTCCCGTAGGGGATGTTGTTGACGTGGGGCGGACTGGTGCACTGGGTGAGAGTGTGGTAGCTGGGGTTGGAGAAGTAGTTGCTGTTGGGGTGTCCCTCGCTGGTCTGCGGGAGCGTTTCTGAAATTAAAATATCCACAATCATTAAAATAGCCACAACCTCAGCTGAACTTATATACTTTCATGGACAAAATATGCCTTGTGTGTGGGGCGACATTGTAGCATAGTGCTAAGGAGCAGTGCTCGTAACTGAAAGGCTGCTGGTTTGTTGCACTGCTGCTGCACCAAGGAACTTAACCCAGAATTGCCTCAGTCAATATACAATATTGGATATAAAATATATATATAAAATATATAAAATAAATATATAAAATAAATGGATAACATGCAAATAAATGGATAACATGTAAAAATTGCAATCTATATAAGTTGCTCTGGAGGAGAGCATCTGCTAAATGACAATAATGTAATATAATGTGTTGAAAAAGAGAGGCCAATATTGAATTCTGAGGTTGAAACAAAGCTGTAAAGCTGAGAACTTATTTCTTATCAAATTCTAGCCGGGAGGAGAAACAGAAGTGTAGAAAGTGCCCGGGACTCTGCCAGTTGGTGGCGGGTACCTGCGATGGCGTAGTCGGTGTTCATCACGCGCATGGCGGGCGTGTACGTGACGGCGGGCATGGCGGGCTCCTTGCCCTTCTGCTTCTTCCTGTAGATGATGAAGAGGAGGAGGAGGAAGAGCACCAGGAGCACCAGGACGATGATGCCCGTGATGGCGCCGATCTGGTAGGAGTCCGCCGGGACGGCCGCGCTGGTCAGGCTGTTGAGGTTGCCCACGATGATGACTCCGGCTGGGGAGAGACAGGGGCATAGCTGTCAGTCAGGGATCTGTCTGCAGGAACAACACATCATCCTCATACTGCTTTCTAGAGCTAAGAACACTCCTGGTGTCATTTTGTTACTCAGATTCTGTTCTTGGAGGAAAGGAAAGGAAAGGAAGGAAGGAAAAGTAAGGAAAATCAATGAGATTCTACAGCTCGAGATTCCATGGCTTAATATTAAGATAGATTATCCAACTATCAGCAGAACCTTCTAGAATGTGTCCTTTGATGATCTTTGATGGTCATGTATCTCACTGAGATTCCATTGTAAATTTCCTTTCTGCTCAATTAATTCAGAACGTCTAACTATTCCCCACCCTGTATACTGAAATGTGGAGTACATGACTTATTATTTTAAGAGTGCAACTTGTTTAATTATTTTTTTTGCTGAATCACTTTGTTGATCAGCACTGTTTGCTTCTGTTTTCAAATGTTGTCCTTGGAAGTGTTACAGGGCCTTTTTTCAGTGGCCAAGAAACTCCCAGAATGCACCATTTGATCTCTGTCATTATAAATGTAAATGAATGGCAGAGACTGGATGGCTAAATGTACAGAACATCAAGCTATCCCTCACAGACCTCCTGCTGTAGAACCTTCTGGAACATGTCTTTTGATCTGGGGAACGTCTGCAGTCGTCCTGCCGCGACCTGCCGTGACAGGCGGCTTCCCTCACCTTGGTCACACCTGGCCCCCTTCCAGCCGGGGTTGCAGTAGCAGGTGCCTGTCATGTGGTCGCAGGTGGAGTTGTTCAGGCAGTCACACACCTGTCGGCAGCCGTAGCCGTAGGAGCCCGGGGGACACTCTGGGATGCAGCGAGAGAGAGAGAGAGAGCAGATCAGAGAAGAGCACTGAACACGTCCCACAGTTTCCCTGTACATGCTGAGAGATGAATGGTACAGCAAGGACCAAATGTCTGCAGACTGTCTGCTCCCGAAAACAATTTATTTCAGCATTACGCAGAAGACAGCGTTTAAGTCCAAGGTAGATCCCTACCATTGTCCTTATGAAAAAATAAATTTCTTAAAATAAATGGCTTTAATGAACAAACAGTTAGCATACATTAAGTTCTGCTTATTTAGGAAAAAGACAGGATGTGCATTTCTTTCCTAAAAGGTTAATGTTCACAGATGAATATATATACACTGCAGAAGGATGTCTTGTATTTTAGAGGTTGGCTTTGAGAGGTTAAATGTAGCACCAGGGTTGCTCTGTTTTAACGTGATGACTTGATTATGAGGAACAGTGTCTTTGTATGTGCTCAGCCTACCCCCTGAACCCCTGCATATCATGAGTCATTCTCCTGATTACCCATAATGCTCCGGGTGCATGGTGCGTTCTACTCACTCTGCTCGCAGTGCCGGCCCATGAACCCGGTGCGGCAGGTGCACTGTCCGGAGATGTGGTCACAGTCCGCCCCGTTCTGACATTGGCAGGTCTGGGAACAGTCCTTGCCGTAGTAACCCAGCGGACAGCCTGCAAAGCATTCAGATGAGTGCAACTGCTGCACAGTATGTGCATCTCTGTAATTATTTTTCATGGTGCAAAGATGAAACAGATTCCACAGCAGACTGCAATCAAAGACACTCTATAAGCTGAAACCAGGATGACGGAGTCTCGGAGCTTAAAAGTTCCGCCCCTGCATTGTTAAACCTAAAGTTCCATCACCGGAACACCCTCAGTTCAAGATAAACAGCACCCTAGAATTCCATTAGTTTCTATATGTAATGGAATATGGAATCCTTATGTTCAGCCTGGAACACCTGAGCCGAACCAGAAAGGAACACAGATGGATCAGAGGGGACGAACAGGCGTTGTGCTGGTGCGATCCTGAGCACAGGCTAAAGGGAGAGACGGGATGGGGAGGCACAGACAGACGGAGAGGTGCATGTTGCTTTGAGACCGTATCTCTGCGACTCACGCTGTGTGCAGTAGAGGCCGGTCCAGCCCGGGGTGCACTTGCACTCTCCATCGTAGGCGCTGCAGAAGGCCCCGTTGTGGCAGTTACACGTGTGGATGCAGTTGGGTCCCCACTGACCTGGAGGGCAGGCTGAAGAACAAGGGCACTTTTCAAAATGCTTTGCAACACACTGGTTTATGGTTCTGTTTGTGTGTGCAACTGTGTGTCTACACGTGTATGTGGTGTTTGTTTGTGTGTGCGCGTACATTTGTGCACAAGGTGATGCTAACCAAACAGTGCAGTACAGCACATGGCCAGCAGGGGGCAGCCAAAACACACTCTCTATGCTCTTCATGTGTTTTCACAAGCTGCTAGCCCCGAGCACATCATATAATGAACCACTGAGAGAATTCCTTGTTTTGGAAAGTGTTCCTTGCAAGAATTCATCATTCAGAGACACGGTGGAGTGCTGACAAATGTCATTTAAGGGACTTAACGAGCTTCCCACACTAAGAAACTCACAGCTCTGGACTCAGAGCTGAAAGCATGCTGAAGACATCTGTGCTGCGGAGTTTCGGTATTCCTGGCTTCCGATGAGAGACGGGTGCCCATCAGGATCAGCATTCAGCACCAGGGATAAGACCCACTGTGGTAAACCGAGCTGGGACCGGGCGCACAATTATGTCACTGCTATGCTAAAGGTGTCAGTGACTCGTAAATCAAGTCCCGTGACATTAAGTGCAGACAGTCTCTAGAATCTCTCGTGCCAGGGGGGCGCGGTCCATAAAGCACCTGTTTGCAACCTTAGAGTACACTGGTGAACCAGCGGGACCGCTGCTAAAGAGAATCGCTGAGAGGACAAATATGGTCTTACACAGAGCATGGCTTATGAGAGGCTGTTTGAGACTATCGCCTTCATGATAATTTATGACCGTTGCAGTCTGCGACTGCTTTGAAATCGTGGGGTTGATTTGGGACTATTCAGAAATGTGACTAATGGCCACTTCTCTGTCCCTCCGCTCTTCAGTTTGTGTATGGAGGCACATACTGAACACAGCTTTGCATGTAAATATCTGTCATTCTGCCAAGCAACCATGGACCCGCCACACAAAAGCGCCGGGCTCGGTGCCAAGGAAGTACAGACCAGCGGAAGGAAAACGTACTAAACTTCAACGGCGACGTTAGCGGTGGAAACGTCTGGTTACTGTAACAGCTCGTCTCTGTTCAGCATGCGGCCTGTCATTAGAGCACTGTGTGAAGTATTGACACATGTTCAGATGTGGGCTGATATACTCTGCTCTGAAACGCACTGAAGTGCGTCTGGCGCTGCAGAGCAGTAGAGATTGTTCCGGAAGGAAGGGGGCACTCACGCTGGGAGCAGTCGCTACCGATCCAGCCCGGGTAACACTGGCAGGACCCGTCGATGGGGTTGCAGGTGCCATTGTTGGTGCAGGTGCAGACCCCCGCACAGTTCTTGCCAAATCTGCCACTGGGGCACACTGTTAAAAAAAGGCATGAGATGGGCAAAAAACTGTAAGAAACATGCACGCATGCATGCACACATACCAATCCTCACAATGTCAAAAACAGCCATTCAGTTAGAACAAGTCAGTGATACTGCCAACGACATACGGCAGCAGTGTGACATGATGATAAGGAGCAGGGCTTGTAACGCAGAGATTGCCAGTTTGACTCCTAGATGGGACACTTCACTTGTACCATTGTGCAAAGACTTGCTTGAGTAAATATCCAGCTGTATAAATGGATGACAGGCAAGTAAAGTAAGTTGGTCTGGATAATGGTGTCTTCTAAGAAAATAACATAGTAACAGAAAAATTAAAAACAAACAAAATCTGGATCTCACTGTAATCTTCAGCAATGCTGGGGTTTTGATCAGGATAAACCCATCTTCATCAATAATACCAGGTTAATAATAAAGAGAGTTTCATCAGCACAAAGAGCCCTTGGACCTGTGTGTGCTGGCGATGTAGACCCATCTCTCACCTTCGTTGCAGAGGGCCCCTTTGAACCCCGGCAGACAGTCGCACTGGCCGGTGACGTGGTGGCAGGGCCCGTTGCTGTGCACGCACTGCGGACATGCCTGGCTGCAGCGGTGGCCAAAATACCCTGGCGAGCAGACTGCAATAACAAAGCGCGGGATTGGCCCGTTACACGCAGGATGGGCATGGCACCTACTGTTTATGCCTTACTACACAGTGCTTGCATCTGATACGCTAAGGACAAGACTAAGGTTATGCAGGGGTGCTCTATCAGGTGAATACACTATTAGTACATTGAGTTAATGTATTATTAGTACTGGGTGGATTTATTAAGCCAGACAGGCCATATGAGAAGGAACATGATTTCAGTGTCAAACACCAAAGGGTCCTTTGAGGTAGCTCAGTGCCTATGGCTGCCCTGAGGAGCTCATCACTGTAGCAGCGAACAGCATTGACTGTGACACCCTCTCAACGCACTGACTGCAGTCTGAAGTGCGTAATGAAACTTGATCAAGGGGCGAACCCGATGGGAAGAGGAAACGCAACAGGAAACATTAGGTGACGCCCCACATGTAGGGGAGGGCAGGGGAGGGCTACTCACTGCGCTGGCAGGTGGTCCCTCGGTACCCAGGTGCGCACTCGCACGTTCCCTCGTCAGGGGAGCAGGACGCCCCGTTTTTGCAGTTGCAGGGGAGCGAGCAGTTGGGCCCCCACCGGCCCTCAGCGCAGACGCTGTCGCAGTGAATCCCTGAAAAGCAAGAACACGGGGCCGGCCTCACACCAGAGCTCAGATCACCCCAATCCCTCCACTGCATCAGAACCCAATCAGAACGGCCAGGTCATCTTTAGCTAAAGTGCTATTCAATCAAAGAAAAAAAACCAAAAAATTCCCAAATTAATCCAGTGCTGAGTGACAACATAGCAACTTCATCTGTTGAAATAGCCTGAATCCAGGGGCCATTTTAAGCTTGGAGAGGGTTTTTTTTTGATTGAACAGCACTTTCCTTTAAAATGCCCTTGCAGTTTAGTTGAGTCCAGGGATGTTTGTGTGTGCGTGTGTGTTCTGTGTCACTCCAACACTGATGGAAAGCTCTGATTGAAGGAATTCTCCCTGGCCGGCTGAAAAGAGAGCCATTTCTCTCTTGTCCCACTCAGCTGTCTCCGAGAACAGCTCGCTCAAGGGTAGACAAGCCAACCGATTGTCTGAGAACTCAGTGTTCTCAGATGCATTTTGTCAACATCTGTTTACGTGACCATTAAATTTCAGGTTGAATAGGTGCTGTCAGGGACGTGGAGCTGCACGTATTTCGGAGGGCAGATGCATGGAGGCCCCCCTCAAGATGAAAGCCACACTGAAAAGCTTTGCCTGGCTAATCTGTTAATTAGCGTGATCCATTTCCTGATTACGGTTCGTTCAGGGCAAGGCACTTGCCAGACTGTGTTAGCGTCCCCAGACCTGCTAGCCTTCCATGTCGAGTCAAAACTCTGCTTCCACAAAGAGGAATGTAATGATGAAGCATTTATAAAACACAGATAAGCCCTTCTGTTGTTTTGCTGAAAGTTTCAGCTAAAAAAGTGCTCTGACCTGATCACCCTCTACCTTAAGTTTAATTCACCTTCCCAAAATGTTTTAGCATTAACTGTCAGTTTTTTGTCACTTTTTCATTATAACAAAAAAGCAAATTCAACTTTTTGATAAATGTAGATTACTACATGATCTTTTGCAAATACAGCTCTAGTTCAACTGAGCTTGTCATATTGAAATGCCATCAGATTTGAACTTGTCTGTCTCCCTCTTTTTTAAATTTGTATTTTCTTTTCTGATAAAAGTCTGCGAGTAGTGAGTAATGTGATTAGATTTACTGCAGCAATTTTGGCCGTGAGTAAAATTTAGTCTGTGTGGCCACATTGTTCATGTACTCTGTCATTGATTTGATACAGCACATTAGGGGGGACAATAAACAGGGAAATTATCCTGAGAGACATTGGAAATATCACCTTAAAAATCTGTGCTATTTCTTGTTTGTAATCCTTGATGTTTCAAAGTTCCACAGCAGTTTTCGAAAGGATGTTGTTTTCGCTTAACCTTTTACAACATAATGATCTGTAACTACGCTTCTGAGGCTAAAGAAGAATACGTAATCTGTAGCACGTTAACAATAAAAAGAAACCCATTTGCAGTACAATAAAAGACATTCCCAATATTAATTTTCTGCCCCTCTTCAAGTTTGCAACAAGAAGAAAAAGCCAAGTGAACCACACACAGCTAACAGCTAAATATATTGTATGACAAGATGAGTCTCAGACTATTACAATCCAGTTATATAAATGACAAAAGAATACCTTTGGAAGCAGTCTGAAGACAGGGCCCTTTGCGGGGGAGCGACAGTTTCAATGTGGAGATTAGACACTATTGAGAGCGCTTTGCATTACTCAATTACACATTCCCACTGAGCCAGGGAGACAAAGACAGGGTGGACGCACGGCGGAGAGAGACGGAGCTGCCCAAGACAGCACTAATTCTGTTATTCCCACTGTTTTGACAGTTGACAAACTCTTGAAAAAACTCCCGCCACCCGCCATCTGTGGGTTGCATGCCAAAATTCGACGAAATCATATAAGAATCTAATTCTTTTTATCCTTTATAAAAAGTAAGCAGTCTCTCTTTCTCTACCCCTCCCTCTCTCTCTCTCTCTCTCTCTCTCTCTCTCTCCCCTCTCTCTCACACACACACACCCACACGAATACACATACACACAAACACACACACACACACACGCACACTCTCTCTCTCTGGGCTGTTTGGCGCTTTGCTGGCGATAAGCAACATTGTGATGGAGCGCGGTGCCAAGGCGCGGGACAAAGGGCCCTTTGAAGGGCTGCGCGCGTTGCTAGGCGATGGCGGAATGCTGGCGATAAACTCCGGCTAAGCAGCCCCGAAGAAATGCCTGTGTGTTCCGAGGAGCGGCGCGCCGAGTGGAGCGATCAGTATTCCGCCCGCGTGCGGACCGGAGGAGGAGGAACTCTCCGGAGCTTCTCAGCCTCGGCGAGTCAACACCGCCTTCGGGAACACTGAAGTCCCGCTGTTGTTTTATTCAAATTAGGGGGGGAACGCCAACTTCAAATCCCACTTGTTAAAAAAACAAGATCGTCTGCAGGTAACTTGAAGCCGTTCAGTCATTCGATTGAGTTATCGATTCAAAATAGCCCCCTACATGAAATAAATAAACAAATAAATAAATGAAATGTTGTGTGTGTGTGTGTGTGTGTGTGTGTGTGTGTGTGTGTGTGTGTGTGTGCGTGTATGTGTGTGATGGTCCTCTTTGATGGTCAAAAACAGTGACTGCATTAATCAGCTATAGAATGGGCACATGCAGTGCACCACTTAACAATAAATTAACACATTTCCAAATCCCTCTGCCATGGAGTTAATATTACAGACAGGCAGGCAGGGATTATAACGTAGCCTCTGGTTCACCTAACCCTGGAGGAGGTAAAAATAACCATTGCATCCTACTGCACCCAGCTCTGAGGTTTTGGTGTTACGGCAATCCCATTATGAAGTGAAAGGTCTGAAAACCAGAGCTTTATTGGGTCAAGGAGCTGACTGATGCTTTTCAGCATTTTTAACAATCCAAAATGCACCTACCATTTTCTGAGAAATCCACAGACACGAAAAAAGACAGTGTAACATGGGCCTATGTCCATTTTTAAGTGAAAACCATGAACTGTGGATGAACAAGGTAAAAAAAATTCACATCTCAGGGCCTTGCACTGTTTCGTCTTTCAGACTGTGTTCCAATTTGACTCTGACTGTAATTAGTCTGACTAATTGGGCAGATAATTGAGGTTGATTAAGCTATTGTTTCAATTAAACATGTCACTGCTGCTCTCTGCTCCAGGCGAGATAAAGGTACATTTCACCACCTCTTCCAATGCATTCCTGTTTTCTCACAGCCGAGAAAATTGCTTTGTAAGTTCACCACACTAATCAATGACAACATTTAGCTTAAACTCAAACAAGTGGGTAGACCGGGCAACATATGAGTTAGATGACATTAACTGCCGTGATTTAGTGTGACTGAGAAGGGTATTCAGTGTGACTGCCGCAGCACTTTGTCATTAACTTTGAGGCACAAATGTATGCAAGTGTTCGTTCATTTCCTACATGATATTTTTGGTTAATTTCACCTTGTGATGACTTGAAAACAATGTTCTTGGTTCCTTATATTAATTCAAAGTACACTTTCCACTTGTATTTCAGAAGTGAGAACAGCTGAACTTGTATAATCAAACAAATGATTCTGATGAAATCTCTCCACTCTGGGGCTTGTGTGAACTGGAGACAAGAAACCTTTCAGATGTTCCAAGATTTTTTCCTTTTTTCTTCTCTGTCTCTTCTTCCATCCAACAAAGTCATGCATGTTTGAGAGAGCTGAGTTGGTGCGGTATACTGCAGCTGAACTGGGCTTATATGCAGAAGGTTGTGGGGTTGAATCCAGTGTCAAATTACTGACCTTGAGCTGAACCAGTCACTCCTGCATGCCCCACCTTGCTTCAGTTTTAACCCATTCACACAGTTTGGTAATGAAACATTCCTTAGGTTCACACATTAGGCCCTACACAACAGACTACACAAACTCGCTGCCTTTGTATAAAACTGCATTTCATTGGCATTGTCTGGGTGGGGTGAGTGTGTCTCTGGGCTGGCGCACTGTATCAGATACAGAAAAGTGCTCCATTTTCACATAGTCTGCAAAACTTGCTCACTACATGCGGTGCATGGTTTGTTCTTTCCCTGCCCACTGGGCTGAATGGAGGCTTGAAAGCAGGACACTCTGGTTCTTGTTAAAAACCAACAGAAATAACGCTCTTTTGCACTGCGTCAGCTGATTTTCACCAGTAATAATTGTGCCTACATGGAATGACCAGATTCATGCGTTGCGATCCCGATCTCTGTGAAACAGTGCAGATCCTTGTGTAGGATGTGTGGTTTTTACTTCACTTATTGTTCCCCTCTGTCTCCAGCGGGACTCTTCTCTATGCGGTACATTCTAGCCATGGGTCATTATCTGCACAGACTCAATAAGAGGTGACTACAATCCTGCTAGGCCTGGCTTAAGCCTGAGTGCTGCAACACCTCACCCAGCTATCTTGATTAGTTCAAGCTCATGATTTAGTTAAGACTTAAACCGCCCGAAATGGAGGTGCTGCACAGACTGATGAGCCTTCAGACATGGGGAATAAGGAAGGGAAAGCACCGATACCACCTGCATGAACGGGTCATGCATCATCCTCATGTATTACAGTCAGACAGCCGAGGCTATTTTTACAGAGTGAGAAAGTGAGAATAGAATGTTTATAATAGAACAGTGTGTTCCTTCTGCCTCTTCAAAATTACAGGTGCAGGAGGAATATATAGTGTAGTGTGTACGCGCGTGCATGTGTGTGTGTGTGTGTCTGCATGTGTACATATGACTTAGAAATAGCCAACATCTGCGTGGGCAGAGATCTGAAAACCTTTGTGATTTACCCATGCAATCCTTCACACACACACACACACACACACACACACAGCACCAGAACAGACAGTCTCTCAGTTACCTGAACACAGGTAGACTAGGTGCAGTCATGAGAGATCGACGGGCGCGGTCATGTGACTGTGAAATGTGACTCACCTGTCCACCCTGCGAGGCAGCGGCAGTACCCCGTGGCCGGGTGACACCCGTCGGCATGGCTACAGTCACACCGCTCCCTGCAGTCCATCCCATAGGTGCCATCCTGAAAGGAACAGCAGGGGCTTGAGACCCGCACAGAAGGTTGTAGGCTCGTAGCCTGATTTAGACGCTAGTTTTGCGCAAGTCTGCTCCAGTGGGTTACTCGCTACTTTGTGCATAGGCGAAACGCCACCACTCTAATGCCCAGATTCACTGGAATTGCATTGCTCCTTTTTTTTACTTAGTTTCTGAGAAGTTTTGATTTTAGCATGAGTGTGATTTCACAGTATTCACACACCATTACCAGCTCAGGGAATGCAATCTTTATGCAAAACTGCAAAATAATAAAAAAAGTTTTGTTGTGTTGTTGTCATTTGTAGTGAGCGTTCTAGAACAAAATGGCTGCTGTGCACCCCCCAGCAGAGTGACACATGCTAGTGGTGTTTACATTGAGTCACTTTGGTTTCCTTGAGCAATGCCGCATAAATGCAGACCATAGCTGATTGGTGAAGGATCCTGTTTGAGAGTGTTGCATTATGAAAAGCTTGAGTTAGACTAGACTAGTCCTGTTCGCTCAAAGCAGTCTGTAACTTCCACGGCCCTGGGATATGTAAGAGATGGCCATATGTCCTCACTTGTGATATACAAAGAAACAAGCCACACTATTCAACAAACTCAGTGACTGCACTTAACCCCTAGAGAGTAAACTGGCGACATGATTCATTTTTACACTGATCGACTGTACGTTTTTTAGGCTTGCCTTTGGAATTTTAGGAATTTCAGCAATTCTGGCACATACCCCCCAGTTCTTAATTCTGTTATCCTCATTTTAGTCTCGAAGTAATTATTCATTTCTTCCCTGTTACAGTTCGATGCGATCGGATCGTTTTTTAACAAACTGAATGATGACACTGCTATTATAAATTAGTGCACTATGGCTGTTGAACACAAAACAGCAACATAAAAAGTGACTGACTTTATGGCTGTGGAGCTTTTAGGAGGAAGTAGATTTGCCAAGTAATTAGCCAGAGCTCAGGATCAAAGCCATCAGATGTTGCTAATCCAAAGTGCATGTGATTCTTGTAGATTACGCAAAGGCCTTTCTACAGTTCAAGTGAAGGGGTTTGTGTAAAGCATTCATTTCACATTGGACAAAAAAGATTTTTTTGTAATACCAGCAGAGTCAAATGTGAGAAAGATTGTATAACACAAAAGTAACACATCTTGGAAATGTCTGCATGGTACTTTTTCACAAGCATATGCAATTTTGGTCCTAAAAGTCAGCATCTTGAGGACTTCTCTGTATTGTTACAGTTCATGAAGTGAACTTAATTAGTCAAATTACTGCTGAATTTAAGGCAGGCTCATCATGGACTCCAAGATTTCCCTAAATTATTGGAGGACTGAACTCCCTACTGTATTAAGGTGGATTGTTTGCTGACACTAATTAGCTGTACTGAGTATGTTTGTATTTTCTTTAGTAAAAATAATTGTACTGTGAGCGGCTATCCCAAGAGTGGCTGTCTGTACCTACAGCAATGGTATATACACAGTGTGACTGTATATTCTGTGAGTGACTGTCTATACTCACAGTGCTTGTCTGTACTCACAGTACTGGAATGTGGCTGTGAGTGTGTTTGTCTCTACTCACGGTGATACCTGCACTCACAGCCCTGGCGTTTACCTGGCAGTGCGAGTCGCACTTCTCTCCCTTCCAGCCCGGCGCACAGGTGCACTGACCGTTGAGTGCGTTGCAAGCGCCCCCATTTCCGCACATACAGGTAAGGTTGCAGCCCAGACCCCAGGTGCCGCTCGGGCAGTTTATGGAGCAGTCCACCCCATGCCAGCCTGAGGGGACATACCAGCATCACTCGTAAGCCATACCAACAACACGACTACACCGTAACCGCACAACACACTGGAAACAAAACGGCCTAACATGAACGCCACGACGGTGTAGCCTCATAACTCGCCTGCATTTTGCCCCCAGGATGCTTCAGGATGCTTGACATGGACATTCAGAAATTAACTGTTACAAGTCACTACATGTGCTGTCGGTTTTCATGTCAACAGCGCATGTTGTGAGTAGTAACACTGATAATGTTGTCACAAGCAATAATGAAAATTTCTACTGTCTACTGACATGACATGACACTACACTGGATAACAGACGTGTTAGGAAATGCTTTATGACACTGTGGCACTTGTAGTGTAGTTCCAAATTGCACATTTTTTGTAATCACTCAATAAAAGTAATTTTAAAATTACTACGTAAAACACTTCATTCATCCTTAAAAAAACACAGATGGGAATGTTTGGAAGATTATTTTCACAATTAGGATTGCAGGAATAATACAAAATATTGATATTGGATTAAGAAAGCATGTAAATTTCTGTAACTCGTATCCGAAAAATTTCATTTTAAGAAAAATAAGCAATCTAATGAGAAATGTTTTCATAGGAAAAAAGCGTGTATCACACCAGAACAGATATTGCCTCATCTGCCACTGCATGCTGTGCTTTTTGGAGCAGATGTCCCAAGCTCACTTGCGGTCTTCCTTCAAATTGATCTTGAAATGATTTTGACAGAGTTTATAAATTGGCAGCCTTGCTATCGGATCACCGTCTCCCTCCTGAGGGTACCTGCGTGAGTGGGGCGGTTATCAGAGCCCTACCTGCTTTGCAGGAACAGGCCCCGTCCACAGGTGAGCACACTGCCCCGTTCTTACAGCTGCAGGTGGACGAGCAGTTGGCCCCGTGGGTCCCAGCAGGGCAAGGGATCGAGCAGTTGGGCCCCTGACAGGAGAACACCAAAATTCAAATCCTGACATCGTTGCTATGATTATGCATCTGCTTTGCAAAACCAGTACGAATGAGGTCTACATCTGCTGCTAGCCACCAACACAAATGGAGCAGTATACTGTAGATGAAGGGTGAAAGCCTTCACAGGAAAAAAAATATTCATTACATGCATATTATATTGGATCTCCCCACCTGTCCCTTTAAACTGCAAATATCTCTCCAACTGCTTGAGTCCTCATCCTTGTGTTCCATAATTACAGAGCTAATAAAGGTGTAATATAGCATGTTATTACATGTGGCACTCAAAGAGTAGTTACAGATGTCCTAACCGCTCACCTTGAACCCTGGGGCACAGATGCACTCTCCTGTCACACTGTGGCAGTCCGCCCCGGTTTGGCACTGGCACACCTGCCGGCAGGACTCCCCGAAAAACCCCGGGGTGCACGTCTCGTTGCAGTAAAGCCCCGACCAGCCGGGCCGACAGGAGCACTCTCCTGACATGGGGTGACAGCTGGGTGGGGGTGTCGGAGGGGAGAGACAGAGTGGCAGTGAGAAGCCACGCACTCACTCTTCAATGTCACCAGTCTCAGGCACTAACAGCTGCTCTGATGTTCCTCTGTATACAGTGTGGTCATAACGTCCCAAATCTATCTCTGTGAAAACCTCTATTTCAACACTAAAGTATAACATTCATTATGCATGTCCTAGAATGAACTCAAAAAAAAACTACTTTTGCTCCTCTAGGGTGACACCAGAAACCGAAATAATTAGAGTATCAGCACTTAAATGTGATTTCGAAAGAATCCTGACTTTTTCAGACAAACAGACTGGGACTTGATGACCACCCTGTACTGCAGTGTGAGAGCAGCCATATTTGTGTGGTTAGAAATACACAATAAACATAAGCAGTTTTTTTACAGGTGCTGGGCAAAAAGAAGCAAAACAGAGAAAACCGAATGTTTGCACACCATCTGCTCCCAAAAGCAATTTATTTTAGAGGTGTCCCAACCAAGAGGTTGCTCTGAAGGAGATCCACCTCAGATCGAAATGATGTCCTATGTGCACCTCTAAAATAAATTGCTTTTCCGGAGCTGATGGTTAGCAGACATTTAATTCTTTCCGTCATAACTTGTGTGATTACCGTTGCAGAGCAGAACATTCTGGCTTCTGTGTGGGTCTCCATTGGAACACACACAAACCTTGCTTTATCCTCAGTGCTTTTGAGACACCAACTTGAGTAAATTAAGTATGTTTATCAGACATCAGTGCAAAATAGAGGAAGGTTTTGTATCCCTCATGGGCCATGACTGATGTACCATCAAGCGAGGTACTGAAATCAGTGAATATTTCAATCTATGTAAAAATAATAAGCATACTGTAAGCCACGGAAGTTATCCTGCCCAGGGGTGTCCTCTAAGCAAGTAAAAGTTTAGAAATGTTTAGAAAAGAGTTCATGGTTATTTTACCAGCTGTAATCTATCCATTAAATTTATTTATTCAGTTAATAGTATCATATTCGTCTTTGCTTGTCCTTTATTTCTGTATTGCATTCTTTTTTGTTATTGGGTTATTTAGTTGGCTGACACAGGTCTGAACTCAGCTCCCAAGCAATCTCTCATGATGACATCATAACGTTGTATGACCCCTAGAATGTTCCCAAAGAGCCCCTGGAATCGTTGCCCATTGTTCATTTGGAGGGAACAGATATCTGTACTGACATTAAACACAGAATGGCTCATTTTAAATCAGATCAGAGCAGACGTGAGGACAACCTCTACAAGTGGAGATAACATCCAAGCACAAAATTACACAGCGTTTGTTTGACGTTCTAAAGTTACCGGTGTCCAAACCGAAGTATCCCATTGCAACACCACAGTCCTCTACATAGGGACTCGTAATACATTTATGAAACAAAATCTCCTGTGTGAGCTCAGATACACTCATTTTTCTTGTTTGATTGAGGAGAGAAATGATGGCAGACTACCGAGCAGAGAAAGCTATCAGGCTGTTCATTGACACTTTAGTTTTGAACTTCGTAGTAATGCAAATAAACAAGACTGCAAAACTGGTGGAAAAACATCAGAAGTCATTGCTTCCACCTCTATTTATAAGATTCAAACTCTTCTGAGATTCCTCTCAAGTAGAACATGCCATTTGATGTTTGGTGATTAAGAAATTCCCTGTAAATATCTAAACATCTCAAGACTGAGATGAATGGTTCAAGCAGAAGACAAATTGGGGGAAGCAGTGTTTTAAGTTAGGGTGTTGGGTCAGATGTACCAAAAACCCACTGGATAACAGGAAAGTAAGCACTTAATCAAAGCTACCCAGCACAGAAGAACATTACTTGGGATCTGTTATGAGCTGAGTGGCATTTTCAATGTCATCTGGATATTGGTTACACATTTTTCAGAACCTCCTCTGAGCCACTCACGAGGGGGCGGGGCCCTTAGTGATAGGCAGGCACGGCGCCCAATGAGCATTTGCCAGACTGGTCCCGCCCAATACCTGGGGGGAGTGGCAGCTGTCTCCACCTGGAACAGCAGCCCCATTGAAGGGAAGCCTAGCAGCTGTCCAGATCTGTAACACATGGACACTGTCAGCTGTGCCAAGCTGTCTGATCCTTGGGCTCTGGCACAATGGCTGGCTGTTTGTCTCACCACCCACTAACCACATAAACAGCCCCTGTCTGACACCGTGTGTCATGCCCCATGCCCCCTCAAACAATCTCGCTGTGGGAGACCCCCTTCCCTCAACCCTCAACGTGTCTTCTTCTTCTTCTTCTTCTTCCTATTCTTCTTCTTATAATTATTATTGTTATTATTATTACTGAATTGAAACATTTAAGTTTACAAAAATGAAATAGTAGTAAGCACAAGTAAGTATGATCTGTTCACATATAACATATCTGTTAACAAGAGTTTCTTTCTTTTTTCTTCAAAACAGAATACTTTGTTTTTAACCAAGTGTGACAAAACAAAATCCGGCTTTGTTGCTGACCTTAACTTCAATATCAATTAACCGGCTGAATCAATATCTAATGGGGTCACCATTTTTGCATTTAATTAAAAACACCAAAGACACTAGGGAACAAACACCATTTGTTTCAAATAACACATGCTGTTTGTATCTATACTAAAACACAAGGAACTATTCTACTACATGAATTAAACATTAAGAGTTGAGAAGTATCATCCTGTATGTAATTAATTTAAAAAACACCAGGAATTTCAACTGAGCCCAAAATAAGCCCTTCTGAATAAAATGCTGACTGCACATCTGTGGAGTTTGGTGTGCAATTTTGCTGTTATAAAGCCATAAACATCTGGAGCAAACCAAAGTATCAAACAATCCTTTGAAAGCACAAACATTCAGCTCATCTCAGCTTTCTCACTGCTTATTAAATTCTGCAACTACAACCATGCATTTAAATACACTAGATTCTACACTGCTGGAGATACATGGCTACAGAATCTGTAATTCAAATACAGGACAATTACATGCGTTTGTCCTGTGTCAATGGACACCACCGGCAACAAATCTGTGATTAGCTGGAACAAAGGATTATGGGTAATGAGGATATGATGCAGACGACCAGCAAAGGCTGAGACAGGCCTTTGATCCCCACACACAATGGATAATGGCTGAGATGAACATTTCCCCCACTCAAGCGGAACTTTATTCAGCAGAAATCATCGTGTTCGCCACCAGCCGAGAGATCAGCTACTTTGGCAGCCAAGTCAAGTTAGCGAATGAATCACAGCTGGAGATAATGTCTTAAGTGATAAAGGTCAAACCACACACTAACCAGTCTTTGCAGCACAGGCTCAACCCAGAAGTACAAAATATGACAATATATTTTTTTTTACAAATTAATGCTATCAGCTATCAGCACTTCGAAGTAATCTTGTTCAGGTAAGTGCCCAGGTAAGCCTTAACAGTGAACATGAAGGTGGATGCTATGTCACTAATTGACCAAGCAGAGGTTTTGTTTTCCGTTTTTATGCGTCTTGTGGCTCCTTTTCCAAAGGAGACCCCTGTATTTACTTCCCGCTGTAGCTGCTGACGGACACTGATTGGCAGATGTGGAAGGGGGCGGGGGCGGGGCTTACCTGCGGGTGTTCTGGGTGTGGCAGGGGCACCTTTTGTCGCACCTGAGGCCGTAGACCCCCTCCGGGCACAGGCGCACCTCGCAGCTCTCCCCGGTGTACCCCGGCTCGCACAGACACGCCCCGCTGATGTGGTAGCACTTGGCGCCGTTCACGCAGCGGCACGTCTGGCCACAGCCCACGCCATACGTGCCAACCGGGCACTCGTCCTGGCACCTGCAGAGACGGCAGAACACGGGACACGCTGACGACGGCCGACCCCTCCGCCACATCGATTTCCTGGCACGCTGTTTTTTTATGGTTTTTTTTTTTTTGGCAAAGCGTCTCCTGGTTCTCATTAACAGGGAATTTGCCAGTTACAATGAGGGCAGTTGTGGGCGCCAGTCATTTGCGAACACAATCCGATTATGTTACACGCAACTACAGTAGTTTAAATCCAACACTTGGGTGCATTCTACGCCGATTAGAGGATTTGTGTGTGGAGTGCCGCAATTTGGAGTCAACACTGCATGGAACCAGACACCATTCAAGTTGACCAACTTTTTCACTGATTATGGGTGTTCAAACACTTAAAAAGCTAATGGTACCATGATGGAAAAAATCTCTGTTTAGGGTTAGGAGATATGCAGCCATAATGGAGGTGTACTAAAACAGTTTATAACTGTTAATGACTGCTGTAAGATAGAAACATAAACAGACAGGATGTGTCATTGGGGAGGGATGGAGGGGGGTCATTTCAGTGGTCTGGGACCCAGTTTTTATATACCAGAGATTGACAGGTCACAAGCACTCTGTCGTATGATACAACTTCCTGGAAATCCATTCTTATTCCACACTACACAGAGTGATCTCAAATCTTCTATCACCTTTCCTTGCAAGACAGCCTGAGGTGATTTCTTATACTTCACACCTCCTCTCACAATGTACAAATAATCAACATTTCAAGGGTGATCATATCTTCCCAAGACACATAATAATTTGCTGTGGTTACATATGAAGTTGCAAATATTACAAACCCATACCCATACAAACACACACAATGTCACAGGGCACAAGGACAAAAAGAGCCCTTTGTTCAAATTCTTGTGAAAAGAGGCACAACAGCTTTCCTGAAATTCCCTCCAGTGTTCCTCGGTGATTTTTTCCCCCAACATCAGATACTTTAGACTGGTTTAAAAGAGTCCTGGGATGCTTCACAGCTTGGCTGTTGACAGGAATGCTTTCGTGGAGACCCCAGTAACACACCCCCAGCTCTTGCAATCTTACTCCTGCAAGCCTGGCATGGTCCAGTTGGCGTCAGATCATTATGACGGATGAGTTGTCAGCCTCTTCCATGTTCTTACCCTGTCGTTGTGATATGTTTATCACCATCATTCATTAGCTCGGCAAATGTCTTTCATCAGAGAAACTCTGAACGCTTGCTTATTTTGACATCTGACACCGGCTCAGACTCAAACAGCTGGGTTTGATATTAAAACATACGGAGTGTATTTTAATGAAGGGCACACCAGCAATACAACCCTTACCTACCCTCAGACTTGTAGTACAGTGGTAAGGAGCAGGGCTCATAGCCGAAAGGCTTCTGGCTTGATTCCCCACTGGGGCACTGCTACAGTACCCTTGGGCAAGGTACTTAACCCACAATTGCCTCAGGAAATATCCAGCTGTATAAATGGACAACATTTATAAACTGTAAACTATGTAAGTTGCTCTGCATAACTGTTAAATGGCAATAATGTAATGTAAATGTAATGTACCTTTAATGTCTTTTTACTTTAATTCCAGATTCCCACTCACAATACATTAATGTGTCTCTTTACTGACACAGAGGTCTGCAATATAATAATGCTCCATGTGAGCAGATAACCCTATCTGCTCTGTTTCTGGGTGCTAGAAATAGTGATTAAGGGCCGAGACTCACAGCCACAAGGCCACAGGTTCAAATTCCAAGCGGGGCAATGCCCTGCACCCTCAAGTGTAATTTAACCCTGGCATGAGGCTGTATAAATCGTGAAAGTGTGTAATATCTGAGCCCTGGGTGAGGTGCATCTGTTACACGAATGAATAACGATGATAATATTTTGTAAAGACGGCCCACCCAGCACACCCCCCTCCCACAAACCCCGCAAAGATCTTGACTGTTTTCCAGTCCAGAGGGTGTGGTGAGACAGGCCGGTGGCGTGTCAGAGGCAGCCAGTGACGTCTGGCTTTTCCGAAAAGCCCTTATTAACTCATAAAAATGCACTTGTATTGCTATTCCTGTAGGTTCACGGGCTGGCTAAGTATATGGTGCGTGTTCTCTGATACTGGTAATTACGGGCCCAGGGCCTTTCTCCCCAGCCCAGCCGAGCTCCTTTTTGGGTTAGGCCCCGTTTGCTTACGCCCCGGCCTCTGCCAGCCACCAGTGAGTCTGTGGTTCCAGCTCAGACTAGCCTGCTTTTCAAGAACTTTATTCGTACCCTCTGACAAACATCCTTCCCGTTTAAATAATGTAGACCAACTTTTCTCTCCTGATAAGTAGAGAGAGAGGAAAAAGCATGAAAAAGCAATACTTTGCAGGGAAGTGTTCAGTGTAGGAGTAAGGGAATATTCGATAGGATCTTTCACAAGATGATGACAGACTTCCTCCAACATGATAGCCAAATAGCCAATGAAGAGTAGCTGCATGGCCTTTTGTCATCTTTAAAAAAAACTGCTTTTTGTTCTACTAATATTGTCATTTCACTGCAGCATGTACGCTGCATTGATTTTCATTTGCATGCTCAGTTCAGCTGATCTTCTGAGCTGACTTCAACCCTTTCGTGCATATGGTCACACCAGTGTGATCAGAACACTAGAATGGAAAAATTCCAGCTAATGTTAGCTTTGAGCAAACAGTGATTTAACGTTACAAAGTATAGCAACTGCGGCAGTGAAAACTATGCGAAGCTTAATAATGCTAATGAAAACATAACGAACCCTCTAACGTAACACGTGCTACATAGCATAAAATAAGTCACATACAAAAGGGTTAAAGACGGATGATTCAAGAGTGTTGCTTTTCAGAAACGGAAAAAAAATGTCACTGAAGCATCAGAAGTTCTTCCTAAACGATGGAAGCTCTGACTGTAATGACAGAACATGTGGCTGAATCACTTAGCAGTCCCTCTCCCGGTGGCGCTGTGGGCTCTGAGCGGAGAACGTAATGACATGTTTATAGAAATGTGACTAAATGGCAAAACACGCAGCCTTTTGAGTGTCATTCCTGAAAAAGTCCAGCACAGCATCTTAAAATACAAGGCTCTGTGTGGGTAACACTGACTGAGGTTCAGTGTGGCATGGCGTTGCACTCACTTGCTTGCCTGTGAAGACTAATCTGAATTTTTAATGTCTGGAGCAATTTTCATAACTTGCAGTCAGATGTTGTAGATAACATACAGTCAGGGCTGTAGATGATAGTGGTGTTACAGTCAAGCCAGATATTCAGTGCAATATCCAATACTTGGCTTTCAGGCTGTCTGGCAAAGGTTTCCTCTGTTGGTTCTGTTTCTCTCCTACAAGCACTTGGATTAAAGCTCCAATGGCCTGATCATCCACTCCATCACATCAGCATTAAAAGGCATGTAAGGCTGGTCGTGTTTTTATAGGCTGCTATAATGTGCTGATACAGCACTTAGTCTGTATTCAGCATGGCACTGGTTATAGGACTGTGTGATTGATTAACACATGTTCAGATATGTTTATATGGGTGTAGGGTACTGGTAAAGAGCAGGGCTTGTAATCGAAAGGTTGCTAGTTTGATTCCCTGCTGGGGCACTGCTGCTGTACCCTTGGGCAAGGTGTTTAACCCAGAACTGCCTCAGTAAATATCCAGCTTTATAAACAGATAACATGTAAAAAATGTAAGCTATGACACTTGCTATGGATAAGAGTGTCTTCTAAAAGACTGTAATATAATTTATATCTGTTGCTTTCTGTCTGTTCTGTTGTCCATGTCGGTTTATTCCATGCACTCTGGTCCCTCTGCTTTGTTAGTCGCTCTGGATAAGAGCATCCGCCAAAACGACAAATATGAATACCAATGTGGTGTGGCGGCTACGGATCTGGGAGGCTCTCCACAAAGACTGCAAGGTTCCCCCGGCATTCCAAACCCCCCCCCCCACCCCCCGCTGGCAGCCGGGCGGCAGACGGGCGGCCGGCCGCAGTGAGTGCATCCTCCGGCCGGCTCTGGCAGGGCGCCACGGGCCGCCGGTCGCATCCTCACCCTCAGATATGTCCCACACGCTTCCTGCTCCTCCGCCAGCTCCCCTCTTCACCGCTGCACGCTGGGTATGGGAGTGGCCATGGTAGGGGTGGGGGGGGCAGGGGGGGGACCAGATGGCCGTCCTCCATGCTTTCAGCAGAGCTGCTAAGGCAGCTGCTGGGTCCCAGTATTAATACTGACACAGATTGGCACCGTTTCTTACAGCGTGCTCAGGAATCTGGTGACCTGATGTGAGGGAATGGAAGTCGCCCAATCAGGCGGGGTTATTTAGGATGTGGTGTAACTCAATCGTCATGTTCACGCTAAGCCAGCCAGGGTGTATCAGTGACTAATGAGTATTTATCACTGAGCAAAGTCTGTATTCTTTTGTCAGTCCTGCCTTTCTGTCTGCCGCTAGTTTGCAGTGCAATACTGAACTGTTTGTTGAGAGAGATTAATTTAGTTTGGTTGCTATTAAGCTGGTCTTTATTGTATGTAGAGCCTCAGATTGTGTGTTTGTGTGTGTCTGTGCATGTGTACATGTGTATGAGTATGTATGTATATGTGTTGTGGGTTTTTCTGTGTACATGCAGGACTAGGGGGTCTGTGTGTGTTTATGTAGGAGCATGTGTGTGTGTGTGTATGTGTGTGTGTGTATGTGTGTGTGTGTATGTGTGTGTGGCCTGTATATGGGATATGTGGCCTGTGTGTGACTGTGCATGCATCCCTGTGTATGCATTTGTGTATGTGTGTATGTGCGTGTGTACATATGTGCACGTATGTGTGTTTTCATTGGTGCACGTGTGTGTATGCATGTATGTGCACTTGAAAAAAATCCCTCCGTGGGCTGGAAGAGTCCTCTTGCTGATGAGGAGCTCTTTCACATCAGGATCTGAGAGATGCTGCCAGGATCACTCTCCCTCTGTCACACTCCGCTGGCTTCAGTATTACTACCCGCCCCTCCCGACAAACCCCACACACTTCCCCCCGTTCCTGTGTGTTCCCATCTGTAAGCGTTTTGTCCTCCTGTGTTCCGGCTCTGGGAGCATTTCGACCCCCCTCCCCTGCGCCCTCTCAACCCATCATGACTCCAGAGGGGTCCTGTAATGTCTCATCTGTATCACCAAAAAACCCACACCATCCCACGCTTACAAACAGATGTGGGGAAAGACAATAACAGTCTAATTCTGGAAAAGGGTCTCCTCCCCATTCTGTTTACTGTGTCACTGTTGGTTTGGTGCCACTGAGCCAAATGACAGGACTCTGGGTACGACCTCAGGAGGTGGGAGAGCTTATGAGCTTGAAATAGAGGAAGCTGAAATATTACCTTAAAAATGTCTTTGCTTCAAAACGTTCCTTTTTGTTTGTTTTTGCTTGTGATTAACAAGCAAAAATATCAGTTAGGCGTGTAATTCCTACCAATCATTTTAGGTAATGTTGTTTTTAATTGTATCTAATTGTAGACAAAGTTTGACAAATTTCGTAAATTCAATGTAATTGTCATGAAGACGGTACTTTTAACATGAGGATGTAAATAGCACACTCTAATAACATATTGCACATGCTTTGAGTGCAAAGGAGCAACAAAGGCAAGCGAACAACCTGCTTTCAGCATAGTGGTGGAGAGTCTTTTAGACCAGATTAACTGATGTTTACCTTCTCCTCATTCCCTGCTTGTAGGCGTATCTATATTTTGTAAATCTATATTTTGAAACTATACATTGTACATATGCAAATTAATATGTATATTAAAATTTCTAATCCCCCTCTAAGGATATAATCTACAGAGCATGTAGAGTAGTTGAAGACAGGACTGAAAGTGTGGGTATTTTTAGCAGGTGGTGCAGTCATTATTTACAACCTCCCAATTAAGAACAGTTGGCTTCACGGTTTAATTGCAGTTTGTTTTCCCTCCTCCCACTGACCTTGTTGTTGGTCTGCAGGGTGGATCGATGGCTGCAGAGGCCGGGGACAGGCCTCCTGCCTTTGGCCTGCTCCAGTTTCACTGGGGCAAATAGGTCAAAGGTCAGAATTGTCTTGATTTTCACAACAAGCTGTTTAACGCTGTCACATGGCGTGCCGAGACCCCTCCCAGTTTTTTTATGTTCTGCACAGGTGTCCAGGGCATGGCTACACCAGCTGTGAGAAGGGTTTTTTTGTAGCCTGCTTACTGTGTAAACATGAAGCATGTTCTGGGGGTGACCCATATAACTTTTCAGTGAATACGCTAACACACAGCTGTCAGAGCTGCAGACCACACCCCTGCCCTGTAATGCCATCCGCGGAGACCTCTGATTGGTCCAGACCAGTCCAGGCCCTCTAATTCCTTCTGGACGTGTCACAAGCTACAAGAAAAATGTCATGGCTTAGCCTGGCCCGGCCCAGCCTAGCCCGGTCCAGCCCACTTCACTCACCTCTCTCCGGTGTACCCAGGGCTGCACAGACACTGCCCCGTGGACGACACACAGGTGCCCCCGTTGTGACACTGGCACTCCTGGGAACAGTTCCTCCCAAAGCGCCCCTCTGGGCAGGGCTGTCCGCACACCGTCCCCTGTTTAGACATTAAAATCCCCTTAACCGGAGGCCTTCGCTCGTCACATGCGTTCAATCACGCTATTTACCTCAGTCATTTGCCTCACAGACGCTCCGACTTTGGGTGATCACACAGCAAACACATGTTGCTGCACAGTTTAGACAACAACCACTTAGACAGCTGCTTAATTGCTGAGATGATTCAAATTAAGTGCCTTGCTCAAGGGTACGGAGGCACTGGTGCACGCAAGAACGCAAAAAAGTTCAATGACTCATAAAGGTTATTCAGCTGATCTAGCCTCCAGTCTAGAGCTCATCACGCATTATGTCAGGCTTTGTAAACTCACACTGATGACTCAGACCTGCAGCCTCATACAGACGTTTCTTCATTGCTTAACTGACAGTAATGTAATGTAATGTCTAGTTAACCAATGAAGAAACGTCTGTAAGTCGCTCTGTACGCTTGTATCCAGAGCGACTTACATGGGTTACAGTTTTATGTATTAACCATTTATACAGCTGGATATTTACTGAGGCAATTCTGGGTTAAATACCTTGCCCAAGGGTACAACAGCAGTGCTCCAGCGTGGAATCAAACTGGCAACATTTCGTTTATGAGCCCAGCACCTTACCAATATTGCCTTACCACTATGCCACACTGCCATCACTAGATGCCAGCGATGACATACATGTTTTGTGCTGCTTGTGAGCCGTTGCAAATGAGACGGAAAGGGAGCTACGTACCATCCAGCCGGCGGGACAGGAACACTCCCCGGTGACATGGTGGCACACCCCTCCGTTCTGGCACGGACACCTCTCCTCGCACTGCTGCCCGTGCTTACCCGGGGGACACAGGTCCTCACAGCTGCAGGACAGGGGGGGGAACAGCCTATCACAGCGTGCATACTTGACCCCGCCCCCATGTGGACCCCACCCTCACCGCTGCAGTTCAAAGCATCTTCTACCAGCCTGAATACCCAAGTAACTACACCCGTGTAGTACATTTAAACCTTCACCTCTAGGTTTAATATATAGATTCAAACCAGGCAAAAGCAAAAGTGCAAATGTAAGGGCATTTTAAATTGAATTATTAAAATATAACATGCTTTTTCTAAGCCATCTTAGGTTAAGAAGTCATCTGGTTAGCCACTTCTGACAAAGACCTCATATTCAGCTCCCTGAATGCATGAGAAGTATAAGATATTCTATTAATCATGACCAGACATTCCACTCTGGTGTTCCTTCCGTCCTCCTTCCTAGGAGGTTCCAGAGGCTCTGGTGCCGTCTGTGTTCCTGTGCCAGTCACGGATGCTCTATTTCAAACTACACTCTCTGCAAGAATGCTCATAAATGAGCCAGCAAAGCAGAACACTCGCAGCTTCAACAACTGGCCTCTGTAAGCGGAATATCTGGACATGATTGAGCGGGAACACGCGTGGTGTCAGGGTGCACTCACAAGGCCCCGGTGTATCCCGGGGAGCACTTGCACTCCCCGGTGATGTGGTCGCAGGCGGCTCCGTTCTGGCACTGGCACCTCTGCTGGCAGCTGTGCCCGTAGGTGCCTGGCTCGCAGTGCTCCTCGCAGCGCCAGCCCCTGTACCCCGGGGTGCAGATGCAGGCCCCCGTGATGGGGTTGCACAGCGCCCCGTTCTTGCACTGACACCGGTTGCTGCAGTGGGGGCCCCAGTGGTTGCTGTCGCACGCTGCCGGGAGCGGAGGGGGAGACAAGGTGCGAGCGTTAATCGAGTCCGAAAGGGAGCGTCTGGGAAAAAATGTCACTGAAATCTGCTGGAGGGAAAGGCCATATGTTGGAGAGAAGCACTGAAAAACCACATCCTGTCCTGGTGAACCAATGTTCATCTTGGTTTTATTTTTGTTGCTTTCTGTGTTCAGATTATTGCTTCCAGTTTGTTGCTAGTTGTGCATGGTAAATTGTGTCTGGTTGGTGGAATTTTCTGTTTTGCCTGTTGCTCCTAGTTTGTTGCTTCTTTTGTTCATTCAGTTTGTTGCTTCTTGTGTTCCAAACACTCTGTCTTAACATCGTATTTTAAAATATGTATTGACTTTCCTACCCAAAATTTTGCCACTTAGATATTTACTGTAAGTCAAATGAGGGTTATGAAGTAAGGATTATGAGGGTTATGAATGACTTCAATTCAATTAGAAGAAGCTAAAAAGGAAAGAAAGACCTGGAATGACCAGGTGACCTAAGGAAACCTCTCGCTTCAGTAAAGAAACTCTCCTGAAAGAAGGGCCATAAGAGAGTCTCCAGCAATATTACAGGGCACGTCTTCCTGCGACCCTTTCCTCTCGGTGGTATCCTGCCTTTCTCCAAACCACAACTCATCCAGCATGTGGCGAATTATGTTACAGCATGTTACACCACCAACCTTCCACCGGCTTTCATCCAAATTTACGAGGGAGTTCCCTGCCCGGAGCCACACGCCTTCATGTAACTCACCGAAAGCGGAATGTCTCCGACCGCATGTTTATTCTAAAGCTCTTTCATCTTTTATGCAACACGTTTTATTTTTTTTTCTACTTCTTTTCAACGTGAGGGGTGCTGCCCTCTTGGTTCCAAATGGCGGGAAATTACATGGGAAAATGTGGAAAAAAAAAAAAAGAAGAAGAAAAAGCTGACAATCGAGAACCCTCCATTACGTTATATATACCCACTTTTAGGGGAAAGCAAGTCTTTTTTAATCATCTGATGCACTCTGTTTTGGTGGAGGCGCTGGGACTCTGGCAAGCCCACGGTGGCACCAGCACCATAGAGCTTCAGTATGCCCAGGATATGCTCCAAAAAATGACTGGTGGTCCTAAAATGCATTGGCATATTTTATGCGTACCCAGCATGCAGCAGTCCAAAATTCCTTTCCTTTCAAAAGTTTGACATGTTTCTAGGACAAAGAATACCTTTTGTGGTTTGATGAAGCAATGACACAAGTATCACGACAGGATCTGTTTAACATATAGATCTGTTTGTGTGATCTGTAACCCATTTCGACCAGCAATCCATTGAAATGTATTTCTTAACTGAACTGCCAAAAAATGCCGGCCTGCCTGTGTGCTCCAGTGGGAACTGAAAAACCAGAAAGTAAGTGGTGTAAAAGCTGGAAAATGGCTCCCTGACCCTGACAAGGTGGTTTGTATTGCGAGATTAACACTGGAGCAATTGAGGTGAAGTGTCTTTTCGGGCGTCCCACCTAGGAACATCAGAGCGGAGCAGCACATATTGAACTTGGGCGAAGACCAGAAAGCCAGTGGATTAAAATTCTGCAGAGAGGACTGCATTGCTGAAACTGCAGGATGAATGAAACCAGCAGTTTAAAGCAGTTCTGTAATTCATCCAACGATGGGGAGTCAAGTTGATTCTGGTGAAGGTGGTCTGGCAGGCAAATAAACAGCAAGTCAGGCCCTTTCTGCCCGTGTGTGGCTCGGTATTAAAGATGGGGCTGGCACGGCCGGGCAGATGTGTTATTGCGTCCCTGATTAAAGCGGGAGGCAGCGGTAATGAGAGGACGTGGCGGTTGGTTGCGGCCTGTAAACCCGGGACCGTAAATCCATTTATTGAGACTGACTCATCACGTGTGTCATCTTAAACACAGCGAGCTCGCCAACATGTCAGCCGCTTTTCAACAGTCAGTTTTAAAGGTCTTTTTTTTTTTTACCACACCCCATCCCAGCCCCTTCCCCAACACCCCACCTCCCACGTTAACTCCCTCTGGGGTAATGACATGCATGTCGTCTCGTTTTGGTTCACATTCACAGGTTTGCCGATCCACCCCCCCGGTTTCAGTTACTGTGAAAACTCTCAGCTGTCGATCTCCGGCGCTATTTCAAGACCAGTAAAACATAAGCTCCTTGTAAACACAGTTCACTCAATGCGCAAGTATTCGCAAAGAGGCAATGATCTTTAGAACTGAAACCGCGATCACTCCCTCGAGACCAGACCCCGGTCACACAATGCTAATTTGTTTTGATTGCAAACGGCATTACCATCGCGGTCCATGATTAGAACTTTAATATGAGGCTGCAAAATACGTCATGCCCTGGTGTTCTATTTCACAGGAGATGTGTCTGAGCCCCTTTAGAAAAAATAGAAGTTTTATGGGTTGGGCATTTTACTTTTTTTCAAGGTTGGCTTTTACTGTACATTATGAAATTTTAAGGCACATCAGGTCAATCGTGCTGCAAGTTTTCCATGCATTAGACTGAAATTATTTTGAAACATAAATCAATAATTAAGTAATCATGTGATTCTGTAAGAGCAGAGCAACTCCGCCAGTACCCACCCACATCTCAAGCACTAATTAATTCATTAATGTGTCTTAATTGAGTGGCTTGCTGAAAGTTATGGAATCTTTAACATGTGATGCCCTCCCTCAGAAAAAGGGAAAAATGGGTTTCTGGGCAACCCATGAAGCAATCTAAAGAACAAAAAAAATAAAAACAGGTGCTTTGGATGAGCCAAACCACACAAGGTCACAAACTCACATCAAAGCCTCTTTTCTCTGATTTCTGCATTATCTACAGCCCCTGGTTTCCCAGACTACAGGAAGTAAATCCTTCTGGCAAAGGCAAGCTCAGGGTCCAGCACGTGCTCCTGAGGTTTGCACAGGTGTGACACTGTTACCGCCCTGCTGTCAGGTGCAGCATTGCCTCAGACTGCTTGAGACTATTATTAAACTCAGCACCTCATGCTGGGGGGCCTGGTAGCCAACTCTGAGGTCAGTGTGGGGCTGAAATAACCGCCCTGCACGGCGTTGAGCTCTACAATGTGACACTCATGTGGTGGGAGGAACATATTTTTTGAGGCCATATTGTAGGTTTTCGATGGAGCCAGACGTGGCGGGGTGATGGGGGGGGATGTTAAATGGCTTGAGAGTTTCCATTGTATCCTCGTCTCGTCCTCTGAATGAAGGAGACAGGCGTCCACACTGCTGGCCCGGTGAAAAGTGTACAGTGTATCCGCAGGCCCCACGGCACAGCACGGCGCAGCACAATCAGGGGAGGGGGGGACCACATCGCACAAACACAGATGAAACTCTCTCTAGCATTGACTCGGGGCTCTCCGGTACCTTTGTCAAACATGACCTAGATAGAGTGGACCCACGACAGGGCCCAGGGGCCTCCTCGTGCTTAAGCAATGAGACCGATTGTTCCCTTTTGTGTTCCCATTTAAGACACAGCTGACCTGCAGAAGAGGGAGATGCTAAGTGAGATCTGAGATACTGCAGAGATTGAGATACTGCACTAATGATTTTTACCATATTCAGAATCTCGTGGTATTTTTGCATTATCTCCAATATACTCTACTTTAAACTCTTACTCTGATTCTATCCAGATTTTGAGCACTCATACTTGGACCAGTAATGAACACCTGTAGACGAGTGGGAACTAAGCTAGACAGCATATAATATCCCTGCAAACCAACACATTCTGTAATACCAGGAGAAAAAAAAACGTTCCTCTGTTTGTTTTCACAAAGATAATGTGTCTCTAAATGAGATTTCATACTAAATTAGAAAAAGAAAACACCTCCTTCTGCAATCCATATCAAACTCAATTATTTGAAATTGGCTTACATTCATAAGGTCAAAATCCCCAGCAGGAGGATTAAATCTGACCAAATTTCTTTCTGACGTCTTTATATAATTTACCGGCACATTTAGCAGCGAGACAGATGCTCGAGACTGTTCACTAAAGTAGACTTTCCAGTTATTTCTGCTAAAGATAGTCCACACTCAAAGAGATACTCCATGCTCAAACAGATACACCATGCTCAAACAGACAGTCCACACTTAAACAGATAGGCCACACAGAAGGAGATAGTCCATGCTCAAATAGATAGTCCATGTGCAAACAGACAGTCCATACTCAAACAGAGAGTTCACACTCCAACAAATATTCCACAGAAAACAAATAGTCCATGCTCAGACAGTCAACACTCAGAGAGTGCACTCAAAGAGCTAGTCCACGCTCAACATAGACAGTCCACACTCAAACAGATAGTCCATGCGCAAACAGACAGTCTATACTCAGAGAGTTCACACTCAAACAGATATTCCACACTAAAACAAACAGTCCATGCTCAAAACAGACAGTCCACACTCAGACAGATAGTCAACACACAAAGTGATATTCCATGCACAACCAGACAGTCCACACTCAAAGACACAGTCCACACAAAAACAGAATGCACGTCTCATCCACATTTTAGTGAGTGACTCAAAGCGTATTTGCTTTGCATGCAATGTTTTCACCATGCAGCTGTGCCTAGTGTTTTCCTCTGACAAAGCCGTACTCGACGTTAAAATGTCAGAAGGGCAAACTTTCAATTATCCAATCACCTACACATTGACCCTATAACATGCACTATGCCTCTTAAAGGCTTGGGATAAGATGCGTTTGAAAACGCATTAACAACCCTTCAATGGAACTCAAGAAGCACCGGCATGCCAAAGACATCCGCTAATATGCTGCTGTCTGTATAACTCTCATCACTTTTACCTGTAATCAAAAACATTAAAGCCAAGATTAAATCAACTTCCTGGCTGTCCAATAGTAAGCAGAAACACTGAACCAATAGAAACACTGGCATCACTGCTGATTTCACGCTAAACCGTGTTAATTGCCTCCGACGGGCTTGTTGTGTGTGAGCAGCGCTGGGGTCAAAGGTTGGATTAGATCTCGCGCCTAAGAAGACAAGCTGGCAAATGAATCTGTCATCATGCCACGTTTAGGTGTAGGAAGTCTTAATATGGCATGCATGAAGGAAAGTGAAGTCTCTATAGCACTTATCCTGTCTGCTTCCATGAATACGAATGTTAATTTGTCCAGCCTGGCGGTCATCTTATATAGAAGCATCTTAGCCAATACAATCAATGATGCCAATACACATGTATTGATGACCAAAAGGTCACCTGGTGAGATCGTGCCACATGCAATCAGCTGTCCATCAGATAATCTGCAAAAGAGGTGCAACATACAAGCAGGAGGAAAAGTAATGTGCTTTGTAAAATATAATCTGCAAACTAAAAAATAGCATTTGTTTAAAACTGGCAATGATTCAGCAGTTGATATAGTTTGTTGTAAATGCCACACATTGAGGCACACAGGATATTTGAAAACATCAAAATAATATTATTTTACATGTAATCAAATATATTATTCACATTTAACTATGTATTGAAATAATTTTTCAGAAGAAGAAATATTTCATAAACAAGACTTGGGGTAGAGGGGGCACAGTGCAGTATTCATCCACGAAAAACAGCACTGTAAGATTGAGGATCGCTCAGAGTTTGTACAGTAAAATTCCAAATCAATGTGGGTCACGGGGGTCAACCGGATCCAAACAGTTTTGACCGGGTGTTTATAAATAACCGTGCGGTCTGGTGCATGGGCAGGCTTACATCTGTTTCATATGAGCGTCCCTGTATGTGGTCTGACGTCCCTCATTAAAACGTTTACTGTGGGTGTCATGGAGGAAAGGCATATTGAGAATGATGGAAGACCCAGAGGAAGATGGAGAGAGAACGAGAAAGAGGGAAAGAGACTGGAGTGAGGGTAAAAAAAAGTTAAGAGGAACAAAAAATGATCCATCAATTTACAACCTGTAAGAAGGTGCTGTATTTCAATACATGGCAAAACATGAAATAACAGAAAAATCTGTTCTAATGTATGTAAAATATATAGCATATTGCTCAAAAATATTGTCAATTTGATGTTTAAATATCATACACAGTCTAAAATATTTCATAAAAGGTCCTAATGCCATAAGTTCTGTAAGTACTATGATATTATATATATATATATATATATACACACACACAAGAAAGCAGCAGTAATTGGTATACTTTCAATATTTTCACAGCTAACTGTAGACCTTAATCTGTATTGTGTTACTTGACATGTATCCCTTTGTCTCAAGGACTCCATAGGGCAGACAGGAGACGTGTTTGGCCAGCCTGTCGTATTAGTGCAGGATCATAAAGGAAACAAGCAGAAAAGTGTTGGTTATTTAGCAGCGAGAAAAAAATTCACCCCCCTAAGTAATTCAACCTGCCAGCTGTTGATTGAGACTGAGTTGGGCCAGACCTCTTTCCTCAAGACTTGGGGTGGGGGTGCGGGGGGGCTTTTGGGGGAGAGGGGCAGTAGTGATTTTCCATCCGTTTAACAACGCCCACTCAGGCACGCTGAGTTCCACACGGAGCCCCCCAGAGGCTCATGGGAACCCGAGACGTCTTTTCGTGTGTATCGAGCATTTGAAAGGAAAATGTACATCTGTACAAGCAATGTGGAGCCACAGTCTGTCTGGCGCATAGTTCACATTTATACTTTTTTCTTTTGTGCGTGTTCGTGTGTGTGTGTGTGTGTGTGTGTGTGTGTGTGTGTGTGTGTGTGAGTGAGTGAATGCCTTGCCAGGCAACTGAGAAGATTGTAGTGACAGCCCTCTGTGAAAAACTGAAGCTGGAACTTTGAATGACAGCTTATTATTTTTTTGCATATGTCTTCCTGGTTAAAGGTCTAGACATAGGGTACTGTCCACTGGAAGCCACTGTTCAGTTATACAGCTTGTGTTTGAAACACTGTCTCACATTACAGCTCTTTGAAAAGGGTGCCGTTATGAAATACATTATTACAGTCTTATGTTACAGCTTTGCTAAACAAACCGATACTGGTTTTCTGTCTCCGGTAAATGTGATTGTCCTCATTTACAATGATTTCCAGACAAAACAGAGAAGGGCGGCTATTTTAGAGGCTGCGTACGACCCTGCAACACGTCAGGACACACAAAGCAACCGTGAAATTTAGAATTATAAGCCAGTAGACTGTGTTCCATCAGACTATCCAATTGGTCTTCGCTCTAACTTGTTCCACACGTATTATGACATATTGAGGGCAGACCAACTGGCTCCAGACTAACTAACCTCTTAACTGTCTCATAGCCCAAACGGCTGCTGTAGGACAAAGGCACTGAGCGGATGTGGAGTTTAAGGAGTATTAGTGAGAAGGTGCTGCAATAACAGTTTTATTCTAACAGACAGGGTGGTTTGGCTGGACGGAGGGATTGAAGCCGAAACAGGATCCCCACGGCAGCTGGCACTGGGTTTGATTTAAATGCATTTTTCCGAACGGGCGCCTCCGCTCGGGTCCGAAAACCACAGAAGTTACCACCCCTGGCGTCCCAGAGCAATGGCTATCAGTGGGTCACTAATGAAGAAATAACCTCCCTGTGAGCTTGTTGAGGATGCACCTAAAAATCCACAACGTCTCTTAATGGGAGAAAATGGCATCCGCCACAGAGCTGTCAAAGGTAATGGAATTTCTCTCTCCGGTGTCCAATCCTCCTATTCATGTGCCAAACTCTATTTTAACCCAGATGTGTCACATCCTGGGGGCACTTCCTGAATTAATGTCTCCCCGAGCTTTTTTTTTTCCTTTTTTTAATTTTCATCTGGGGTAAATAATGAGAGAATTCCTGCCCTTTTTCTTTCACCCCAAACAATACTCAGATGCATTGTCAGGGTGATCTGACCCATGAACAGGACACAACAATGAGTCTGGCCTCTCGGGGTGTTTTGAGGAAATGAAAGTCGTGTCGCTTCGGACGCTCGATAAAACCCAGGCGGGACCTCCCTCCGAGCGAGGCTCAGGGGCCAGAGGACGTCCACAGAGAGAGAGCTCTCTGAGATCGGGGCTCCAGTCGGCAGGGAATCAGCCAAAATGAGCCGGGGTAACCTTACCCTGTTTGGCAATGTGAGCTGCCTTCATGAGCATTCATCTGACAGCTATTGTTAGCATAAGGCAGCGAGATCAGTCAGATAAAGTGGGATAGACTGACAACGTTGTAGGATTTTTTTACCAAAAAAAAAAAAAAACATGAATATCGCTTACACAGCAATCTCCCCCTAACAGTAGCTATCTGGGAAGTTTCCTTACACCATGATTATAGTGACTCAACAAAATAATAGAATAAATGTTCAAAACTTCTCAAGCCCGGCTTACTTTGGTGGCTCTGAGTTTAAACAGCACGGAGCCCGAGGGACTCTTGGGAAAATAACAGCTTCACAGGCAATGAAGCAGAGCGATAATGACATCGCCTGATAGGGACGCTGTTTGGCCCGAGGCTACTCCACGGGAATGACTCGTATTGATCCGCGAGGCGTGCTGTCGATACATGTTTGTAACTGCAATCTGACCCCATATGTCCCTTCCATGCTGCATTAAACAGCTGGCAGATTTCAGGCATGAGGCAAAACAACGAGCTCCGTTATCTGGCAGTCACCATCACAGGACACAGACAGACAACTGAGGCAGCATGTCCGTATTTGCGCATTCGTTTGTTGGGATTGGCTGATAGGCCAATCAGCACGGTTTGAAGAGGCCTGAATAGCCACACAATGCAAGTTGATGCAAACTGACGCGTGATGCATGATGGCGGAGGCAAGCTACATCAGGTTACATGCAGTGTCTTTTATCCTTGTCCATGTAACCCCGCCAGTATCCGTGAAGCTGTTTTTTTTCAGCTGGTTTATTTTCAGGAGGCAATGAACCGCTGGCCGGGGACTGAACGGGACCTTTGTCTGCTATTGTCAGAGCCAGCCCTCTCTGCGCCGTTAGTGGAAGAATAAAGTGCTCTTGATTACAATGGAATGAATCACACAGAAAAATCAAAGCAGACCAAATAACAAACCTTTTGGTCGCAGAAGCCACATAGGTACCAGAAAAGTCCTGTTTCTATGCTGGTGCCTGAGTTTACAATTGTGAACTGTAGCTTAACCATTTCAGTGCCGGGTTTAAAAATGATCAATGAAAAAACTAAAAACTATTTATTTCCAGTTAATTACAATATATTAACTGCGAAATAGCAGGGGCCTAAGTCTGCTATGTCTCATTGCATTCTGGAGTATTTGTTACATACCAATATACTTATATTTTCCGCACCGATATACTTCATACGCTAAGTGAGAAGCCCTCCGGTTCGTCCACCATGGTTAATTAAGGAAACTTGAGGATAAAACGTGGTGGCAAGTGGTGTGGCACTAACACACCATGCCGAGCAAGTATCATCTTACTTCTTGACCCCACCCAGATCAACGATATCCATGCAGATTTAATCCCTCCTGATCAGACAGGCCAGTCTGGCCTCCAGTGGCCCCTGAGGGAGTACCCATTTCCAGACACAACAATGAGCCTTTTCTTAGGGGGCCTCCCAATGTAAGAATGGCGGCCAGGATTCGACTCCTTTCCACGGGCGGCGTTGCCGGCTTCGTCTCCTCTTCTCTCATTTCATTACTAATCTCAGCCTAATGATTAAGTCACACCTAAGTTTGACGGGTTTGTAAGTCTGTGGTGAGGTATGGTAAGAACAGAACTGACGTTGTACAATCAGGCCTGTGTAGTGGAGAGCCCCCCCTTTTTAAGTCCTCTCCTCACGTAGAATCCAAATGTTTCTCCCCTGCTGCATGAGGCATCCCGACTTTGCTTTTGATGAAACTGCTAAGAGCCGCCGTGCAGACAGAATTCTAGGACGCGTCGAGCTCCCGGTTACGTGGTTTTTCGGAGTGCGTGTTTTGACTCCAGCAGGCAGAGACGGAGGCCGATGCGAAAATTGAAAGCACAGACGCTGGAAGGGGCCCCGCCAAGCCTGGCAGACAAAGAAAGGCGGCCTTGAAGTGTGAACCACTTCAGAAAAGAGCCTGCAGACAAGAGCAGGGACCCGGCAGCGCAGAGCACGTCCTCGGCTTTGCAGGCACTCACAGAGACCTGCTCCATACCTGTGCATACAGAAGACACAGAGTGGGGTGGAGAGGGAGGGGGGGTATACTTTACTCTGAAGTACTGTTGACAGTTTGGAAGGTGGGTGGGTTGGGGGTGTGGGTGTTATGCACCGGGCCAAACTTGCAGGATGTTGAACACATGCTGGGGTAGGGAGAGGGGGTGGAGGGTTCCTCTTCTGCTGATGTAAAAAGAAACACCCCCCCCACCCACCATCACCACCAACCACACACCCCCCAACCCTTCCTCCGCGTTCACTAACCGATCCCAGAACAGCCCCCTTGTCCGAGGCGTGGGCGGGCGGTGTGACGGACGGCCGCAGCTGAGGGGACTTACCGCTGGAACAGTCGGGGCCGCCCCAGCCGGGCTCACACTGACAGGTGCTGGGGGCTACGCAGCGGCCATGGACACATTTCTCAGCACAGTGGGCTGGAGAGGGGGTGGGGGGGGGGGGGGTGGCGGGAGAGGGGGTGGGGGGTCGGGGTGGGAGAGAAAACAAGGAAAGTGAGGTCAGATTTCATTCACTCTCACAAACAACAGGGAGCTTTTTTTTTTTTTTGGTGGGGGTTGGGGGGTGGCTAAGCCGGATACGCAGTGGTCGTAGAGGGGGGGGGGGTGGGAGCACTCTCATCAATGCACCACAGCGCCTGACACTACACACGTCGCACTCGATGAATGACCCCATGGTTTCGCAAGGCGCCACGCAAACAACACCGGGGCAGACTCACGCAGTGCATGCTGGGAATGAAATCGAGTTAAGTCACATTACGGCCACTGCTGCGCTTCGGGGTGGCTGGAGGGCGTGGGGGGTGTCTGATGAGGAAGGTTCGAGGGTGAACTTTGGTCACATTGAGAGATGGGAATAAACAATGCCCACTGAGAGGGAGGGAGGTGTGAGGAGGTAATGGATGGGCAGGATCAGGTCCACTGTGAGAACTGGATCCCGATGATTATGAACAGAGCTTAATGGAATTAGAGCTGCCCTCTCATGGCATGTCGCAGAAAAAAAAAAAAACAGCGGGCACTACAACATTGAGACATCCTCAAAAGAGCCGGGATAACCCTGCAGTAAGATGGCCGAGCAGATGGGGATGTCTCACGTGTGTCTTTATGTGTACCTGCCACATTTTTGTTTTTGGCAAAAGCTTTTTTTTTCCTGACCGTTGTTCAGATCTGGCGTGTACACATGTTCATGTCGAGTGTATTCTTTATTGTGTTACTGTACAGGAAGCTTTAGCCATCTCACGGCAACAGTGTGACGCAGTTGCAAGGAGCAGAGGATGGTGGTTCCATTCGCTGTTGTGGAACTGCTGTTGTACATAGGGACAAGGTACTTACTTTCCATAATTGCCCCAGCAAATATCCAGCTGTCCATATGGATAACATTTGAAAACTACCTGTAAGTTGCTCTGTATAAGAGCATCTCCTAAGCAGTTAAACGTACTGTATGTCATTTCATAAATTGTCCAGTAGTATGTCTTAGTATTAATTCTGAGCATTTTAAAACAGACATACTGGCTAACTTTGTGACAGAAAGGCAGGAGGAACTGGTGATGTTTCAACATGACATCAGTGAAATGGCTTTAGCGTGTTGGCAACGTTTCTATTCCATTGTAATATCCACAATTCTCCACTTGGGAGATGTGGGAGGGAAGGGCAAGAAGATCAGCTGCAAATTAAACTTGATTGTGTCAATTGGCCTCCCCCTGACAGTAATTTGCATGAGCTTCTCGTAAATGATGACTCAGCGTATTCAGCAATGTAATTAATCCCACTTTGATGAGGGGTCCTTTTTTTTGCAGTCTCACAAGGAACAGCATTTCCACTGGGGAAAAAAAAAGGAGGAAGCAGGACACATGAGAGAGCACCATGTGACTGAGCCGCACGGTAAATACAACAGATCCTTTTCAGCGACCCGAAGAAAGTCCTCTTTGAGCTCAGAGCGGTCACATTTTCATATCCACTGTTATATAAAAGCTGATTCATCATGAAATAAAAGGGGCCCTCAATCCTGCTTTTAGCACAACATCAGTTTTGCTTAACCCCTGTCACCCCAACTAATTATTTGGCCTTTAGTTGCAGGAACAGTACCAAACTGAAATGCATCAATATGCTCGGTGACATTGTGCTGAGCTATATTTATACATACCAATATGGGTAGAAATTTAAATATACATAATATCTATAAATAAATGCATATGTTTGCTTAGCAGTTCATCCTTAGTGTAACCTGCATTGCTTAAAATTTGTACCTGTTATCCACTTATGCAGCTGGATATTACTGGGACAGTTCAGGTAAAGTACCTTCAGCCCACCTGAGAATGGAACCTGCAACCTTTGAGTTAAACCCCTGCACCTTACCACTGCACTGTTCTAATTTGTTTGGGATATGGTTCCAGAAGGCTAGGTGGATCACTGCTGCTGTATCCGACAAAATACTTAAAACTTGCAAAAGTCAAAATGAGGTGGTAGAAACTGATGCCATGCAAAATGAAAGTCAGGTAAGGGTATCTGATGTGTGTAAATGTGTGGAAAATTCCAGTTTATATTAACATGGTGAGATAATGATGCTTCACAAATCCAATAATGGGTGGAGCAATATGTGCTGTCAATCACTGACTGGAATGAACCAATCAGCAGATGTTACCCTTATAGCAAATCCATATGACTGATTAGTCAATGTTAACATCAGATTACTCCACCCATTCTGAGTGTTCTCCCATCACAAGCTTGCACAAGACAGTCATCAGGAGTGGATTTAGTTTTTTGTTTAATTTTACGCTTTGAAGCATAGGTACAGGTGGGTACAGGTTTTGTTTTGGTCAGTTTATCAGGGACACATATTTCCGCTGTGCACAGTGACGGGGTGACACAGTGGACCTTGTCCCAAGCAGAGAGCACCTGTTCCTGCCCGTTGAAACACAACCTCTGAGCCGTGATAGGCTGGCCACCACCTGCTCCCTGCAGTCATGGAGTGTGGTCATGTGACTCCAACAGCTCTCTGTAGTCACATGAAATATTGGGCTGGGTGAGCAGGTCAGTCAGCCATTCAGCCTAAAGCCCCCAATGCATGCTGGGAAGGTTCTGACCTTCGTCCCAGGCCTCAGGCACACGGTGACACAGAAAAGGCTCGGAACTGGCCCATTTGGGCTGCTGCTCTGGGCCCTTTCCAACTCACTTCTCTCAAGCCTGGAAAATCTTAGAAAATTCTTTTCTCCAATACTCAACCTCTAAACCGTAACCGTTACCTCATTTCCTGGAACACAGGTCCAACAAAGTTCATTTTCTTTGACAAGTCTGAACAAAACCCGATGTTTTAAGCTCCTTCCCGTACCTCCAAAAGAGTGGCAGTCTAACAAAGAGAATAGCACATCACTAGATTTATGAATATTGCATAAGAATGTAAAAAAAAAACTGTCACATTGGAAAAAAGGGACTCACTGCACCTTGGCTCGTCACTGTGCCTACCTCTGAAATAACAGCAATAATTCAACGTTCGCTATGCATAACAACACTGAGAAGGCAGCCCTGGAATGTTTTCTGACTGAACGATTGGCGGATTCCAAGTGTCTAATCCAATATGAAGCACCGCACACCAGGCATCTCAGGCGATCTCAATCAATACGCAATCTCTCTGGAGTGTGACTACCTCACAGGCCGTGAGCGCTGTGAATAGACTTCCACCGTGTGATATCGACGTATCGGCCGATGTTATTTTTACGTGTGAGATTACGCGACCGACGTGGATTGTGCGCGGGGGGTCGGAGGTGATACTCACGGACACACATCTCTCTGCTCTCGTAGAACCCGGGGCAGCACTGGGACTTGCGCCGGTACATGGTCTTCTCCCCGCGCCGGTACGCCGTCCGGTAACTCACCCTGAACACAAGGGGCGGAACGACCGCATGAGAGATGGGGCGACGCAGCGGAGACACACTGCGTTACACTGACACTGTGGAAGAGCAGCGCAGTGGGGGAGGAAATGTGCTGGTATCATAAGGGTTGCAGGTTTGATTCCTGAGTGCTGCCATTTTACCCTTGGGCAAGGTGCTCAACCTGAACTACATCATTAAATATGCAGATGTGTTCATGGAAAATGTGTTTTCACATGTAAGCTATGCAGTACAAGTCGACCTGGATAAAACACTCTGCTTAGCAAGAAAATAAACAATTGCTTGAATGAAGATTTTGTGTAATTGCAGTACACACAAACCATTGAAGTACATTAAATTACATTGCAATGCATTATCACCATCATCCACATGCTGGCACGGTGCAGTTTCTATGCTAAAACCACTTGTCTCCCATCATTCCCTGTAATATAAAAACATACATTTCAACTGCCTTTCAAAAGCATACATTTGAGCACACTCCTCTCCCAGGATTCCCATGCATAGTACCCCCAATCCCCCCAATCCCCCCATCCTCCCCTCTCAGTGTGCGGGGTTCTCACCTGTGTCGTGTGCACTTGAACCAGTTGAGGATGTCAGCGCAGTTGGTGTAATAAATCTGATCAAAGGGGTGTGCATAGGACTCCTGGACGGTGACAGAGTAGCTGGGAACAGAGAGGCACGTGACCGATTAGCGCGATGTATTTATACAGTGTGCTTGTGTGGTCCCATTTCTCAACCACAAGTGGCTAATGAGAGGAACCCTAAGTGCTTTAATAACTGGGCCATTAGGTTTCAATGAGGGGGGATTAAGTACCAAACCTTTTTTTTTTTTACTTTCACTTAAATGTCTCTGTAGAGCAGTGTTAAGGTGAAACCCTGTTTGGCAGGTCAGCTGTCCTTCAATAGGTTTAGAGCACTTATTCGTAATGTCAAAGATTTTTTAATGTCGTTCTTGTATAAGTCCCGCAGTGCAAACAGGAATTCTCCTGAAGGCTAGGCACTTAAAAGGACACATCCCTACCGTTTTCTTTTGGTTTGCTTAGTTTAATATGGGCCACAAGCAGAATCTGACAAAGAGAAAATTGGGCAAAAAACCCCTTGGGATGCTATGACAAGTGTCTGTGAGAAAGATTGTGTTTTCCTTCGTTTGGGGGATTAGAACTTGGGAATACATCTGTCATCCTCTTCTGCTCCTAAAGTCACACTGCTCTGAACAACCTCAGTCTCTAGAGCACTGTAGAGGAAGATGAGACAAGAACAATTACTTAAGTCCACAAGGAAAGCTTTGTTTTGTTTCTTAGTAGTTACCCAGGCAGTATTTATTACCAGGAAGTACGCTCACAATCAGAAAAAAAACAGATAGCCTCAAAAGGACCACCATCACACTAAACTTAATAGACCTTCTTCCAACGTCTGGTTGTCACTGATAAAACACATTTCGTTCCATGAAAGAAATGAGTAGTGAAGATGAAAAATGAATGTGTGACTCAAAAAAAGCAGTAGCTGCGGTAAGAGAGGGGGTAATCACTGTGAGAGCGAGGTAAACTGCAGTGAGAGGGGGTAGTTGCACTAAAAGAGAGAGGTAGTCGCAGTGAGACAGAGGGGTAATTGTGTTAAAAGAGGGAGGTAGTCACATTGGTAGGGGGTAGCTGTACTAAAAGAGAGGGGTAGCTGTGGTGAAAGAGGGGGGTCATCACAGTAAGAGAGGGGGTAGTCATGGTAAGAGAGAGGGATCATCGTGGTGAAAGGGGTTGCCACAGTAAGACAGAGGGGTAGTCACAGTAAGAGAAAGAGTTTGTTGTGGTAAGAAAGGGGTAGTTGTGGTGAGAAAGAGGTCGTCACCATGAGAAGAGTAGTCGTGGCAAGAGAGAGGTAGTCACAGCGACAGGGGGTAGTTCTGGTGAGAGAGGGACAGTCACAGCGAAAGGGGTAGCTGCAATAAGAGAAAGGGAAAGGGGTAGTCGCAGTGGAGAGGGGTAGTCGCAGTGAGAGAGGGGTAATCATGGTGAGAGAGGGGCAGTCGTAGAGGAAGAAGTGCAGTCCATTCTCACTCTCTGTATGAGCAAACTGTTCCATCCCCATCTCCACGGTCGCTTAAAGCCCGCAGCTGTTCTGACACGTCACTCAGTGAAAGTGAATCTAGCTGGGAAAGCTGCTGCTACCTTTGTTCTTTTCAATCTGCTTTAATGGATTTCCTAGCTGCTTCTTAATTTAGTGAAGGAAATTTTCTGCCTTTTAAAACCGCGTGTAATTGTCCTGGGAGTGGGATTCCAATTCTCTCTAAAGCTGCCCTAAATAACTAATTTACTGAACATGAATTAAGAATCGCATGTTTAGAAGGACTTAATGCAAAATTTAAGAAGTTATCTGTGTCATTAAAGAAACGAGGGAAAAAGATTTGCTTGGACATAGACACAGTAATTATACATTTGCTATAAATAAAGATAAGCAGACATTGTGGCAGTTTCTGTCTCCCTGCATCCATCAGTGCATTTAGGACAAATACAGAGGACTCTGCTGGGGTAAGTGACACAAATCTGTGCACCCCCACCTGTTAACACCTGTAAAGGGTCCACTCTGGTTCTGGGTGGACCTGGTTCTGACCTGCGTCACGCTCCGGACAGACGAGCGGTGCTGCCCGCTGACCACCAGTTAGCCCTGCCACCCAGCAGTTCCCACATTTCACGGATGTATTGTTTTTATTATTACGTTATTCCGCTTAGTCACACTTCACACTAAACCGGCGGGGCCTGTGTGGTCCCCTGACTTCTCAGGCTACAGACTGGACTGCGGATACCCATTAGGGCAGCTAATGAGCATCACCAGGCTACCTTACAGGTGTCTTGTAACATGCATGTCAAGCTATTGAACGGAGGCACAAAATTATTTTTAAGTTCTCTGGATAAAGTTAAAGAATATTGTGAAATGAAGCACAGGGGAATTGCACAGCTGGAGGTATTAAGCGCTCAGCCTAAGTAAGGCTGATTACAAGGGTGATTTATAAACATGCAGTGCAGGTGTGTTTCAGATTACTAGCAAAATACCAATCGGCCAATCAGAGGAGGCTTTGCAGAGGTGTGTTACATACCCCTGGATTCAACAAACGCTTCATTACCTTTGACTTTGACTTTAACGCGCACATTCACAAACACTGCAATCAGTACTGTAGCATCATAATTAATTGTATGGATCATAATGCGAGCATTTAGCTTCATTTGCAGAGGCATATGAATGCAGCCATGGTGAGAGCTACAGGACCACAGTAGGCGGGAAGGGGGGTAGATGGCTCACCTCTCCCAGTGGCTGCAGACGTTGGGGTCCTCCAGGTTCAGTGTAGACGCGGCCCTCAGCAGGAAACACGTCATAGCCGCCAGCACGGCCCCACCGTTCTGCAGGGAAGGTGCCATCTTTGCCAAAGCTCCACCTGCAACACAGTAATACCAGATCAGGCGCCAGTCCACTGAGGCGGGTCTAGCTTCTCAAGCCTGGCGTCTTCTGCAGGTAAGCCACCTGAGGAAAGTGGGTCACAGGCTTTTTGTAGGCCCCAGTGAGGAGGCGACAGGTGACCATCACTCTCACCTGCTCCAGGCCTGGCGAACAGTGACGCACCTGTTCTGCCCCACAGTGCACTCTGCTGTTCCCTCACGGTGGCATCTGTGCTGACGTCACAGCCAGGCTGTCTGACACTGCCCCTCAAGACAGTCTCTGCAAAACTAGGGCACATCTCCTGCACTGTCCTGCTCTCTCTCTCTGTCTATACAACACACACAGTCTCACACGTGCGTACCTAAAAACCTACACACCTTCAGTTATGCATGGACACCTGCATGCCAGAGCATTGTGTACTCACACACACTCCGAAACTCACGACCACACAAGCACATTCACACACGCATGCTCACATATACACACATACATATACAAGCACATACATATATCTTCTCAATCCCCAGTTTTTATCTCTGAATCATTTTGTTGTAACTTTTTAGTGCTTCTACAAAAAACAGAATTGGCACATTAAAGTGTTTTGCGTAGTTTCATGCCAACTAACCAATTACCTCACAGGACAATAAAAACAGTTTTCCTTGTTTTACGATCCACGCTACATGAAATCTTTTCACATCAATTTTGTTCTGGATCTTTCTTTCATGGAATGCATTTGAATTCCGATATTAGAACATGCCTACATTGTGGGATACAGCTTACTGCAACAGCTACACATCTGGTGTTTATTAACCATGACCGAAAATGAAAAAATGAATGTTTGTTTTATTTTTGTAATTTCAACGGCTTCCGGAAAATGAACTTGAACGCCTGTTCTCATTGCAAGAAGTGGGAAGTAACATCTCTTTTTTCTGTTTTCTCCTCAGCACACCAAATGATTCACAGAGAGGAGAAACCAAGAGAAAAAAGTGAAAGCTAAAAATGTTTCGGTTCTCCTCATGTAGCTTTTGTTCTGTATATGAAGTAGGAGTTTTGCCAGAACTTGAATATCATCATTTTTTTCTTTGAAAAGAGAATTTAATAGTGTAGGCATTCAGGCCTCCATACTACTGTACTATAGATACTCGTTTTGTGAACAATATGTTCAAAACAAGTCAATTATCCTCATTAATGGCTGTATTCATAACCATCTCTAAATTGCTGTGAAGCGAAGTTGGCACGGCATATAGTTTCTGGCATTTATTTCGATGTGAAATCATTTCTTTTTCAAATAAGTTACATTTATACCAGCACGCCTCTCCCAGTGAACCCTCACCCATTGGCGCCACACAAACAACAAGGCCTCTTTGTCCTCAGTTTATTTCCTTTAATCCTTAAGCAACAAGTTCAATTTTTCTCATATGATTTTTTGGTTCCTATCCAAATCCTTACTTTCTTGCATCTACAAATGAAACAATCACTGGGGTTCATGCCCTTGAAATACTTGACATGCACTAGTTACCCAAGGGGCTTGGGTGGGCATGTCAAACCAGCATCCAAGGCAGCTCTTTTAAGACCAAATCATAAAGGTGTTATACCTGATTAAACATACCCCATGTTATTTTTATAGACATAACCATGTTTGAGATTCATTTGAGACAAAAGGGAGGTAGAAAGCACTTTATGCACACCACGGCATCACAAACTACTGCAGCCCAATATAGCATATCTAATCATGACGCACACCATACACTAAGACACCACAGTGTGGAGAACTGTAGTATGCTATAATACAGGTATGTGAAACAAAAGCACCAACAACATCCAAGGTTATTATGCACACAGGCTGTTCAGAATTCACAAGCGTTCCTTTTGCATTAAAGTATCACCTGGGCCATTATCTATCAGAAATGCAACGGTGTCGTAAGGTTGGGTATCATTTCAAAAAGTCTGGCTAACAGGCAGCAACTTTATAGAGAAAAGAAAGTGGACTACCGACAAAAATCTGGAACAACCCACGCCCACCAAAGAGAGGAACGGACCCTACAAAATGATGAAAGGTCCAAAAAGGTTTTAAAAAGTAGAGTAAAAAAAAGGTTTTTAAAATGTTTTTGTTCCAGTACCAGAAGTACATCCTCCTCCATTTACCCATAGCTATAATGATGACCTCTATATGCTGTGGTTAAAATTCATTGTAAGATTGATTCCAATCTACCCATGTTGCTCTAGTAAACTCAGTGGTCTCATGAATGTATTATGTATTAGTTTTGTTACTGGTCCAGGAACAATAAGGAATCTGAGACAAGCTTGTGTGGCACTGGACCGCAGACACTGTGAAAACCAATGAAGGCTGCATGTAGGCCAGTTGTCTCTTCTCTATTGTGGCCCACTGAATGTGCTGTCAAGTGATGTCAACATGTTCCAGGCAACCTGGGAATTCTGGTAGAAAGTAAGAAGTTAAGCTTTTTTAGTAAGAATAACACAGAAAAAACTTAAGAATAAAGACTGACTGCTGTGTGGGTCCTTTTTCTTCAGGCCTTCAAACAACAGTTTTCGTCACACTCTTGGAATTGTCTGTTTTCCTCACACCGCCCATACCATCTTCCACATGTTCCCCAACGTTTGCGTGTACCCCCAGGTCTGCGGTTCTCCCAGATTGCTGAAGAAGCTCTTGGGCTCCCTTTAGACTTCCCCCAGTTTCCAACCTCACAGACAGACCCTCCCATTCAACACGACTGTCAAGTCCCAAACCCTCAAGAACACAAGCGAAAAAAAAGCCATTTTAAATTTGTGCACCAATGAATTTTTCAGTGTGCGCACTGATTAATGTGTTGCTCGGCTGCATTCTGAGGGCTGGATTTGTTTTTCAGACTGTGCTATATTTGACGCTTTATAATAAATTATCGACTAGATGGTCTCATATACCGCAAACATATAAAACAACCTGTTGACTACGACTATAAACAAACATAATTATCACAGTGAGTACAAAAGGCTATGAGAACAAGAACCAGTCAAGTCAATTACAGGTTTCCTTTCAAGCATCCAGTTGGCACAGATGTGAGAGGCAGTGACACAGGATTAAAAGGGAACACTATCAACCACTCTGAAGGTTATCAAGGTTACAAGCTTATCCATACATTCATCAGACAGACCCAAAGCACTTCACTGGCAGGAATTCTCCACCTCAATAGAACCAGCTGTCCATCACAGGACAGCCAAATGCACAGCTGGGTGAAACAATTAATAAATCACACAGAAAATAACCAAACAAACCATTTTGTTGTGGATTTTCTGAAATGACCTCTGGTTATTTTACAAGGATGTGATGCAGCCAACAACAAACACATTCTTCCCAAATCACATTTAGTCATCTGTTTTGCTTTATTATCTGTGGTGTTTGAAAAGGTCTCTTGCATGGTAAACTGACTATCAAGTTATTTGAAACAGTTGTTATTTCACACTGAAAACTCCAACACCAGACATTGGTGAGAAAAAGATCAGAATTTTATATAGCTGCTTTGATGTATTATTTATTTACTTATGTTATATTACGTTATACTATATTAAGTTACGTTAGATGCTCCATGCTATTGTAGTTAGTCTCTCAAGAAGCAGCGCAATCAAAAAATGAAATTTAGGCTTTACTTTAGCTACTTTAGCATGAGCAGCTTTTGCTTGATGTATTTCTACAGCTCTTCTTAGAAGAACGCTACAGGTATTTCTCTGGCTTCAATAAACTGTAAAGCCAGACATAGGGCTTCTTCTTTAAAGCAAAACACTTGGCTTTCCTGTGTTGTTTGAGGTTTTTTTATAAGGTTATTTTCTGCTTGTGCTGGATCCAAGAAATGCTCAGGAGATCAGTCCTGCCCTCTGCCTTTAATAAGGCAGTTGTGTTTTACTGTGTACTACTGGTAGCTGCAGTGGGGCTATAACTTCCCAGCAGGGGAGAGAAACAAAAACTGATTAAAAAGCCTACACCCACCTCGCTTATAAACAGATTTGTTTAGCAGAATAAGATAACACTAGAAACACGAGAATACCTTCACTTGGCTTTAATAGAAAGGATTATCACTGTTAACCTGTCCTGTTGGTCCTTATACATGCTGAACTTGAAGAGCCTGAGAGGCAATGGGTTTTCTGGCATAACAGTAGAATAACCATTCTACAGAAGGCCTTTCGAAAAAATTGTGATAAAAAATTTCCAGTAAATTCCACAAAATGTAAAAAAAGCCATTCATTTGGCTATGTATGTTGCCATTAATGCAATTTCGCAAGATCCTCAGAGCAACAATGCTAATTGTGTACAACAGCTGGTTTTCGCAAGAAATAGTTGCCTCTGCTCTTCAAGTAGTTAGAAGCATTAGTAAACACAAGAGAAGGTGAAACACAAGTGTTCTCATCTTGAAAAGAACCACAAAATTGCAGGCAACTGCAACACTACTCCAAAGTCTTTTCCAAACAGCAACCTCAAAAATAAATTTGAAGTTACCAACCTGCAATTGTGAGAAACAAAAACTTGACAATTTGTTCCTCAAAGTTAAGAACAAAGCCAACTGTTGTAAATCTGGACCTAAGTTTGCTTTACATAAGCAGATGTTCAGCAAAAAACATCCGCCTCTGTGGCACTGCATTGCTCTTTACGTTTCCTGTCGGTTTTGTGAAGATTTCCACCTTACATCGATCCCCACGTACAGTGAACGCCACTCCCGTCTGGGTGTGGCCTGTCACTTGCGGTGAATGCACAAAGGTTACTCGAGGTTCTCCAGAGAAGGTCAAATTCATGGCGCTGGGAGACCAGTAATGATTGTTATTGCATTGTTGAGGCCTCCGACTCTGGGAAGACACTAAATTGAAGACACCACCCTCCCCGCAGGCAGCACAGTTGAGAAGCATCTGACCAAGCTCTTCCTTTTGCGGGACATTCCAGCCTGCAGCCTCCTTCTCATCCCTTTCCCCTTGGTGGGGCATCCGTGCGGCATTCCCCCAAAATGACTCTGATCCCACATGTAATTATTGGCTTAGTCAAATGTGGTGTACAGTGCATTGTTGAATCGAAATCCTCTCAGCACAGTAAAGTAAATCCTGCTTATAGCTGAGGCTACCAAGTGTCCTAACTTTGATTTTAAAATAAATTTATTTAATTTTATTGACATTCCACTCTCTTTCCTTTTTGCACTAATTATTGTTTGGCATCAGGACAGAAATTTTCAGTAGAAGCAGCAGACAGAATGCTAGTAATTAACAGTAAGTCTCAGAAATGCACACCTAGCATAACACGGTACATCACATAAATATATACACTGAATGCAATTCCCATAACATATTTATGGCTTCACTACAAAGGTTTGTAAATTTGGCTAACATGCTTGGACCATCACTCATGCTGCTGACATTATTATTTGATGAAAATTTGTTTTTGTTTAATCATGTCTTTGCCTTGCTGTTGGTCTGCTTTTCAGATTAAACCCCAAATACCTGGCCATGTCTGTCACAGAGACATCCGCTTAAGGCACAAACGATCTTGCAGTACAGTCTCTTCACAGGCAGAGATTATCAACACAGAGCTGTGATTCTCTTCAAACATAAGAAGGAACTCAAACATATTTGAGCTTTGCAAGGTCCATATGTTTGGCCTGCTTAGGATCAAGTGCTCTGCATGTTTGCAAAACCACAAACACTGGCACAAGGTTGTTGAAAAGACAACCAGTGGCATACAGTAGGTTTCTATTTCATTGCTATTTTCACAAGCAGTAAGTGGATAACAGTACTGCCAGAAGAGATTTTCAAATCTAGGCAATCAAATCTCACTCCTCACAGTGCACTGCAACAATTACTGTAGAAGACTTTTCCGCTAAGCAGCCAAGCAAGAATCAATACAGCAATGTTCTCAGTGAGAGAAGTGAGCCTTTCTTTGATCCTTATTGCTCATTCGAAATAAATTTTAAAACTATATATTTCTCCTCTATTGTTTCCCTCTCGCATTTAATGCTCATATTTGGTAAATGACAATATTTCACAGACATCCCTTCAATTGAAGGTGTCATTGGCCTCCATGATAAAAGGCTAGTCTGTGCGGGTTTGGAGGTGGAAGGTAGGCATACCTCATATTTCCAGAATTAGAGTAAAACCACCTAAAATAACAAATATCAGTAACATTTCCGCACTGGAAAACCAATTAATATAACATTAAAATAACAAAAAAAGAACTCATTACATGGGCACCAAATGATTCCCCAAAGACATGAAGGCTTCTAATGCTACTTTAACCTTATCTGATTGAAGCTAGAAGAGTGAAGATTCCAACAATTTCAATATTTCCAGACTGGTTGTTATTAATTAGAAATTTTAATCAGACTGCTATCATGTTTTTCAATCACTTCAGCCAGACAGCTTTGAAATTGGCCAGAGTAGAACTGCCATATATTTGGGGACTGATAAAGTGGAGACAATGGGGATCCTGAGACTTTGCTAAATGGGGTAATTTTACACCCTGCAACTATCTTTAAAAACAGAATTTTGGTGGTATTGGGCTTGATAATTCAGCAAATAATACCTTTTGTGCCGGATTCATTTTCTTGCATGGATACAGAATGGTACATTACATTACACTACTTTATTGTCATTTAGCAGACACTCTTATCCAGAGCGACTTACAACTTATGTTACAACTTTTACATGCTATCCATTTACAAAGCTGGATATTTATTCAGGCAAATGTGGGTTAAGCACCTTGCCCAAGGGTACAACAACAGTGCCCCAGTTGTACCCCTGGGCAAGATACCTAACCCCCAAAAAAACCTAACTCGGCTGTATGAATGGATAATATGTAATAATGTAACCGAGGTAAGCCGCTCTGGATAAGAGCATTTGCGAAATAAAATACCATTAAAGGCAGCTGCTCCTTTCATACAACGATATTTCACCACATCCCTACATCCAGAGGCCTCATCTGAGCGTGGCAACCAATGCCAGCTGCTGTATCCTAGCCCCTCATGCAACAAAAACAGAATGACCCTAACAAAACCGGAAACTATTTCTCGCTACGAAACCAACCGGCTCTGCTTTGACGGAACCCACCCGATAGCCCCTGTCTGTCACACACGTGTTGTACTCATGCTCAGGCACCTGTCGTGTTACACGCCACATTAAAGACCTGCACCTCCGCTGCTTCAGGGAAGACTGGATAAAGAGTATTTGACTATAAGTTGCATCTGTTAATTATGCAACTGTGTCTAGTTTTTTTTTCCCTTTCGAAATCAAAATGACGTTAACTGATCAAAGGCTTTTCATGCTAGCGTTGTCAGGGAAATGTAGCCTAATTTTAAGTACTGCCTCCATGGGACTGGTAATGGAGAATCACTTGCTTTTTTGTTTCAGTTTGATCTTCTTGTGGTGTTTTCAGGGCTGTTGCACTCAGAAGTTATACTGTTTATGAGGTTCCATGCGTTTAGCTGATTGCACAAAAAAAAACCTTACGCATTTCCTCTAATTAGAAGCCATACACCGTCGCTATGCCTGCAGTGGTGTATTTTTTTTTAATGCCAAAACGAAAACCGCCGCCAACATCCAAGAGGCGCGGCTTTTCCAGAATCTGGCCAGAGGTTGTGCGACTGCGCCCGCAAAGCTGCGAAGGCGAGGCAGGTGGCATGTGCCCTGAGTCACAGTTGGTAGCGGTGACTCATGAGAGACCGGGGGACGCCCGGACGCGCCTCTGGCCCCTGCTCCGCCTGCAGATGTCCGTCCAACACTGCCAGTTCACACAGCAGCGAGCGGGGGGGGGACACCAGCGCGTGAGGTCAGCGCCAAAGCCAAACTCCGGCAACTGCTGGAGGGGCCTGGTGTTCACTTGGAAGAGCTCTGGGCCAAGTGTGGCTCTGCGAGCTGTCCAATAGACAGGGAGCACGCAAGCGTGTTACACGATCGCGCCGTGTTATCGCGTAGTACACGCCATGTGTTATGACATAAACAGATTCACAATGGGTTATCGCCTCATAAGAGGCATGCGTTAATCAGAATGAAAATAAGCCCAGCGATCAAAGTGTCAACAAAGACTTCAGTTAACTGAGTGTACTTGGCACAATCCTAGCTCTTTTAAAATGAGTTAATTGTCTAGGAAAAAAAGACTTGAACACATCTAGGTGGCTGACGTGTTTCAAACGGGCATATCACGGGTTAGTATTCATACATCAAATCGATGATAACAGCAAATTATATAAATGTCAGTGTTAAAAAAAAGAACTGCTCAATTAACCAACCTTTTCAAATCGTGCTAAGAGAAAAGAGACTTGCAAATGAGTCGATTCATTGAAGAGTCTTTTTTTAAATGGTAGCCATGCACACGAACACACTCTCCCATGCGCACACACACACATGCAGGCACACGCACGCGTGCACACACACACACACACACACATATACATACACACAGTTAAAGGAAGCACTGAGACCCCAACCTCCCTGCTGCAGTTCACATCTGCAGCCAACCACACCCCTCCTCCTACCGTGATTGACAGGGGAGAGTGCAAAATTCAGATTCAGGCCCACAATGGGGGCACTGGTGCCAGCCTGGCCACATGTCATCAGGGCGCTCTCAGAAAATACTCAGAGGCCTCCTTGTCCTAATCATTTTTATTTATTTATTTAGGATTCATTTCAAACATCCTTCAGGGAGAAACCCCCCTGACATGTGCTGTCACCTCTTTTTCAAAGCAGGGTCTTGTACAGGCAGCAGACAGCAACCACAAACAAAAGTAAAGAAATGAATGAAAAGGAAACACTCAAATTTAACAAATACAAAGCACCCATACAAATGGTTTAGGAACACTTACAGCACCTTTGTAACATGGGGAAGAAAGACCATTTGAACGGAGATGGTTTTTTTCTGATTGTGATTTTTAAAGCGGTTCCCTTTCCGCCCTGGTGATATCACGCTGGCGAAAGCGCGCCCGTCATCGACAGTCAAGTCACATCCCCGAACGCTGTCCCATTTCAGTCATCGCCCGCAGCACACAGGAACCCCCGCTGCAAAGAAACACCTTGTTTTGGGAGGTCTGAGGCTCATTATTCCGAAGCCATGCTGTTCTCAGACCCCTGCCAACCAGTTTTACCCCTTTCTTTGGCGCTCCTCGGCCAAGACTCACACTTCATGTATTCATGCATGTCGCGCAGTAATTGCGAGTAGACACTTAAGCTGTGTACATTTAAATTATATATTTTTTTGTTCCAGGACACCGCTGGGCTCATCTCGAACAACTGAAATTAATTTCTACCGTAAATAATACAATTATGTTTGAATGTGTCCTCATCTATGTTCCAGGGCACAGCTGGGTTCTCCTAGAACATTTCGAGCAGAGCCTTTTTTTTTTTTTTTTGCTGAAGTGTGACAGCATTTCCCTCGTGCTAGCGTTTGACTCTCCTGAAAAGCAGATTCTTCACCTTCCAGGTTCTGATCTTCGCTCCTTCATTCCGAGTTGTGACATCCATTTCATTCTGAGCTGACATATGGTTTCAGCCTTCCGAGGGCCTAAACCCGTTGGATATGCAATAAAATAATGATGCTATTATTTAAGGTATCCTATAATAATGCAGTTTACATAATCTCAAGTGATCTCAGGTACAACAACATTATTCATTTATCAGTGATATCAAGAATGATAATGTTAAGGATAACAAGGATGGTCCTACTAAGGCATGTAATTATCAGCTTGTTCAGAACAGAGACAGAATAGTCACATTGCCTTGTTCTAAATGGCATGTTTTATACATTAAGCATTGGTAAAGCATGACGGCTTATGAGAGCGTGTTTGAATTTCACATGTGAAAAGGCAGATAACAAAGGGCTAATAGATCACAGGGTATGACGGTCCTTTTTCTACCTCAACAAAAAGATCTTTATCTGCAGCATCTGCTTCAGAGAACTGTTCTCTAGGGTTAATCACGATGGGATCTGTCATGAGTGGTAGCATTTTCGCTGTCTTCCTTCAGGCGTAAACCAGTGCGTTGGTGAGCTCCTGTAACTCAGCGCAGTGGAATACAGTGACCTGACCTGACATCCTGTTTTGGGAACCGGTTGGTTTTCGGCTCTGAAATCGGCATCGTAATGTCTGTTCAACTCTCTTGCAGTCAGTCGCTGAAAACTGGTTGAACACAAAAAAAATGTCGTTTCATATGGCAAGTATCACAGGCAAGGGGATAGTGCTCGCATGAATTAATGGTCTGTGGGAATTTCACCATCAAACAAAAATAATGACAGTCACAACCAGACTTAAGAGTACTTATATTATTGACGTCTATGGATTCATACCATTCTAAAAAAATATCCAACCGAAAGAGCTATTACATTAATATACTGCTGCCATAACTGAACTGCAGTTCCGTGCTATTTCACATCATGAAAAAGCAAATGATATTCTGAGACATTAAAGGTCACTGTAGAGTTATTAATCACAGTCTATTACCATAATCATTTTTGGATTTTAATTCACCCCTGAATTCAATCTACATTTGTCCTTAGCTATGACTTATAAACTTCAATTTTAGTGCTACTTTTTTCAACACAAATACCGCCTCTTCCATTTATTTTGATGGCCACTGAGCTTGCCAAACTGTGTTTGCCAAGACACAAAACAAAATGTAACTCCTGCATTTAACTGTGATACAAAGTTAAGGATAAACATTAAAAGTATCCAAGAGTCACTCTGGTTAAAAGGGGGTTTTAACATGTATACAAAATGTCAGCTTTTTTAAGCTTTGTAGATGTCAGAGGTGGCCAGTTGCTTCAGGCTTTTTATATTACACAAAGCGGGTGGTGTGTGAAAGATGTCCATCATACTTCAAGTTATAACAATCTACCTTAGACAGGAACGAAGTTTGATTGGCATTTGACATCATTTCCTATGACCTATGCTCAGATAACATGTTTAGTCACACAAAAGATTAATGCATTTTTAGGCCATAAAATGCTACTTAATATGATTGATCCATAATGGAAATAACAACAGAATAGACAGAATTTTTAAATGATGATTTAATATGCAAAGACAGCAGAGCAGGTCTTCAGTATCACTCAACTTTCCTTCCTAACATGCTGTAGGACAGCATTAAACCCAGATAATATCCCAAACCATTTAATGTCCCAAAGATTGGCTTCATAGCCTTGAGGACAAGTGACTATGTCACTCTATTGAAGGGACCCCTAAAAATGAATACAGCAAAGCTAAGATAAGAAGACAGTGCTAAACAACCCACTGGGAGTCCATTACGGGTTTGCAGCTGTACCGCGTATTTCCCTGCCTCGAACGAAATGGGCCAAATGGTAATGGGGTTCAGGCTGCAGGGACCCTCCGAAACACGAGCTGAGGTGGAAGTCTGAGAGACGGCCCCGCCCGCCGCTGACGGTGTCTATGCGGGCGGTTAATGGGGGCCTCAGGGACCCCAAGGCTCCGGTTTCACTGGGCTAAACGGACCGCAGCTGCGCAGCAAAAAAAACCCCGGACAACTGTTGCGGGCACAGACAAGGGCGTCGCTGTGCGTGTGTGTGTGTGTGTGTGTGTGTGTGTGTGTGTGTGTGTGTGTGTGTGTGTGTGTGTGTGTGTGTGTGTGTGTGAAAGGCCCATACACACACACACACACAGTCCTGAGGGGGGATTAGGGCTGGTCTCAGGGCTTTGATACCCTGCGCTGAGCATCGGTCCCATTTACGAGCGGGACCCGGGTAGGTCTCTCTGAAGTCCCTCCAAAAACGCTCGGGAGGAAAGAAGCTGCAGTCGCCCCCGTATTCATTCCCCGGCACATGCGGCCTGCTCGTCACAACAGGACATTAAATTAACCCTCCAGAAAAAATATAGCCCACTATGGCACCGTACACAGTTGTGGCGTGACTAGACTTTAACAGTTTTCCTTTCCTTTCCTTTCCACATCGAAAGTCAAACCACCTGCGATGAGAGGTTTCTGAAACGTTCATATTCACAGTGATGACTTACACCACGACGTAATGTCAATTTATGATGATGTACAGATTAATGTCAAGCCACATCCTGCTGGAGTTAGCAAACAGTAAATGCCATTTGTGATCATTTGCACATGCAGAATACAACAATCAAATGCAACAAAGGCAAACAAAGTAACCGCACTGAAAACTTGTGTTCCAGCAAGCACCATCACAAACAACACTCAAGGCCGCTCTGTGAAAACTGACCTAATTGGAGCCAGAAACTGATGTCACATTTTTAAGGGACCCCAAGGAAAGTGTTTAGCTGGCCGTACCAAGCACACCAAGTCAGTGACCCTTGTGAGGCCCATTAGAGATGCCTAGCATGTCCAACCAACCACTTAGCCCTGGATTTAATTTCCTCTCACAGTACTCCAGAACTCCAGGCTCCTATTAAATGCATGGTGTGTGCAAGCAGCATGGCGCCCATTTTGTGAATTTCAGTCAATGAGCCAGAATCACCAGTTCCAGTCCAGTTTTGTGTACTCATTAATCTGGCCATTTGCGTACACCTTATTGCAGTGCCTTGTGAATACTCAAGAGGTGTCAAGGGGTTCAAATGCTATGTAGCCTGCTATTTACTCCCAGTTAAATCATTGATTTTGAATGTTAAAGTAACAGTGCTGGCCAATACACTACACATAAAAACATCAGAAGGAGAGAATTTACAAAAAACAAACAAATAAAAAACCCATTTATTTAAAAAAAAAAAAAAAAAACTCAACAAGCAGGAACCAGCATTGACAAACCAGCTCAGTTCAAATGCAGTCACACATCTGCATTTAATCCCAGGCTAATTAAATAGGTGTGGTTTGTAGGCCAATGGCTAGCTTCACACATTCAAACACACTAAATGATAACTACAGGTATCTGGACTGCAATGGATTTGATTGAAAACAATTGACTATGTTTAAATTCAGGAAGTGGGAAATGAGGATCTTCGAATGTAAAAAATATTTAATATTTACAACATTTGTTATCAAAATAGAACAAGTACCAACTCCTGTACCCATGCGTTTTTTAAATCAACACAATCAAATAACAGCATAAGTAAATATTCATTTTTTAGTGTCACATACAAGTATTTCTCCAAAAGTAAATCCTTTAATCAAAGGGCAGTAACCCCAGGAAAAGATCTGGCTGGACTTCAGAAGCATTAATAAGCTCTGTTAAGGTAATCTACTCGGTGCATTCTTGGTACAGCCTACCAAAAACACTTTCCCAAGGTTCCATTCTCTGATATCCATGGCTTTCATTTTAATGCTTATTAAATTGTATTAAAAATAATTTCAACCTCTGAAATATAAATGTATAATAGTAATAACAGGGTAAGCCAGTCAGAATATTTGACAGAAATTTCCCTGGTGCGCTTTCAAAGAGACACATAAGTGCGACTGATTTCCTCGCTGCCCCGATCTCCTCCCTTTGCCATCTGCTTTAAATATCATGTCCCCGGCTGAAGGTTAATTCAAGGGCCTTGATTGGAGTTGCAGCTTGCTGCGTCTTTGGCCAGGTTCCTGCCGGGGCCAATCAAAATAATCCAAAACTTCCGCGCCACATTTCTCTATCCGGGAGCAGGGTGGTAGGCGGGAGGGTCTGGGGGCGGGAGGGGACGGCGCAGTAACGGTGATCTCAGCGAGTGACCGTACGTGACAGATTTGCCTGTATTTAACTTATCATTCTAATCCGTTTACTTTGGTGGAAAAAAAGGAAACTCTGGCTTTTGATTGATGCTGGTGAGCATGAGCCACTCAAAGTAAACACAGCTGCCATGCCAACCTCCCACAACCCCCGTCCCCCCCCCCAACCCGCCTTTCACCTGGCATATTCAGCTGTGCTCTGTTAGTCCAATCAGCCGTGCTGGAAGACCTGGCCTCTTCTTCTGCCTGACAAAGGGAAACGGGGGTGTCCTGCCTCAATGAGCTGGTTCTCTTAGGGACTCTTAACAGAACGTTTTGTGTTGGGCATTTGAGGCAAGACTGAGATGTTGCCCTCGCTCACGCTTTTTTTTTTTTTTTTTTTAATTTCTTACACAACTGCATTTCAGTGTGTAACATTACTTTGTTCTTTGTGTCTGTATACAACCATGTTTTTATCACTTTTTCATGGTTTACTCCTTCTGTCCCAGGGTCAGCTCCTTTGAAAAGAGGAAGCCAGCGGACAGATCCGAAGGGCCACGTTGCCATTAAAAAACACAGTTAGTCAGAAATGCGTAGTGGACCCAGGTGAAAGTTACGTGGGCCCAGCCTTACTCCCCTACTTGAGCTGTAAAATGCCAATGATGTTTATATTGAGTAAATACACCAAAAATGGCTAAATAAGGGTGTATGTTTTTAGTTTTGCTTGGAATGATACCACAAACAGTCTGAAAAGGCATATGTCCAAATAACTTTTTAAATAAAACACTACTCAGAGAAAGCTGACAAGCCACCGATAACATTACATTATATCATTGTCATTTCGCAGGCGCTCTTATCCAGAGTGACTTACGTACACGTAGGTTACAGTCCATTTATACAGCCAAATATTTAGTGAGATATTTCTGGGTTAAGTACCTTGCCTAAGGGTAGAACAGCAGCACCCTGGTAGGAAATTGAACCAACAACCTTTTAGTTACAAACCCTGCTCCTTACCGCTACACCACACTGCTGCCTAATAACAGCTCAGAACAGAGTCCCAGCATCATCAGTTATCTTCAGTGCTGATCTATAAACAGTAACAAAGTATTTCAATCCATTTTAGTCAATAATTGAAGGCCAAGTATTGACTTACACTGACATTTTGCTCTGCTTATGCCCCAGCCTCAGTAAAGCTGGGTCAGAAACACAGTTTAGTGGAACAACAGATTCAGCCCTTTCATACATAACCAGTCAGTCCCTGTGTCACATCACCAAACACTCCACCAATCGGTTTGACGGTTTATGCGAGGGTGTGGTTAGTTATCAGAGGGCCCATAAAAGGTGTTTCATTAGACATGTAGTGCTATACAGTGTAATATGATTTTTTTTTCCTTTTAAAACTCACCATGATACATTGTTAAACCCTGAAATTTCCCAGCATGCTCCCTGGGGGAGCGTATCTGACCTGCACACTTCAAGCGATAGGTGTAGACTGCAAAGGAGCCATGTGACAGGAGAGGAAGGAGCAGGAAATGGCTGTTGTCAGAGCTCTCCAAGGGACTTGCTCTGCGCATGGAACTATACAACACACTTAACTCAGAGACTGCACTCTGATTCAGAGATGATCACAGAGGATGTTTTTGTGCCAAAGGGAAAGACTTCAGCCAAAACCTGATTGCTGTCACATACCTGGTCCCTGTGTTTCAATGTACAGACACATGTTGCTCAACCACTCATGTATATGTGTGCATTTCCAGACCTTAGCTTTGGGGTATAATAAGGAGAGTTTATGTCCTGTATGTGTGAAACTGGAGTTTGGACACTTGACTTTCAATTTATCTCCAGAACTGACTGATTTGAAATGGAATTGACCTCAACACTGACCAGTACTGAGCAGATAAACTGCAAAGCCTAACCGTAAGGTCCCTACCAGAACTAGCACAAACCATTTTGATTTTCAGGTGCCTAGCGACCACCCTGGGTCAGTAGGCTACAGTGAAAGACATGAGCTGATGTATGCGACACATTTGTGATACAGAGAGGCATAGTGGCATGTTCCAAGGTCAATGAAATCCAGCACAGCTTCAAGCTGCTGCTAGGAGTCATCTCAGTGTCAAGTAATTCACACTTCTGTGCTTTGAGAGTAAAACTTTCACACAGCTATCTGTCACCGTGAAAGAATGTGCAATTATCAAAAATCCAGTCAAAGAAAAAAAACGGGGTTCTGTTACCTTAATCCTGTAGTTCGAACGCTTCTCCATTTGGGAATTCAATCTAAATTGCTTTCGGCAGCTTGAAACAATTTAAGCCTTGAGCAGGTTTGGCTCACACTTGCCGGGGCGAAAACCTGCCTTTGGTTTGTAGGGTCATAATAGCCCCCACCCCCCCAACCCCACCCAGCCGTGACAGATGACATCTTAATGATGGTCATTAGGGATTTCAGATTTTAAAATCCCAACACCGCACACACCTGACACATGGAAAGAGAGTGTGGCATTACAGTGACCGCAACACCTCTAACTGAAATTCATCCGCACCTAAATAATAAAAAGTCACATAAGTTGTTGGGGCTTTCTGGGTTTTTTTTCTGCTGCAGTGATGAAATATGGAGTTTGTTTGGGAGAAGTGGCTGTGACTGTGGAGGAAAGGGGGATCGTTTTACAGGCGGGATTTTGCCAGCCATTGTTGTGTTTCTTGGCAGGGTCAGACAGAGGCGGCGGTTCCGCCGTCGGATTTGGGCTGCGGTCGGGAGACATAATAACGGCACCGAGGCTGTGCTGTGTGGCCCGTCGGAACAAAACGGCGGGGCTCCCAATGCCCGACTTTAACGGAGGGTTACCCGAAATAAGCGACAGAGGGGCGGACGTCTCTCTCCCCGCAGCAACGGTGGGCGTGAGGAGAGAGATTTGAGAGATTCTGCTCCCTGAAAACAACGGAATCAGACATAAGCACTGAGCTCAGATTGTGAACGCCCAAGACCGTGCGTTCGCTTCAACATTCGAATAACAAATGGGGTCTGTGGGCCTGTAGCAGGTATACGTTTTTGGGATATAGATTTTGAAGTCTTTTACGTGTGCGTTTCAGCGTTTCTCTTGCAGTTAGCTTGTTTCTTTGTAGTTTGCTGACTTCCTGTCTTTACACTCCGGCCCATGAGTAAACAAAGACAGGTGTCCCTGTCCATCAGGGTATCTTTCCATTTGTCCCGGAGAGAGATGGTACACTGTTCCCCACAAAGTCCTCCAGCTCTGCTGTTAAGACACGCCATACTGACCTGCAGTGTGAATGGCTCCGCTTTATGACGTAAGACGCTCTCAATTTCCCCCATCAAACACAGCATTTGGTGAGATCTGCCCGGCAACCAGCCTGACCCGATGCACGCGGTTTGGGAGGCTCGCATTAGAGGAGTTTTTGTTTATGGGAGTTGCATGGTGGAGGTTGCAGCCGTTTATCGTGCAGCTCAGATCTGATACGTTTTCATGAGTCAGAATACACTTAAAAAGCACGTTCATTATGGCGCATCCCTGTGTATACTCTGCCGGTCAGGAGCGCAGCGCGTTGTCAGAACGTGCTATTTAAAATCGGCGAATTTATAGAAACATTGAACCATCTGCTGCAGGCTTGTTTATTTTTATCCCTCCGCTCTGTGCAAACCGTGTCTGTTGCAAACCCTTTAATTATAATAAGAAATAATGTTGTTTTTATTGCTACCAGCTGGGACTACTTGCCACTCCCAAACACAAACAGGGACATATTACAATAATAACATGGTCACGGTCACAGAATAGCTACAAACATCTTTTTCCCTTTTACCTTTGCCCAAGTCATTAGCAGGCCTGCAATTAACGATGACATGTGTTTTTGTGGTCGCTCATTGTCCCTGCCTGATGGCTGTGGGCTATTACCCACTGCTCTGTGGACAATGTGTCTTCTTTTCATATGATGTTACTTCCGTTTGGAAACTGTGGTTTTAACACCCACAAGTGAGCAACAGCCGTGATGGGAGTCTGTGTGACACATTGAGACCTGGCCATGCCCACTCTGATATATTTCAGTTCAATACAAGTTCATTTTATTCATCCAAAATATGACCCTACCAGCTGACTAGAGGTTGTGAAAATTGTGCACCAAATGAGTTCTGAGTTCTGCTCAGAGCTTGCTTTAGGTACTGTGTGTGACCCCCTGTGGATAAAAACTCTGACTGTGTGTTTTGTTCTTCTAGGTATATGAACGGAAATCTACTAAATTTGTAGCCTGGGGAAATCATGGAACAAAACCTGCAGGCACTGGGAATCTCTTCCCCGGCATGCTTTAGGTCTGCCACACTCAGAATGCCTTGTACTGGAATGACACACAGGCAGGCAGCAAGGCTGGAAGGCAACTCTCCAATGATCTGCTACAGCACCCGCACAGTCACCAGACACTGATGCAATCTGACATTTCACCAAAATAAAAGGACTACATTCTGTTTGTAGCATCCCCATCTGAAGCATTGTCACATCCACCACTGTCTAAGATTTGACCTAAATCTTTCTGCATCTTTGAGATGGGCCAGCTTGGAGACTCAGCTGGCATGTGCACTGAGAGTCTCTCTCTCTCTCTCTCTCTCTCTCTCTCTCCCTCTCTCTCTCCTTCCCTCTCTCTCTCTGGCCAGTGTTCACTGTTCCATTCTGAGTGTGTTGTGTCACATGACCACAGTGGGGGGACAATGACCATCACTGCAGGCCCACTCTGTGAGATGGTCTCTCTCTCTCTCTCTCTCTCTCTCTCTCTCTCTCTCTCTCTCTCTCTGCTCAGCCTGAGGACACTGGCAGCAAGGTTTCCTCCACTAAAATAGTTCCGCCCTGTGGCATTTTCTGGCTTGGCTTAATCCAATGCCGTGTTACACATTCTTTGTGTTAACTCAGTGTGCGCCTGCTTTTCACAATGTCTTTGGATGACAATACAGCAGAACCATCTTCTTGCACGTGCAAACCCAAATACACTGTGCATGCGCACACATAAATGTGTACGCACATATGCACATATATGCTCGAATGCACGCGCACACACACAATCACACACAAACACGTCGACACAAACACACATTGTAAATCTCTGCAAAACAACAGTGTTAAAATTGTTATAACTATCAAAAACTTCTGGGGAACATATTAAATGCAAAATGAAATGTTGAACAAGCAAATCCTTTACACAGAAAAAAATGAACATATTCCATCCTAAAAAGAATATTGTCGAGGTGTAACAGAGAGGCATGGTTCCAAACAAGTCAAAAGCCAGTTTAAACTGCAAATTTACTAGTATTACTATTAACATCCTGTTGTTGATTTATTGGCTTTTATATCTGCATAGTAAAAAATATGGGTCATGTTTCAACATTAGTTCTACTCTTAAAATATTTCAGTACAAAAATGATACACAAGGAAAGTTATGGTATTCAATGCTAAGTTAAACAAACAAGCAAGAAAACAACAATAAAAAAAGTCTGGCAGCCTATTATACTTATTTTTTCCCTCTAATGCCAAACTTTGCTCTCTTCTTTCTTTCTTTCTTTCTTTCTTTGCCCATTTATCTTTCACTTTATTCAGTCTAGCTATCTCGTGCACTTTTATCACTTGTTTCTTTTGTATAAACAGGAGTATTGGCGTCATTTACGCTGGGGACGTTGTGGACATGTCCCCACCACTTTTTGAAAGCCTTTAGCTAGTTGAACCCGTCGTTGTCCCCAGCACTTTTCAAAGCAAACTGACGCCCATGAACAGGAGTGAAAATATATTGTTTCCATACTATAAAAGTTTGATTTATATCCTCTGAGTTCTTTTTTTACTTTCCCTTTGATAATGCAAAGTTGACATCCAGATACGAATACATGACAAAAGTTGACATGACATGACATTACTAGGAGTGTAAAAAGCAAGCATTATCAGAAAATGTTTAATCGTGTTTAAAATAGCCTGCTCCTATCACACTTGGAAACAGTCTCTTCTTTTTTGCATCTTAAACATTCTGTAAAATAACAGCTGGACTTTTACTGGAGTAACAAAAGTTGGGCAACTCGCTGAAACGAACAACTACAGAGTCCCAAAGACATATGGAAAAACACCACATCTGCTGGATTAAACTCTCCTCTAAAGCATCCGATTCTACCTAATATGTCACGCGCTGCTCTGAATTATTATGCAATTGTGTTAGTGGGTCCAAGTAAGCAGCACTGGAACAAAATTTTTAAGGAACAAAATGGGAAACTCGTTTGTTTAGGTCACTACGAATAGACAAAATCTGATCGATTATCCAGTGATCCAATCGATTTGATTATCTGCCGTTAGAATGTACAATGTCCATGCAGGAATGGTTGGTGATGAAATCTCTGAGAATAAAGGGTTTTTTTTATTAACTGACTGTCACATGCACTACTGCAGAAGTGGTTAGACATGCTCCACCTGTTCCATTTTGTCCCAGAAAAGTTGTAGCTTTCTCCTTGTTTACTGAAGGACTGACCCAGGTTTGGACAAATAAATAAATGATTACTCAGATTTTGAGGGAATATATGTTTCTTCCGTGCAGTACATCGTCAATAATGACAACTGAAGTTGTAAGGATGACAACGTTTTGATATTTCATAAATCTTATGGACTTGCGTCGTTATACATTTCATGTACGGTTTGTATGAGACGTTTCATGAACTACTGAATAAAAATGTACACGGTGAGAGCTGCCTCTCGGTGTGAAACTGCTACTATACACAAAACACCGAATATAATTTGTAGTAATTGAACATTGGTGAAGTTGAAAACAGCGCGCACCCGCACCACTAACTTCAGCGTTTTTTGCTGGATTGCTCTCGATCTCTCACAATAGTTGTCAAGGAAACAAAGTGCTACCGTTCCCATTGATGATTCCACTTCTAACATTAATTCAGAATTCTCTACTTGTGCCTGTTAGCACAAAGTCACCTATAACGTCCAGGTAAAGGGAAAGCGTACCCCGTTCTATTTCCTATCATACAAACGATTTCAGAGGAAAGGTACCAGTTTTCCGCTGAAGTTTGAGTAATCAGCACTTTAAATGCAACAACAACATAACCAATTGATATGCCAAAAACATCCGCGTAAACGCGCAGATGCAGTCATCAGGATGGTTTGTTGTCCATAATAAACACCAATTAATGTAAACCACGTGAAGAAATCAATGAAAGATCTTTAACTGATAAAAAAATTATACACTGGCAGCAGACACAGCAAAGAAAAATGAAATCTTACCTATTCTATGCAAATAGTTGCGTCCTTTCCAGGCTCATTGGATGCCCTATCCCCCGCGCCTCTCACAAGTTAAAGTTCCTCGACACCGCAGGTTAACGACAGTTTTCCCAGTGAGAGATTCCCACCCACTGTATGATATCCCCGTCTGGAGCGGAAGAGACGCGGGTCCCGTCAGGAAAGTGGAGAAAGAGGTCAGATCTCTCGAGCGTTGTGGCAGCGCGCAGACGACGTCCGTAGAGGGTAGCAGCTCGGGCGCATCCCACGAGCTGCAGGATGGTGGGAATGAACTTGTTCCAAAGCGAGAAAACACGAGCACAATCCTTGCCGTGACCTCATCCCAGCCCTAGCCAATCGGACGGGCATCTGTTTTGAAAAGTTTTGAAGAAACTCTTCCGTGCTGGTTGCACTTAAAGAATGTCCATTGTGTACTAACAGATATGTTGAATAATATATTAATGTAGGCAGTTGTCGTTACTTGGTACTTTGCTTAAAACTATCTAACTAAAACGACCTTGGTAACTCAAATGATTTGCCTAAAATTGAAAGTGTCATGAAAACTCAAAACTTAAAATAAAAAAAACCCAAAACTTAAAATCTGTATAAAATATTCAAGAGTGATGTGTAAAAATGTTCATGATTAGGGGTTAACTTGTTTTGCATAAGTCTGCAGGCTACGCATTTTTCTTCAAACTGTTCAACTATCGTGCTGTAACCTTCTCGTACCAAACTACGCATCGTCTCCTGCAGTATCCATAGTTTACTCGCGCCTGCACGCGCTACAACGCTTTGTGGTTTTGGCGCCATCTACCTTTAAAAGCAGTAGTCTTACTTACATGATAATCAATGCGCAAATGCCACCGGTGAAATTTTTACCTGCACTGTAAATCCCTCAGTATTATTTATACATTAAATGTCAGGTGTAGTCATGCTGACCCAGAGTATGACTCCAAATCCATTAGTGTCATTGTGAAAAGGCCACAGTAAAATGTTTTGAAAAATGTAATATCCAATTAATTAACTTGTTTCTGAAATTTCTTTTGTTTCACGCTTAATATGAGAGGGATGTGAAGCTGTTTTGCTAACACACAACTGCTGGTTTTATCCTTCGGATGAGATGACAAAGGTAACTGGAACAGTACTTGCTCAAGAGCGCCCTCATGTCTGTCTACGGTGTTAGAGGATTTTAAATTTCACAGGACCCTTTACCTGCACGTCAGATGACATACCCCACTAAATGATATAATGACATCAAACGTTCAAAATTGACCCTACGATTTTTTTTTTTGACCAATCAGACCATGGATGGCATCTCGCAAACTAATACCTTAGTCACATTGGAAACCATTGAGATGTGGTTTTAGACTCCTGTACCAGACTAAGGTAGCTAGACATCCCCATATGTACAGTATGTAATGAATACTCTGCACTCGCTTCTTGTAAATATTTACTTGACCACCAGCTGTGATTCAATTATTTTCTTTTTTCTTTGCTTGATAGGACCCCATGTGCTGTCATTACTTTTTTTAATTTATCTTTTTGTAATGCATAATATCAGACATTTCAATCTTCATTTCACGTTATTGAATATTTTATACTGTTGAGCCCTTTTATCAATGCATTGTTTGCAAATGTCATGCAAAAATGAAAAACTACATTAAAAAGCTAGTCACAAAAATGGCAGTTCAGATCACCTTAGGAGCAGCACCAGCTAATTCCATTGGCAGCCCCCTGCCACTCAATTACACATGTTGTGATTGCATGAGAGTTTGTGTATGTATTCATGAAAGAGAAAAAAAAGAAAACAGATCAGAAACGGACATAACAGACAAAACATGTGTTCTGCAGCTGGTCAGAAGGTGTGGAGAACCTGGCATGAATCCATGGGTTGTGGCACAGCAGGACACTTCTGTTTAATATTAGCTTTGCTTTATTTGAGTGCCAGGATGAGCTGAAGGGTTATGCACACTACATGAATAGGACAGCATGATGCTGACTCTAGTATTGGGTTGAAAACCTGTACACTTTTTTTTTTCTAAATTACCACATTTATCTAGGGTGTTTCTGTACAGGCCCCAATATCAACCTGCCCCATCACTAAGAGCACGACTCTAGGCATTGTTTGAGGGTTAGACGGATCAACACTACAAGCCTTGCGCGTGCTTTCTTCATTTTTTAATTTGAGGTGGAAAGACAGCCCACAGTCCTCTGCCATTTCTCGGCGATGTCGCAGTTTAGAGGACGCATTGCCAGACGGTCCCGCAGTCCCTCGTCTCTCGTTTTCTTGGCGCTGGGCGTGTTTTCGGCAGGGCAGTGGACTCCAGTCGTGACACCTGGAGACAGAGAAGGGCACCTGAACACTCTAGCGTAGTCAAACAGCATTCCGGTGTGTGTTCCCGCAAACGAGAAGATGAAATTGAGCAAGAGACAGTAACCTGTTTCCTAAGTAAAAGGATCCTCTTCTCCTCTGGACTCAGACTTGACTACATTTCCCATAATACCACCTGTTTTTAAATGACAAAACAGTCCTGGTGAGCAATAATACACTCCAGCACATTGGGTTGCTGAGTCTGTGTAGGTTTGTATATCTTTGGACAGCCGAAGTTTGAAGATGGATCATGTCCAGGAAAACCCACTCTATTGCCTTGCTGATTGGTTTTCCTGATGTTTACAGAGATGGTCTCTAATCACAAAAGCCCTTCACACTCTCTGAAGTGCAATGCCACACATCATTTACACAATTAATCATATCCTTTAATGGAAATAATTAATTGTCCTGTTTATTTATCTGTCATTTTGTGTAAAATGTCTAGACAGGTACGCAATAGAGGATCAGTAATATTAAATTACTTCATATTTGATTTGTTATCATGGTGACATTCTGTTACTCTCGATAAATAACACTCTTACTCAGATTGGGTTTTGTACAAACCAACGTTCCACTTGTGTTTATTTCATTAAATGTTGCTACCAACTGTAGTATCACCTCAGCCAATCTCTTTTCTTTCTCTTAAATTCAGCAGCAGCTTAAATTTATATATTTTAAGTGAGAATGCTCTTTCACGAGACCTTGCCGGCATTACAAACCAACAAGCAGCTGTGTACCACTGGGTTTCTTGTGTTGAATCTGTGGTGTGAACTATCTAAGAACATGGTAATAAATGCCTTAGGCAGCATTCATATTAACCTCTCAGCTGCATCCAGGGAATGGTTCTAATAGCTAGACTCTGTGAAGGTAGGACACAGTTCTCACTTACAAGACAGTCAGTGCATTCACTTCAAGGTGCCTAGTAAAGTCTCATTTTACAAGACTATTTTGCTGTTACCTTGTACTGAAAGTTTCAAACCATTGAACTGAACGTTAGGTACGCTGCATAGTACAAGGACAATACAAAGCTGAAGCGAGCACAGGGCCATTATAATAATGTATTCTCATAAACATTGCATTCTTTTGTGACCTTATAGATCGGTATGTTTGTACCTTCATCAGGGTCACCTTGCTGAAACACTGAAGAAACACAGGCGTCATAAATTAAATGAAAAGATCTGGGGTTTTTTTTGGTGGGAATAAATGGGCTACTACTTTTCCTTGGCTGTTCAGAATCTCGTTACAGCACCCAAGAGACCAATGATGCTGCTGGCTAGCCTCTCATAGATTCTGTGAGGCTTCAAAATTGAATAATTAAGCCTCAGGGATTCAGTGAAGCTGCACAATGAATTCCCAAGATTCTGTTCTCTATGTGTGATGTCATATGTATGATGAGGCCCAGGGGAACAACCTCCCTCCCTTTCTTGTGCGTTTTAACTGACCCCAGAACAGCTGCTTACTCACCTGGATCTTCACACCCAACACATTCAGTCTGACCACAAGTCGACACAAAGTCTGGCTGTATACCTCTCAAGCAAGTCTGGCAGTTAAGCACCATTGATTGACAAGACAAAAAAAACACACATACATCAAATAAAATTATCAAAGCAAACTTGTCTTACCATGTGATATTATCTCTTGTCTCATTATGAAATACACAATTGCTGTCAAACAGAACTCCATTAATATTCTGATACAGTTGTTCCCTATGAATTTAGGTATTCTAACTGTGTCTTAATACCATACTCATATTAATAATGGCACAATTCACATCCTTCTCATGCTTTATTCAAGACACTTATTGTTCAGTGCCTTCAAAAAGATATGGTTGATCATTTCAATTTTTATATTCTCACTTTCCAGCAGTTCTCCTTTATCACAGCAGTTTAGTAATTTATTTTAGTATGGCCAGGGTTTGTTACAAAGTATCTTAACATTTAGCATCATAAGCTGCCCAGAGTAAGGTTTGTTACAGCAATTTATAACAACACATCCATTTTGGTTTGTTGCATTTTGATCAATCAAGTTTTGATTAATTTGTGATGACTCAAAGTGTAAGATTACATAAAAGACATACATCGACATTATTTCCAAGTGCATTTCAGTTTATGTGGTTCTTTTGCTGCAAACCATTATGTAATACTACAAGCTATTTCGCTTTGCTTCTGTAAATTTACTGTCAAGAATGAAGTCAGATATACCTGTATTTCAGTGGTGTCTCCAATCTCCTCTAACTGTGTGACTAGGTCCTCAAATGCATGTTGAGGGAAGATTTGACGTCCCCAGCACTGGAAACTGTCCAAAAGGGTGCGCAGGTCTTCTGCCTGGACAGAGAGGAGACAGGAACATGTCTGTGTGAGAGAACAGAAGTTCAGATTCACTGTGAGGGGAAAAATCGCTCTGAAACCCAGACAACATCTTTATTTACAAGAGAGAACAGAGACCAGAGAAACCTTGGTGCATATTTTGGATATATTTTCAGTTGGGCCTTTCAGAAACAAAGTGGTATGAGCATATGAGCAAATCTTCACTCCAAAGAAGAATTTCCCAGTGGAAACACTTCTGTTTGAAGGAGTTTGCATCCTCATTTACACATTAAAAGCAACTGTTGGTAGTACCCCTGTTGATGACATTACTGGCCTTTGACTTCATGGAAGGTGACCAATCTAACCAAACTTGTAAAAGGCAGCCAGCCAGGGTCCATCATCCTTTGTGGGTGAACACATGGCCTGCAAAGCCAAACTGTTGCACCTGCATAATATCTACTTAAATGTGCGGTCTAACCTACTGTCCGACAAATCACTGCTGGGGATTAAACCTTAAAACCCGCACAGTCCGCGGAGTTGTGCGACAGTCACATTAACATACGAGATGCTATCTTAGAACCGTCTAGGGGCTTTCTGTAATCCGGTTAAAACGTGTGGGGTTATTTTTATTTTGGTATCAAGCAGAAGGTTTCACTTTCTTTTTTCTTGGGGAGAAAGGTAAGTCTGTAGACCTGGACCTGGCAGCTGTAAGTGCAGGAGCAGCGGGGGATTAACATAGGCAAGGCCTCGGTATTGGCTGCCAATCAGCAATGCAGAGCTTACTTCATTTCGGCGGTCACTTACGCACTCAGGGAATTAGAGCAAAGTTAAAATTGATTCGCACAGCCACGCATCCCTTTTTAAAAATGTGCAGCACACTGTGTTTAATGTACAATAATCCACGGTACTCTGCTTCACTTACCTTACATGGTGTAGACTGAGGTCACCTAACAAGGTGGCCCTGGGCGCTACCTGAATAAATTACTGCACAGTCCTGCGCAGGTCAGTAGTCCCAATGCAACAGACAGGCTCCTATAATCACACTGGGGTACAGCTGCATTTCAAATAAAAATGCAGTTTCTTCCTCAACTGCTTTCTTGCAATAAATTTGCATACCGGTCTTACTTGGTGCAATTCTTGCAAGCTGATGGACCTACAGTGAAGTTGCACCAGTACATATCCATGCAAAAATGTAACACGGGACTGGAAAGACTGCAGCAATACTCTGAGATGCAAGTAAATATCTGCTGTATGTCCAACTGTGTGAACACAAGGACAGAGGTAGAGGCCTCAAAAAACACAGACCCCATAATACATAAAATGAAATGTACAAAAGCAAACACATTGCCATTGAACTATGTGGCACATACACCTGCGTTGCAGTGTGGCCTTGTGGTTAATGGATTTGGCTGGAAACCAGAAGCTTGCAGGGTCAACTCCCAGGTGGAACACTCACAGTTGTGTCCTTGAGCAAAGCATCCAAAACTACCTCAGTGGAACTGTACAGACAGATAACACATAAAGTGTGAGATATGTAAAGCTACCAGGCAAATGAAAAATGTAATACTGAGGTGCTATTTAAGGAAAGTGGTACACATGCCTCAGATGTTGTTTCCGTGGTTATTAGGGCACCTGGTTATGACGACAGCAGTAAAGAAAGGCTCTGGACGTGCCATCTGGACTTCCTGTCCAGCAGACATATGAAGTGCTGAGATTACAGGTAGATTAGCCATAACATCCGAGGATCAACACACATTCATTGTCAAAACAGCTGCACGAGCATTAATGTTCACGAAAATCCCAGCCAAAGAGATTATCTATGACCCAGAATACCACCCTCTCTCTCCCTCTCTCTCTCATCCACACACACGCACCTTCATACACACACAAAGTTTTTTTGTTCTGGCCCTCTGAATTCTACATATTGGTCTGTGAGATATATATTGATAATGCACATGAAACATACACTTACTCCAGGCAAACTGACACATAGTAATGCTCTACCTTCATGCTGGATTCAGTTATTTGAAATCCAAAAAATGTCAAAATTTGTGGCATGCTGTATTTATAATAATAGCTGTTACTGCCATTTTTATATTCAATTTCACCTACATGCTACATGCAGGAATTTTTACAACATTTTAACATAATATTTGATATTATGATATTGACAATAATGTTTTACTTAAAGGCAACCATTTGAAGCATTTTTCATTTTTTTTACATTCATTGTTTGCTGTAATATGCTGTTGAAATTGCTTATTTGTAGACATAAAATGCACAGTCTTGGAAAAATATGATCCTTTCAACTTAAAACTTATGACAATTGTTTACTCACCATAATTAATTTTAATATTAAGTCTGAATTCTTCATAAACATTCTGTTTATATAAATTCCACAAACTGATATTATATCTGTTTATAATTATTTAATTGTTTCTATCAGTATACATTTCATTGTTCACACTTTGGTTTTAGCTACCTGTTTCACTTACCTCATGGCCTTGCCCTTTGAAAGAGACGTTTTCAAAAATATTACACAGGGCAGAAATGCCATTTTTTGACAGAAGCCTGTAAGAGCACAATAGAGAACAATTCAAACAGGAAATGTACTTTCATTTGCTGCAGTTCCAACTGACCAAAGACAGCATACATGCAGTTACTAAGGTAATCCTATAGATGGCAGAACAGTCTAATGAATCTCCAACCATGGCAAACCAAGGCTTTATAATAGTTTTTCTTTTTAAAATTGTTCTTCAACTGTATACAATGTATATAATTGTATTGGCTTCCCTTGCCTAGTCAGGTTGCACAAGTTAACTTGTGGTAGGGCTTGAATAGTGTTATGCTCACACTCACTGGTCTAGGAGTGTTGTTAGCCTGGTCTGACACTGTTGCTCATTCAACTTGAATGGATACAATTCTGTTCTTTTGTGCTGGAAGTTGCTCTGGATAAGAGCGTCTGCTAAATGAATGTAATGTAATTTAACGTAATGTAATAACAACGCAACTACTTTGTCAGTTACAGTACAGGTACCAAGTGTTACTGACTTGTCCATGTCCAGTGCGATGTTCTGATTGGTCCGCGTCGTCATGGGTCTCTCCTCCATCTGGCTAAGGAGAAGCCCACCAACCTTCTCATCTGGAAAGAGAGGAAGAGTTTCTATCATCTCTAATATTTAAATCTTCTAAAGGCTAAAACTATCTCCTACTAAACTATCAAATAAAATAAAATAAAAATTGTAATGGTTTAACACACTCATTAGCTTTGCCTGCTAGTTTGTACCTTGCCTGGCCAACCTTTGGAACTTTGTCATGCAGTGCTTCTAATATTGCTAACTCTGTATGGCTATTTGCTTGTGTTGCATTGTACCTCACTTTGGATGAAAGCATCTGCCAAATGAATAAATGTAAATGTAAATGTACAGGTACTGTAATATTAGGGCTGCTGTCAGGGAACTAAAGCAGACCCTGCGTGGGAATCTGGAAAGTTTTTGAGCCAGTTTTTGAGTTTTGACACAGTTTTAGGTTCCTACAAAAATGACATGTTCATACATGACATGCATATTTCAACTATTTGCCTAATTGATTGTGATGCTGTTTTACTGTATATGAGAGATACATGGATAGACCCTTACAAAAAGATTAACTTTAAAGCATGAAATTCAAAATCTAATGATATTTATATGACTTCAGTATCAAAATATACTCCGTGCATTTGAAAATACATATATTATTACTACTTCCATGTGCATAATTGTACGAATGTATTCAAAAATATGTTGTAGGATTGCAAGCATGTCATTTAACTTATTTACAAAATTGCACGTACGGTGTAAAAGTTGCAATGCTGTCATACATGTACATATAATTACTATAAATGCATAAATAAATACAAAAATATTTATATACATGACACTAATGTTACTTATTTCACAATACACAGACAGGCAGACTGTCTGTGTCTGTCTATGTCTTGGAATGCATACAAATGCTTTTTTTGTATTTCAGCAGCGTACGGCCCCTACCCTCCTCGCTTGGCAGACTGTGGGCAGACGAGCTTGATGTTCCCGTGCGTCTCCTTGGAAACTGAACAGAAACTGGGGATATCGGAGGAGGAAACGGTGCACGGTATTCCTCATCCTCAATGTCTTCAAAGCGAGGTGGAACAATGATATGGTAATGTTCTGCCGGATTGCACATGCCTGCAATCAGAATAAAGTTAAGTCGCCGAATAAATTAAAACATTTCTACTCTTAGGAAAAAAACATTGCCAATTTATCTAAGTAATGCATAGTTTTGAACAGTGGTAAAAATATATTAAAGTAAAAATACAAATAAAGTTTTTAAAAATGCAAAAAGTAAAAGAACTGAACACATTAAATATGTCACTGCATCGTCACTGAACATGAAAGATTTTAATTTTGTTGATTTAACCAAGCAAACAGTTTTGAAAGAAAGTGAGAAAAAAATGTATACCTTTTCTTCCAGTCTCTTGAGCTACAGCATTGCGACTTGCAGTGCGTTGCAAAGCCGCCCGCCACCCATGTGGTTAGTACTGAGAAAGCAAACAAACTCCACGCGGTCTGTAAGCCGAGCCAAATTACGCATGTACGTCAGATTGTTGCTGTTAAGTCCTATTTACGTTGTGGTCGCGTTCTCCTGTCTGGCACACAAAAAACAGTCCAAAAATAGCTCTACAAGACTGCCGGTGTTACATAACGCAATATAACAATAAGTGCATAGTGGCATGGCTGGAGGACTTGCAATCCAGTTCAATGAGGACATTTTAAATCGGTGAGCCTACACGTACGCCTATGACTTGATCACATAATTTCGAAAAGCTGGATTTTTTTATAGTTATAGACTTAGCGACAATCACTGTTTAAATGTATAAATACATAATAAATAATAGAAATATAATGAAAATCGAAATAAATAATAAATATTTTATAATAAATGTAACCCATTTAAAGCGTTAAGAAAATATCGGGAGAAATGCTTTGAACATCTTGCAAACGTATCTACGGCTACGCAGTTTAAAAATACATTTTAGGATGCCATTGTCAGTCATTTTTCAATGATCTCTTGGTCGGACAGTGACAGACGGTGAGGTAGTCACAAAGGCAGGGTATTGCCTCAGTTACGTCATTACTGAAGTAATGCGCCCTCCAAATCGTTAGGGGTACGAATGGAACATCTGTCAAGACAGGATATAGGCAAGGCTAAGCAGGCAAAATCTCATTGCTCTGTTTTATCACGGAATAGTTTCATTAATAACGACTTGTTACAAATTTATTTTACAATAAAGGCCATGCCATTTTAGCGACCAAATATTCAGTCAAAACGAACCTCACAGTGCAATTCATAGAATTTTTCACGACGTGTTTACATATAATGCATAGATCACTGTCCTGAAAGCAAGATAAGGCACTTATCTGTTTTTGGTGTTGTGTTCATACTTTAATTAGGCACCCTAGATATTATGTGGTTACTTAAAGCTATCAAATTACACTTTGAGTTCATATAGGCTCAACAACGTTTAAATGTTTTTTTTCCTGAAATACCATGTATGAGATATTAGTGAGACCGTGGTTGGATGTACGTGTTTAAATTCTGTGTTTGCCGCGCCTGCCTGTCATTACTGCGTTTGAACGTCCAGTAGCGAATCAAATGCCTGGTATTAACAGGAAGAAAAATCCCTTTCCACCAATAGCGTGCAAGCAAATAACCGAATTTCCTTTGCCTGCACGGTCACTTTGTTCAGGTGAGGAAGTATGTTTGCTGCAGAATAATGTTGCGAGCTACAGTAACAGTTAGATTTGGAAGAGTAACATTTGAATTCGATCGAATGTTAATTCCCGAAATCTGGCACTACTGTGAAGAATAATCTACGAAACGTCGAGTTAGAACAAGGTCTAAATATAACCTTTCTAGGACGTAATACACGTCTAAAAATAATGCTAGCTGCCTAGTATTACGTGGGAGAGCGAGTCAGCCTACGCAATTGGTGCTTCTTCTTTTAAACATGATCTAATTTCTGTGTGATTAACCCAGTGCATCAGATTTTGTACAGTATGTGGACGAAGTGCAGGCGGTCAGTTGAGAGTCATAGGTGTTAGTGCAGGTCTACTCGCGGTAAAAATGTGTACTGGTGACGACGATACTTGTCTATATACGTCACTTCAAACCCAAAATACTCTTTTTGTTCTCGGAATTAACCATCCACATTAGCTACCTAACTCTGGATCCTGACATTGCATATTAATTGTTGTGTACGTTCTGTCACTGCAAATGAGTGTAGTTATCTTTTTCGCAATATTGTGTGCAACAGTATTTTATATCGTTTTTTGCCAAATGCGTTGGCCAGAAACCCACTGATGCCGAAAGGCATAACTGTTGGATTCCAAATCTGGCTATGTTATAATGTTTTTGTTGAGTCGGAGTGCCATGTGTCACGTAGACTCTGCCACCTAACTGCGTGCAGACCCTAATGAAAAATGTCAATTTATGGTAAATACATTTCAAAATATATCTGGCATTGTTTGCTTAAAATTGTACGTGACAAGAGCTTGTTTTGTAATGCGTGCAGTTTACTTCAACATGGAAATGTGTTACTTATTTTATATTTTAATCTATATTGCTTTTTCCTAAGAGTTAGTTTAAGTAACAGATTGGCTGTGGGAATTTAAAGCAAATTGTGCATTTGTTTAAAAATGCACAGGCTGTTTGAATGTAGCGTTGTTCTTAAATTCTCGTCTAGTCTTGTAAATAATGTGATTGGCGTTTGTGATCATGTATGCTACTTGTCATCAGCACACTTCTCGGTGCTTTCCTGTGCAGATGGGAGCTCAGTCATAGGGAAATTACATTCTCCTCTACAGTGGCCACCTACTATTTGCTGTGCATCACTGCAAGCAACTGTTTATCTAATTGCAACCCCCACCCTTCAGTGATGGAGTGCTCAAACCCACAAACACAAACATCAGACTGCTGTAGTCGTGCACCGTCCAAGTTTTCTGATCGCTTCCTTTCTGTCATTTCTTTGCATTGTCTCTTGAACTCTTAGGCCGTCACATAGCAGCGGGGCTGTTTTTATGAACCACCCCCCCCCACCCCCATACTTTCTGGATGTGGTTTGCAATAAATAGCAGTACTTTTGACCACAGTCCTTTTGTACTATTCTGTTGTTGAATCAGGTCAGCAGTAGCATAGCAGGCTGCAACAGCAGAGGCAAAGACTGTACTCTGATTCCGGTGGTGTTGAAATGGGTGCAGCTCAGTCTTTACTTTACATTATTGCCAATTGGCACATGTTTTTATGTGGATAAAATTGTGTAAATTACAGTTTTATTCATGTATGCAGCTGGATATTTTACTGAAGCAGTTGTGGACTAAGTACCTTGCCCAAGGGTACAATGGTAGTGTCCAAAAAGGAAATCAAACCAGCAACCTTTCAGTTACAAGTCCTGCTCCTTACCTATTACACCACACTGCTGCCTGTATCTTCTGGGCCTTGACTTTTCATCCACTAAACTTCTGCTCACTTTCTGAGAAGTGCTTTGAGTTTTAAAATAACACTATATTAATGCATCATTATGGTGATGATGATGATTATTACTCATATTACTATTATTTTTAATTTGATGTGTTTTCTTCATGATACCCCTGAGCCTGTGGTACTGCAGTCTTGATGGTGATATCACAGGCCAGTCCCTCAGGGGCAGTTAACCTGGTCTTGGCTGCAACAGGATGACTACTAGAGCTTTGGGGTTTGGGTCATGCTGGGAAGAGCCTACTATGGCTGCTTTTGGGAATGGTGTTTGGGGAGGTTGACACATGCAAAGTCATTGGCATGGAGGTCTGGGCAAAAGAATAACAGAGAAGATGGAGGTCTTGAGTCTGTACCCTCTTTTCCCCAGATTGTAGTGTTTTCTTTCCATGGGGGACCTGTACCTCATTCCCTAGTGCTTCCTTGTGTGTTCCCTTTTAGCCTGACAAAGGGTGGTGTGGATTGCTCCCTCTTTCAAAATACCATTTCCTCTACTTGTGTTTTGTCGTTGTGGTATGTGGAGTGTCCACCTGATCCACACACATGGTTCAGACAGAAAGGGTTAGTATTCCCCTAATCATAAAGTCTTTCTTTAGAAAGGTTTTCCCTACTGATGGTTTTTCATTTTTGAAAGGCCAGCGTTGGTTTGGTCAATAACTGCCTGATTGACTTCTAAGACCTAGATTCACAGACATGCACCCACTGATTTTAAAGGACTTTTTGTGGAATAAATGGCTAATCAATCTAATCTCTGATTAATACTCCATTTACAGATACATTATGCACTGGCTGAAACTAAGGCATCTCCAGCAGGCAAAGTACTATGGTCCTCTGCTCCTCAGAAACAGATTCTCCTCTCAGAAGCAATTACCCACCCTGACCCTCTTCACCAAGGTAAAGGTCTATTGTATGCCAAGTGTACTAGCCTTGTGGCCTGTCCGCCTCAGATTTTGCCAGAGAATTTCACACAGATTTTCAGAAATGATCATTAATGGTCAACCATTTGTGCAACCAAATCAGAAAAAATGACCCTGGCATGAAAAAGTGAACGAGGAGCAATTTAAACTGCACCATTGGGTGTATCACCGTTAAAAACTAATAGAATGAATAAGACACTACAGAAATGGGATGGGAATTCCGCTAATGCCAAAGTGGGTTTTTCCCAGCAGAACCGGAAATGGACAAGTTATACGACTGGGAAGGGTAATGTGGAGGGGGTGTGTGTGCAGTATTTAACAATAAAGGTGACACGACTTTTTCGGTATGTGCAACAATTCAACAGCTTGGTATCAGCCAGAAACATGGTGTGACAGACACACATATTGACAGATGGGTGTTTCCTCTCTCTGTTCTTTTTGTTTAGAATGTGAAAATACATGTAACAATTACCAGGAAGTGCCCCTTGCATTCTGAGGTCATCACATAGAATTTCAGAGTACAGCAAACATGACTCAAATACAATGGACGTCAGACAAGTCTAGGATTTGCCCTAATCCTGGGCTAGTTGACCTACAGTGAAAATTAACGTTGGGAAATCCTAGAATTGTTCTGTTGAAAGCTCTCGCAAATGAAAATGATGATAGGGAATATTTCTGTTTGCAGGATCCATGTCCTTTATGTGACGAAGCCAAAGAAATTCTTGAACCATATAAACACAGGGTAAGAAACAATAACCTTATTAAAAGGGGAGGATAGCATTAAACACATGTTGTACGGAATTGTTGTCTCAGATGTGACCAATATTGATAATACTGAGGCAGTGTTTTTTTGTTGTTTTGTCATGTAACTTATCTGTATTTGTACATAAAATAAAATGTGCTGTATTGCCAAAGTCAAGGTGTTACTCAAATATTTAATGTCATAATCTTTCTAAATGGAACATTCCTATATTTGGAGACACAAATATGGTACATTGACTAAATGACTAACTTTGGCAGTATACATTGTGCATCCTCCATATGTGGGACAAACCTTCTGCATTTATGTTTTCAAACCATAGTATACACAGAGTTGATGTTTGATCTGCATCCATTGCTTAGTTTTAATCAGATACTGTGGTTACATTTGCCATATACAATTTCCTTTGACACTGATGGGAGATGTATTTTAAAACTGACGTATCAGTCGAACCCTTTTTAAATAGGAGCAAGTTTTATCATTATGCCAGAATGTCCAACGCAGAGTCTGTACGTGCTGTATGTCATCACAATTTGATGCACTCACAAAGGTCGGCTCGTGTCCAGTTTGTATTACAGGAGGTAGACATCACGTTGCCGGAAAACAGCGTGTGGTACGACAGATACAAGTACGCCATCCCTGTGTTCCATTTGAATGGGCAGTTTCTGATGATGCACCGAGTTAACACTGCCGTCCTGGAGAAACGGTTGGCAAGAGTCGAAGAGGAGAAACACTGAATTTATAATTCAACAGTGTGGAGTATGCAATGATGATTAAGCAAACAGTATTCGCTAGAAATGTACACTGACAAACAAATCGCTTGCAATAAAACGGGCTGTGGCAATATTCGGCTGATCTGGTCATTAAAAAAGAACGTATAAGGATTTGGGTTGCACATGTTTGTTTGTTGGAGGCGTAATCCTGTGTACTAGAGGCAGATCCGTTATCGATGTTGGGAAACGCTAAGATCAAGAAAAACAGCGGTGCGCGTAACCGCCAGGATGCGCACTTACTCTTTGGTACCCGAGCTCGTCTCGCCCGCCTGCCTCTCCTTCTTTGCACGCTTATTGGTGACAAGTTTTGTTATTATGTTTCGCTGATTGGCCAAGGCGAGCCGTCAAATATCCATCTAAATGGGCTAGGCTTCACAGAACAGCTGGCTGGCTTTTGAATCGAGAAGTTCCTGTGTTTTTCCTCCCTAAATCGTGCCATTCCTACTCAGTTCGTGTCAGGACGCTGCTGCTCTTTTAAACTATCGCCGCTGTATACTTCGTCTCAGTGGACACCTCTCGTGAACTCTTCGAAGGAATGAACTCACAAGGTAAGCGTAGGATACTATTTTTCGTCTTCAAAACTGGTACATTTCACAACTGTAAAGAATGGTGCGCTGTCCTTGAGTTGCCAGGACCTTTTATAGTATATGGTTATTCTGTTCTGTTCACGAGAGAGGTGTGGGAGAGGGATCGATTTGTTTATCAGTATTGTTCTCCCAGCTGTCACAACAATAATACGGGTGCACTAACTCAGAGGACAGAAAATGATTGGGATAAGATGTCACTACATCGGGCGAGGGTATTTGTATATCATCGAAACGCACGTAAGCATTGGTATTGACCTTGGTAATTTCGTAATAATATTATCTGGCTGAACACAAGATGACATCACGCAGACGATTTTCGGTGACTAGTTGCTGTGCTTAAGAACGCTGTATGGGGCTATCTGACATTGCGTGCGGTAATTAAGTCACGTTTGAGTACTTTTGAAACTGGTACTCTTGAATTAACGTTTTTTTTTCTCAACACATCTGGAATTTATTTCTTAATCCCTGTCATAATGATAGCCACCATATCATAATTATTCAGAACTTAATTTTTCCAAACCTTGGTCATTAGGGAAACCGTAAATGCTGTTTTTCTTGCCAGCTGGACGCGATCAGTTTAGGCTATTAATCGAATGATGGTCTAGATTTTTCTAATTAACACTTGTTTGCTGTTAATTTCGGTCTTACAGGGTATGGGTTGGAAAGTGGGTCTGCCTTAAGAGAAGGACGCAAGAAAAGACACCTGTAAATGATTTCTCTCCATCTGAGCTCCGGAAATGTTCGATTCTGTGTATTAACGGTAATTAGTTGTTCATTGGCCCTACAACAGCTAATACACCTTAACTGAGACAGCTGTCCAAAATATGCTGATAGTTTACTCACAATATTTTACTGTCACAGCTTCCATTTAGCTGCAGGTTTCATTGCCAAAGGTATCACCGCATTCAGTGTGTTCTAAATATCTGAAGTCACAGCACAGTTCCCTGCAGATTGGTCAGACATAACCACTTAGTGGGTGACATTTAAAACTCAGTTTAAGGGCACTTTATTGGCACCTGGCATCTGAGTCATGATTAACCTAACATTTGAATCCAGTAGCGACTTCTTGCAAGACCAATCACTAACCAGTCTCTGTGTTGTGTGCCCCCCCCAAAAAAAAAAGAGGTTTGGATCACTGTGCATCTGCCATTATCTCTCAAGCACTCACACACACGCCAGTGAAGCTGTATGTGTGTGTGTGTGTGATTTTTTTTGTTTTTTTTTTGCATCAGGTGAGAGGTATTTCAGGTTTCGCCTGTGTGCATGTCATTTGGATAGATCACTATCGGGGTTGGTGTTTTAGCGCATTTGTTCTGGAACACTGATTAGTCAGTGCATTTTTCCCTGGCAGTTGTCATTCTGCTCAGCTGTTGTTTTGGTGCTCTCTCTGCATCTCAGTGTGAGGAATGCAGGCCCTCCATCGCCGTAAAATCTGGCCACAGATCAAGAGGAGGGGACAGTGACGAATGGGTTTTCGGTACGAGTTCTTGGGGTCGCTCGTGGCACCCCAGTTGTCCCCAATCCAATCTGAATCCTTGGGAGCACAGTATTCTGTACAGTATGGGCACAAAAGTGCCAAAGGACCAGAGGACACCATAAGATCATGCAATGCTGAAGCATAGAGATCAGAGGTAGTATTTGGATGAGGTGTGTGTGTGTGTGTGTGTGTGTGTGTGTGTACTGGTATGTAGGAGTATAGACTAGCAAAGGAAGCAGGAAAGCAGATATATGGAAGGTCTCAGCATGTGGCATTTGGAGACTCTGAATTTTGCACAAACAAGGCTGGTTTCTAATGGACAAGGATATTTATTTAGATTTTCTGCAGGCTCTTCCCTTCTGGTCATTTGTGAGATCAGAAGCACTGTAGTCAATATGTCCTGCAGCATTTTACCCTCTTGCTATAGTTAAATCAGCTCTAATCAGCTGCTCCTTTGTTGTGGTGGGTCTTATTGATGCCATGTGCAAACTCACATGGGTGCTATGGTTGCTTTTAGACAAACGTGGAGAACACACCTGTAATGAGTGGTGTTAAAAAGAGTCTGTTGTAATTATTCTAAGTCTTAAGGGCGGCTCAGTATGGGTATCAAAACCCTCTGGTGTCGAGGTGATGACTCCAACCACGACTTTGATATTAAATGCTAATATTTCTGTCAGTGATAGTGTGACCATGTGGCAGGTGGATGGAAAGGTACATTTTCATCTAAACCCCGTAAGTCACATTGGTGACATCATGGCGGCTTTGAAGTGGCACAACAACACAATGGAAACAATTCAGTCAAAGCTATAGGCTGTTATCAGACCACAGCAACTGCTCACAGCCGTTGTCATCTGTTGTGTGGTTTGCGCAGAGCGAGGAGAAACCGGCGCCAGATCTGCTCTTTCTGTTGAAGTTCACTTTTCAAAAACACGTTTTGTTAGGGGCCCTAAACTGTCACATCTGGCTGCATGAAGAAAACAACCTTTCGAAAGAAAGTTTAATGAAGAGGTAATGTAGTTGTATCTATGAAAAAAAGGACTATGAGAAGATGGGGGGGGTTGTCAGGAAGAAGGAGGGTGTTGCTTTTATTACCATTGTCTGTTTGTCTGTTTGCCCCATGCTCTTGTCCTGGAGGAATTGCAGAGTGTCAGAAGAAACAAACACAAAATACAGATGACAGTCAGCAATTGCAGATATAGCCGATGGTGTAGTGTGCAAACACATGGCCTGTTGCACGGATCGTAGAGGCCTTGTGTCAAGCCTGGTTTTAGAGTGAGAAAAGCGGCGGTCCCAGTTTGGGAATGAAGAGTGTTTCTTATCGCGCCTTTACTGTCACTTTGTCAACAGCAGCGAGGGAATCAGAAGTGAGAGATCCGATTCGCGTCCAGCCATGACTGTCCTGCCTTGGGTACTGTATTCTATTATTCATGAGCCCAAAATTCCGAGACACAGTTTACCATAATTGCTGTTCTTTTTGGACACCAGACCGAAGACCTGTGTCAAGCTGAGGCAGTCTAGCAATATATTAGACCCTACTGATCACCATCAGTTCCCATGGTAATTACTCTCAGGCCCAAGTAAATGGGTTATTTTTTTTTAAATATTATGTCACTATATAAGTTACGTATTATGTAGGCTGCAGAACTCCCGGCAACCAAGGCGGGTAATGGGCTCTTGCAGGCTGTTCAGAGGGCTCCCGCTTGAGGGAGATTAATGTGGGTTTTGGGGCGTCTGCGACTGGTTCTGGGGAGCATGTGGCTATCGCATGGTGGTCTCGCGCTGTGCGTCAGACGCTCGCTGAGGTCTCTGCAGCCCTTCAGTTGCTAATGAGCCCTCTCCAAGACTCTCGGCCTCCCCCGGCTCTCTGAAACACCCGTGCTTTCATGTGCCATTAAATATTTACAAAACGCAAGGCTGGAGCAAATGTTTTGACCAAAAAAAAAAAAAAAAACGGTCAAAGAGGAAAGGCCGGCAGATTGCTTCTGCCGCCGCCGCGATCGATCGGGCAGCAGGGTCTATTAATTGGGTTATTTTGTAACAGTGCATTAATCGTGTGTCATCTCTGCTTCCTGCCACTCAAGATCCAGCTGAATGCTATTAAAGACAAGAGCAGTGAGATCCCCTTTAACATCTGTGTCTGGATGAAAGAGAAGAGTGTGACTATTATGCCATACAGCCATTTACTCAACCATCCTCTGTAATCGGCTCATGAAAGATGACTGTTAGAGAATGCGCAAGGAAAGCACTTTTTTGCCATGGGTTTAGTTTTGAAAGGGCTGTCCTACCTCAAGAGGAACACGTTCAGGTTGTGTCAGGTTGTTGGAGGAAGGCCTGTTAGAGGACAGTGTTGAACTCGCAACTGTTGTGTTTTGAGTCCAAGGCCTTGACCACCTCAGCAGCCCATCCACTGCCCATGTGTTGGGATGCACTTGGCACAAAGACTGCTGGACTCCCTCGCAGAGTGTTGCATGATGGGGCAGTCATTGTTTACAGTGGACTGGGTGTGCAAGGCACAAACATCACGCCCGAGGGGGCAGCGTAGCCGTGCAGGGGGTGGGTGGGGGTGGGAGGTCCCCGCAGAGATGGCTGGAAGGGCCTGTACGTTTATGGAAGGGTCCGTGGCTGGTACGCGCCGTGTTCGGACCGCAGGGTTGGGGGCCAGAGACGTAAGTAACCCTTTGTCTTCCAGCTCGAGTTTGATTTGTTGCACAAGTGGAGTTGTAACTCTGTGCCACTCCTGGTGGAGGAGAGAGGCATCCAGGTTTAGGTGGAATGAGGAGAAGTGGGAATCCATGTGGCAGACCTTGACTCCTGACTGAATATTGATGCATATCTAACAATGAGAAAGCATCTGTTTCCTTGCCGGTAGTACTTCACCCATGTCTCAAATAGCAGCAAAGATAAGTTGCCAAATAGGGGTATGTGTATAGAAAGCATAAGTACTGTCTAGGTAAAGTCATCTACAGGAGGAAGAGCAGCTTCTCCCTGAACCCTTAATGCCTGTTTGATGCCAGAGAATAGTATCAGACAGGGAGAGCAACCAACGGAAGAGAGGTCTGGTACTTTGGAGTAATGAGAGACCTCACAGTGCACAGTGGGTCAAAACTATGACCGGCATTCATTCCAGAAACCCATGTGCAGTTAGTATTTATTACAGAAAGGTCATTGGGTTTACCTTAGAGTAAGTGCATGTCACAATACTACGAGCGGCACCGTTGCAGGAAGGTCCGCAAAAATAATGCGCGTTCTGTTACCGAAGGAGTTGCGAATCGACATTTATCCTGTCGAGAGAACACTGACATGTTATGAAGTCAGCAGTCCGCCCACGGGGTAGTTCCTTTGTGAGTTTAAAATAACGGACAGGGAAGCGATGATGAGGTGTAATTCCGGGGCCAGAGTTCTAAGGCTCTCTTGTGAACCGTCTAATCCCCGTCTCGAAGAGGAATGTGTCCCCACTGAACAATAAACGGTCTCCCCGGAGTTTTCCCCCCAGTCTGAGTCTAGACACCACTCTCAGCCTGTGCGCTGCCAGTTAACTCAGTCAGTCTTCACAGCTTAACACTCTGTGGAGAGACTGTACTCTCCGAACTTTTTTTTTTTTTAAACTATATCTCTGTAGTATACATGTCAGGGGAATCTGAAGAAAACGCGTGGAGTGTAAAAATATTTCTCTATTCTTCCATAGATACATTAGTCCTAGATGCCCATTAATAATCAATAAGCCCTACAACTATCCCTCTATATAAAAGCACAACAAAAAGCTACAGGAAGAATGTAATGTAAGAAGCCCATTAGCCGGGTTTGCCACAGCTTGAATGGACGCCCAGATGGTGAGTGCGCTTGGACAATTGCAACAGCAGAGGTTACTGCATTGTTTTGGAAAGTTCAGCTTACTTTGCCCCCGCACTCAAAATACCCACGGTGTAAGACACTGGTCTGGTGGTGATACGGATGCTTACCCCGTCAATAAATGCTTTGCTGGCTCAGCGGCAAACGGCGCATGCCAAAACACACGTACTCTGTGTGGTCTTAGGAGCAGACAGACACATACATTGTCACGGGTATAGGTGACAGGGGGTATTAATTGTATAGGGTGCTCTGTGTGTGTGTGTGTGTGTGTGTGTGTGTGTGTGTGTGTGTGTGTGTGTGTGGGGGTATTGGCGGACTGGAATCTGGAGATTAAAATATCCACTGACTTCTAAGGGTGGATTACCAAGGCATCATCTGAAACTAAAAAAAAAGAGCACAAAAACAACCCCCTCCCACCACCACCCGAAATCCTCTGCCCTGATCTGATTAAAGCCCGGGGGCAGCTGGAGCAGGAAGGGGGCATGGGCGCCGGGCCCTGGTGCCACGCTGGGAGGTTGGCAGAGTGCCCAGGGCCCCCGTGGGCACCCCCCTTTCAGCACACACAGTGCCACGGATGCTCTTTGTGCTCCAGTGCCCACCAGGCATTCATGTCTGTCAGGGCATGAATACTTCAGAGGGAGCAGGCCGGAACCTTTGTGGAGTAGATTTCAGACACGCCGGGCGGGCTCAGCATCAAGACCCTCTCTAGGAGAACGGGCGGCTGTCGACCAATGGGGCAGCTGAGGGTGAGAGCGGCCCGCTCTTTTTTTTTTTTTTTTTCGTGAATCGGGCTTTTGCAAATTGCCAGGCAACAGAGAGTTACTTGTTCTCCGTTCTGAGCAAAAAAAAAAAAAAAAATCCTAACCGCGAGCACAATTCCAGACACGTGGAAAAAAATTCTCGTGGAATTTACAGGCGACTTATGGAAAAGCAAAAAAAAAAAAAAACTGAAACAGAAAAATGCTTTCACTACCAACATGTTGCGCGAATGCTGAAGGGCAGTAAACAGAATCATGTTTAGAGCAAAGATGTTATTTTGGAGTCTTGCATGTAATTACAGATTCCCATCTTTCTTCGCCATGTTTGGCCACCGTTTCCTCATTTGTACCCTGGGTCTCTGCAGCGGGTATTTTTAGCTCCAGAAGAGGCTTTGTGGTACAAAATTCTCAATCAGTAAACTACAAACTTCCCTCTACTTGTATCAGCAACAGAGGTACACAGACAATTTGTGTGAGGGGAGAAGCTCTAAAGCAAGTCTTGAAATCCTCGGGTCTTTCTGTTTGTAACGCAGGAGGTGTTACACTGCTCAAACAGTAAAGCTTGTGCTGTCAGAGAGTCTATGGTTCTGCCCAAGGGTCTGACAATCACATCCTCAAGCCACCCTTTCTGGGCATCTCTGTCTCTGCGGAGAATAGCCTTTCACTGCATGTCAGAATACTCATTTACTCTCTGAAGATCAGCAGTGTAAGCCTGGCTTTCATTATACTGACCTATGCACGATCATTTAGTTGATTGCGAAGAATGAGTTCGCTAAATGCTTGGTGACAAAAGCTCTAGATATATATGACTCACTCAATCCTTTATGTTTTTAATGGAGGATTCAGAGGACGGTCTGTCAATAGTTCTGGTTTTTAAAGGGACAGTTTCAGCTGAGTTACACTAAGACTGCAGGGATGCTTCTGACAGCAAAAGGCTTGATTGTCATTCAAAGGGCAAGTGAACACCAACATATGCCTCAGGGACTGGTAGATGGGGAACTGTTGATGGGTGCATGCAGTAGAATTCACAGGCAAGTCTTAAATTAGAATACAAAAATTATTGGGTTCACATATGTTTTTGTGGATATGAACATGTTGCACGTGCGAAAATTGCAAATCCACTTTGCGGTAAAGGGAATGAGGAGACCTCTCTCTTGACGTGTGACTGGACAAAAACACTGCGCCACCAACACTCACAGAGAGGGAGTTCAGGAACCTGCAAAATTTCAGCAAACAGTACTTAAGGAAGCTGAACCTGTGCTGTCATGTCAGGGCATCAGAAGAGCTTGGTAAAAAATCACCTTTGCTTTAAAGAAAGGAAAAAATTAACAGGCAGACTGGTGCCCAACAGCTTGCCAAACTAGGTCTGAAAGAGAGTGCCACGTGATGCACATTCCTTGATGAGAGGGAGATGAGGCAGGGCAGTTGTGGAACAGCTGATTCCCATAGGCTAATCCAGTTTCAACTTACTTCTGTGAACAGGACAGGCCAGGGGATGTGGTGGATTTTATTTACCTTTTACTTTCTTCTTTCTTTTTATTTATTTATTTATTTTTTACTGCTAGCCCCTATTCAGTTAACTTTCCATAACACATACCTTTGTCAGGAAATGTGATAAAAAGTCAGTGCAAGAAAACGGTGAACTTGAATGAGGTTAGAAGTATGTGCCAGCTGCAAGTAAAGGGTTTAAATGATACCCTATTAGTACTCTGTTTGTACATCATAAGCTTGCACCAGCTACAGTCTGTCTTTCTTCTTGTTTTACTTATGACTTGGAAGTACTTCTAAGCATTTGAACAGTGTGTCTTTTATCAAAAAATGACATTAATAGATGTGTTTGTTCATTGTAAAAAAAAAAAAAAAAAAATTAAAATCTGCCTCGGCTAAATTTATTCTTAGTACCGCCTGGAGACATCACCAGTACCCCAAGGGGTATGAGCGCTCCAGTCTTGCAACTGCAGGGTCTGACAGGGGTGTGTCTCACCACCCCGTCTGGACAAGAAGAGTCTTTGAAGAATGAATCACTGGGGAACATATGTGCGGCTTAAATGAGTAGAGAATACTGGACGTGGAGAAACAGGCGATCCCAGGAGGGGGAGTTGAGGGGGAACTGCTATTTTTAAGCAACATGGGCTTGTTCCCACACTTTCAGAGAGATGGGGAATGTGAAAGGGAGACCTCAGACGGAACTAAAAACACACTTATTTGACAAGGAGGGGCAATCCCCACCCCGCTCCCCCAATCTGGCAAATCATGGCTATATTTATACTTGAAGATCAGTGGACCAAGTCAAGCTGGAGGGAATCTTTGTTTTGTTACAGATTAATTGCAATCCTGAAATGCATTGTGGGAGAGGGGTGAAACACTGCACATTGGCCCTGTCCTTGTTTGGGAATATTCCCTCTCTCCGAAGAGCTCTGGATGAGGTCACAGCCTGAGAGGCAGCGGTTCTGTTTAAACTGAGTTCCAACCAAAAGCTCAGGGTTACTTTGAACAAAGTGGAGCTTTGAAGGTTGGAACAGAGCTGCCAGTATATGCTTATGGCAGAGATTATGAAGTAACAGCTTACAACAACAATAACAACTCCCCAGACACTCACACCCGTACACATACAGACACACAAACACATGGAACAAGTTAAATCTTACTTCAACTATTGTGCAGTGTAATCAAATGACAAATGAGCAGAAATGATTAATATGTATCTCATTATATCGGTTGTCAGTGTAATTTGCAGACCACAAAGTGGACAGTGTATATTTTCATGAATTAACAGTTGATGTTAATCTCTTACTCGGTGTTTCCATGTGCACAGTGCGTTTACATTTACATTTATTCATTTGGCAGACGCTTTTATCCAAAGCGACGTACAAAAGTGCAAATAGTGAGCAAACAACAGGCACAAGAGCACAAGCACAGGCACAAGAGCAAGATGTGTAAGCAGATGTCTGCGTTGACAGACAGTGTGATAAATTAGCTCGACCGAGCACAGCCCACCTCCCGCATGTGGTCTGTTTGTCCCTTACGGTTGTGTGGTTTGACCGTGTGGACCGGGTTTATCAGCGGGTTTTAAACCGTGGAGAGCAGCGGTGCCTGCCACCTGTCCTGCCGGCATGCTCACAGCAGTGGCCGGCATGTGGCCTTGGCAGCTGTGTGGCGTTTCGCATGATGTCAGCAATCTGCCGCTATGCTCACAATCTGGCTGTCATACTCACTCACCGGTCTGCTGCTCCGGTGCGGTCCCCACTGACTGACCACCCACTGCAACACACACCTCTGTGTCACTCTCCTGCTTTAACACACACCTCTGTGTCATTCTCCTGCTTTAACACACACCTCTGTGTCATTCTCCTGCTTTAACACACATCCCCCCTCTGTGATACACACCTCTACACACACTCACCCCACTGTAACACACCTCTGTGTCACTCTCCTGCTTTAACACACACCTCTGTGTCATTCTCCTGCTTTAACACACATCCCCCTCTGTGATACACACCTCTACACACACTCACTCCACTGGAACACACACATCTGTGTCACTCCCTTACTGTAATACACATTCCCCCTCTGTAATACACACCTCTACACACGCTCACTCTACTGTAACACACGCCTCTGTGTCACTCCCTTACTGTAAAAAACATGCCCCCACTGTTACACACACTTCCCTCTATAATACACACCTCTACACATGCTCACTCCCCCACTGTAACATACACCTGTGTCACATGCCTACTATAACACACACCTCTAAACACACTACCTCACTACAAGGTATGTCACAGATTATTGACATGCTTGATTCACAAATTACTATGCTTTTGACACATCTGAATCAGTGTGCAAACACTCCCGTTGTGATGTTGATTCAAGTGTTATATGCTATTTGTTTTGCATACCGTTGTTTTGCCCAGGCTGCTCTGTTTTCTTTGACTTTTTTCAATAAATGATTGCTGTAATGTTCACTTAGTTTGTTCTTTATGATTCAACAGGGAAACAACTGTCAAATTATATTGGATCACAGTGCACCAAATCATATCAGTTCAAAAATCAAATAACATAAAGCTCGGAATGCAATAATCATTTGTTAATTTAATCTATGAAAACATTTTGTTCATGGGGTGGAACCTTGCGAGTCTCAGCATGGGGGAAGCTATACAGGACAATATATCAAACACATAACCTTGAAACAATAAAAACCAATGTACAATAAGTCAGTGAATTTTAGTCATTCAGCTGCAAGAACGCAGAGTTAATGAAAGTTCACAAAGTGTATTTAAAGTAAGTAGCAGTTCCTTTCAGGTGTGCTGGTACAGAATTCCTGCCATCATACCTTGGAATTCAGTGTGAGCCAAATGTGTAACTGCTCTGAGATTTGATTATGGATTAGCTGCATTTGTGAGATCAATTTGTGTAACAGCTGGAGTCACTGCTATAATGGCCTGTTCGTAAGGGGTAAGCATTTTAGTTTTTGGTACATTATGAGTGACTGGTTTTGTAACATGTCAAGTTATGTATTTTTTTCCCTTTTTTGTACTCAGCTACTGAAAAGCACGAACGGAACCTACGTGGGAGTGCAGGGCAAGAGTATGAATCTGCATATAGAATCCAAGTCATAAATTTTCAATGTATAGGTCAGTACCAAATTAGGTTCTGTAAATAACTTGGATATTGCTTTAGATAATTAAGAGACATACCATCTGCTGTTTGAATTGTTTATTCATTTCTCCAACCAAATAACATGATTCAGCCTTATTCTCTGCCAGCAAAATTAAATCTGACATTGCAAAATGTCATATGGAAATCACTCTCAAGGGAAGCAACAAGCATATAAATATCCATTTTAAAAAACGTGGTTCCAAAATGGAACCATGGGGTACACCATAGTTAGAACAGGTTTGACTAATGCCCTCCTGTTACAGCATCATAAGAAATGTGTCAGCCATTGTCATGGTATGGGTGAATGTTATGAATCTCTGTTGTTTAGCTAAGGATTAGCACACCTTCTGGCTATTATGCACTGCTTGTGGGAACCACACAGGGCCACAAACTGTGAAGCGAATTCAACCTCTCCGCACAGTTGTGCTAGAGTCGAGGTGAGGGAACTCAATTACAGCGCTGAATGGTCAATCACGGTGTCGGAATTGAGTCGGCATGGAGCGGGAATGAGCACTGACTGGAGTAAATTGAGAAGCAGCTTGGAACTGAGAGAAAAGTTTTAGAGCGAGTGAAATTTAGAGAAAGAAGCATTGAGTTGCCTATCAGAGGAGCCCAGTGTGCTTATCTGGACAGCCACAAGTGCTTATCGGGGCTTTGTGCATGTGTGGGTTTTTGTGTGTGTGGGTGTATATGTATATTTTGTCGATCACTGAGAATGACCTTGTTTTTTGGGTGGGCTATACTGAGCTGATGTCATTAACTGGTGCTGGTAAAAGTATCAGTGTACTAGTGACTGGTTACAAAATCATTGTTATCCATGATTGTTTTTCTTTATTGCCTGGCTACTTTTATTACCTTTTCCAGTCAAAAATATAATCTCTGTCAGCATTAATCTGTAAAATACAGAGGACTGTGTCAAAGCTTTGAATTCTGCAAGTTAAGAAGTTTTATCGATATCCACAAACTCCCAGGTTTCTGGGTCTTCAAAGTCTGAATGGTCACATCCCCATATCTCCCTGTCTTCGGTACTGACGAGGAACTCTCTGTAGCAAGAAAGGTCCCCATTGAAATTCTGTCCTCATCTCTGTCACCTCCCCGTTCTCTGGCGTCTTACACTGTATCAGTGCGCACTGGGCCCCGAGAGCATGCTGTCACATATGAGTGAGTTTAGATATACCCACTGAGGCCGACATGAATGGGAATCTGTCTAAACTGCCATAAATTCTGCGAATGCCACCGAAAACAACTTAGTCAGGTTTATCCGGCTGTCAGATTCTCTGACTCCGAGGGCCTCTGGCGGAGTGAAGGACGTCAAGATAAAACAAGATAACCCACTTTTCTTTCCTCCTTCGTTCACTCAACTTTGACATCATACAACGGATGTAAGTGAAACTTCATGTGGAGATGACTGTCGTGCCATCCTTTTGTAGAGGATAGAACTGAGAATGCAGTTAACATGCCACATAATGTCCATTTACTAATAATTACCTGTGGGTTATCTGATGAGAAATATCTATACAGTATCTTGTCATCTTATTTGTCCATTGAAGGCTGGCCTCTTAATGGCTATTACAAAGAACTCTCCACCAGGAGAGCTTGTGTAGAATTAAGCTTGTTTAGAACATGCAAGGGACAGACGTGTGTGTATGTAAGATAAGCACAATCGAAGCTTAACTCCAATTGTTTATGACTGCTGAATAATGATGATGATGATGATTGTTATTAGTAGTAGTATTATTATTAAAACCTCAGACTAGGTCTTTGGATGTTTACATGGGCACAAAACTGACCACAAAAGAACAGGCCTTCTAAGATCTAAAAAGGCATTGCAGAAACTTGAAAAAACACATGTGGTCCCAGCATAGTTATGGCTATAAAATTTTCTCAGTTCGTGCTTGGCACATGCTTCGGTTGGCTTGGCTTTTTTAATGAAGCATTTCATTGAGGTTTGGATAAAAATGTAAATTCCAGTTATGTTGACAATTCACTCTATTCAGAAATTCCCAAATAATGAAGTATGGATGTATGCAGTACACTGTTTTTAAGGCCATAAAATTATGTGTGGGTTGTTTTTTTGTGGGGTGGATTATGTCAGCCTTGGTCTCCCTGTCACACCACTCTCAAGTGGCCAGGCACCCTTTAATTGCTCAGATTCCATCATGGAGATGTGACTATTCTCCAGTCAGCATCTGCTCAGCTGGTGCACCATGGGACTTGTAGTTTGAAGAATGGTCACAGTCTGGAGTGGAACTGTACCAGTGGATTGCATTCATTGAGGTTCCACCTCTTGCAACTGTACAAGCATGGTACTGGTGAGGTGAGCCTAGTGTACAATTGCTTATTCTAGAGATAGGGTCACAAGGGACAGAAAATGAAAACAATTTTTTTGTATTAATCAATAACTAGTCGAAAAAAAAAACTGTTTCAACTAATTACCATGCCTGATAAGGTGAATGCCATATAGCTCTCCCCACTTAATTCACTTGGCTGTGGTCTGTGGTATTGCTTTTATATTTAGCGCACCGCAAAGAACAGCTATGTGCAATCTGATACGATGTGTAAATTATTAAGTGAAAAGACCTTGTCTTGTCACTTCGTGTCCTGTTGTTGAAAACGGGCTGGACCGGTGCCACGCATGAAACAAGAGCCTTCTCGGAGAGAGACGGCCTTTATCAGTGCTCACAGTCTAGCTTGCCTGTCTTGGGAGTTGGACTTGGTATTATATGGGAGCGATAAGGAGATTCAATAAATATTGCATTGTGGACTGGAATAAATATTGCATTTTGCGGCTTTGCCATCAGCAGCGGAAAACGAAGCAACATTGTGGTCAGTGATATGATACTGTGATACTAATAGGAAATTCTGAAGAGTCCCGCATCCCAAGGATTTCTTTGAGATAGTCTGCTCTACACAGCTCCTGTACTGTGCTCTCAGTCCCACTCTGCTGAATGTGAGCATTATTATGTGTAGCTGAATACCAATTTCCCAATGGTAGTGCTGTATCCGTACTGAATCCACTGTACGAGCACTTTGTTGTTGATGAATAGCTGAAGTTTGTGTGTTGGGGGGGATGCTGTCTTGGATTCACTGTTTACTGTGTTTCTTGGTAATAGATATTTGGTAACAGAAGAATTCTGTGTGTTTAAACACACTGTGGAGGATGAGAAACAGGGCTCCTGACCAGGAGGTTGCAGGTTCAGTTCCTAGATGACAGCACTGTGAAATGTCCAATTATTCAATATCTGTGAATATCAATAATTAATGTAAGATGTAAGGCATGTGGGTCGCCACGGGTGAGTGTGCCTGCCAAGGAGATAAATAATAGATAAATATGCAGCATCTAATGCTGTGGTCCTGCTAATTTCTTAACCGCTGGAACTCATCGGCGTGCCTTCCCGTGCGGAGTCGTTGATTACACGGCGTGCATGAGGACTCGAGGTTGGAAGCGTGGCCGTGCCCACGTGGCTTTTAATTCGCAGATCGTGCGGCGATGACGTGGGGGGTTTTCTCCTGCTCTATCGCTGCGTGGGACAGCAGCGGAGCCGTGACAATGGTAATCAGCACAGACAGCTGTGTTTAGTCTGAGGCGCTAGGAATGCGGTCTCTCTCTTTCTCCTCTCTCTCTCTCTCTCTGCACTAATGGGTGACAGACTTTGGAGCACAACAGTTTAGCGGTTAATTATTTTTCAGCTTCCAGGATGGGAGGGCCCGGGGGGGGGTGCCTCGTGCCTTTGGCGGCATAGTTGTGCGGCCTCATGTGATGCCACGGTTGGGCACGGCTGTCACTGCGTGTCGGTCACGCTCAGCTTTGACCCCATGCCCCCGTTGCCCCCCGTTGCCCCCCGTTGGCGTGATCGGACAGAGCTGGTTTACCTCAGGTCACGCCCACCAGGCCATTAAACATGGTCCTCTCTGGCTGAAAAGATTCCTTATGGTTGTCTTTTTTGAACAAGACACAAATAAATCACAGAGAAGCGCAGAACTGTGTATGACATTGGCTCACATATAGGGGGCCTCATTTTGTTATTGGTTCATTCTGTGACAGAAATACATATGGAAACACGCACACACACACACACGCAGGCATGCATGCATGGACACACATACAACCTCATGCACACACAAATACATACAGACCCCCCACACAAACACACACATATGCTGACATTATTTGATGATGATGCTGGTGATGATGGTAATAGGTAGCAGCCATCTTGAATGTGAGGAGTGATTGCTCTCAGGTCCAAAGGTGGGCTAGGGGGCATTCTTCAGGGTCTGCAGGACAAAGTTTCAGCAGTCTGATACTGCAGCCAGTGTGCTCCCAGGTGATCTTCAGCTGCGGGCTAATCATAAAACCCACCAACAGAAAGATCACTTGCCTAACGATGCTCAGCTTGATTATTATTCTGCTAATAGGCTTTTGGAGAAAAAAACATTTTTCTCATTACAAGATCATTTAACATAAAAAAAGAATATGAATATGTTTAATCGCTTACAAACATTGTAATTAACTTTTTTCTCAGCTGTCTCCAGCCACATTGTTTTTTTTTTTTCTTTCAGTTTTCCTCTGATGAAGGTGTTTCCTCTTAGGGTGATAAAAAGTGATCCATGTTTTTCTGGGTTGTGGGGAAATGGCACGGATACTGGAAAGTGTCTCAGATACTAAAGAAAATCCCTTACTGTGCTTCCTCATTTTAAAATGAGTCATCGTAAACATGAGAAAATTAATTTTGCAGTTTTATAAGGAACCCCTACTGGCCAAATTATTACTCCCTTATCTCTGTGCTGTTGTATACCCTCAGAGGTCTATGAATCCTCCCCTGCTGGAAGAAGTACCAGAGAGAGGTGGCTGATTCAGAGGGCCCCCCTCTCTCTCTTTCTCTCTATCTCTTTCTCTCTTTTCCCTGTCTTTCTCCTTCTCTGTCACTCCTTTTTTCCTGTCTCTTTTCTCCTTTCTCTTTTTCCCCTCTCCCTTTCTCTATCTCTCTCCCTCTCTCTGTCCCACTCCTTCTTTCTCTCTCTCTTTCTCCTTCTATCTTTCTCTCCCCCTCTTTCTGTTTCTCTTTGTCCCTTTCTCAACTCTCTTTCCACCTTTCTCATGAAGCTGTACTTGACAGCTCACAATGGCCCTGTGCTCTCAGCCTGTCATTACAAACACGGTCCCCCTCGAACCCAGCGGTTAGCAGTAGTGACATCATCAGGGCGAGCCGCCGCTTGCTGCTACTCATGCAGCAAAAGAGGAAATAACACCATTCCCATTGAGTGTCTCAACGGAATCACACTTCAGCAGCAAAACGTCACACATTCTTCACACTGCTGTGCTTCTGGTGCTCCACTGTGATAATAAATGTAATTACGATGATTACTGGTGGTAGTTACGGAGACTGTAGAACTGATCCAAATTATTCATCCAGAAGTGCAAAGAAATGGTTAACTAAATTCAGGGTTGTGAATAAATGTGACACGTTTTCTGGAATAAATGCATTATTTCGGAAAAGAAGCTCAGTGAAATTATACTTTTAAGCAGAAATGCAGCATGGTTTATATTGTAGCATGTTTGTGTACCTGTTTTGTCAGGAATTAATATGGAGGGCACTGTGTTTATCAAAATGAATGAAGCTTTTGCATTCCATAAATGGTTTGAAACTCCATAAATGAGTTTCTTTTAATGTCATCTAATTAAATTCTACTACATGAAAGCCTAGTTAAAATTCCCGTTGGACTTCATGAATTGAACTGGAATCAGTTCCAAAATTCTTAACTGACCCCAACCCTGATATTCCTAGATGTGGATTACCTATCGCCACTTTAACACGTGTAATTTTATATACAAAGCGTTATTATCCTGGTCTTAGTCATAGCTGTAAGTTGTTATTGTTTTTAGTTATTTACAGTGTCCTATAAAACTGGGAGTAAACATTGCAGGACACAGAGAATTAAGGAGCATGGATTGAAATAACAGAGGGTGTTTTCTGGTTTAGGACAGTTGGCGCATGCTGTTTGTCAGGGAGAGATTATAGTTTGATGAGTAGTCTGTGACATGCTAGCCAGATGCCTGTAAATACCACTGTCAACACGGAGGATGTGTCACTAACAGTTTTTTTTTCTTGTTTGTGGTTTTTTTTTGTTATTGTTGTTTTTCTTTTCTTTACATTTCCAGCAGGTTATGATACTTTTCATGAGCATAATTGCTTTTCCATTTCAAGGCCCAGTGAGCTGTAGGCTCCTAATTGAAGCAGCACAATCATCTCCCGGATCTCTTCTGTTAATGTGGTGAAGCACGAAACCGATCCGTAGTCAGGTGCCAAGTGATTCCTGCGTTCATCTCCGCTGCCAGAATTTAGTGGGAGAAAGTGACTTCATTTTTTAAGACACTCACATTATCATTTCATTTAATCTCATGATATTATGAGTTTACCATATTGGCATTACGATCAGTCTTGAATTTGCCATACCATAAAAAAGTGGTAGGACTGTAATGGCTTTCAACATCCCTACTGGGAAAATGGTATTTATCAAAAAGGGCAAATATTTAAAAGTTTAATTATTTGAACTTACAAGAATGCAGTTTCATGCATTTATGTGGCAGACAGTGTTATGTGTTGTTGTAGTAGATATTTTCATGATATATTTGCTGTGACCAATTCTATATTTTGACACTTAATGGATCACAACCCATAAATATATTCCGATACTCACAGCAAACATCACATCTTTGGCATGTATTTTTCCTTTGATCAAAAGGAACATGTTTGAGACTCATTGTAGATTATTTTTTTTGTTGTGGTACACAATTATTGTTTTCATCTGGCCTATTTATTGATTGAATTACGGTCTATAGGCACACAACCAGACAGTGTTTTTTTGTTTCAGATCTTTGCTGCTGTCCTTGAATGAAGAGAATTGAATATCTGTATGGCATCTATAAGTGGACTCACAGTCCATCTCAAGCCTGTTGCAGTATTTTCTCTGTCTGTCAATTGAAATTATTGATGTGCAGGACAGTGTCCTTGCACATTGAATGGACACAGGATACAAGGAGAATGAACCAGATTGCAGTTTCAGACTGCCATTTACCGTGTGTTTCTTGCCTGCTCTCCCCAATGTCTTTCTGGAGATCAGAAGCGTTTTTACGGACACTGGCATTCATGAAAAATTGATGGCGTGTACGGCAGAGGGGTTTGACCTTTAGCATTGCGCGATCGGGAACCTATTGCCGAGAGAAGCTGCATGTACCCTGCAGCACTGAATGTTAGCACTCTCCCCCAAACAGGACTGAACAGATTCCGATAAAAGGCGGGAGTGAGGGAGGGAGTCGATGAGTTTAGCGCTCTCTGCCACTGTGCTGGAACAGCGTACCGATCCGCTCGTGCATCTGCTCTCTCCCTGTGTCCTTAGATGGGGAACGGCGTGTGATTGCACCGGGCTTCAGCTGAGCGACAGCCGTCTGCTGCCATGACAACCAGCCGCTGCAGTCAGCTGCCCGAGGTGCTGTCGGACCGGCTGGACTCCGCCCCCCACGCGGGGCGGCCGGACTGCAGGGACCACGCCCCCGTGGGGAGCTCGGGCTGCGCGGGGCCCGCCCCCGCCACAGGGAAGGTGATGGAGGAGCCGGGCGGCCGTGCCAGCGGACAGCCGCAGTACGTCATGCAGGTGTCGGCCAAGGACGGCCAGCTGCTGTCCACGGTGGTCGGGACGTTCGCCGCACAGAGGTACGAACGGGGCGACGGGGCCAGGGCCGGGGCTGGGGCCTATGGGGGGACAGAAACAAAATCACTTGTTCCATGAAGCGCTTGTGATGTCACAAGTACATTACATTACATAACATCATTTTCATTTAACAGACACTCTTATCCAGAGCGATTTACATTTTTATGTGTCACCCAGTTATACAGCTGGATATTTACTGAGGCAATTTTGGGTTAAGTACCTCGTCCAAGGGTACAACAGCAGTGCCTCGGCAGGGAATCGAACCAGCAACCTTTTGCTCACAAGCCCAATTTATTACTACTACACCACACTGCCAACAAGTAGGTTGGCACAGAGACAACCTGGGAAATTGAGAAGGTTAAAAAGGAGTGCAAGGGATGCATAGTCAGCCAGTTGCAGGGAGACATTCAACTGGCCAGATATTCAAAGCCGGGTAAGCAATTTCACCTGGACACCGGTTATACTCAACTCTCGAAGAGCACCATCAGATGTTAAATGACCTCAGTCAGTCAGAACCTATGGTAAGTTTATTGTCCCATCAGAAGGACAGCACCTTTCACGACAGCATCACTATCACTGCACTGGGGCATTGGATTCACTTGCCTCAGAGGGAACAGTGCCCCCTACTGGCCTGCTAACACCACTACCAGCAACAGCCTGGTCTTCCCAGGAGACACACCATCCAAGTACTAACCAAGGGCAGCCGCACTTAGCCCTAGGAAGAGGATACAGGGTGGTGTGGCTAGTGTATATATAAGGAATACTGTCATGATATCAGGCTGTGAGACACTGAGGCTGCTGACACTTTATTTTTCAACTTCCACATTTATCAAAATGAATTCTAAAAACATACCCTCAGTCTTCCAAGAAATGCAGACCAAAGATTATTCCTTAGCAACAGTTCTCATTCTGTACAAACATCCGGAAGAGCTTAGCGTCCATGTAAAGTACCCCGTGTTGAAGAAGGTAAAAATACTTCTTTTTTTTAACAGCATCACACCGTGATTTCAGTAGCACAAAAGTCATAAATTCACATTAACCACAATGGTTTCATTTAACTTCAGAGAGGTACTGTTAGGTTAAAAAATGGAAAAGAAAAATCAGCCTCACAGAAAAGGGACATTAATTGCCGGTTTGAATTCAAATAAGGACCTGGCATTAATTTTCCATTAAAGCCAAGCAATTGGCTCTATTATGCTTAGCGCAACACCCACCCACCCCCTGTCTACTGTATTACATCTATGGATGTTAATTGTGTCCTGACTGGTACGAGACAGTGAGTGGTAGCTGAAGAACAATGGCAGCCTGTTGAGTGTGGTGTGGCTTCATGCAGGATGGAGTTGTCAGAGAAGGACCTGTGGGGAATGGTGCGGCTGGGGTGCCTTTGGGTTCACTCTCCTGCAGGGGGGAGAGGAAGAGACTGAGAGAGGGGAGAGAGAGAGGCAGACATGGCCTTGGGGGATGGAACTATAGCAGGGGTGGATCTGTATGCCTGTGATGGACCCACAGCGCATGGTCTATATTTAGCTGTTTCATTAGCATGCATGACGGGACGCATTGTGACACACAAGGCTGGCCCTGTGTATCAAAGTCCGGGGCCCATCCCTACTCACCCCCCAGCTCCGCAGACAAAAGAAGGCTTTGGAACGTCCAGCTGCCACAGTTGCCAGTCAAGCAGAAACTCTCAGCCACCACCACACTAAGGCCCGGTGCAAAATGCTATCGCCACACTTCTGATCCACTGGTAGACTGGGTCAGAGTTGCCTGGGATCAGTTTGTCTGGTGGACTGATCTAGCATCACCAGGGATCAGCTTTTATGGTGAGCTGATCTGTCGCATCCTCTGGTGGACTGATCTAGAATCACCAGGGATCAGCCTTTGTGGTGAGCTTATCTGTCTGCTTCTGTGGAGAACTGGTATAGAGTCAGGTATTGGCTCTACTGGTGAACATTTAGTTTCACCAATCAGTTGTACCAGACAGAACCGTAATCACCAGCAACTAGCACTTCCTGTGATTATCATAAGTGGTTGACAAGTCTAGAGTCAGTAGCAATCCACTGTCTCTGATTGGAATGTCCAGATTACCCCTGTGGCCTGTTGCCACTGCTGATCTCAGGTAATTCACACTCACACAGGGGGTGACTTTGATGTGTGAATTTGTTTAATTAAAAGTGTGGAGCAGAATTAATCTATAAATAGTCTGCGCAGCTAACGTCAGGGAGGGTTGCATCATGATTAGCCTCGATCTGTGATGAAATCTGACATCTGATCTGTCCTTTAAATGTCTCCTTACAGTGTTCTGTACTCAAGGTCTAGGCTGACTCTAGCTGATTACTCACCTGCAAACAAGTAATTAAAGTCATTTTTGCCTGTTGTTTTCATCACCATCCTGATTGAGGGTGAGGGAGATTAACGGCATACTTGTTTGATGTGATTGAACTGTCCGTTCATAGAAGGGTATTGAAGATTTCTCCTTGACTGCCACTTTGTTTTGTATTGAGTGAGCAGATCTCCTCTGTTTATGCGTTTTTAAATGCAGTCATTCTGTGGCTCCTGTTTTTTTGGAACTGCCTTTGTTTGGAGGAGTTATGGATGTTCCTGGTTAGCTCATTGGTTCAAAGACTGCTTGCTTTTCAGCAAAGCCTTGAGATTAACCAACTAAGCGGAATAATCCAGACTCAAAGATTATCTGCCATATAGAAAATGAGTGTGATTACCTTCCATATATTAAATGAAAACATAACCCTCTCTACATATGTTACTAATCCGGAGAAAGGGCAAAGCGAACTATTAACCCTGAGAACATCATGCAAATTCAAATTTTAATTTGAGGGATGCACAGTAGAAAAATGATACTGAAAATCATACCCATTATTTTGTCTCGCAGCCATAATACTATGTTCATTCAAAACAAGTTGTAGTGCACAGTATCTTATCCTCCTCCATGTAAACCCACTTTTATTTCTTATAGTCCAGTTCTGTATAGAAATATTTAAATAATCAGTGGGCATATTTATCACAAGCTTTGTTTCTAGTCAGGTAATTTGTGTCCCTTCTTATTCCATTGTCTTTGTGTTTTTAGCAGCTCTATCAGTAGAAATACGCTTGCAGCATTTTAAAGAATCTTCAAAGTTTATATAACCAAACAGCCCATTTGGTTTATCTACTGAAATTCAGGTTTGGAGGAAAAATATACTCTAGTTTTTTTACTTTGATTTCCTCAGCAGGGATCTATAAAGTTAATGTGAAGCTGAAATGCTCTTTAGCTACGAGGAATTCCAACCAGAAAGTCATTTTCTCTGCCTATTAAATTATGTTGTGATTTTGTTAGTGTTCCATTTTGTTTGATCCAAACTGGCTGCTATCTCTCTGCGTCTCTTTGGATCTGGGGATCTATCTCTCCCTCCTTCTCTCTCCCTCTCTCAGGCATACATTAGTAATGTATATCTGACAAGAGATTCTGCCATGGAATAGTCTTCATTAAGAGCCTGGTGGATATCTAATTTGTAGTGTAACTTAGTTTCATCAAGCCTATGATGTATGCGCAAAGTTGTTTTATTTGTATTCTCTTGCGTACTGCACACATGCTGGTGTTTCATTGCCAGGTGACCCAGGGGGGTCTCTTTCTGGGTACAGCTGGCTGGTCTCTTCTGCTGTGTGCAGGTAGGAGTGTAGGTCAGTCCAGTTCAGAACAGTCTAGAATTCATTCTTTTTTCTGGTTGAGGACAGGAAGGGAAAACAGCCTCATCTGGCCTTTGTATTATGGGGTACATTTCTATGAAAGTGCAGTACATCTCGCTCTCTGCTGTACTTTGCGTCCACATTCTCCATGTCTTTTTTTCACTGCTTTCTTTCTCTCTCATTCTGTTCTCACTTTGCTCTGTCCCTTCTGTTTTTTCCTTTCTCTCTCTCTGTTGTAATTTCTCTCGGCCTCTGTCTCTGTTATGTTCTGTACTTGCCCTCTCTCTCTCATTCTGTTCTCACTTGTCTTTCTCCTGTTTCTATTCTGTTCCCCTCTTTTGCTCTCTGCTGTCAGTTCTGTCTTTCTCTATTCTGTTCTGTCCTTTTTCTATCTCTCTAATTCTGTTCTCACCTGTCTCTCCTGTCTATTCTGTTCTTTCTTCTCTCTGTTTTCTTCCCTCCTCTCTCTCTTTCTCTCTCTCATTCTGTTCTCATGTGTCTCTCCTCTGTCTCTGTTCTGTTTTTTCCATCCTCTCTCTGTCTCATTCCTCTGTTCCTTTCTCCCATTTCTCTCAGTCTTTCTGTCCCTCTTCTGATCCCCCTCTCTCTCCTCTCTGCCCCCCTGCAGCCCCCTGGTGGAGAGGCCCATGTGCCGGATCTGTCACGAGGGCGGGGGTCAGGAGGAGCTGCTGTCCCCCTGCGAGTGCGCGGGGACCCTGGGCACCATCCACCGCAGCTGCCTGGAGCACTGGCTGTCGGCCTCCAGCACCAGCATGTGCGAGCTCTGCCACTTCCAGTTCAGCGTGCAGCGCAAGACCCGTCCCCTCCTGGAGGTACACCCTCTCGCCCTCTCGCCCGTTCCTCCCGCCTCTGTGGTTTTGGCCTCACGCCCGAACACGCAGACAATCAGCTGTCCTTTGATCGTAACGAACAAGCGCTCACTCGCCGCAGCCCTTCAGATCCCCGAAAGTGTTTCTTCCACTTGTTATTGCGTTTAACAATGCTCCAGACCATTAAAAATCTCCCCGGATAAGGCCGCCCACCAGATGATAATGATTGATAATAAAAGTTTCCTTGCTTTCCAGCCAAACAGCATTCCTCTGACATACTTCACTTTGCACCAGTTAGAGCTGTTTGACCGAATGCTTAGCAGGGGTTTGCAATGCAAAAAATGTCTTTTCCTCCTAGCAGAGTAGCACCTAGTCTCCACACCAACAGCATTGGGAGATTCAGGGGTCATCCAATTGATTATCGCCAGAGCTGTGGCTTCGGGTGATGATTGGTTTAAACCTCCTGCTCACCATTGATGAAAATCACACAGCAGAAAAAAAATGTCCTACTTTTCTGAGGAAGTGCGCGCTTTCATTGGTCAGGTCACGGTTATGTTCATGGATTTATAGCTCATGACACAACCATGTGTGTGTGTTTGGGGGCTGAATGGGAGGGCACTGGGTTCAAGTGGGGCGCTTTGGGGAATGGAAGGCGGGGGGGGTTGTGTCGTGCACAGATGGAATGCGATGTGTGTTTGAGCTGCGGAGGGTTAACGCATGAGGTGGAAGGCCTGGCGTGTCTGCCTGCCGCAGACAAACATGACCCATGCATGCTTCTCCGTCTGGGAGCATCACACCTACGAGGCAGAGTCAGGGTCTGTGCCTCCCCCCCCCCAGAGGACCGTCAGGGGCAACCTCGTTCCTGCCGCGAGCTCGGAAGGGTCAGACCGTTTCCGTTTCAACATAGTCCAGCTCCTGCTGGCTGCTCACACACCTCATAGCGCTGTCCAAGTGTCTGCGACAAATGTGGCAGATTTGTGCTTGTGCTTGAATTGTTTACATTTTACAAAGTTATATGACCAGAGGCATGGTGTTTAAACACTTGTGTTTCTTATCACTGATTCTGAGTTGTTAGTTTTTCCACACCTGGAAATAAAACCCATATCTAGCAATATGACGGGTTTGAAAGACAGCTCCGAGAGCTAAAGCCGTCTCAAACTGGAATACCATGGTGTTCCTGGCTTTTACGTCTGTTTAGGTCAGATTGCTGTGCAGCACACTGTTGGTCCCGGTATTACCCGTCTCTGGTTCTGAGCATGCCCGCAAAGTGAAAATAGCGTTCCTGAGATGCTTCCCTGCTAAGGCGCTTTGAGATGAATCGTGGCGGTTGTAATTGATCGCGACGGCTTCGGCTCAGAGCGGAGCTCTTGTGAGGCCTATGAGGAAACGCGCCGCCGATGGCATGTTACCGTGACGACAGCGGCGTGTTTGTTTTTCTGAGGCACAGCAACTCCTGTGCACCCAGTGACCCATCCACATATTTACTCCGAGACAGCTTGTTGGCCAGAATATCCCTGCGGACCGCTCCGGCGATGAAGGGGAAAATGTCACTGATATATCTTAAATACAGCGGGAGGGGGGGGTAATATGATTTAAGGGGGAGCAGGCGGGCCCCCCCCTTGTCCCCACGGACCACACTTCCTGCTCCTGAGCCGTCTACAACCAGAGCTGTCAGAAACCAGAGAGGTCTGCTTTAGCGTAATTCACTTAGTATCTGTCTCCCAAGATATCAATACCATATCTTTTTAAGCAGTGGAGCACAGTCCTTTAATGGCTTCAGACTCTGGAAGCTGGGCATCTGACCAGGAGGTGCGCGGGTTTGAATCCTAGTCTGGACAATGTTAGCACAGCCTTGAACAGCGGGTACGCTAACTGCATCACAGAGTGTGACCCAGCTGTGCAGCATAGCGTCTGCCGTCCCAGAGGAAGGCCGTCCGACTAGCCCGTGCAGTTGCATTATCTTACTGGCCCCTCTCACACTGCAGATATGCACTGGCTTATATGGTCACGTGTTCTTGCTTGCACTGGTGTTAAAGGTGTGCACTTGCTCCCTGCAGTGGATAAACATCTAGCCGTGTGTTTGGAGCAGAATGGAACGGAATGGAATGATTGCACTGTAATGACCCTATCTGTATGTCTCTGTTTGTTTCAAGGATTCAAGCAGTTCTGTTACCATGACAGGAGTTATACATTGCTAAGGCATATTATGACACAAAACGCAGAAGACCAACTCTCTCCCCCTTTCAGGATAAATCAAGACAAGCACAAATAAGAGAAAAATGAATTAACTTTAAAAAGAACAAAATGTCATTCCCATTTCTTTTATCTGTCTCTCCTTTGAAATAAAACAACACAGCATAAATTGGAAAATCAGAGGAATAAAAACAAATTTAAAAAGAACAATATAACATTCTTGAGTGCGTTATGTGCCCCCCCCCGTCTTCATTACAGAATGAGACCACACACATATGAAAATAATTTAAAAATCATTGATTAAAAAAAGGAACAATAAATCTGTTAGAATTGTTAGAATGTTATATGTCTCTCTCAACCTCATTGCTTTATAATGAAACGAGACATAAATATGAGCACAATTTTATAAAAAAATAGCTTAATAACACTGTGGTATTCCCATGGGTTGCAGTGCAATCTCCCTGTCTCCATTTCTCTCAATGAGCACACAAATCCAGGCTCATAAATATGAACATAATTGAAACATTTTACATTGCGGGGTGTTGGAGTGTCTCTTTCCCTCTCCCTTTGGGTGCGTAGCTCTAGGCTGATAAATATGAGGATAATTGAAACATTTTGCGTTGCGGTGTGTTATAGCATTTCCATCCCTCTCTGTCATTCTCTCACTGTGTGCGTAACCCCAGGCAGATAAATACAAGCATAATTTGAAGGTTTTAAATTGCAGTGTGTTATAGGATCTCCTTCCCTCTCTGTGGGTGCGTAACCTGTGTTTATAAATATGGACGTAATTTGAACATATTACATTGTGGTGTGTCACAGTGCCTCTTTTCTTCTCCCTATGGGTACTTAGATTTGGGCTGATAAATATGAATATAATTTGAACATTGTGCATTGCAGTGTGTTATGGTGTCTCCTTCCCCCTTTGCCCCTCTCTTGGTGGGTGCGTAGCACCAGGCCCATAAATATGAACGTAATTTCAACATTTTACACTGCGGTGTTATAGCACCACAGTCCCTCTCTCCCTCTCTCAGTGGGTGCGTAGCTCAAGTGCTGACTGCGGTGTGTTACAGCGTCTCTCTCCCTCTCTCAGTGGGTGCGTAGCTCAATTGCTGACTCTGGTGTGTTACAGCGTCTCTGTCTTTCTCTGTCCCTCTCTCAGTGGGTGTGTAGCTCAAGTGCTGACTGCGGTGTGTTACATCGTTTCTGTCTCCCTCAGTGGGTGCGTAGCTCCGGGCTGATTGTGGTGTGTTACAGCCTCTCTGACCCTCTCTCAGTGGGTGCGTAGCTCCGTGGTGATCACAGTGTGTTACAGCCTCTCTCTGTCCCTCTCAGTGGGTGCGTAACCCGGGGCTGCGGCAGGAGAAGAGGACGCTGTTGGGGGACATGGTGTGCTTCCTGCTGATCACACCGCTGGCCACCATCTCGGGCTGGCTGTGCCTGCGGGGGGCTGTGGACCACCTGCAGTTCTCCAGCCGGCTGGAGGCCGTGGGGCTCATCGCCCTCACCGTCGCCCTCTTCACCATTTACCTCTTCTGGACCCTGGTGAGCGAGCCGCCCCCATCTGCTCCACCCACCGCCGAGAGGGGGGCTGACCGGAGGGAGTTAGACACTGTGTGTGTGTGTGTGTGTGTGTGTGTGTGTGTGTATGTATGTATAATATATATATATATGTGTGTGTGTATATATATATATATATATATACACACACACACACACACACACACACACACACACATATTGTATATATGTATATATTTACTGTATAGATAATACCCACACGTCTATGTATAGATTTGTCTATCTCTCTCTCTTGTTCAAAAAAAGGAAAATCCCAATTTTGTATTCTTTCCATTCAATATTCATGAAGGACATCCCAAGAACCTCGCATTAGATAATTTGCTGATACTGTATTAATGTTTTTGCTGGAAAGTATTGTTAGTATTTGTATATATCATTTAGTTTACCTTGATTTTTGTTTATACTTATTTAACTGCATTCTGCCAAGAGTACTCTGGTTTTAAAAGCCCCCCCCTTTCTCCCCCCCTACAGGTGTCGCTCAGGTATCACTGTCGATTGTACAACGAGTGGCGGCAGACCAACCAGAGAGTCGTGCTCCTGCTCCCCAAATCCCACAGCGAGCCCTCGACCCAGCACTCCCTGCTGGGCCCGCCCCCCACAAAACGACACTCCAAAGAGACCATCGTCTGAGCCCCAGTGCGGGAGCCATTTTTTTGGGGGAAAACCAGGGAGCACTGCAAGGACGAGACTAACCCTTCTCTGGAATTCCAGCCTCACTGCCCGAGTGGGGGGGTTCAAGGACTTGCCGGGGTGCTGCGTTGTAAAAAACGGGGGATCGCTGCCCCCTTTGAGAACCGGAGGACCCTTTTAACGGAAGGAAGGGCCCGTCCATCCCAGACTCCTGTGGGGAAAATCAGTGTGGGCGGAGCCACTGAGGCCAGGGTCCACGACAAAGCCTCCCGGCTCCTCCCCCTTTCAGCCAGGGTGACTACAGAGCTGTAAATTCCTGTGAAGTCAAGCTGTGATACATGTGTAATTCAATATGCAACACAGATGTCACCCCCCGGCTTCCTGTGACAGTCGAGCCTTCTGTTCAGTCTTAACCAGCAAGCTCTTTGTCCTAAACTATAAGTTGCAAATTTATGACGAGTGTTGCTTTTTTCATTTTTGTCCAGAACGTTGAGTTTGCCAGTCACAAAAATGAACAACAAAAACAGGGCAAGCAACAACCAGTCAAAAAAGTGAAGATCAAAAGGCAATGCATCTAGATTGCATAGCAACCTGAATGTCCTTGATGTCGTTATTGAAACTTTTACATTGCGGAAGAATCTAAAATAAATAAAATATAAAATCTTTTGGAGGCTCATGAAGTATTTTATATTAAACTATGTCTGGCCAGGAATGCACTAAATAACTTCTAAGCCCAATACCAAAAAAGCAATGTTATTAAGTTTAAATTACTGAAAAAAAAATCCCATCGTTACCCAAGTGGTAGCTTCAGTTCACACAGAAATGTAGGGCTAGTTTGACTCCCTAAAAAGACGTGCATGTATTATATGAAGCAATCACAAGGATGTCAGATTACAAATTCAGGAGAAAGGTGAGAAAATGTATAATTTTTTCCTTTTATTTTGGAATGTTGCTCCATGCCTGCAGGCATCGACAAAGACAGGCAGGACAGAATGTTTAACGGGCCGAATGCAAATTTACCTGAACAGTTAGGTGATGTTTGTTTTGCAAGGCACGTCCCCTTGACTAAATAAAAAGTGTGAACAAAGGCTTCAAAGATTTTTTTTTACTTCATCTTGATCACAGATGAACAGAGTGGTTGCAGCTACCTCCACTATTCCGCATGTGCGCATACCAGAAGACAATGTAGCACCAACAGCCTGCTGGAGCTTCATTCTAATGTACTAGCTATTCTACCCATGCACAGGTGTTACCGTTCCCTCAGCTGAGAGCAAATCCAGTGTGCCCAGGGTTGTTTTCTGTGTTATATTCAGATGCTATGTCTTCAATGAAAGCTTGCTGTAATGTACTCCTTTGGATGATGTTTGTGTGATTCAGAGAGTTGTGTTGATTTTTGGTTTGGGTGCTCAGATGCTCGTTTTTTTTTTTTGCCAACATTTGTAATTTTAGTGGCCCTGTATATTTACGTATGTTTGGTGGTATGTTCCTCGAGTTGTTCCTTTGCAGACTTCACTGTGAAACGGCCATGGGCTCTGTTGTGAAATTAAGTGAATATTTATGTTTTTTTCCTCGTTTATAAATTTCAGGAGATGCACAGCTGTAGTCCTCTGGGTGTACTTCTGGGTTAGGGCCAAACTAACTTGACATTGTGCTTGGACCATAGACTTAAGATACCTTTTACTTTTTGGAAAAGAGTTTGAGTGTTTTCTTGTCAAATTTATTAACCCCTTTGAAGTTCTCTCTGGAATTTCTTATTATAACCAAGTTTATTTGGAAAATGTTAATGATATGAAGCACTTATTTAAAATGGCCATATTTATATTATCCAATGTCAGTTTTTCATTAAAAACCACTGAACCTGTGATTTGATGACACATTTTCTGTTCAGGATCCATTGATTCAGATTTTTCTGGAAAGAGGAAGATGGTGGTCATTGTTGGTTTGCTGTCGCAAGCCAGAAGATTAATCGTGTGGATTCCTAAAATTGTCAGCTCATGAGTATGATTGGAATGATAAGTCATTTTGTGGTCGATCATAATTCTTTTATGTACGCTGACAAATCCAAGAGGAAAGAAAGTGCAGGGATTTTACTGTGGTGACCAGGGGGAACCATCTTGCCAGTTATTTTCCCCACATTTGGGACTGAGTCCTATAGCCAGTCATCATTCATCCAAGGAACTAATTTCCATAATGAATACCAAATATTACATAATTGAGCTTATGCATGCCATCAGAAATGGCATCCAATCTCCACCATTAGGGGTTTGGATGATCAGTCAGGTCCATTTAGCAGTCAGACAAGTGGACATCCATGAGATTTACGAGCATTGCTCAAGTCATTTTCTCATGCTGTTTTGTGTGCTCCCCTAAAATAATTCTGAAGTACTCTGGGAGTGCCCATGACAGTGCTTTACGAAGACAATATATCATTAACAGCTTACCAAAACTTTTCACAATTTAATATCACAGCAAAGCACACAGTGGGAAGGAGGTTAATGAATGATTTCTCCTTATTAAAGACACATATCCTCAGAAAAATGGCCTCTGAAATTATTTTTGGTCCATATTTAGTCTGTTCTGCAATTAAATTTTAAGCCCCACGAGGCTGACGGGTAAGTTCCTGGACCTGGCTTTTGTGACAGCTCCAATCAATCTATTTTCAGAAGCGCAAGCCTGAACCTCTGCGCTTTTTCTTGCAACCCTGATGAAAGCACACTGCAGTTTCGAAAGGGAATCTGTTAGACACAGACACACGCTTCTCTGCACCTTCTGTATGTTCTGCAGGGACTCTGAATGGTCCTAATGTGTCATCGGTTTAAGAGGAACTGTGAACACTTCAATTCCAGGAAACATCGGTGTCAAAGTCTAGACAGCTGTAGACTGGAATGGGTGGCAAAAGGTTAAAGTACAGTCAACAGGATCTAATTTCACAATTAACCAATTCAGTTAGATTGTATACCGAAGACAAAATCAATAGGTTTGTCTTAGATGTTCACTCAACAGGACAGGTCTTTTCTGAACATTGTTTTATTAAAATCCAGTGTATGTAAACGGTAATTATCAAAACAAGGCCAAAAAGGCGTGTAATGAAGTTTTTGGAAAAACAGACTGATGTGCTTTACTCCGTGGCCTAAAGCATCACTGTCTTTACAGACCAATGCACAAGCTCATTTCAGTGAAATTGACCACACGCCTTTTTCCACAGGCTTATGGTGGAAAATTAAAATGAAGAATCACGCATTCTGAGTATATGGCAGGGCGGCGTCCCAGTTGGCCTCCTGCTGTTGATGAGGGAAGGCAGATACTGAAAACTGCTGCTGAATTCCTCATCCACACCAGCTCCACTTTGACAGGAGTGGAGATTCAGAAGTGGATGCTTTCCACATATACAACACCCGGGGCCAGATGCCTGGCCACTCACTTCCTGCTCAGATAGAGCATGGCAGTTCACTTCCTCTTGGGATGACCTCAGGCTGAGGGATCCGTTTGAAACGGGGGTTCTACTGCCCTCTGGAGGATGAACAGCATATAACAATGTACTACATTTAAGATGTGTTATTAGGGAGACACACAGGCATTCAAGTTATTCAAATTTGAAACTTTATTCGGTCTTACATAAAAGTATCATCTACATTCAAATGTATGTACCCTGCCCATCTAAACAACTAACTTTAGAGAAAAACCCACTATAAAATGCTTACTATAAAGACTTTAAAATGCTATCTTAAAAAAAAAAGATGTTATACATAAAAAAGTAAAGTCACAGCACCTGGAGGAGATTACATTGCAAGCTGCCTTGCTGTCACAAAATCAGTTTCCCTGCTACTCTACTAACTGACCTCTGTTCACACAAGAGTTGATTCATATAAAAAAAAATTCATGAGTGTTTGAGATTTCACAAAAGCAATGTTCCAAAGTGGTTTACAATCATCTGCATTTTAAACTGTTAAAATAAAAAAAAACAGTGTCACACAAGTTGCTTATAATACAAACAAAAAAAAAAAAAAAAAAAAAAGATACAAAAATAGTTGTGTAGTTCTGTGTTGGCAGCTGAAACTGGTTGAGTTAAGGAGGTGTGGAGGAGGTAGGTCACATGATGGCACAGCCTCGCTTGGCTGCACGTGGGTCTCCCTGGAAACAGAAAGGAGGAGGAGGGGGGGGCATTCTGTCAATCAACTTCAATTATATCTGGAGGGATCAAATGCCCTTTTATTACAGTGGGCAACATCAACATTACTGTTATTATTTTCAATTTGGGAAAATGCAATTAGACAGGGTGTCTTATGGTGCGCCGGGGGATAAAAGGAGCAGACATTCTAACAGCAAAATTAGCAAGCACAGCATGGCGGAATTAATGGAATGAATCACAATGACCCCAAATTAAATTTAATTTAATTGAAGCACAGATTCCACCGCGCAAGCAAATCCGGCATGAATCACAACTGCTGGCCACCTGTAGCTACATTAAGCTGAGAGGTGCACCTCCAAGCCCAACACACTACACTCTACACTAAGGCCACTTTCCCACTCAGGAAAATTACAGGAAATTTCTAGTCTACACAGGAGTATAATGGACTGGCTGTGGAGTAGCTGTACTGTGCACTGGTACATTAGCACACTGCTCCAACAGCGCTAACAGCTGCAACATGCTCCCCTCCTAGATCCATGTCGCTCTTCTGCATCTCTAATGACAAGCGCATGCTGTTAGCTTAATGTTAGCGCGCTTAGCTGTTAGCACGCTGTTAGCTTAATGGCAGCCTCCTTGGGGCAAGGGCACTTCAGTGCTTCCCAACCTCGTGTTTCTGGTTCGCGCACATCTGATGTGTCGATGGGAGAAACAAAGACGTGTTTGTGGCAGCAGTGGTGATGTCACTGCTCCGCACAGCTGGACGAGAGTTGGACAAAGAGTCTCAGTGCTGCGCGTTGCCCGTTAGCACAGACCCGGGCACGCTCGTCACTGAAAACACCCGGTGAGGACACCAGCGTGTTCTCCTTAGCCCTCCTCTGGATGAACTAATGATTGATCACCCAAACCAAGCACGATCTTTTAATGTCCCTCTTAAGTGCAATTATATATCTGAAAGTGTACTTCTGAGTTTCATGTAATTGGGTATGAGGTTTATTTTGCATTCATGTGACATGTGTTAGCATTATATCTGGAATGGTGTAGTCCTTAAGCTGTACATACTGCTTTGTCAAATATAGCGCTGCAATCACAAATCTGTGCCTAGGCTGACATGTAAGTGCACTGATGCTCGTTCATGTGTAGTTAGCAATGTCCTGTTTGTGCAACTTTTCATGCCACTTTTAGACGCATTGCACAAGTTGCTCTGGATGAGCATCTGCTAAATGACAATAACGTAATGTAATCTGTTAAGCAGCGGTAACCAAGGACTTGAATGGAGGAGCTGACTGCATTGCCCCTAACATTCACAATGCCAGCTCCCACATGACTTCCACTGATCCAGGGTCAGCACCCATGGCAAGCGTCATACCTGCTGGTGAAACAGATCCTCTTCGATGACCTCCACGCCCTCATCCTCCTCCTCTTCCTCACCCTGCTCTTCCTCTGTGACCATCTTGAACACAGTGGTCCTCTGAGCCACCTCCTGAAACAGACAGCAACATGCAGTGAAAGTGCAGGAGCTCCCCCTAGTGGAGAGAGGATGGTGTTGCACCCCCGGCGCAGGCTGCGGGGCTCCGGCCTCCTGAAGACTCACCTCGCCCTGCGGGTTAAGCAGCACGACCTTGACGTCCTCTCCGGTGCCCCAGGAGCTCTGGTTCTTCCAGATGAGGTCAGTGGGGGGGCTGGAGCTAACACCAGCATTGGAGGCCCAGATCTGGTACAGACACAGAGCGCATGTTAGCTTATGCGTGTGTGTATGGTGTGTTATTGTGGTGTCACATGTTCTGTGTTCCTTCTTACAGCGTGATATTACTCAGCTGAATATTAATCGCTTCATTTTTTCTTCCGCTTCCTAACGTCAAACTGCAGTAAGACAAAGGTATGGGCTGTTACCCCACCAGTGATCATCTGTATTATCTGCAGCGTGTGGCTCAGTGGTAAGGAGCAGGACGCATAACCGAAAGGTTGCTGGTTCAGTTCCCTGCTGGGACGCTGCTGTTGTATCTTTGGGCAAGGTACTCAATCCATTTGCCTGTGTAAATATCCAGCTGTAGAACTGGGGGAAACCTAATTGGCTCTGGATAAGAGCATCTGCTAAATGACAATAATGTAATGTAATCTTAGTTTACCACTGCAACATGGCCACTCAGTGAAGCATTAGTGCATGTGTGCATGTAAACATGACAAACTAAGCCATTTTAGGACGGCCCTGTATCTTCCGAATCATACCGTGACTTTCTGTCCCGCTCTCAGGACATATTTGGGTGTAAACTTGTAGGTGGCAGAGGTCTCTCCAATGGTTCTGGTCATCTCAAACCCGCCCATAGGCTGATCCTGCAGAGAGAGAAGCATATGGACCATGTTTCCTGCATGCTTTCTGGACACAGACAGGCACATGCACGAGCACAGACGAGACTTTAGTCTTACTATTCCCCCAACATATTTCAACAGGACATTGCTGCACTTTTTCCACTGTAAAGATGACTAATCAGTATGGCACTGGTTATTCTAGCAATGATGTGTTGACAGGTTCTCATGTAGTCCGTTTCCTGTATGAGCTGTAGATGATGTGGCGTTATATGCACCTTTCTACCTTTCCTTTGTCAGCTGTGCTGGACAGGAGCCGTCTGCCAAGGGACTAAAGCCACATATAAATCAGGTGTGCCGTAGGACATCGGGTCTTGAGCAACGAGTTACCACTATAGTACTCGTATCATCCAAGAAATGATTTCATCACAGATGTGTTGTGTATGAGATTCTACTCGGGTTTCCTACAAGTGCACTATTGCATCATCAGCCGCAACAGAAAACAGAAGCTGTCCCCCAACCCCCACCCGCATTCCCTTTTCAAGAACTGCTCAGTTCACCATCTGTTTCATTACATCTAACCTCACTCACATCTGAGCACCACTGACAACTCATCTGTTCAGTGCAGCGCTGAGTGTCAGGGGAAATTCACCCAGCATTTAAAAACAAAGACAAATTGCAAGTATTTTAGAAGATAAATGTCCAAAATAATAAAGTCAGGTGCCCTTTATGCTGTATGCAAGCCATGTACAGGAGAGGAGAGAAACAGACAGGCTGCCATTAAGCTAATGTAATGTCCTGGAGATTACCACCCAGTTTGTTAACCATGTCACGCCTCACTAGTTTCTGGAGGGGGATGGGAGGCACCTGTTAGCCACTTGTTTTAACAGGTGGCCCCACTGTGGCAGAGTCAGGCGATTCGCGGTGATTTACGGACGGACCGCCTCCGGCGCGGACGCACCTGGTCGGAGGTGTTGTGCAGGCGGATGAACTTCCCGTCCACGTCCAGCTCGTCGATGCAGACGTTGCCAGTGGCGGAGGCCGAGTGGGCGATGCTGACGGAGCTGCTGGCCTCCGACTCCTCCACGTCCACGCGCTTGCGCTTGCCCCGCGTGGTGCGCACGCTGCGGCTGGAGGAGGCCCGGGACACGGTGACGCGGGACGAGGGGCTGGGGGACAGCTTCAGCCTGTGGGGACGGGACGGGACGGGGAACACAGGGGGTGAGAGCGGGACAACCAATTGTAGGAAAACAGAGTATACAGGTAACCTAAGAATGTCTACACCTCCTGAATGGAGCCTCCAAAGAGAGGTGAGGAATGAGAAGGGGAGAGAGAGAAAAGGAGACGAGAGAGAACAGGAGAGAAGAGGAAAGAGGACAGGAGAGGAAACGGGAGGGGAAAGGACAGGAGAGAAGTAGGGGAAAGACAAGAGGAGAGGAAAGATGAGGAAAGAAAAGGAGGAGGAAACAGAGGAAAGAAGAAAGGGAAAAGGAGGAAAGACAAGAGAAGAGGAAAGGACAGGAGAGGAAACGGGAGGGGAAAGGACAGAGGAGAGAAGAAAGCAGGGAAAGACAAGAGGAGAGGAAAGATGAGAGGAAAGAAGAAAGAGAAAGGAGGGAAAGTAGAGAAGAGGAAAGGGGAGGACAGAAGAAAGAAGAAAAAAAGGAAAGAGGAAATGAAAGGAGAGAGAAGATGACAAAAAAGAAGAGAGGAGGAAAGAAAGGGAAAGACACAGATTCTGCATCTTTAGTCAGGTCCTGCCAGTCTGTGCAACAGCCGCGCTCACCTCTCCTCCTCTCCCTCCAGCAGCTTCCTGTAGGCATTGATCTCCATGTCCAGCGCCAGCTTGACGTCCAGCAGCTGCTCGTACTCGTCCAGCTGCTGCTGCATCTTGGCGCGGATCTCGGAGATCTCGCGCTCCTTCTCGGCCAGCGACCAGCGGCTGGCGTCTCTCTCCTGGGCCAGCGCCGCCTCCAGCTCGCTGATCCGGTCCTGCCAGCCGCGGGTCTGCGGAACCACCACCGGGCAGGCGTTTTAGGACAGCCATTTCCACAAACATCCAGGCACACCCACACCCCGTCAGACCTTCCCTGGAGTTCACGCTCGCTCAACTGTGCCGATGAGGAATGCCAGTTAGCGTGTAAAGACGGAGCGGGTAGAAAAGCGTAAATAAGCTCCCAGTTTTCTCAGCACGTCCAGACAGAGGGCCTGGCTAAGGCTGAGCTTATAACCCAAACATGGCAGGTTCACTGCTCAGGTGGCTCCCTGTTGCCCTGGCCTTGTGAACTGCTTCAGTAAATATCCAACAGTAAAAATGGAAGTATAACCTTGGCAAGCCAACCTGCACGAGGGTGTCTGGCAAACAAAATAAGGATGTAGTGTTTTCAGTTCTCTTATTCCTTCTTTAAATTCACAACTTCTGATGTCAGGTTCCAACAACCCCCGGGCTTAATCATTGCAGGACATTTGCCTCAGGGTTGAAAGACATAATCAAAGCCATTCATCCTGAGCTGTGTTGGGTAAGACACATAAACTGACAAACCTTCAGAATAGGTCTATGCTTTGTGTGTATGTATATATGCATGAGAGTGTCCATGTGGATAAGCGAGTCTCTGTGCCTGGGTCTGTGTGTGCATAAGTGAGTGTGCATGTGTGTATCAGAGTGTGCGTGCAGGTGGATGAGCGAGAGAGAGTATGAGAGTGTGTGTGTGTATAAGAAATGTGTGTGTGAGTGTGTATAAGACTGTGTGTGTAAGTGGATGAGCGAGAGAGTGTGTGTGTGTGTGTGTGTGTGTGTGTGTGTGTGTGTGTGTGTGTGTGTGTGTGTGTGTGTGTGTGCACGTGTGTGTGTGTGAGTGTGTAAGTGCATGTGAGTGAGTGTGTCAGTGAGTGTATGCATAAATGTGTATGTCCCGGGGTCCTCCCTCACCTCCTTCTGCAGGGCAGCCAGCTGTGCCGACAGGCTCTCCACCCGCAGCCGGGACTCCTTCAGCTCCTCCCGCGCCATGCTGGCCGACGAGCTGCTCATCTCCGAGGACAGCCGGGTGTTCTCCAGCTGAGGGACAGAGCCCATCACGGTGACACAGAGCACAGAACAGTGACACAGAGCACCGAGCACAGAAACTGCCAAGAGGAACTCTCCGTCACACAGACGCAAGCTTCCTGACCGCCCGCCGACAGGAAGTGCATCGTGTACCACGCAGAGTGCAAGTACTTTCACACAATTTCATTTTAGGCATGTGTGTGGCAAGTCTTGACCACTTGCTAAACAATACAATATAAACAAGATCAGCATTTATAGCCATATGCTTTAGCAAGAGTGAACACAATATTCTGTGCCATTGCTACACATATTCAGGTCAATCTACTGCAGGTACCTACTGAATATCAAAAATAAACTGTAATATTACCATTCAGACCTGGATTCTATCACTGAAGTTCTTAACTTTGAGCATCAATCTTAACAGCTGAAAAGTTTCAGCTCCTAACAACTAAACATTTATATTCATTTCAGTGACTGCTGAAGCTTTTCAGCTTACATTCCCCCACTCAAAGTTAAGGACAAAAAGCATTAAGGTTAGACAGGCCCAGAACCTCATTTAACTGTTTCCCTGAACAGACAGTACTGGAGCTAGGATTTGCCATTCTACTGTCAGAGAGGGTCTCCGATTGGCTAAGCGGCTAGGGCCTTACACCAGCCTCTCTGATTGGCTGAGGGGATGAAGCCTCACCTTGGCCATGTAGGTCTGCTCCATCTCCTCCTTGTACAGCTTGACCTGCTCGTCGTGCTGCTGCCGCATCTCGGCCAGCGCCTGGGCCAGCTTGAACTCGTACTCGACCTGCCGGCCCGAGTCCACCTCCACCAGGCGGGTCTCATGTCTGCGCCGCGTGTCCTTGATCTCCTGGGGGGGTGGTTTGGTCGTTAGGGCAAAGGGCGCACTCCACACAACCAACAAAGCACGTTAACAGCCAACGGGACGCTGACAGAGGAGATACTAGCGACAGTCAGCAGAACAGAGAGATGTACTCCGAGGGCATGATGAGGGGGGAGATACAGACTGCCTGATCTCTTTCCGGTCAGACCCCCCAACACACAGACTCAATCACCCCAACCGTGAAAGACATGCAGCTCCACACTGTGAAATCTGCCCTCAGGGAAGGGGGGAAAAAAAAAATCCATTCTCATTACAATAAATTTTATCAATCAGCTTCAAACCCACTGAGGGATACACTGAACACTAAAGGGCATTGTGGGAAGACAGCGTAATTGTTCTGCAGTTTATCTAAAGCTTTGAGCCAAACCTAACATCAAAACATTAAGCAAATAATTTTTCTTTTATTAAACGATACAAATGCAAGTTGTGATTCCTGGCCGCAGAGAGGAGACCTGATAAAAATCCAGCTATGTAAGTGAAGTTTGCGGTGTGGGTGCGTGCGGAGGAGGTGCTCACCTCCTCGAACATGTGCTTCCTGAATTCCAGCTCCTCTGCGAGGCTCTGGCAGCGGTTCTCCAGGTCCACCCGCAGCAGGGTCTCCTCACCCAGCTGCTTCTTGGCGGAGGCCAGGCCTGCATCCAGCTGCGGGGAGGAGAAAGCCACTGCATGCCTTACATGCACTCACTGACCGTTCCACACTGCGACGAGAACCGCAAAGAGCCACAGCGCCCTCTGCTGGGGGATGAGTCGCAACTACACAGACGGGCTGATTTGCTCATTTCAATGCATGCAAGTGTACATGAATGAACGAAGGAATAAACAGGGGCTGTTTCCTCCAACCAGAACAATAGAATTCTGCAAGTGAGTTAAATCACACTATTTAAATCAATTATTTAATTTTAGTTCTAAGTGTATAAATTTTAATTGTACATGGAAACACTTCACGCATCCTCTCCAGGACGGGAGTGTGTGGCATGCATTCTGACAGACGGGTCTGTACCTCGTGGATCTGCTGCTGTAGGTCCACCACGCTGGCCTCCAGGGCGCTCTTCTCAGACAGCGCAGTGGCCAGGACGGCCTCCTTACTGTTCAGCGCAGCCTCCATGTCCTTCAGCCGGGCCTGGGTCCCGGCTAGGTCAGCATCCTTCTTCGCGTAGCTGCAGAGAGGGAGAGAGGCAGCGTTCAGCGAGGAGGAGGGGGAAAAAACGTGCAGGAACTGAGGACCCCCCAAATATTGGGTGCTGAACCGAGCCTTAGCCACACACTTACAGGGATGGGCATGTTACTTTTCTGATCACATGCACTTCAAACTGTCAAACGATTGGTGTAAAGCACACCATGTGACACACCAGGGCCAATCAGAGTGCGAGTCAAGGAAAGGCACAAACATATAAAAATGCATACAACGCATTCCTGGTGATAGGAGCTACAGTGGGAGGGTGATAATTACACAGGGCTATCAGTGTGAACTTTGTGCAAGGACAACCCACACTAACTACACCGCGAATTGCTCTGTGGCAAGAAGCGCACAGGCAGATGCCTTGTCTGAGGAACTCTTATCATGATTAAAATACAATTGGTTAGATTACATCTATAACACCTGCATGAGAAAAAAAAAACAATGACTCATACTGATTGCATCAGGGTTACAGTGGAAAGAAGCAGGGCAGACAAATCAGCACACCAAGCCATTCTGAGAGCACACGAGCTTCTCTTTCTGCCAGTGGGTGGGCAGGTGGGGGCGAAGGAGTAACTACAAAATAGAAATAGGCTTGCGTAACAGGAATGTGCACAAGGAACCTTATTTAATTATATAACTGCAATCATTTCTCAAGTGTTCATTTTACCACCACTTTTTTTTTTTATTTAGGTTTAAATCTAACTGACTGAATTGCATCAGATTTATTCAACTTTGTCATTCAGTGCTGCTCAGAACAGCCCTATATTTAATCTCGGCTGCTTTGAGCCAGCTAAATTTCTCAGTTTAACCAAATTCAATTTCCATGATTTAAATGTGACAAACTTTGTCAGGCTACACATTGAACTGTAAAACCCTCAGACATCATACTGGCACAAGTTCTGATCTGAAGAAATCGATTGAAAATTGAAAGAGATTTTTGAAGGATTTGCTGCAGCCAGGGACTAAACCACTTGATCAATTATCTTAACCAGACCAATTAACCTTTCCCTGACTGTTCATCTTTTAGATTGCTGGAGGATCTGGACTGTGGGATTCCAGCCATTATCTGGAAACCCTGCCTTTCAGTACTTTGTGCATGCAAACTGAGACTAGCACAAACAGTTTTCTCTTCAGGATGAGTCAACTCCAGTAAAGGTACAGAATAACATTAGAATAAAATTAAATATTAATAAATGCACTCATTCACCTAGAATAGTTAAAAAATCAATAACTGATTGGTTCAGACAGACATGGGATAAACTACTGACAAACAAGAGTTTCAAAAGAATAACAGTCCTTTTAATCTTCAATAAACATTAATCACCCTACATTTACACAATTTCTGAAAAAGAGCATTCAGTGAAATTCTAAAAAAAATCCATTCAACAAGTGTCCTGTGTCATTTTTACGATAAATATTTTAGCCATGTCATCCTATAAACAACATACCAAGAATCCAAAAACTGAACAAAATGGCTAAATTCAGTTATTTTCTGAGACAGCTTATTTAAGAGTGTCTAGATAAAACCAGATCTAGACTAGTGTCTAGACAAAACCAGATCAGATATGAAGGGTGATGTTGGCCACTAATGATGCAGTGTAAACGTGTAAATATGTAGTGTGTAAAAACAACCACACCCATAGTGGACTGGCCATCTAAAATCTATCGCAACGAAAAATGAGGACCTTTATGAGGCCGTCCAAGAATTCTCCTGCATACAATGCCGCTCTGTCATGCATGGGAGGAGGATCTGTGGACAGGAAATAGCATTCTATTGGGTTTGATGGAAAAGAAAAATTCCAAAAATGAAATACCAAGATAGCCGCAGAGTTCAGTCTCTGGAGAGCAGGGTGCTGAGCTGACAGACTGGAGTGTAAGTGCGGGTGCAAAACGTGTTACGATGAATAAAGGAGATCAATTAGTCAAGAACGACACGAAAGTCCTGGGGGCGAAATTCTCCTGCTTTGTAAAATATGTGTGAAATGACACCTTTCCGTGCAGAGAGAGGTGCTGTAGTGAGAGGTGCCGCAGCAGCTGTTGGGGGTGTCGGGTAGAAGGGGAGTGGTGGCAGTGTGTTTGGGGGGGTGTGCAGTCACCCCCACTCGCACGTGCGACCACAACCCCCTCTCTGGGGGGGCAGGGAGCGACCCGTGCGTCCAAAGGGGGGCGGTGTTTTCTCCTGACAAACACATGAGTCGTTCTGCTTTTTTTGGTCAGCTGCATTTGAGCAAACTGAAAATGAAAGATGAGTAAAATAAAATTCTCATACAGCCTACAGATGGCCCAAATAAGGGTGTGTTCATTTCAGCTGAAATCAAACACACGCCTGAGCGAAGCTCAGATAAACTACACAATCACTCAGATCAAACACCGCTGCCTCTTCGAGTGGCTGACCCTCCAACACCAGCAAAGGGCTGCAGGACTGAACTTTTCACATACCAGTCATGCGCGCAGTACAAAAACACATGCAAGTGATCGCGAGGACACCCATTATGCACGGGTGAGCGGTTCAGAGCCGAGCCGCTCACAATATGGGACCCAGACGCATTCCTAGACGATTTGAAAACGAAACAAAAACGTCCCCTGCACATTAATACATTTTTTTCCCTTCTTAGAATCTAATGCTGCTAAAAGGAAACACTAAACAGGCACAATGAGTCAAACTGGACTCTGAAAGATTAAGCATGTTACAAACATTTTTTCCCTCGGCCTGCTGTACTGAATGTCCGTTGGAGAGGCGGTGGCTCGTTTTTGGACAGGAGGGGGGCGGTGGGAGAGAATAAGCATTTTGGGTCGTCCCACCCCCGGCCTGAGGCCCTGAGAGGTGAGGGCGGGTCCCAGCGGTGCCTAGGTGAGCTGCTTTATGTGCGGAATGCCTCTGGTATGCCTGGCATTTCACACACGTGTGGGGGGGAAAAAAACATTGATTTTGGGGGAGGGACGGCTGGGGGAGTAGCAGCACTGGGAACTACTCACCGAGCTCAAGGCTTTGGCTCAAAATCCTCTTTCATGTGCAACCAGTATATATATTTTTTTTAAACTAAACTGCTGTGTTGTTGGACTGGAGTGTTCTTAGCCTGGTCTGACTGTTGCTCATTCAGCTTAAATGGATACACTTATGTTCTATTGTGCTGGAAGTCGCTCTGGTGAATGTAATGTCTGTTAAATGAATAATGTAATGTACTGTAAACTAAACCTTGCTGGACACAAATGACTGCAAGTTTGAATGATGCACACCGTCCCTTACGTACAATGAATGAACGTGTGGACGGGGGGGGACTGAGAGGGACAACAGAGTAATTTGTGTGTGTACTTTCCCCCGCCACCAGTGACTTTTCTTTGCCTGTGATGGACAACCTGTGATGGCCAGAGAGGGGCAAGGCCAAGCCACACAAAAGGACGCTTTTCCTGCGAGAAACTGGTCCAACAGCTGCATCAATGGGGAGCAATACATCAGCAAGCCCACAGCTGTGCTGTCACTCAAAACTGCACCAGGAAGCCATTATATTCTACAGAGACCTATAGCCTGCAACTTTCAACATGTGACCAACACCCCCTTTACTTTGACAAACCTTCTAAGCAGTTCATTAAACAGACTACCTGCTTAAGACAATGTTGATTCAGATTAGTAAAAACTACGGCTGGTTCATTCTGCAAGACGGCATGTCCACTCTCCATAAGTAGCTACTGACTACCAGTGGAGGTTTAAGCAAACCATTTTAGTTTTAACTGCTTACCAGAAGAAGGACATAGCTGTTAAACATGCAAACCCAAAAGCCACACTTCCCGAAAGTCCCTGTCACTACAGAGCATTCACAGCTGTAGCGCTGGCTTGAACGCAGCAGACTACTTAGCAGCCATGGTTTACTGCACCGAATGGACAATTTCCATCAACATTCCATTAAACACTGTCTACGGGTCAGCCATGAGAGAGACACTCACACAACTGCTGCTTATTCTGGCACAATTAAAAACGCACCGCAGTGGGGGGTGGGGTTAACTCTGGTTATGTTCATCTTCACCGTCCAGGTCAGTCTGAAAGCGTCAGCTCAGCACTATTTTACGAACACGCTGAGATCGGCATTCGCAATTTCGCACCAACACCTCAGCGATAGTCATCCATCACTTATCACTGTCACGGCGGGAGAAGAATTCCGTTTCCTGAGATTCAAACAGGCTGCTGGTTTTGAATAAAAACAACAGGCATCCCCGCCCCCAGCAGACCACCCCAAAAAGGATCACCCATGCAACGGCTCCACAGCATCTGAGCATCTGGGTGTGTGTGTGTGTGTGTGTGTGTGTGCACGTCGGTTTGAGTTCCTGAGCTTAAACACACGTGCTGAAGGCAGAAGCATCACAAATAAAGAGCATCTGTTCCGCTTAACTCCACGAACAGGTGTATGAGCAGTGGCTCGCTGCTTCAGTCAATCAAAATGGATGGCCAGAAGTTTCCCCTCTCAGGCAAAAACAGACCAGCCTTTTCACAGCCATGGCTAGTCCTGCCACTGTGCCAAGACTCAGGCGCGTAGCTACTCACACGGTTCAGTGAGTCAGCCTTTATGTCAACTTACACGCTTCTGCAGAAGACGGAAGCAAAAAAACAAATAAAAACACTACCCTGCCAGTTTAACAGCGTGCTTCAGGGTTTTTCTTCTCAGGTGATAACAAAGTACTATACAAAAGCTTTCATTTATAATGAACTACTACGTCTTTGCATCTCATTCACCCGTCACTGACAGCAAGGTATTTCCCACATCTTCTGGCCATAGCTCAAGACCGAACAAGCCAACGGCAATAAAGAGCAAATATATGCATAGCTGTGCAAAAATAAACAGCTGCATCACCATCCCGTGAGTTTGCCTGCTTTGGGCATTTATGGAAATATTGAACACGGTTTACTCTAAATGGCCTCATTTATCCATGACATCATTTAGTAAAAAAAAAGTCACAAAATGCAAAGTCCACAGAAAAGTAACATTTGCCCACTTGAGTTTCTTTAAAGGAATGTACTGCAGGTTGCCTTCCTTATTTATAAATGAGTATTAGCAAAACGATTCAGTGGCTTTTGCCATGAATTTAAAATTTGACGTTAAAGATTGACTTATGCACCAGTGCTCTGATTTATCATTGTGTACGTGTATGACCAGGAATGTTACAATCCCATGATTACCCACTCCCACCTTCAAAAACTCCAACCATCATGTGCTCATTTTAGACTTCTCCAAATCCTCCCTTTAATGGCTGGAAAACATAGGTCGTAAACTGTTTGTTTTCCCACAAATGAGCTGAGCCAATTACTGTGACTCTGGTGACTTCAACCCTCTAATCGCCAAACATGAGACTCCAATAAACCTCACATATGGGAGATGAGGGGGGAGGTCTCGACCGGGCACGTCTGACTCGGATGTGAGCAAGGCTTTGTTCTTTCCATGTTCTCCGATCTGCACCCCTTACTCCCTCTCCAAAACATTTTATTTGCCCCCTTCCATTTAACCCTGCTCCTGTTTCACTGCTGTGGGAGTTCACCCCACCTTGTCGATACTTCAAGTCGGAACCCCATCTTTCACCCTGGTTCCACGACTCTGTGACCAGTGGTCAGCAATACTGCTCCTTGCATGGGGAAACACCAGCTTTAATGCCATTTGCAGGTTGTGGCAAATTTAGACTGGAGACGGTAGCAAATATCCATAAATTCGGTCAAGCCTCTAACCTGCCTAACCAGTAACGCCCAAGAAAAACACATGTTGAAAAGTGAGAAAAGAATCCATTTTTCAGTTTCACAGGCTAAAATCCACATGAATCTTTACATTTACTACTATGGATAATATTATTGCTAGTAGGTAGTATGTAGCAACTCTGCCCAAGCAAAGTTCCAGTGGAAACATGTGCACCTATGTCAGTCAGAGGGTCTTCCCCTCCCTTCCTTTAAAGACAATTAAGGAAATCTGGTTTAATTAGTTTAGCAGTGTTACTCGTGTATGGAACATGCACCTGGTACAGAGTGAGCAGGGACAGCCAATCAAAAGTCAATGGGCTTAGAGTCATGTTACATCTAAGCCAAGAACCACTTTTTAGTTTTTTGGTTTTAGTTTTGTGGTGGTGTGGTTAACAGGGATCTTGGTGGGAAATAAAAACACATATGAAATATTCTCCTGGGGAACCTGCAACACTATGATATCGTTGTTATGCTGCCGATAAACTAGAAATAAAGGGTGACTTATCTTTAAGTGAATTATGTCCAACACAGTGAACTCTGTTTTTATTAGTGATGAAACATGTAATCCTTAACATTTAAAATGAGCTAGCTGAATACATTTCTCGCTTTTATTTACATCCCTAATTTAAACACTACACATTCCGGCCCATACAACGCAAACATTTCAGATGTCCCTCAAAGCTGAGGATTAGACTAAGGCTGCAGACCCCAATGAGAAATAGGCTTGACGTAAACCCTCAAACCTGGGATGACAAGTATTAAAAACAGCAACACATCTCCATCCGCAGTCCCACTGCATCCATTCACACCGCTGTGAATAACCTGTCTAAGAAATATACAGTTCACTGGAGGTTAGGGACCCATCTGGTAAGAGTTTGCATACCGGTGCCTGGAAGCAGTTTGAGAGTGCGCAACTATTTGCCAGATTATGCAATATCATGAATGGTTTCTATTCCAACTGAGGGCGGGGTCTAAATGTTTTGGATCCTGTGAAATTAACTCATAAAATATGTATGCTTCTTCAAAATGAAATATTTTCTTTTTTACATCATCCTTATTGTCTCCATACTGATGAATCCCATGGGGACTAGTGACAGCTGGTTTAAGACACTTCTTTAATTAGCAATGAATACTCAAGCAGACACTAATCATCCAGTCTACGTCATTTCATCGCTACGCAAGACTGTTCAGCACATCAAATTGAGCAACATAGTTTGCAAGCCAAGTGCATGAACACATTTGGGTAAACACTGCATGCTTGTGCTAACTTGAGAAGTTGCAGATTGCAAAGCATTTGAGACAAGACACATAATGTATTGCATTTTCTGTAATTAATGTGACTGATAGCCACCTATATACGCATATATATGCATATATAACTATATATACATTTTAGTAGGTCGATTCAAACAGAAGGATCTGCTAACTGAAAATGTAAAATAAAGGCATAGTACCTGCCATAGCAGGACAAGATCCAGATAATGTGGTTTACAAACAGCTTCAAAGAGGTCTGACTGTAAACCAAGTAAGTGACCTTGTGAAAGACAGCTTTGGAGTACAGAAAATGTTTAATGCGGATCAATTCATGAGATATTCTTAACGAAATTACACATGAACACGACAACATCAACAAAGAATTATGTGATGATGTGTTACAGACAGACCTCCTTCACCTTGTCATGAAATAAAAAAAAATCTGTATAAACTAGAGTTCAGGAGTCCCTGAGTGCCGTGGGATGCTGGTGGTTCACGATGATCTCATGTGACCAAATTCTCTTTCAGGGCCTCACCCGCACATTCCTCGCACGATTCCCTCTGAAATCACACTGAGAACCGACGCCAGGGAGAAAACATGAGGCATGTACTAGGCTACGGTCCTTTTGTGAGACAACGTGATTATCAAGTTAACAGTTAGGGCGAAGAACGACATTGTGGGATTACATGGCAACATCTGATGGGTGTTTCAACTCAAGATTATATGCAACCTTTCTATGGAACGGTCTCTTGTGCAATCCGTTTCCTCTTATAAGTTTATTGCGGCAAACCTAAGGACAAATACATACTACAACAGCAATGGAGCAGTCAACTGTAGCCCATTCCTGGTGCACCATGTTAAAGGGTATCATTCAAAGACCTAGACGTGTCCACCTCACAGGGTGGGTTCAGGAGTTTCTTTTTTTTCTTTCCAGGATTTTTAACCCACACAACTCAATAGGAAGTCAGCGGCGGAAAGGCTACGTGACCAAACCCTTTCTTGGAATAACAAAACGGCCTTGCAGCTTGGCAGGAGAAATCCAGTCGATATTTTCCCTTATAAGGCCAGTTAATCCCCAAGAGTCGGGGTCTATTCTGTATGTGTTATATCTTTAGAGTTAAATCTACGGGCAGAGAATTCAACAACACACTTCTATGAAAACGAAAGCCACTGGAAACTAGTGGGGGTAAAATTCCCAGTCGATAAAAGTATGATAGGCTGGAGAGGCGGAAGGCGTTTCCTCTAACCATTCAAACCGTGTCCCCTCCCACACTTCCACATATGACCAAAGTCACTTTTCATATCCACAACGGACTTCCCTATTATTTAGACTTGGCCATTCGCTCACGCAACCGGACCCGTTCAAAACCGAGAGCTGTTTATTTGCAGTCGCGCCGTGGGTGCGCCAGCGCGCACGACGCGGACCTGGCCGGCTCGGATTTCAAAAGTATCGTAACGACAGCTTTAGATTCCATTGAAACGGTCAGGAATGAAGGTGCATGCCCCTCCCCCTCACTATCAAAAAGGTGTGGCACGGGGAAAAATCTCGGAAGCTACAGAAAGTCCATCGCACCATACACAAACTTGCGCGAAGAATTTCTAGACAATGATGACAAATGTTCCCACTGCAAGCGGTGCGTGGTTTAATTAAAGTGGCGGCCACCAAAGTCAAAATCCTTATTGATAAAACAGCTCAGAGAAAACTTTAATAGTTTCAACATTTCCGCAAGCACCCACTCAACGTCGAAATATACGTAGCAGCAGAGATTCAATACATTACTTGGGAAAATCTATTTCGGAATGGACTGTGAAACTCATGGGCGAAGTGTATCAATTTCCGCACGATACGGAGACAGCTTCATAAACCCGAATGAACCCAAACTGATCGGGATAAAAACTAGACAGATCATTAATTTAGCTCCAATGATATGCATGCTGAAGCACATGGCAGAACTTACTTTTGCAGTAACTGTTCATGCTCGGTCTTGAGCTTCCCTAATTCAATCTGCAGCCTGGCGCGCTCCTTGGCGGTGTCATCAAGGGTTCTCCTGGTGTCGGCAAGCTCGGTCTCGTACAGTGATTTCAAGCCGGTGAGCTCCCGGCTCCTCACTTCTTCCTTCTCGGATATCTGCAGGTGGAGGACGCTGTTCTCGGACTCGAGGCTCCGGACCTTGTCGATGTAGATGGCCAGGCGGTCGTTCAAATTACTCAGCTCCTCTTTCTCTTGCAACCTGGATATCCTCGTGGGGCTCAATGGAGTGCTCGCGGCAGTGGAGCGGGTGCTTATTCTTTGGCCGGCCGGAGTCGAAGTTGCAGTCGCCATTGTAACGCTAAAAATGCAAATTCAAAAAAGCAAAATGCTATTTCCAAGAAATTTTATGCTGGCCTAAATAGAAAATAAAAATTTAAAATTCCCACTTGTAGTATTGTGGGGAAAATTAAGGCGAGGACTGGATAAATTTTGTGCGGTAAGACGAGATGTTAGCTAAATATATCTACGCTACCTCGGCGGAGAGGGGGGTCTTGGTTCAATCGGTTACAGGGGAAAAAATAATCGCAAATAAAATAGCGCAAAGCTAGCAACTGCAAGCTACGAAAATGCTAAGAAAAGACAAGAAAGCCGCAAAGCTCATGCAGGCGCCTCTCACTTTGTCTTCCAACCGAATGAAAGAAAAGGTTTGACTAATATGGCCGCTCATGACTATGTAACAGCAACGTGACCACGAGAGACCAATGACGGAATGTAACGAAACGTGTCCTTTCAACCCGAGCATTCGAGACAAAATTCAAAATAGAAGAGGAATGCATCATGTATTGCGCCAAAATTATCACCACACGTGGGATTTGTCAAAGAAGATACTTTGTCTTTGCTGATTTGTTTATACGTTGTCGTGCTTGTAACTGTTTTTGGTTGAGAGTCAACAGTTCGTCCTGGTTACATAATTTCGTAATTTGAAACACTGCAGATGTTCAAAATGTTAGTATCGATATGGAATGCCATCGTGCATTTGCTTGTGTACTAAATAATTGATTATACTTGATATATCGTGTTTCATGGCCACTTATTGCAATAAATATGCTTTTAATTGGATGGACAATTCGTCGATTGGACCTTGCAACAGGGATTAACTGTGGAGTGTGAGGGGCTTAAAAACAGCAAAGCCTCCCCGAGTCGCAACCGCCGCGGTTTGCTGGGTCAGGGTCTTCTCGCCATATGGTGAACTTGACCGCAGTGACCAGCTACACCTCTACGTGAGGCAGAGATACGAGTCATATCACCGAAAAGAGATTATGCTGTATTGAAGCAAAATCACCAGCGCCTTTCTAAAATAATTAGTAAACTACATTGTAGAAATCAGTTAGTACACTTTAAACTGACCCTTACACTGACAAAAATCTGCTACAGAGTAAGTCATCTGAGATTTGTCACATTTTGAAAATCATTGACTGTAAAAACCATTCTCGGAAAAGTAGTCATCCGCGTTTGCGAATGAAAAAGGGCTTCGTGCAATTGTACACAGTTAGCCATTAGCAATATCAGTGTTTCTGCCGCTCGTTTTCCAAACATACCAGGTCACAGAAACATCAGTTACACAGTAAAACACATTCAGTACTCATAATATAAAGGTTTCCATCCTTGTCACATAAACACACATTTACCTCTCCACGTTGTTTATCCCATATACATGTTATTTTGAAAACTTGCTTATTGTCTCTTGTGTGTATTTGAATTTGGTTGCACGGAGCTATTACTTTCAGGACACAGACAATAACTGGAAAATTAAGATTCAGGCAAAGTTGGAAATACGGTAAAAGTGGAATATTTAAGCATTTTTATTTGCATTCTGTGATTGAGATGATATATGAATACCACCAATGGAACCCAGCTCAATTCCAGTTTTACAGATTTTCTTTTGGGCTACAGTGTTGAATTTGTGGTGCTGTAATCGCTAAGTGTATGCTAAACCAAATGCAATGACCAGAAATGAACTCACAGTGAAAATATGACGCAGAGGATTTGTAACATCCTGTTTGTTTAGTCACTGCCTTCATAACCAAAATAAAAGATAAAATTTTCATTTTGCTGTTCGTGCAAAGAGGAGAACAATCTAGATCTTTCAGGAACCAGGCCCCGGTCCCTGGGTGAGGTGTGTTATTTCATTGGAGAGCAGGATGCGCTATACATATTACACATAAAGTGTAACAATGGTGCATCAGTAAACCATGAATTACAATTAGCTGTGATGACCACAACATAAACACTGAATGCAGAGATCAATGTAATGCTTTTATTTCAAGAAAAGCTGTCAGTTCAGCAAAGGTGTGACACACAGATTTGACAGATTATCTCTAAAACACAGGTAGCAGCGATACATCTGGGAATGCTGCAGTGAACATGTCAGCACAGCTCTGGACTGAATTACCTGGAGCATACCCACCAGCCCCAACCCGTGTGATAATATTTCCCCTCCAGGGGAGATGTGCAGATGCATGGGAAAACAATGCCCTTCCACGTGATTCACCTTCTTTGGGCCTTGGCTCCTGCAAAGCAGTAGACATAGGATGCAAAGGCACAAAGTGAACAGCCAGTCGTGCTTTAGCCTGGGGGCAGGGTTACAGCATAGCGATGACTCTTAAACAAGTTGCGCAGGTTGCTGGTAGGGGCTTTGGTGGTGTGCCTGGGGTCAAGGACCCAATATCAAGGCAGCCAAGAAGGACCCTTAGGCTTGACCCTGTCCCAATAGACGCAATTAGGCCCACTACACATTCAACACAGATAGGCTTCATGTTATCACTCCACTGCACTGCACTGCCCCAGGGATGGGGGTTGTGCAGTCCATGAGGGCTACACGCATATTCAGACACACCCCTGTGCATACCCTAAACACAATTTCCACATGAGCCATTGGTGGGCAGCGATCAAAAAAACATTTAAATAAATGTGTTATTTAAAAAAAAAAACCACAAGCAATAAATGAACGAGTATTTTCATATCTATGCCTGGTTGTGGAATACCACCCTTCCAGAAATGGTGCAGCCATACAAGATAGGATTTCAAGAGTGTGTGATGGAGTACAACTGAACAGCATTGTGGCATAAGAAAACCTTCCCCAAGCACAACATCTGCATTGAGTATATGGTTAGGTACAGTATGGCTGCACATAAGGGACCCAGTTCTGAGCTGTCTGGGGGTCAGGGTGCTGCAGGAGGAGGACAGCAGGGTAGAGCACCCAGACAGCTCCATTTGGATTTGGTGGTTGTACCCTTTGGTAATCAACCACAATTGAACAACCTTTCGCTATACAATTGCAAGATACCCTGGATAAGGATATCGTTAATGATATTAAGTATTTTATCTCAAAGGCCCATAAAGCAATCTCTAGAGGTTGGGCAAAAGCTGGAGGACCTCATTGTCTCCTTGAGGTCACACATGGGGGATGTGCATGGTCTTCTGTAGCATGTTGGCCAGGTACTGGGGTAGGCATGTGGTAGCTGGAGGGCCTGGTGACAAGGACAAGCTGGAGTAGTTCATTCCACCAGGAAGAGCAAAAGGAGGCCCTTCCCAAAGCTCTCAAACTTTTCCAAACTGCACATGCTTAGTCTGTCCTCTTGGCCTGTTCCAGTCCCTGTAAATAGTAGGGGGGATTCAGATAGCATATTGAGAGGGCAGCATTACCATTTAAAAGCACAGAAATTATTTTCCCTTGGATTAAATACTTGATGAGGCCACATGCAAGTTTAGGTGTGCCTCACCAAGATCTTCCCTGTGAAACCAGCCCTCTCTGTCTTGTCCTAGGAGAACCAGTAGGGTTCACCTTCTAGTGTTTTACTCACATAAATATACAGAGGAGATGAAGGGTATCTCTCACTGTGGATTGTAATATAAGCGGGGGTCTCTGCGCTGATCTTGGATTACTTTATTTCAGTGTCCTGACTATACTGCCTTTTAGGGAATGCTTCTTTCATATTGAGCAATTTTGCCAGATAAATGAATTTACTCATGTGCCCAGAATCCATTCAATTTATATTTCATCACTTGGTAGATGCTCTTACCCAGAGACACCTAGAAAGCAAAGGTGCATACAATAAGGTCACAACGATACCATGATGTTCACATTTAATCAAAGTAGAGAGGTAAATGCCCCTTTCAGTGAATTTTTTCCACCTATAAAAAGCCATGGAACTAGTTAAACCAGCAAACAAACACGCAGCAGGGAAGTGGTGAGAGGCATGATGCTTGTTTGGGTTCAGGGCAGGAATCCACTGGTGTTTGGCAGCAGTGTAGCTTCCCTCCCACACGCTTCAGTCTCTCACCCATCATTTGCAGAAACTACCCTGGGGAGCAGCCATAAATTCTCTGCTCAACGGATTATTTTCCTGTCACCATAAATATATACAGGAGAGATTTCTCTCTTACAGTATTTTCTTACAGTTTTTTTATAGACAATGTAGCTATTTTAGATTGCACTTAATACAGTCACATACTAATATGCTGAAAGTTGTGGGAACCTGATATAAACCCATTGCTTAATTTGCCTTGAAAACAAAGTTTAATGTAAATATATGTAAAAGCTTGAAAATAGGACAAATGAAAGCAACCCTAAATGCACTGTTGTAAAAAATTAAATGCATACCTTTACCAGATCGTTTGTATTTCATCTACACTTCCACATTTCCAGTTTTTAAAAAGATATCCACAAAAAATCCTCCACTCACTCAAAAGATTGACATGCAAACGAAAGTGAAAATATGTTTTCCAGTGTAGCAACAAAATCCATGATGCGAGGAATATGCTGTCAAAGCAGAGCTGTTATGGTTGTGGTCAGACACAAAAGCCAATGCAAACACACAACACTAAGTCAGATTCAAATGGCACCTCTTCCTAGTATTGACTCTGGTTCTCTCTAGAATGAAGATGGGAAAGGAAGCATGCTTTGATAAAGAAACGAGGTACTGATGCATAGTTAATATAGAAGACCGCAGGAAATGAAGTATTCAAATCACATCACCTGCACTCTTTGTGTGAAAAACAAAGCAGCATCAAAAGGAAAGAGAAACCTACACTGCCATTTCTCCCCACAGATCCCACAGAAGGCTGTTGCTTGCTGTTCCGGAACATGAGGCGTGATTATGCAGTGAAATCCATTCATAACTGTCCGTGTCACTGACAGAAGAGAGTTTCAGGGTTTATGGATTTCAGTTTCACACTTCTGGCACCCTGGCCACGTTTGCTTGTACAAATTTGTCACCCATCTGTCTAAAATGCATGCACTCCAGGGGAAATACACGTGGAAAAAAAATTCCACAAGTGCCTGCATTCCTCACACTGTTCTATCATAAATGGGGAGGGTGGGTATAGCCCACCAAAGCACTAGATAAAAAAAATCCAGTTTAATCCAGATTAAGATCTGTAGTTGTTAAACTCCCTCAGATCTTGGCCACGAGTGTAATGTGTCTAAATTTTGATTTGCTCACTGTTTTGCACATGACCAAGATATCAGGGAAGAATCCTCTGACCTTCTAGTGTTCAGTTTGTAGAATGGGTGGGTCAAAGCATTCTGCAAACACAACCATTCATGCCCTTTTTAGCTGTAATTTTTCTGGTGCGCCTGTCCTGCAGTTTGAAGCCCCTCCCCGTCTTGTGATTTTTACTGAATAATCGCCTTGTGCCCTGTCATTGCTGCTGCTTTGCTGTTACAGTGTGTTCAGTTCCTTCCTTTCTTTTGCCACCCGAGTGCTAAATATACAAGGGGGGCCACATGCTCCAAGTAGCTCAAGACGGTCTTGGACTCGCAGAGGAGAGCTGGAACAGTGGTCGATGTTGCCTCCCTCTGTTGTCTCTCTCTCTCTCCATTTCTTTCACTATGTGACAGAAATTTAATTCAGTGAAGCGGAATCAGCATTTTTAACACTAGCAAAGCCTGTTACCATCTCAACGCAGAGTGTTTTTTCAATAAGTTTTAAAAATCATTTTCAGCGCAATGGAAGTGAACACAGAAATACAGGAAATAGAAGTATTGTGCATATTAATTTCTGTATTTGTAGGAGGAAATAAGTGGGTTAAATACTAAATACTAATACTTAAATACTAAATAATTTAAAGCAATGGGGTTTAACGAATGTTTCAACCAGTCCTGGCCTGCACAGGCCAAGGGTCTGGTCAAGCACATATGAGTCACTTGGATGATGTCAGTGAAGATGTGTGGGCGGCAGTGTAGCATAGTGGTTAAGGAGCAGGACTCGTAACTGAAAGGTTACCAGTTCGATCCCCGCTGGGGACACTGTTGCTGTACCCTTGGGCAAGGTACTTAACCCACAATTGCCTCAGTAAATATCCAGCTGTATAAATGGATAACATTGTATGGAACGGTAACCTATGTAAGTCGCTTTGGATAAAAGCGTCTGCCAAATGAATAAATGTAAATGCAATGTGTCTATCCTCCAATCAGCCCTCACTCCATTGTGGTAAAGAGCCGTTGGCTATGTGCGAGTCAGAGGATTGTCCTCCTCCTGGTTCAGCGCCCTTGGGCAAGCATACAATGTGTTGCAGCATGGCGAGTTTGGTGTTGTAAAAAATTGTGGTTTCAGTTCGGTTTAAAAAGAGGAAAGGGTATAAAGAACATAAAAAATGAACAAGAGTTATGAGTTCACTCAAAGAACTCAGTGTGATTCTAAAATCAGATTTGCATTGTACAACGTGTATCAGGTTTTCTGAGTTGATATGACTACTAAAATTATAATAATCAATAACATTTATAAAGTACCTGTTATGGACCTGAAAGGACTTTAGATGCAGGGGGTGACTCACCTCTCCAAAAATATATAACACTTTCCTGGAGGATGCACGGCAGTCAGTTTGCACCAGAAATCTCCAGACATCAGCTTTGGTGGAGAGGGAAGGATTTATTTAACCAATTAAACTGCAGGTTGATTAGATGGCCAGATTGAGAAAGGAAGATTAGGAATTTTGCCAAGAAACACTCAGTAATGACCCTGCTAAGACAGGTCACAGTTTAATATCTCACAGGAGGCTGTGTCCTAAAGCACAGTGTCACTGCAGGGGGCATTTCTCCTTGGGCCAGAGGAAACAGTGCCTCCTACTGGTCCATGAACATAATTTCCAGTACCAATGGGGCTTTAACAAAGTAGATAACCATTACGTTACATTACATTTCATTACATGCATTTAGCAGACAGAAACCACCAAGTGGTAAGGCTGGTAATATTTTGTGTGTGTGTGTGTGAGTGTGTGTGTGTGTATGCACATGCATACAGTACACCATAGACACACTTTTTCATAGTTTTATTAACTTATTGCAATTTCATTGAAAGTCACATTTTCAACCTCCCTTCCCCTAAAGGGAGGTGGGTCAAATTAGAAATGATTCTAGCGCCTGCAAAAAAAGCAATCAAAGAAACACAGTATCTTACTGAACATACAGATATAGGGAGGGTATACCACTATGAATGTGTTTGTCCAAATGCTCCTCGTTTACATCTGTAGATATCCCCCTTTCCAAATCCCATATTTCCAAGAGACTCAGTCAAACTACTAATATCAAAAGGAGAGGGAAAAATGATGATGGCCCAGGTAAAGCATTGCCGCAGTGTGCTCCATTATACTGACACTGTACACTAGGTAACAATGCCAACAGCAGGGCAACCACAATGGGACTTTCCTGGCATCTAGCTTCCTGGTATGAATAAGGGCATGTCTAGAGGTGTCATATTGGAACACACATCCACTGCTCCATCTAATGTTCAGCTCAAATACCCACACGCACATTCAGGTGCCATGTCATGTGACAGAACTGCAAGTGCAAGTTTTATGTTTATATATGCAAGTTTATGTTTACATACTTTTTCAGGTACACCACAACAACTGTGGCATTGGACAGGAACTGGATTAGCGCAAACCTGTGTTAGGTGGCTGCGTACCCGGCTACACACCTTTGTTTTAATTCCAGGAGGATAGGTGCTCTATCCTTGCTCTTCCGGGCTGGGATATGTGGATAGAGTCATGTTACTGGTGGGGAGTAAGTTCCTTATTCATCTCTGTACATCTTGCATTTAGTGGTGAAGAGCTGTGTCATCTCCACCTGAAGTTGGCTTCAGTGCAACTTCAACAACTAGTCTTCTTTTGGTAGCCCGATTTGCCTTTGTCTGACATTTGTAAGCAGAGGTCTTTCCCTCCCTTTCAGTCTCTAAGTAAATTTCAAAAAGGTGCGAGTAGACACAGGTACTGGCACTGCCACTCCCTCTTCAAATCATAAACACAGTTGACATCATCACATCACCATGCAGATTCTTCTGCAGCAGGACGTCAAGGTGAAAGAGCATGGGCGCATCTCACAGAAACACAAAACTGGAGTGAACGGGAATCTTTTAGAGGTCAGAGGAAAACAAAGAAACAATCACATAGTATTATTGGATCTGTATTTGCACATAAATGGTAGAAAGCAGTGGCCATCACCTTTCATAAGGGAGTGCACTATGGGACTTTTATTGTTTATAATAAAATAGTTACAGTTGGCGTGCATATCAAAGGATTGCTCATGCCTCACCCACACCCCTGCGTGGGTTCAGCAGTTATTGTAGTGGTGACAAGTTCAAATGCACAACTGCACTGGCAACTGGAAAATGCAACACACACACACACAGTGTTTGGTCCATAATAATGAACAAAATTACATTCCAGTGCACTGTTCAGGTACAGCTTATTACAACATTGTCAAAATTATAACCTGGCTATCTGTCAAGCTACTCTGCACTTAACAAGCCAGCTAGTTCTTAGAAACATTTTATGGCCAAAACACAAAGGCAATGCGAAGCAAACACCTATCTAATGAACTTTGTTGAGAGACAGCTGAAGTGAACTCCTGTTTTTCCATCCTCAACATCAGTTAACACCCGAGGAAAAAAAAATGTCTTTGTATAAACATGACCATGAAATGACTTAAAGCAGACAAAAACTGTAGATTGATCCAGGGGATTGCAAACAAAAACATGTTATGCATCTGCACCCCACTCACAGGATGGTTTATCTTTTCCCCTGGACCATTTGTCAGTTATGTTGGCTTCAGCTGTACTATATTGTCATGAAGACTATGTGTGCACTTCAGTATATGATTGTGTAAGTACATTATACATTGTGTTTATGAGATTGTCTACAATAAAAACATGAAACTGTGTTCCTGCTGCTGAATTGTCTGCCTGTTATAGCTAAACCAAATATTTACAAAATGAAGTATAATGCATAATGTTCATTTAACCCTCACCATTCCCAGGTGTGTGCGCTAAAATTGAGGTGCATGTCTCCCTCTGCTGGTGAGGAATTGAACATGATGAACACAGATTACTGGACATTGCATAATTGTGAATGGAAAAAAAAAACATTAAAGTGAGACTTTATTGGCCAAGCATGCTTCTACACATACAAGGAACTTGACTCTGGTTCCAGTGTCTCTCGTAGTGCCTGCATACATTGTAAAAGTGACAACCACAAATACCAAACAACAGCAGTGTTACAACAACAGTACAGCAGGACACATACATGGAATGAATGTGGTATACATGAACAGCTATTGCACAAAGAACATGACAAAGTACACATGAGTGCAGGATGTGGATCTGTACAACTATTAATTATATACAGCTATTGCACAATTAGCATGGCATAAAGTGTAGGCTACCTGAACACAGGCTATGGATATGCACAACTATTAGTTATACAACTATTGCACTGTGGGCACACAATAGCAGAGATACAGCTGTCACATTGCTCGTCTAACAGTTAGAGAGTGAGATGGCAAATGGAAACGAAACTATTCCGGTGTCTGCTTGTTTTGGTGGGTAGTGATCTGAAGAGCCCCCTGGAGGGAAGGACTTTCACTGCCCGTTTCCTGGCTCTGGTAGTGAAAAGATCTTGGAGTGTGGGGAGGTTAACTACTGTGATCTTTTCTGCAGTCCTGATGGTGCGCTGGAGCCTGTTGATGTCTTGTTTGGTGACAAAGCCAAACCAGACCGTTAGAGAGGTGGTGAGGACAGAGTCGATGACTGCCGTGTACAAATGACCCAGCAATTCCTGTGGCAGATTGAACTTCTTCAGCTGGCGCAGGAAGTACACCCTTTTTTGCAATGGAGACGGTGTTGGTCTCCCATTTTAGGTCTTTGGGGATTATAGCTTTCAGGAACGTGAAGGTCTCCACGGCCACCACAGCACTGCCTAGTATGGTCAGGGGGGGTCAGGGGTGGGGGATTCCTGCTGAGGTCCACCCTCATCTCCAAAGTCTTGAACTTGTGCAGCTCTATGTTGTTGTGGCTGCACAAGAGGGCCAGCTGTTCAACCTCCCATTTGTATGCAGACCCATCACCCTCTTGGATGAGACCGATACCTGTTGTGTCATCTGCAAACTTCAAGAGTCATTGGTGTAAAGGGAGAAGAACAACGGGGATAGCATGCAACCCTGTGGGGCGTCAGCTGATTGTTCTTGTGGTGGAATTTCACTTGCTGCTTCATGTCTGCGAGGAAGTTGGTAATCCACTGACAAGTGGGGGCAGGAGTAGCAAGTTTGGAAAGTTTACACTGGAGTAGTACACACGACAAAGTGTGGATGATAATATAGTGAATAAGCTGTATGATGAGGTGTGAAAATGTTTTCATCTACAGAGCTGAGCCTTAGACCCAGAGCACATTCCTCTCCCCTTACTCACCTCGAGATAAACAGGGGTGTCTGCAGTCTCAAGGAAGGGGCGTATGGTCATACTCTACAAGAACAGGCACACAGGAGAGGGGCGTGTTCAAATTAATTTTTTTCAGTCTGCGTGCACGTGTGTCCACAGACCCCTTCCTCTGCAGAGAAGGATAATTAGAGAGGATCAAAGAAGCAGCAAGACGTGGCAGAGGCAACAGATCAGGGCCGAGAAAAACAGCACAAATGAACCCACGTAGGACTTTGGGACAGCTAAGTGGAGTCTAGATTAAGCATTTTCCCTTGTTTTTAAAAACAGAAGAGGACAATGCCCATTATACCCCCAAATAACTAGCCAACACCCATCAAAAACCACATCTTAAACATCAACATTTCACAGGATCTCTGAGCGGCAACACCAAAACTGTAGACGTAAAATGCAGGGTAACTTAAAAGAATGACATCCGACCCCTCAAACATCGAAATCCAAAACGACAGTGCATTATTGAAATAAAAAAGATTAAAAGATGGCCTTCGTTAGCAGATAGTACGCCAATTGTCAAATCAGTTAATGCGTTGCGAATTTAGAGACACTATATCTAATTTTGTTGACAAGCATGAATCGTGAAGGCCTGTTTCGATGACTTATTGGAGTTTTTAATAAAAGCAAAGGTCTGATGAATATGCCCCAGAAACGCAATCACTGACCCATACTGAGACGCCGTCTCATCGTAGCTTGAGAATGTTCGCCACGCGATCTCTTAATAGCCCTCCAGCAATTTCCGGTCACGCATTCTCCAGCTGCACGAACTAGCACACACCTGATGCGCTTCTGGGTATATTATAACGTATTAGTTTATAAGCACTGACTGCACACACAGATACCCATCAAGTCATAGATACCTTGGACAAATAAAAAAATATCCACAAAAGTAGAACGATTAATGATTACGTTAAACACACGATTGATCGTATTTTTATCTATCCCTTTGCTCTTGAACCAGCTTCGAGTTCTGGTGATGTCAAACAACTGTGATAGCCATTTATGGTGATAATTCACACGATTTCGCCGCTCAAAATATCTCATGAACAAGGTTCAACAGATTTCTTTGCCAGACCGACCCTGCCTCTTCTCTCGATAGCCCAATGACGCTACAACATCCTGTTATATATGCAAGCACTGAGCCAAGCTCTCACTCGCTGCCCGTAGAATATTTTTAAGGGAGTTCTGTCGGTTTATTCACTGAATCTCAACTCAACTGACCAGCAGATAGATTAAATAAAACCTCCAACTGGTGCCCGTGTTCCCGTGTTGTCAATTATCCTTAAGCAGGGATATAACTTAATTAATTAAAATCCGGCACTTAACTTCTGCAACGCGAGGCGAACGGAAATGGAAAGCCTCATTAGTGATGAGGGGTAAGTTTCATATATCATATGAATTTTCATATATCTCGATCTAGTTTCCTATGGTACTTTAATACCGGCCTTTATCAGTTATTGTAAGGACGAGGGTAGTCATGATTCGATGTAAAGGTTTAAATATACTCAGGTTATGTGTGCGCATGCGCGCGTGTTTTTGCTGCTTGCAAACGTATATTGGTATAATAAAACGTGTATTTGGTTCTCTTTTGCCCGTTTTATTTTCCGCAGATTTTCTGATCAAGCTTTTGATAATGACAACGACGAGGACATCGAGTTGGATGATTGGACGCCCCCAGATGATGAACTTATTCAGAAGATGGTCTCTCAGATCGAATACTATCTGTCCGACGAGAATCTCGCCAAAGACGCTTTCCTTTTGAAACATGTGAGGAGAAACAAAATGGGATATGTCAACATCAAATTGCTGACATCTTTTAAGAAGGTAACATTTTAAATTCGTATTTTCTCTCATGCCTCTAACCAGGGATCTGATCAATAGTTATTTGTCAGCTGGCCGCATTAATATAACCAACTTGAGAAAGTGCGTGATTGTCATTTTGAGTCAGACCACTGTGTATTTCTTAGTAGTACTTAGAATGCACGTGACAGGGAATGTGCTGGAAAAATAAACCTGTAGCTTTTTATGGGAATTCTCCAACAAAACATTATCTGCCCAATGGGTTTTATAACAGGTTTCAAAAACCTTTTAAAGTAAATGGTAATGTAAAAGTTGGGCACTGCCAATTTGTCAGTTAAGTTTGTGATGATACTGTAGCTTGCAGTGGGGCAAGCTACCACTACCTTGTTCATCTCCTTTGGTAAAATACAAATTATAATATGTAGATTGGGAGTGGCGACCCTGCTCTTGCTGTCTTTCAAATTTGTGTCCAGATTGTCCTTGTCCTTGTCCTTGTGATCCAAGGGTTGAAACTGGTGCTGTATGATTTTCTGCATGAGCTGCATTTGGCTGTTTTCAGCCCCATCATCAGACCACCTGTGAGTTTTATTTGTGTTTCCCTTTGAAGATGAAGCACCTCACCAAAGACTGGCGAATCACGGCCCACGCCCTGCGGCACTCCTTAAAGCTGGAGCTCAACGGAGAGGGGAACAAAGTGCGCCGGAAAGTCCCTGTCCCGGAGTCGCTCCTGGTGCAGGTGCCCAGCAGGCTGCTGCTGGTGTGGAATATCTCAGAGGCGCCCTCTGCTGGCGAAGCGCCGGGCCAGCCCAGGAGCAGCATGGAGTCTGCGGTCACCCTGCTCGGGCCTTTTGGGACCATCTGCACAGTCCGGATCATTCGGCCTGGGAGGGAGCTGCCGCCGGAGGTGAGGAAGTACGCTTACAAGTACCCGGAACTGTTCTCCCAGGAGAGCGTGCTGGTGGAGTATGAGGACCTGGAGGGGGCGGGCCGCGCTTACCACGCCCTCTCCCAATTGGACGGTGTGGTGAGAGTTGTCCTGGTGGGTCGGTGCTCCAGGAAGAAGGCGGGGCCAGAGGTGGGCTACCTGGAGGAGAGGTACGCCGGGAAGGGCGTGGCCATCCTGAACCGGCGGATGGAGCAGCTTCAGCTCCGAGCGGAGGACTCCTCGGCGTACAGCTCGTCCGAGTCGGAGCTCGCCACCTCCTCCCCGCTGCACACGCCCCGCTTCTGCAGCCCCTACGGCAGCTTCCTGCTGGGGCTCTCCCCGAAATCCAGCCCCCGGAGCAGCCCGTGGAGCAGCCCCCGCTCCAGTCCCCGCTCCAGCCCCAGGGTGCTCCGCGCACCCCCTCCCGGACCCCGCGTATCACCCCTCCTGGCCTCCGAGGTGTGGGGCAGCCCCGAGACCAGCCCCGAGCTGGACCGCCGGCTTCCGGCCGACCCCTTGGAGGCCGGCCCCTCGCCCGGCAGCCCCTGGGTGCAGAGGCGCAAGCTCGCGGCGGCGCACGTCGGCCCCCCGGAGGACAGTACCAGGCGGAGTCACCCCGGGCTGAAGAGGGCCCCGAACGGGAGCTCTCTGCCGCCAGGGGTCATTCGATTCCCTCACGGGCCAGACGGGAGCAGGGGGTTCCACAATATCGCAGGCAGAGGGAGAATTCCCATTGTCAAGATCTAAAAATCAATCAGGGATATGCCTGTGTTGTACAAATGAGGCGGATGTGTGTGTGTGTGTGTGTGTGTGTGTGTGTGTGTGTGTGTGTGTGTTGTACTGTAGCAGGCACACTTTTGGAGTAAACTGTAGTCAAACTGTATTTTGCTTGCAGTGGTCTGGTCATGTCTGAATATTAGATATTTGAATCTAATATTTCAATGTTAAAATTGCCTGGATGTTTACACTTGTAAATGCACCTGATGTCCCAAGTCATTATGTAATAAGTTCTTTGTATGTTCTCCGTGTATTGCACTGTTCACATGGGCCTTAATAGAAAGCCTCACCAATGTCATTTGCTTGATATTTTTTCGTCACCTCCACTAAAAGAACAGTGATTGCAAGCTCCCAAATACTTTCATTGCTTCATCTCTATTTTCATATTGGAAGAAATGTGATGTCCAGTAGTTTCTCAGTGTATACTCTTAAAGACCTTCCACTGGATATTTAATTTAAACAGACACAGAGAATGCTTTTGTAGGTTCTACAAAACCAAGGTATGGCGTTATCTAGACATTGAGTGTTGCCACTGTCTTAAAATGAACTCCCACACTATCACTTTACAGATAAACTTGAATGAATTCACCCTAAGATTAGTATCTGGGGAAGAGTTTTGTAATGACTACTTTCATTAATAGTTTTCATTTTGTTGAGCTCATCGAATATTTCCTCCACTTAATGCAGAGACAGATTTTTAACTATTATTTTCATCCGTTTTAAGCAAAAAATGCAGACTGGAACCGAGATGTACGTCAATGCTGCATTGAGCTGTGGTCCGAGTGCCCTAATTTGGACGTGCAATTATGAATGTTTGCGCATTCGTTTCCATGGTTACACCCAATGATCCTTAAGCCATGACAATGGCCTGCTTAGGAGCTCTTTTCTCATACAAGGCAGAAGTGCTTTTAAAAAGCAGACACTGATACTTCAGCCGGTATCTTTGGTGAAAAGCTCCATTTATGGCATCCATTGAGTTACCAAACTACCATGCATAATGGCCGCTGGGATCCATGGTGATCCATTTAGACACAAGCTCATGTGGGCAGGCATGCTCAGCAATGCTCAAGGCTGATGTGGTGAGGTGTGCAGAGGTATCACGGTCAGGTGGAATAGCAACTCCTTACACATTCTCCAGAGTGCACTTTTTTGTGAGAGAAGGTTGTCTGTGAATTGTATTCATAAAGCTTCACATCACATTATATTATTGTCATTTAGCAGACGCTCTTATCCAGAGCTACTTACACACGTTAGAATTTTTACGTTATCCATGTATTCAGCCAGATAATCACTGAGGAAACTGTGAGTTAAGTAACTTGCTGAAGGATACAATAGCAGTGCCCCAGCAGGGCATCAAACCAGCAACCTATCAGTTACCAAGCCCTCCTCCTCACCACTGTGCTACACTACTACTAAAGCATATGGAAGATGCATTGCACACTGAAAAAATAAAACATTCAAGACCATCTCAGGGTCAGGGATGTCTGAACAGGCCAGGATAGTACTCTGTCCATACCATAATTTGATTGGCTTGGTAGATCAGGCACCTTTTTAAAGTGGAACTCAATGTAAATTGATACTACTTACCTATGGATAGGTAATAATATTGTTGGAAAAAAGTGCATGCTGTTTGCAATTCCAGTGATGTCAATGGATCATGAACGCATTCAGGGTGACAGCGTGTGGTCTGTTTCTTCCTCCATGATAAGGCCACATGGTCACATGACAATTCCAAAAAAAAAAAACAATTTAGAGGAATATTTGGTCACATATGACCATTTAACAAAAACAACTGTGGTAAATGACAAAAGACATATGCAAAGGAAATTTATTCAGATTTCAAAAAACTTTTGAATTCATTTCACTGAACTTCTGAACTCATTTCAGAAGCATTCAAACATCCTACTTTTTAATTTGTTTCATTGCACTTCTGAACTCATTTCAGAAGCATTCAGACATCTTGCATGACTAACCCAAATAAAGTAGAGCTTTGTCTGGTTATGACAGTTACAGAAATTGAATCAACACTTTCCTCATAATCAACGATCACAATTTTGGCATTCTTATGTGCCTTTTTACAAACATAGGGAACAAATGAACAAAACAAAACAAAGCCCCATTTAAAAAAAAAACTGCGTAACAAGCATGTCTACAATGTGATGTTATGGGGCCCACTGTCTCTGCTTCTTATGTTATGAAGCAAAATATGTGTAAAAAAGGGACACACTGATACAAGCATATCCACACCAATAGGCTTATCTTAATACAAAAATAAAACTGCACCATTAGTTAATATACCATTAGGGTTGACAATTAAGTTCATTAATAAGCAGAGGCTTAGCTAAGCTCAGTGTCAGTTTATAAATAAAACACCAGTAGGGGCCACAATATGATGGAATGCATCTACAGAAATAATATGAGGCAGATCCTATTCATATTTAAACTTGAAGTGAAAAGATGGAGTCATACAGTGCCTATTTTTGGAAAAGTAAAATGGCAGAACGTGCCCAGCTGGGTCACTGGAGGTCTAGGCCCCGGCGATTTTTCTCACTTGCTTTAAACCACTCTCATAATTTTGAATCCTATTTTTAAACGTGTTCCGATTTGGTTGGGACAATAACTTTTACCAGGTGGTTCAGTGCTCGGGTTAAGCAAATACCGCTTGGACCATAACCCTCCAGGACAGGCTCTGGGTTTACCCCTCCCCAATGGTATGATGAACAGCAACACACACAGACACACTTCCTTGACAGTGCGCCCACTTCCTGCTCGAAGCCATATCTGCTTAAGTGCTCTACGCAACCCCGGGCACCGACACCATACAAACAGAGGTTCTCTCCCTTTGCTGAGGGCATGCACAGGAGTTCAGACACGGGGAGGGCCCTCACTGGATCAGAAGACCTCCAGGTCGCTAGAGCTGTAGATCACGGGAGTGTCTTCGGTGCCCAGGGCGGGCTCCGGCTGGCCCTCGTGGGCCTCCTCCAGGGACTCCAAGGCCTCGTTGGTGTCGCTGGCGAAGGTCTCCCGGGAGACGTCGTCGTGCTCCTGCAGGTTCAGGGTGTTGATGGCCTGCTTCATCTTCTTGGACAGCTCGTGGCGGCGACGCTTCTTGGCCGCCTTCTTGTTGGAGTACTCTTTCTGGTTCTCCTCATAGAATATCTCCTGCTCGGAGGAATGGACACCGAAGGAAAACAACAATAACCAGCATGTTATTCGTTTTCGCTTCTTGTTTGAATGCACACGAATTAGGCAAGGGGAAGACCACACTGTCATAAAGACATATACATGCCCATACATATGTGTAGCCCTAGTCGTTTGTACGCTCATACATATGTATGTCCCTGGTCATTTAATGTTTAAGGCCCTCTGGAACATGGAGCCAAATATGTACATACAAGCACACTTTTTTCAGGTGGATATTAAAAGCAAGGAGGTGCTGGTATGGAGTACCGTACCTTGACCTGCTTGCCAGTGATGCTGGGTGTGTTCTTCAGCAGATTCAGGTACACTCCTCCAGGTGTCCGCCTCCTGCTGCCGTCCTGGAGGGAAACAAAGAGTCAGAATGAGGCAACGAGACCTATCTGCCTTCGAGGTAGATGACATGACCTCTTACAGCCGAAGCCACAGTTCAGTCTAATGTCTGAGCCTTGCTCACATCAACAACAAACATTCCGACTCGTTCAACTGTGAGGAAAGAACTGTGGGTTTTTTAACCAGGGACAGAAAAAATATGAGTGGGCTTCACCTGGTTGCTAAGCATCCACACATTTTTTCATTTGTTCTTATATGAACTTCCTGTTTTTATATTGCATGATCAACACTGCACTGCTCAAAAATTTGAACACACCAAAAGTTTGCCACACCAAAAGAGGATTGGGGGCAAGAAATGAGACCAAGAAATATTACAACCACCATTCAGATTAGTCTCATAATTTATTAAGCTGTGAGCAAATAGCATTATAATGAAGAAAATATTGGCACAAAAAAGCTCTACCTACATCTGGAGACCAACCACCCCACACAGCAATGCTGCTAAACAAGCTGTAGTTTGTGCAAAACTCAAGCATTTTGATCAGGTCTGAAGCTCTGCTGAACTGAATTTGCAAAGAGAGTATGTAGTTGAAAATTACTTAGGTTTAATGAAATATGTGTTCTGTGAAAAAAGGGATCTGATAAAGTATACTTACTACTGTGAAAAGGCCACCGTTCTCTTCAATGGTGGCAGTCTCTGCCAGCAGTTCTATGGCTTTCTTCTTTCCAATGGTTCTCACCACTCGCTCTATCAAATCCTTTTTTGGCTCTCTTAATCTGTGAGGGGAAAAAAAACAATTAGGAATTTTGTTGTTCTAAGAATATTGACATGAGTGCATACCAAACATCTGCATTTTAAGTGAAACAGATACACCATGTCCTTATATCTTACTTTTACATCCTAGACCTAGAATGTAAAAACCTACCACAGATCAAACTCCAGTATGAGGGAATTCCAAATTTCCTCCATTCCCTATGACATTCAGGCCCAGATTCAAACTCACCACAACCTCTTTTTTTTTTTTTTTTTTTTAACTTAACTCAGAGTAGCCTGATGTCGGGCACATTTACATTTTCTTTTCTTATCCAGATTTTTTGTTAATTTCAGCGACTGTTGAACTGACGGTTCTGTGTAACCGAAGTGTAAGACCGGAGTGACATAAACGTATATTAGTTCCTCATAAGAAAGGACAAAATATAAGGACAAAGAGCCTGAGTTTGCTTGTCCTTTCACCAGTGTTTTCCTTCAGTTTTCCCTCACACAATGTGGAAACACACTTTCTTTCACAACTGTGTTTGCTGCCTGCTGCTGCCTGTCCCCTTCTCCCTCAAGACCCAAAACGTTTATGCCACAATACAACACAATTCAGATGACAAACAAATTAAAAAAAACCCTGCCCACCTGTGTACAATCTCGTCAGTCACCTTGTCCTCAGGGTCGTCCTCTGTGATCTCGTATCGGCCCTTAAAGTCCATCTCGGCCCTTGGGCCCAGCCTCTCTTTGGCAGGCCTCTTGCGTTTTAGGTGGGCGCTCCCGTTCTCCTCCTGACCGTGGTGGGTCATATATTCCTCCAGTTGGCTGTCCAGCATGGCCGCCTCACCCCCTGCCTCTTCTTGCCTCTCCTTCTCCATCAGCTTGCGGGCCAGGACGTAATTATAGGTCTCGGACTGGCGGCTGCTCATGGTGACCCCGCCCTCCATTCCCATAATTCCCAGCTCCGCCGCCACTGCCTCCTGGCTCTGCTCCTGCACCACCGCACCCCAGATGTTGTTCACCTTGCGGCCTGGCGCCCCAGGGAGGCCTCCGAAGGGGGCGGAGGCGGGCGGGGCTGGGGCCGGCGGGGCGTGGGTGCACTTCTGTCGTTTCCGCCTCCACAGAGCCGCCTCCTCCTCCGAATCCGAGTCGCTGTCGCCGGAGTCCACCCCCACAGCGCTGCGGTAGCCTGTGGCGGAGACCGGCGTCTGTCGGGGAGGGTCCCAGCTCTGGAAGGTGTGGCCTGTGAAGGCCGTTGCCGCGGGCTGCTGAAAGAGAGGAACAGGGAGCCTCCAGTCAGCACAAAGACACAAGGAACAGAGAGTAAGAGCCTCAGCTGACACTTTTTAGTCCAGTGATTCAGAAAGCGGTAAAGAGAAGAAAACATGTTTTCTGGAACGTAACCTATGTATGTATGTAACCTCAGATCAGATTAGCTCTGTCTCGCTACACTGACCTTGTGCTCAGCTTCAGTACTGCATTGTATGATTTGTACACATCTTGCTCTTGTGCCTGTTGTTTGCCCACTTTTGTACGTCCCTTTGGATAAAGGCGTCTGCTAAATGAATAAATGTAAATGTAAATGATTGCCAAATCTTTTCTCCAGCACTGCTATGCTCCCATGGTTAAAAGCTTGCAACGAATTTTGATCAGGTGTGCCAAGGGGCAGACAGTGCCCCAAACACAACCAAGAGAAAATATTAACTTGACAGTTGTTTAACTGTACAAAAAAGACATTGTTGCTACTGAATTTTTAGTAACTAGTAGTAGTAGGGACAACCAACCGCTATTGTGGATAAGACTTTTACTTTGATTAACGAACAGAATTCACGGCTTATATTTTATATAAATAAATACGATGAAATTGTGGGTGCCCTACAGCAGCCCTATTTGTTGTAGGTAATTTATCCGGTGCTTGCTCTGTTCAGTTCACTTCTGACTTAAGTTGTTATTATTTCCTTTTTGTTGGCAACGTGTGGCATAGTTCGATGAGGAGACATTATCAAGATGTGCATTCTGTTAATTGTAATGTCACATTTAGTTAGCTAGCCGCTAGTACATGCTTGTGGCTACGTTGCTAATGATGAATTTTGTATTTATTTCAATTCAAGCAAATACCAGTGTATGGTAGCAAATCCCATTGTCTATTCCAATATTTTGGCGAATTAGCAAACTAGGTTGTTGCTAAAAAAGCCACGTGCTTCGGATACTTGCTGGTAGATTAAAACGTGGCTGCTAATCGCCTGTATCGTCACAATATTGCATTGGTTTTCATAATAACAAGAGGATGGGCATTCATGATATGACATGTTAACAGCAATATTCCATCATTTACGTTAACTCTGAGCGTAGTTGCGTATGCCCCATCGTGCAGCTAAGAATAAACGCTGAATGCTCCATCCAGGTCGTCTATACCTGGGGCAGCGGGCGGGACCGAGAAGTGGAGGTCAAAAAGGCAGTGCAGTCCCTGTTTGTGCCACTTCTGGACTAAGGAATAATGGATTGCGGAACAAAAGAATATCAAGGAGTCACTCTGTGTGAGCCCAGTTGTTAAAGAACTCGTTTTTGCACTCACGCAGTACCAAGTGTACTGCAATCAGAGCAACATAACAGCGAACTTCATCACGCAAATGTTTGCTAGTTCGCAAACTATGGTTTGATAGTCTATTCTTAATAAAACGCAGTAGGTACACGGGCTAGGTAGCAACACGATTCTTGTCAAATGTTTAAATTCAACTTAGTGTCACACTAGGTAGTTAGCCGGCTAACGCGTTCTTACAGAGTAAGCCAACTTTCTAAAACCAAACACAGCCAACTAAGTAGCAAGCCAACGTTATTACGTTAATACGAAGCTTGTTTAGACATCTAAACAGCAAGTTGATCGTTCACAGCAACGCACGCTTGCTAGTCTGCTGGCAGCTGACAGTGAGCCAATTTGTCCGCCAAAAGATGGAACATAAACACAGACCAGTTAGCTGGCTGGATAACCATGCGACTAATGCAAACCACAAGAACCATTTTTGGGAGGAAAAATTGGAGCATCCTGAGTGTCCTTCTAAATAAGAAAATCCAACAGCTAGCTAACTAGCTAACACGGTAGGTAGGCAAAATAAACGAGCGCAAAACGCACTTCGTGACATGGATGACAGTATGTAGATAGCTGGGATGGTGGCTAGTTGAGTAACATTGGTAAGAAACAATGCTTGATGAGTGATAGACGTTCTGCTAAGGTGCTGCACTAAATGTTACCTCTACCTGAGCTCGCTCATCAGCCGCTACCCTCATTTCAGAATCTGAGTCGGACCCAGAGATCTCTCCATCTTCCAGTTCATCCATCCTATCCGCAGTAACTGCTGCCATTTTTGCCACGACCCGGAAGTAAATAATATACCGCTAACATCCTGTGCATGCGCGAGCGGGTCCTGGTGGCAGACGGCGGCAGCAAGTCAACAGAAAGGCGTTAATTAGGGCCAATAGGGAGCTGAAAACGTAACAAAAAACTGTACACACCCCCTTTTCGTTTAGCGTTCAAAGACAAAAACACAGCTCAAGTTATTTAGTAGCATTGGATACATGGTTAGGCTGGAACTCTTGGGTAAATAGACAGTCGCCAGTTAGCATAGGGAACGAAATAAGTGTCTTCTGCAAAATTTGTTTTAAATCAGATAACATCCCCTAAATATTACTAAAATCAGCGGTACCTTTTACCTCAAAAATGTTGTATTTATTTTATGGTGAGATTGCTTTAGTTTTGTCTGCATTTGCAATGAATAGTCTGGATTTAGGTTATTGATAATGAGTTTGGATGGCCACTTCTTTTGTTTTGTATATATTCTGTTATTACAATTTGTTAATTACAATTTCGTATTCATGCACAGTAATTTTCAATATTAAGTCATGAGTCGATAAATTAAAAACTTGTCCCTAGCAGAGGATGGTTTCGATCCATCGACCTCTGGGTTATGGGCCCAGCACGCTTCCGCTGCGCCACTCTGCTGACAATACATAGGAGCGCTTAACCTTGGTAATAATGGCTAGCCGCTGTCACGTGACACGTGGGTAATTTAATATTTTTGTTAACCAACATGCTTTCTTTTAAAATTTGGAATGTCTGAAATGTCGGGGAGTGTCAATTAATTAGGTAACTAGCTAGCCAGCCATTGCAAAAGTGTGTTCAGCTTGATAAATGAGTTTGAAAATAACATCAATTACTCTTTAGAAGTTAGCAAGCTTATATGACCTTAAGCCTTTCTGGTCGAGGACTCATCGCTCCTATTTCCAAACTGGAAACTTTCGACGAAAAGGCAGGAGCGGGATTCGTCCAATCATCGGGGATGCTGTCGGGAGGCCGGGCCGGGCTGTACTGCGTGGCTTGCGTGCACTTGCCATTCCTACTTCACGTCAACCATGCAGCACTTTGTACCCCTGACCATTGCACGGCACTGGGCCCTTCGGAAGAAGTTTCTCACTGTCTGCTATCTGCAAAGAGCCGCTATGTCTACACTCCTGATCAATCAGCCCAAGTATGCCTGGCTCAAAGAACTGGGTTTGAATGAGGACAATGACGGTGTTTACAACGGGTCTTGGGGAGGCAAGGGGGAGGTAAGACGAAGAGATTAGTCAATCTGCTTTCTAAATATAAGTGGGAAGATGGCTGCAAATTCAGCAAGCAACTCTCTGCTACTGTACTTTTGCACCCGAAATTTAACTTGGCAAAGTTGCTGACTTAACTTCCGTTTGGTATGTTGCTAACTAGGAAGCATTTTATCAACGGAAAGAAATACTAGGCAGTCTTCATAGCTAGCTATCTTAGTTTGCTAGCTAATTTTCTCAACCTCGTGAAAACTGTAGACAGTTCACTGCGCAACACTTTGAACTTGAACTTTAGCTATGTAGTTTTTACGAGATTGTATATGACCATTGGCGCATTTGGGCCAGTCATCATAAAGATAGCATTTTTATTCGCTAATAAGTAGCTTGCAAATAGGATTGACTCGGGATTTGCCAGTGCATTTACGCCCCCGTGCAACGCGTTTTCAGGCAGGGTTGCAGAAAATAGGGCGGTTGAGTTTAGTTTTTTGCATGCGGTTCTTTTGCAGCTAGCAGGCTAGCTATTGTAACGTTAACACTACCCGGCGGTGAAGTACACTTCTGACATTTTAACTTGCTTGTTGCATATGGATTAGCTAGGTAATTTTCGGATATTGTAAAATTAGTCTGCATAGTTTTCGGTGTGGAAATGTGTAGCTTACAGTTAATTAGTCACACTCGGTTTTAAATAAATGGGAAAAATGAATAAAAATTTGGCAGTCATATGCCGAAGATTGTACAGCCGGGGAGCTTTGCATGAAGTTAGTTTCCAGGCGTGACTACGGGTGGTGCTCTGTAGCGACTCCCACTGATTACTGTAGGCAATTGGATTATTTACGCAACTTTTTCACTCCGGCATGGTCACCTCCACTGAAAGACGATACTTTCAGAGTTGCCAGCCTGTTTGCGCCACGGACACGTTGCGAACAAAGAAACCTATCAGTCTGTTCTTAAATCTCATTTTCTGTATGAAGTGCAGCCCTACAACGGACGACTGCCATTAGAAACAATTTAGACAGCGGTTAGACAGCGATAAGATATTTGCAGTGTGATTCTGTCAGGTAATCTATAATTACATTCTTACTTCAGTTTTATCTCATATATGATGTTAATTGTTTTGCAGTTGTAATCCAACTGACTTGTTTTACATACTATTGCACTGGTTTGCACGGGCAACTGGCCTGACACCCACCGTCTTAGAACTGCCATTCTGTCAGAGGGTATGAAAGAGGTGTCTTAATGTTTTTTTCCTGTTGGTATCGAAATGTCTTCTCCTTAGATCATTTGACATGGAGTGAATCTACAAAGATACAAGAATTTTGAAAGTTTAAAGTACAGCATGTCTTGGAGGTGCTAATGGCTGAAATGTAACCAATGTGGCTTTTATGTGGAGATGTCTTAACTGTACAACGCAACTTCAATTTTTTTCATGGACACAAGCCATTGACGACCTTCAGTAACAATCTCCAAAATCTTCAAAATACCAAAGTTCATGTCTTGCTGCCCATTTTGTTTTGAAGTTGAAATCTTTAAATTTAAAAGATTTTTAGTAGTTAGGACAGGTGACTCCGAAGCTGCACAGTGTGCCATATAGCCCCAGTCACACCCAGTGAATTAGCTAAGTGTTAAGGCTTTAGCATTAATACAGTAGCATAAGGTCATTAGCAGTAGCTCTTTAGCATTAATGCACTAGCATTACGTTTCTGTCTCTCTCTCGCTGGGCTCAGGGTTCCCCAGATGGCAGTTGTGTTGAGATTATACCTGTCTGAAGAGTTATTTCCCATTCATTGGTTCAGTCCCATTTCAGAGTTGGATCCAGCCCAATTCACTGCGTCAGACATTTCTATTCAAACATTTTTCCAGTCCAGTCACATTACAATAGCCTGGTGCCCTCTTTGATCTGTGATGGGTGAAGCAGAAATGATTGGAAATCTGTCCATTTGGAATATGGGCCAGATGGTGTGACAAGCTCAATTTGGCCTCGTTAAAGTTTTTCTTGTAGTTTTAAAATTGGCTCTTTTGATCCTGTCTCAAACCACCAGGGGAATGATTTGTGATGGATTTCAGTGACATGGACTTTTTTTCCCCAGATTGAACATTAGCTTGTATCTCTCAAGTTCTCATATAAATTGCTTAATTATATATTAGATCCCTGAAAAATCCCACAGGGTTTGAGTGGGAGTTTTTTATCTATTGGGTTGAATTTTTACAATTTCTAACTGTACTGCCGACAGGCATATAAAACCCTTAGGTAGGATGTTATCAACAGCTGGCATGTTGTGATAGTGCATTAACCAGTTTGCATTTGTTGTCCCATAGGTTGTCACTTCATACTGTCCCGCCAATAATGAGCCTATCGCCAGAGTACGGCAGGTAACTCCTACAATGCCTTTCTTTCACACGTGAGATTCTGCATTGACTGTGTGCTACTGTCAGTCATAAATCTCTGAATGTTGTCTGGCACTGGTATGTTTAAAATGCATTCTCTGAATTCCTTCTCTGGGTTTCTTTGAATGTCTATTTATAATTGTTTAGATCGCTCCACTGGGCATCCCAATCCCTTACAGTATTTTTGAATATCATTGTGAACTGCTGTGAAGTTAATGTTTATGTCCCTGTTTTCCATAGCTACAGCACAGAGTTGCTTTATGTGGAGGCTCTTAAAGTTTAATCCGAATAAAATATTATCCAAGAATAACATGCCTTGAAGAGTGGAAGTGTTTCAGGAAAAATGGGTCACATAATATAATTTAATGCCTCAGGCAAAATGCTAGCATGTTTATCAAAGTAAGTTCAATTTAACTCTTGCAGAAATTGTGTAAAAAAGTGTAATTTTGTTTACAGTGGTCATGCACACACTTTTATAATGGGGCAGTGTGAAATCAGAAAATTGTTTAAAACCAAGATGTGCTGAAATGATTTATTTTTGGATGTTTTGTTGTAGCACACGGTAAGATGACTATGAATAGACTTACTAATCATAACAGTCTAAATCTCAGTAACCTAGTAACAGACCTTGGTCTTTTGTTTCTCTTGTGAAGGCCAGCTTGGCAGACTATGAAGAAACCGTGCAGAAGGCCAGAGAGGCGTGGAAACTGTGGGCAGATGTGAGTACAGGAAGTTTGTGAAATCTCGGATCTGCTGTTGAATCCATCTCAGATGTGAACGCCGGTGGACGGAAATTGAATCAGAGCCTGTATTCCGGACCTGTGCCAGCGTGACGTTATTGCTTCTGTGCTGTTCTCCCAACAGATCCCAGCCCCGAAGCGAGGGGAGATTGTGAGGCAGATTGGGGACGCGCTGAGGAGGAAGATCAAAGTTCTGGGCAGCCTGGTAAGAGCTGCGTCTACTAGAACAGAACAGTGAATCCGTGTTATTAGCCTGTGATGTTAATGTTAGCAAAATACTTTTAATAACTTGACTTGCTAGCAATACCTGGCAGTGAGCACAGCTTCTAATGTTGGCCATTTTATTATAAATATTTTACTCCATGGCCTGTGCTTCCTCTGTTTGTTGACTCTCCTTAGTAAATTACAGCTTTACTCATGTCCCCTGTATTTAGCTGTTGAGTGGATAAAATGCCTTCCAATCATGAAGACGATTAGCAAGTCTACTCTGACGTTCCTTATCATAGCATGTACAAATGTGGAATGTTGAGAGCCTGTCCAGGACTGTATAACTCATAGCAAAAAGGGGAGAAATTCACACATAAGTTATGGATAAAGGCATGGTGTTTGCCTTCCCACTAGGTGGTAGAAGATTTTCTGTTAACCTGTGATTATCAGTTGAATTGGCCCTGTAGGTGTAGATGTCCCAGCTCTAGTGGCACAGAGTGGGCCTTCATACCTTCACCTGCCTCTGTGTCCCTTGCTGGCAGGTATCCCTGGAGATGGGGAAGATCTACGTGGAGGGCGTGGGGGAGGTGCAGGAGTATGTGGACGTGTGTGACTACGCCGTGGGCCTGTCCCGAATGATCGGGGGTCCCGTTCTGCCCTCAGAGAGTAAGCCTGCTGTTTGTTGAATAATGATCAGGCAGTGTGGTTGCGTTCTGTGTTTGCGTGTGTGTGTCTGTGTGGATGTGTGGGTGTATAGATGTGTGTGTGTGTGTGTGTGTGTGTGTGTGTGTGTGTGTGTGTGTGTGTGTGTGTGTGTGTGTGTGTGTGTGAATTTGTTGATTCATGCGAAGTGTGTTGGGTGTCCCGAATGGTGAAGCGTTTGTGTACATTTTTGTGCCAGGGTTGTGGTTGGGGTGTTTCTGTGGCGTATGTGTGTTTGGTGTATCATATACATGTGTGCGTATGAGTGAGGCTTTTTGTGGCCCTGTCATTGCCAGGACCGGGTCACGCCCTGATCGAGCAGTGGAACCCTGTGGGTCTCGTGGGCATCATCACAGCCTTCAACTTCCCCGTGGCCGTGTACGGCTGGAACAACGCCATCGCCCTGATATGCGGCAACGTCTGTCTCTGGTGAGGTCACCTTCTGGCGCACCCGACCTTGTGACAAACTGTAATTACATTATATTACCAATCAACTTCACTGCAAATAAGGTCACAGTCAGAAGGTATCATCTTGCAAAATGTGGTCACAGCCAAACCCCATCCAACTCACTATCTACTGACGTCATGGTCAAACACCAGAACCCTCACTGTAAGCGAGGTCACGGTCAAATGCCATCAACTTCACTTTCAACAGAAGGGTCACTTTCAAACACATCGATCTCACTGTAATTCAAGGTTACAATTCAGTGCCATCAACCTCACTGCAAACTAAGGTCAGCTCTTAAATGCCACTTACCTCTCTCCATGGTGAAGCAATATGTAGTTTGGGCTTTTTTTTTAACATGAACTTCTTGCACAATTTTAGTGGCTCTGTAGCCATGCTGGCTGTCTTTTGTGTAGAACTGATTGTTAACGTAATTGACCGTTCAGCACATGCGGTTTAGATCAGGAAGAGCACAGGATAGTGAGCAGAGCCATGTCCTCCCCGCTCAGCTTCATTGCTGGCTTGGTTCCTTTGCATTGCTTGACACACATTCTTAGTGAATTACTTTGTTAAATCTACTGCTGTTGTTTTTTTTACCAACACTACAGACCAAAACATTTGGGACAAAGAGTAGTGATATGATTCTGGTTCATATGAATTCAGTCCTGTACATAATTTGATTATTTTGTCACATTAGGAAAGGAGCACCTACCACACCCCTCACCAGTGTTGCTGTGACAAAGTAAGTTTTACGGTACCTTATTTTGGGATAAATATATGTTTAGTTAGTTGAAATTACTGGAGCCCTCTGTCACTCTGCAATCCAAGTCAAAACAAAATCCACTTCAAAATCAAAAAATGTAAATACTGAATGTGTGTCTAAATGCATGCAGTGATTTCTGTTTTCACTTGAAGAACACAGGCTGTTCACAAAATGTTATCAGAATGTCCTCTAAATGATCTGAGACCCATAGTTATTGACTAACTACAGGATCTCAGGGAGGCCGAGTATTGTATTTGGTGATGGATGTTGGATTACTGACATTAAAAACCCACAAATCACAGATCTTAGAATATATCCCTTAGGTAATTGCTGCTTCCTCTACATGACACTGTGGGTTTTATTTGGCAGAATCGTGGCAGAGGTGCTGGAACAGAACAACCTGCCTGGTGCTATCTGCTCCATGACCTGTGGGGGCGCCGACATCGGGTGAGTCTCACAACACTCATTTGTACTGAAGTTTACCGTGTACAGATCAACTGATCTGTATGCTATGTGGATGGGCACATTGTGTGTGCAGTACCTGCTGTTGTCCTATCCATACAGCATCTACATCTGTACTTTTTTTTTTACATGCTGCATTAAACATGCAATGTTGACTGTGCTTGTGTGATGTACTGTATGTGGTGTTGAATGTGCTGTGCTGTACATGCAGCATTGACCATACCGTGTGATGCATGCAGTTGTTCTGCGCTGCTGCTCTTGCAATGTGTGCTGCTCTGTGGCTAATTTTGACTGTGCCGCGCGATGTGGAGTTGACCGTGGGTACTGCACTCCCGCAGCACGGCGTTGGCGAAGGACGAGCGTGTGGACCTGGTCTCCTTTACTGGCAGCACCCACGTGGGCAAGATGGTGTCTCTGATGGTGCAGGAACGCTTTGGTGAGTCTGGTCTTTCCTCCACAGAAAGAGGCAGCAGCGTGGCATAGCGATTGGGTAACTGGGCCTGGAGCCTGGAGGTTGCAGGTTTGAATCTCATGCAGTCCACTCTTGAATTGCCACAGTAAATGTCCAGCTGTTTGTATGGATAATGTGTGAAAATGGAAGTTATGAATATATAGGAGCATCAATTAAACATAGATAGTGTGCGTATTGATAAAGAGTGTAAATTGACTCACCCAGATCAAGCCAGCCCATGATGAGTGCTGTAGAAATGACCATGTTTTACCCTTCGCAGGCCGTCAGCTGCTGGAACTCGGTGGGAACAATGCTATTGTAGGTAAGTTTATCTTTTGTTTTAATTTCCGCTCCCAATGCTTCATATTTGTTGCACTTCAGCTTTTACCCAGGTGATTGATCCAGGTTTAATGTTAAAACTATAAAGCTTTGATCACTTTTTAACCACATACTGTAGGTGGTAGTTATGAAAGGCCAAAGGTCGTGTGGCAGTGATGATAGCCATATGATAACGATGATGCAAATCATTGGCTAAACAGGTTGGCACTGTTTCTTCATTTTAATGTTAAGCATTGTCACATTTTGGCACGGGAAGGGCAGCCTGATGTCTCTGCTGTTTCTCTTCCTGCTGCCAGTTTTCGAGGACGCTGACCTCAGCCTCGTGGTGCCCTCTACCGTCTTTGCTGCCGTGGGAACCGCTGGACAGCGCTGCACTACCACACGGAGGCTGGTGAGGCCAGGGGACACGTGGGCCAATCGGGTCCTCACTCTCGCCAGCCTGACCAATCATTTACCAGAACACAAGTTCTGGAACCGATCCATCAGTCTCTTTCACTGTACAGTGCACAATCACTCACCAATATGACTTAGCAAGACCAAGACCAATGTTGACCAATCACTGATCAGTATGCGGCAGTTGTCACTAATGAATGCATGGGGGGATATAAATAAAATGTGTGTGTGTGTGATAAATAAATAGTTTCTCTGTCCAGTACAAAGAAACAATGTCTTGTGCCTTTCCTGTTTAGTGATCAATTGATCAATTGTTGTTCTGTGTGCTGTGATAATTTCAGATGCTGCATGAAAGCATTCACGATATAGTGGTGGAGAGGATATCCAAGGCGTACAAGCAAGTCCGCATCGGCGACCCCTGGGACCGTGAGTCCAGCGCCTGACCCAGCCAGTGCTACCCATTACGGGGCCAGACACCGAATCCTGCAGTAGCCGTGCACATAGCTGTGTATTGATTGAGTACAGTAGTGTGATTAAGTCGCAGCTCAGGCTCTTTAAGGACAGTGGAGAGGTATGTGAAGTGTGCTGATGCCTTTGTGTTTGTGTGCGCAGCAAACACCCTGTACGGACCCCTCCACACCAAGCAGGCGGTGGAGCAGTACAAGGCGGCCATCGAGCAGGCCAAGCAGCAGGGGGGCACCGTGGTGTGCGGAGGGCAGGTACTGTGCTGTTACTATGACGATACGCTGCGTTTATATAGCGCCTTCCATCCCCATGGGGGGTCATGGGGCGGCAGTGTAGCATAGTGGTAAGGAGCAGGGCTTGTAAATGTTGCTGGTTCGATTCCCTGCTGGAGCACTGTTGCTGTACCCTTGGGCAATGGACTTAATCAACAGTTGCCTTAGTAGATATCCAGCTGTATAAATGGATAACGTGAAAAATGTAATCTATGTAAGTCGCTCTGGATAAGAGTTTCTGCTAAATGCCAGTAATGTACTGTAATGTCATATTGTATGTAATGTAATGTCAGTGGCGCTTCTTAGTGAAGGACAGGGGCTCAGAGCTCACCACAGGGAGTGAGGAGTGTAACTCTTGCGTTTTGTGACATGTGTGCCTGCGTCGCTCAGGTGATGGATCGCCCAGGCAACTACGTGGAGCCGACCATCATCACGGGCCTGGCTCACAACGCCCCCATCGTCCACACCGAGACCTTCGTGCCCATACTCTACGTCCTCAAGTTCAAGGTCAGAGGTCACAGCCTCTTCTCCAGTGGAAAGTTACACTGCACACCACAGTGCTCTGATCTGAAATGCATTGAACACCTGTGTGCTGTCATGTGGTGTTGAAAACTTGTTATACATTTGCATGGTGTAAGAGGGAGTGAACTGAGCCGTATGTATCAGTATGTCTCCAAGATCATCAGGGACATTCAGAGTCAGCAGACTTCGGGCGGGGAATGTATATTACTGATTACATTGTTCAGTTAGTGTACGAGACCATGGATAATCCGGTCCTTTCTGGCTCTGTTCGTCCTGTCTCTGCAGACGGAGGAGGAGGCGTTTGCCTGGAATAACGAGGTCAAGCAGGGGCTGTCCAGCAGCATCTTCACCAAGGACATGGGCAGGGTGTTCCGCTGGCTTGGGTAAGGCCAAAGTTGGAGGGTCAGGGATTTTGCGTTAGTGGAAGACGGCAGTGCCCTCTGCTGACAAGGAGGAGAGTGTGCAGGCTTTCCGTAGCTAGGATCAAGAGAGTGGATGAACGATGGTGAAAGGTGAATGGTGATTGGGGGTCAATCAAGTGAGCAAGTAAGTGTGGCATCTTGTTAACGGGTTGACTCTATATTAGTTACACACTAACAGGAGTTGTAGTCACCCTTTCATCTTCAGGAAAGGGTGGGTCCCAAGCCATGGATGTAATCCACTGTGTTTCTGTCTCCGTTTTCAGACCCAAAGGCTCAGACTGCGGCATTGTGAACGTCAACATTCCAACCAGCGGAGCCGAGATCGGAGGAGCGTTCGGTGAGTCGACCGCGACCGTGTTCCTGACTGAACTGCCGTCTCACTTTGTGGTCTGTTGATGGCCACTTACCCCTGTGTGTGTGTGTGGTCCTGTTTAGGTGGGGAGAAACACACAGGAGGAGGACGAGAGTCAGGAAGTGACTCCTGGAAGCAGTATATGAGGCGATCCACATGGTGAGTGGAGGGGGGACGACAGCTTTATACTTTACTGGCTTTACTGCATACTCAGCCTGCAGCCTTCTACTATTCACTGGTGTGGAAAACATGGCTGAAAGTAATCTTTTGCAAAGTAGTCCTGTAGGGTTGGAGCAGAAGCAACACATTAGGTGGGATTGTTTAGCATTATCAGCGATTCTAATGTGAACCAGTCATAGTGTTGTGCTATGGAAAACAGATCCCTTTGATTGGTTGATAAGTCAGGAATCAACAGCGTGTGGTAGTTCCACCCAAATGGGGTTTATGAAGCCTCACAGTATTCTGCGCTGGTCAAGCTTTGCAGTGACCACTGCATGTAAAGTTTTTTAACCCAAGCAATTCTAGAACTTTCAGAACATTCTTAGTCTAGAGTCCGATGTCATTGTTACAGTATCTTTGGCTGTAGTCTGTAATTCTTCCCAGTAGTCTTACCGAAGGTTAACCCCCTTAGAGGTAGAAGAAGTTTTTTTTCCCCTGGATTTAAGTGTTTCATTTACCAGGTAATGTGAAGGGTTGCTGAAGCAGGAACAGACACGTCAGTTCATTTAGACCAGGCAACGGAGTAATAATTGGAGTTTCTGACTGGTTCTGGATAAATGAGGCACAGCTACAAGAAATTCATTACTGCTTTATCTCCAACAGCACCATTAACTACAGCAAGGACCTCCCTCTGGCCCAGGGAATCAAATTTGAGTGAAGAGGCTTCACAAAATCAACTGTCTGTCACCAGCAGGGGGCAGCACACTCTCAAATTCCACTCCATGCAAGAACAAATCCATACAGAAGTACTCAAGTATTCTTTGTGCTTTTCAGTTTCAAGGTTCAGTCTGGGTTATTCCTTTACAAACTTGTAGAGAAATGTTCAAAATTGGCATGGCAAATCAAAATGACTAACTATGTGGAGAGTGTTGGTCACGTCAGTAGCCAGGATGAACGGTTAATAATTCATAGAATTATAGTGTTCCGTTGAATGTGACTTGGTTAGGTCTGCAAGTGGAAATTAATCTTCCATTTGTGCTTGTATAGGAATGCTAGAAGCATAGAAGGTCAAATTACTAACCAGCCCAATGGTCTGCATTCTTTATAAGTATGTCGCTGTTAACTCTGCCTTCTAATACTGGGTGCTCTGTACAAATAAATCATGCCTTTATTTTGGAAAAAAATGTGAGCTGCTTCTTTTTTATGCCTCCTTGAAGGACAAGTGTGAGTCTGTTGAGATGAACTGCACCATTCACACCTGAAATTGTATTACTGAAATTCATGCGTTACATTATATTAGCACCCCCTGCAGGGAAAGGAGAGAATTGCTGCATGATGTGTTTTAAAAGCTTCTGGGGTAGTAAGGGCTATGATGTCTCCTCAGTTTTTTTGTCCCTTCAGATGGTGTTTGGCAAAGTGAAACACCAGAGATCATTGTCCCTACTGTCCACTCAAAAGCAAGTGTTACTGCATTTTCTCATCACGCAAGCAAACTGAATCAAACAGATCCTAATCACTGAACTTTAATTTGTTTAAAAGCCTAGAGGCATTTAATCACGCCTTGCCTATGCAAAGCAAAAAGCAGACTGGATATTGCAGGGCTGACTACTGCAGTGTTTATTGTCATATTTAAAACTATAACACATTCAGACCTCAAGCTCACAGGTTGCTAGTACAGTTTGCTAAACCCTAGACCTGTGAACACAGTGGGTATGTTATTCGTATTTCAGCCACTAGAGGGAGCAGAACACCAAGTACAAACGACATTCTTCAGGGCAATGTACTTACATGACTCAGTTACTGATTTGAATACTGAGTCATTCATTTTCTAGATGTGAAAATACAATTACACTTCCAGATAAGGGCTGAAAATCAGATCAGGCTCTAAGATACAGCCACTATCCTTTCGTTTCACAGCTCCTAACTGAAAAGATAAAGTGTGGTTAATGTAATGGTCAACTCTGTGTACTGACATTTACCTGCTGCTTCCTACGTTTGAAAAATAAACAGGACTTTAAAACAATGTTTAGAGTCTGTACACTGCTTGCATTATCCCTAACCTTTATAGGTGTGTAGCAAACCCACAAGAAAGTGGACATTAGCAAGTCAAATACCACTATAAAATCACCTTACCCTGAATGTACCACAACGGCTTGAATATATGTACCCATGTTCCTACTCCATCAACAACAGCGATGACAGATACTGGTTTCTGCAGCAGGTGTTGCGTGTAAAGTGACCCAACCACCTTTCCAACATTTGAATAAATGCTCTTGCACACAGCGCAAACAGGAAAATCCTAGAGCAACACTGTACACTGTAGAGTTGACACAACACTAAATCTATTTACTTTGTAGAAGAGACAATATTCTTCGGGTTGCAAGTGCATGTCCCTCGAACAGGCAGTACCAATGTGTACAACAGGAATATAGGCAACTGTGTCCCTGCATTTGTGTTCAAAGTGAACTATGAACTCTTGGAATTGGAGCAGGGTTTCAGTAGCAGCGGAAGGCTTCTACTTTTATCCGTTATATTGTGTTGGTTACACAAGTGAAATCGGAGTCGGCATGCCACCCCAAAAGGGCCATTCATCACAAACAATTTATTACACTAACATGGCACACATCTATGAGAAAAGGGGAGCTTTTAGACACTGGGAACAGGAACCAGGCCAGGAGTGAAAGCTGGACATCCACAAGAACACACACTGAGCATTTTCAAAAACCCAGGCACTCAACGCAACATGAGGCTTTGCTCCAGCAAGGCACAAGCACAGCTTCTGTATCTCACCCACACACACAGCTCAAATTCAGCTTCCTGAACCAAATAAATACATCAAACAGTTCACTTATTTTGAAACATTTCACGGATACTGGTCTCGAAACTGCTTAATCACAAATCGTTTGAAATGACTCCATCCCAGTGGCTACATAATTGACTTTTCTCACTCTGTTCAGAGAGGAAAGTGCAACTCAATGAAACAGCCTGAAAAAAAAAAAAAACAGTTCCATTTGGACCCATGATGAAACCTGACCTAACGGGGGGAGGATGGACAGCAACTCTCCAATAACCGGCAACCTTTCTCATTTCTTTTTAAAAACAAAATAAAAATAAAGGAGTAACATCTATTTGTTGATAATATGGCAGTTGCTGGTCACCTCTCCATCAGTCCGGTTCCTAGGATACAGCTCCGTAGTGGAGGAAGAGCGCTGCCTGCAACACCAGCAGCTGTGCGGAACTCGGAACTGCGCGTGGATTCAGACAATGCATATTCGCCCCCGTATTTGGACAGACTGGGGCGAGAAGGAAGGGAGGAGGAGAACCCTTGGGCAAAAGACTTAACACACCCCAGTGCTAAGTCAACGCTCCAATTTACATGTGGCTTCCTCCCATTGGCTAATATCTGGTTGAGTATCTCCTCAACCCCACACGTGGGACCTCCTCCAGGGGCTGAAGTAGAGTGCTCCCCCACTTCACTGCCATTTAAAGAGTGCTTGAATTCGTTCATTAAGATGGGGCCAACGCATGAACGTTTTTGAAGTTAAGGTCCTGAGAAGATGCAAAAACAAGGAAACCCTTATTGCGCGATTAAGAACCCTTGCATTCTAGATAAAGGCATTGTAGTGTTCCCCTCGTTTGTGGTTAAGGCGCAGGTTCTGTTCAGCAACAGGATTGGTCCTAGTGTGCGTGGCGGTTCCGGACTGTTCCGGAACATCACTCAGGTCTCCTCCAGCAGCTTTCGCAGATTCCTCTGGACCTAGATGGATTTTTTTTGGCAGGTTAAAGAAAAGCCAATCAGATTATAAAAATTTTACATTTTGTAAAATTGTAAGAATGCAAGTTAATTCAATTACAGTCATGCTTTCCTTCAGACTGATCAGCTTTTAGCTGTGAACACGTGATAATCATGGCTCAACAAATGTGGTAAATATGACATGCATACATTGAAAATACTTGATAGTGATGTTAAAGTAGCTAAGTCTTAAAAGTGTGTGTGGTGCTTGTGTAACCAAAAGGACAGATTAAAATAACTGTCCGATTACCAACCCTGAGGTCACGTCTCAGTGGAGCCCGTTAGCTAACTGACATGTAATCACCACTTTGTAGTCAAATTATGACATATTACTATTGCCTTTATCAAGCACTGCTTTCCATGGCTTTGTACAATAAGTCAGATAAACAGCTAACACACCTTTTCTAGTTTGAACAGGTTGGTGGACAATTCCCCATATATTTCTGCATTATCGACCTCCAGCTGGTCTGTGTGGTGCAACATATTTCTGGAACACAATAAGACCTTACATTAATACTTTCTAAAACATAACAAAATACATCAATAAATACTGGAAAAAAAGTAGTCAAATTTCCTATTTAGCTACTTGCAGTATGACATCACAGGACTTGAATTAATTATCTTGAAGAGACAATGAGGTTTCAATAATAGCTGACACTAAGGACGACAGCTCCTTCTGTGGATTCATGCCTTATGGTTCTCCGTACAACTCCACATTCTCAACAGTAAAGGCAGGGGGTAAATTCACTACACAGAATTCTTGTGTAACATTTTAAAGAGAGGCTGATGGGAGTTGTAGTGCTCAATAGGAGACAGAGTGGTTTTTAAGAAAAAAATCTGAAGAGGCTCTTACTCGTGTGGATACTCTCCCAAGGAGCCCAGTGAGTTAAGACGCTGCTCCAGACACACGATCTTGAAGGCCATGTAGCATGAGGACAAGGCCAGGATACACACTCTGTAGAGAAAACATCACAGAAAAACATCACACACACACAAACACCTATACCATATAAAAACCAGAAAAAGTAAAAGCAATTATATGTGCGCCTACATCTCTTGAAATTACACCTATTACCCATTACAAGTGCTCCGAGACCACAGCTATTGCAAAAAGTGGTGAAATTAGAAGAGCAGTGGGATTTGTTGCCTATAATCTGCAAGATGAGTGTAGGAACCCTGACTCTGCGCTCTGTGATCAGTGGTTACTCACAAGAAGAAATAGACGAGGAGAAGAGTGTTCAAAGACACTGACTGCTGCTGCTTCGCTTTCTGCATGGCCCCCACCGGCTTAGTCTGACCTGCAGTGAAGAGAACACACGATGGCTGTACATGCGTAAATGCTAATCTTTTTAAGCGCTAGGGATTGTGGGTCGATTCCGAGCCATTCTTTGACAAACAGTAAAAAAAAAAAATTTAAAAAGGCAAAGTGTAAGTTTGGGAAATTTTAGACACATCCACAAGGTTTATTTTCTAATGAGAATATAATGAGCGAAATGTTGGTAACGCAAATATGGCTGTCTACTCTGAGTTATAGGGACAATGTGTGCCTAAACATATCCAATTCAGCATTACATACCCTGCATCCTGTGCGAACTTGTTCTTATTTGTCAGTACAGAATGCACCAGTATGCAGTACATGCTCATTTACAGTGTTTAAGCCTCTTGAAAGGATGTCAGCTTCTTTTAAGTCTCCCTACATGAACGATCACAATTACTTCAGTGCTCAGTCTGCAAGGCTTAAGAGATTACTCTTAGAGAACCCCAAAATGGTTCCTTCCCAGAGGCACATAAAAAAGTAGGAAACTGTCTGACCGTTTTATAAGACAGTCACTTGTTACATTATGGCCATCTTATTGTGATCAAAAACTAAATTTATGGAGCATGCATTGAGCATGCAATGCATGGATTTCTGCTTTTGTATATTTGTCTTTTTGTCCATCATGGGCAACCCTCAAAAACAAGACGTTAAATTGAGTGCTTCATCCTGCAAACCAAATTTCATGTGTTTGGCTAAGAGGATTATGGATGCGTTCAGTACCATTCCGGTGCGGCCCATGTTTTGGGTCCGTGGTCTTCTGGTGGGGACTGTCAGCGTGGGCCGCCACCTCCCCGTTCTTCGCTGAACTGAGGAAGTTCTGTGAGAGCCTAGGGAACTCTATCCAAACAAACACGGAAGAACAGCGACCGTTAATTCGCAAAAAATGTGAAACTCGCCTGGCAGGTATTCCTGTGCAAACACGTAGGAGAACACCCAGTAACCGCTGCCCTCCTTTCGCTTGTTCCGGCATGTAACGACTACCTTATTCTGACACTAAGCTGCTGATAAAGTGCTATCACATACATATCATTTTTATGAGACACATGGGAGCAGTCTAACAAAGAGCTAAGTCTCTTGGGAAGTCTCTTGATTCCGCACTGTCCATAACGTTGCATTTAAGCCTTGTATTATATTCATATATGAATACATATATATGACATTAGTATATATATATTTACAGTTATATACACACACAAAGTTGCAGCAGTGTTGTGCAGTGGTAAGGAACCACACAACTGAAAAGCTATCAATATTCAATTTCCAGGTGGGACACTGTTGTTGTACCCTTGGGCAAGGGTACATAATAATGAAAGTTACTTTCACTTTAAAGGCAAATCTCATTTACCCTTAAAGTGAAAACATTTTTAAATGATACCTAACATTCGCTGTTTCTTTCCCCTACATGAATAAAAATGCGACCTTTTCCAATTCTCTTTTTTGGTTAATTGTCTGTGTTTCTAGTTTTCCATGCAGCCTCTTAGACCAGTTATTGTAAAAAGGAAAGTGTTAATTTGTCTGGCTATTACATTTAGAATGACATCTTAAACCAAGCTGATGACACCGACAGCAGTGATCCAGAGCAATAGCTCTCATGTGTCTGGTCTCTGCGTGACGTCCGATCCGGAGGTCTGACCGCTCCACAGCCCCCCTGTGTTCAGAGACAGGAGCTGCCGAACTCACCCTCCATTTTCTCGTAATCCGGGGTCTGGGATCCAGAGCTGCTGCTCTCCAGCATGTCATGTCTCCTCTGCCTCACTATCCCATCCAGGTCAGAGAAATCCCCAGAAAAGTCCTGCAGAGACCGAGCACAAGGGGTGGGGGGTCAGCCATACCCACCCAGCTGGCACCTACACAGACAGACTCTGGGCCTTCTGACTGGCAGCAGAAGAGGAAAAAAGTGGAAAAAATAGACTGTGAAGCACTGCATAGACAGAAAGGGTTACTGACCAGAGGAAGTGATGCGGGCCGGTCAGCCCGGAAGCTGCTGTCCGCAGAGGAAGGGAGGGGACTACTTCCTGCCTTCGGTCCCTGGTTTAAAAAGTCATGTGAATGCATGAAACCTGATTTTTAGCTCAGTGTAGCCTCTGATGGAAAAAAGGTGGTGTTAGCTGGCGTCTATAACCAAAGGCCTTCAGATCAGGAAGGAAAAGCTTCTAAACATAGGAATATGTAACAGGAGTGCTTTTAGGGTTGTCACAGTAAATCAAAAAAATGGGCTCTTTGGAAAAGCAGGCGGCTGTTGAAATAACCCCCTTTTCTATTAAAACGTTTCTAACGTTTTTACTTGAATGCAACCACAGTCTAGGAATTAGGCCTCACTGTTTCCAAGATCACCACCTCTGTCACACTGGGCCCTGAAGCACAATTATAGACTACGGTTCTGAGCAGGGAATCTACACACATCCAAGGAGTATCAGAGAATCTACATACATCCAAATGAAGGCAGACGGACTTCAGGAATTTGTAGGTGGTGTCTCGGGAGAGGAATGACACAAACACGTGCTGCAAAAAAACAACACATGCAGAACAATGAGGATCCCAAATTTGACTTGGTGGCACAGGCTTCATAATGTCCATGGCATGCATTAAGAATTGAAAGTGGATCCACGCTCACCCGCTCCTGCGCGGTTGCAATAACGATTGCATTGGGCACCAAGATGGCAGTTTTCGTTTTTTTAATAAGGGTCACGGATCGCACTGGGACAGCAATCTGGTGAGAGGGGAAACAGAAAGAACAAACCTGTTGTTCTGGATCTTATATTGCATAATTTAATTTGTGCTGAAAACTAAGCAAGCCATACAGCCTTTATAAGTGTTGCTGTATACACAGACATGAGTGTCTGCCTTACCTTGGTATCTTTACCAAAGACTTTTGAATAGAAGCAGATCCAGTTGTCAGAGATGTACAGCTTTCCTTGATAGAGAATGTCTTTTTGCAAGGCGCACGTGTAACCTGAGGACAGACACGTCACAAAGTACAGACAGCTGAAACCAGGCATTTTCCATTGCACGAGATGCTGTTATGCTTGCAAACACTGTAACAGATATCATTTAAGTGAAACATTTTCCATTCGTGTCTATGCAGGACATATGAAGCTACAATGCCAGAGGCAGATACCTGTGATCCAACGGTACTTTTAACCAATCGCTCTGAGGGAACACGTTTTCACAAACCTACATGATACCGTGTTTGAGAAAAATACTGCTAAGTAATATGTTTCATAAATGATGCTGTTTGCCTTCACTGTAATAAGCCAAATAACTATCCAATGCCTGATGAAAAAAGGAAAAGATAAGGAAAGTAAAACAGCACCTGCTGTAAGGAAAGCTAACAACAGTTTAAACAGAACCCACTGTTGTGACTCTGTTGTGCCTGTATAGTAGTTTTGGAGTTTTTACTTTGCACAGCACTGAAATGTTAACCTTTCCATCCCAACTGAATTTTTTTTTGACCTGAGAACAGAGCCTGACCATGCACTTTTCTATTTACATACAAGACACAGCACAGAAGCCATCAGCCATCACACGTTCAATACCGCAAGAAAACAACCTGACACAGCTGGTGTATTGATTAATGCCTGTCAGCTGGATCCAACGGAAATCTGAACCTATTTAGATGTGGGCACTGAGCTTACTTACTTTGTCTGAGCAGCTCATCTTTGCTGATCTCTTTGAAAAGTTTGTGATACTGCTCATTTGTCTTAGAAAACTGAAATGAGAGACAATATTATCAAACAACAATAAAGGCATTTCAAGTTTAAATCCAGCAGTTAACAGAATCCTCATACTTCTACGTCACATTCCAGAAAAACACAAGCCTTCCCCAAGTTTCTCACAAGCTTCAACTGCTTGGTTACCTAACTGGTTTCCTCAACTATCAAACATCAAATACCATTTTTCAAAACATTTACTTTTGAATAAAGTACATATTACCTAATTATATAACCAAACAGTAATAGTAATCTTTAATGACATTGCATTACATTTAATGACATATTTGCAGAATACTGCACACTGAATAACAACAAAAATATACTTCCAATCACAATTACAAAGGTGGAAGATTCAGGAGCGTTAACATCAGAGTCTATTGGTGTTTAAACAGCTTTTTCTGTATTACAAATTCACACAAGTTATAACTGGGAATCTGCAGAGTAACTCCTGTTTCCTTCTACCAGCACAAACCTGGTTAGACTGGGATTTCTTCCTGTCCAGCTTTGTTTCGCTGTCACTTGGACTTTGCAAGGCCTGCTCAACCATTTTTGACCTAAAAAGAAAAGTGTAAATGCATGAGCAACGTTCACATGGGGAAGAACCTGTTAGGGTAAAACAGATTCATGCTGAACATGCATAAATAAGACTAGATTAAAGTACACATCCTCCAATCCCTTTCCAGGACCACATCAAGACAGACAGACAAGGTTATTGAGAGAATGTACTATATCTAAAGTTATCCTGGGGAAACATGTAGTTACGGATTTGTGATCTGACTACAACATGAAGTCAAGAGTACCATTCCAATGAAATCCATTCAGGAGCCCAAAAACCAAAGCATAAGCACACTCCTAATCACACTGCAGTTGTAACTTCAAAAACACATACAAACAGCTGTATTTCAAGTTACTTGCCAAAGGTTCAGCCACTTCATTCCTGGTAGTCAGCACTCAGTTTGACCCTTTTCAACAAAAGTTGCCAGCAACCCATTTGCAAAAGGCAAACCTTCTGACACAGTTTAGCTTGTACACAAATCATGAAACCGAGTATCATCTTAAAGTACACCTCATTCAATGCGGTTAAACGTTAATGGGTCCGCTTCATGAAAATATTTTCTCTTTTTCTTTTTTTCCCCCACACACAACGTCCATGGTTAAAAGAGCGTTTGTTAGAGTTTGTCAGGAGACCTTGCAGTCACGTCTCATCTTGCTAGCATGGCTAGATCAAATTTGATTATGCGCAAACACTGAAGCTTTGTGAACACAGCTCAAGGCAGCGACGCTGCATGCGGTTGTGCATACAGGTCCAAGCTCGTGACTCTGGGCTGATAGCCGCTACCTGTCATGTGGGCTCTGATTGCCTGGGTCATGGTGCAATAGCTGCAGCTGTGAGGAATAAGGATTTGCTTCGGTTTTGCCCGGGTCTGTGAGCTCCCAAGCAAATTGGTAAAACCAGGGGCATCCTGTCGTGGCAAGTGAGAATGGCACCTCCAGTGGCAGGTTTCAGTGGCATGAGTTCTGGAATGTCTGGTGCAGCAGCACATTCAGATGCAACCCCCCGCCCCCTCCTCAATTCAACCCCTTGGCTTGGTCTATTTAGGCAGAGTTCACACAACAGGGGACCAGTGTCTCACCTCATGAGGGGCGCTTTCCTCTTGCTTTCCGAGACGTCCGATTCGGTGTCCACCGACAGCAGCAGGTCAGTGCCAGGCCTCCCGCTCTTCCTCGGCTTCTCATCTCCCCCGTTCTCTGCTTCAGAACTGTGCACGCAAGTAAGGAAATCAAAATATGTCCGTGAGCTTGGGTTTAAAGACACAGATGTGGAGTAGTGGCTAGGGCTCTGTTCATACCCTCTTCGATACTCTCTTGAAAACGAATCCAACAAAAAGTTTGACTGGACGTATGACATGCACAGCAACACATGCGAGGTTTATATCATGTGCTATGTGCTCCAATCCAACCACACACTTTCTCCGAGTTTTATTTCCTCTAGGAGTCATTTATCGCGTGAAAACGTTCTGTGTCACGTTGGATACACACGCGTGTGGTGTCACAACAAAACCGCACATCTCTGCACACTTTAATGCATTACATTTTTTTCCCCCAGACTCGCAGTCTTTCATGGTGCAAGACTTGTCAAAAGGTTTGGCATGAGCTGACGTTACTTTTATCACAGGGCGATTTATAATGAGCACCAATGACGCTAAAGACAAATATATTTAGCTAACAAGCTATCTAGCTATCTAGTTACATCTAAAGTTACAAACTTTTGTTTTCATTTGTTATTGTTTCCTTTAGTGTGAAACTAATATAAAAAAAATCTATCTAATCTAAACAGCCCGTCAATGTGCAGGAAATTAGAAGATTTCATTGTTTAACTAAACGGCTAACTATCAAACTAGCTAGCTTGTTTAGGTTAGGTTGTAAGAAAACGACAAAAGTAGGCTACCCCACATATCAATAGCCAGAGAAAGAGCCTAATCCTTAAAATGCAGATCATGTAACTGAATAAAGATATTTTCACTTGGATTCGATGACAAAGAAAAACTAAAGCGACTAGCTAACGTTTGCCTCAAATGGAACAGCAGAGACTAGTAGCTCAGTTAGACAGCTAGCTAACACTTATCACGCCACACAAAAGTTCTTAGATTAGTTAACTAGCTCATTAACAAATAAAATTCATATAACATTTGTCTGTGTGATACAAAAAAACGACCACCTAAAGCCGCTACCACCCCCATCGCTACACGGTCAGAAAAGCAAACTATATTGGGGAAAAAGTCGTGATTGGCTCATCCGCCTGGTACAGAAAAGTAGCTAGCTTGCTGGGCCTCGATGGCTACCTTAATGGCAACTCAGTGATTACAGTGGCTAGCTAAACCTTTCACGCAAACTTACTTTGAGAGTATCGTTTTCGCATCTTTCTTGACCGATTTGATAGTTTTAACTTCCTCTGGCGTGGATTGCGGAGTCAGAAAGCCCTGTGGCGCCTCGGTCATCAGTACCATGTCTGGATGGGACTGCATGGAGTTTCCCCCCTCATTTGCGTCCTTTCCCTTTCTTCTTTGAAAGGCAAAGCCTTCCACGGCAGGGACACGGACCGCCCAATGCCGAGGTTAATTTGGAGAGGCCCAACCCAGGAAACTTCTTCAAGTAGAGAAGGGAGGGGAAACTAGAATAAACCTTGTTTTAATTACATGTGTTTCATGTTTTTTTTTCTTTAGCGAGCCAGCAAACCAACTACAAATCTGGGCTTGCCGGCGACTAGCTTCAGTCAATATCTTCCAGGCTAGACAGTTGGTGATGCACTGTGTTTTCAGACAACCCGTTATTCAGGTTTCCTGCGTGTTATTACAGGCAGTTATCTCTGCGGTAAGCTGTCGCATCTAGCTAGATAAGCATATCGCGTAGCAAAATTTCTTCGGTAGACTTCGCTTGCTGATGCAAAATGGTCGATACGGCAAAGAATCTGCGTGCTATATATTCCTCTTCAGAAATAACGTTAGCCAAGCTAATTGACAGTGTCGGTGAACGTTGTTGTGGAAGGTTTTTTTTTTTTTACTATTCGGCTTCAATATTTATAGCTGCTACACCGCCAGTGTTTGCCAGCAACAGGTTAATTTATGGAGATCATCATTGCGCAGAACGTGGATCATCATATGAACAGTAGGAGATGCCTAGAGCATCAGGCATGATAGCTGCGTGCATCGAATGAAAGGTTAGGGAATATTACGGGACACTGTATCCCGTGCCTTCATTAGTTTTCAATGTACTTTAATGGTGACTATCCGGACTTTTTAAACTAGGGCCAGAACGGAGGTTGTACTTTCAGCGACATTTGTAGAAGTTGGATCGAGTTAAATTTCTATCATAAAGGGTTTTACATAAAAATTGTAATGTGTTTGAGTTTAGCTCTACATACAAGCACGGGCCAGGCTGAACACAGGCCAACAGGTGCACGAAACAGCTGGTAGCAAGGGAAAACCTGCATTTGGTCAACATGGTGCTCATGGTCATCGGCTATTATTAGCCCCCAGCCTTATCTGCGCCCGAGCTGCTATTGACAAAAGTTAGCAAATTTGACGCGTGTTCAAAACATAGACCCAAAGTCAAAAGTACGGAAGCCTTATGAATAACTATGTATATATTTTCAGAAAAAATATTCAGCCCTGTGACATGACCTTCTGGTGTGCTCTGTGTGATCAGTTTCCACGTGTAATAGCTCAAAATACGGTCGATCATTGCAGATAAGGTGGTTTCAAGGACCGATGTTCTTGCATTGTATTGTTCGTGTATGTTTAATGCAGTATAACGGCACTCATGTTTTTGGTTATATTGATTTTTTTCTGTTGTCAACTGTTACTTTGTGTAATCATATGAGCTGAAAAGTTAATCATATTAAAATAGACCCAGATAATATCCACATTTTTGCATTTGAAACATTCCACCTTTTACATAATATGGCAGAAATAATAACTACATTTTTTTAATAATAGGATTATAGGCTTACTTTTTTATGCAGGCCTAATGTATTTTTGTTTAGGCATAACATTTTTACACAGATCTGCTTTTTCAATGTTAAGTCAAGTTTATAGACGTTTATAGATCTTTCTTAGCTTAATAGAGGAAAACAAAAACATCCATGGAAATGCCATTTCCTACTTGGTTCATACAGCAAATGGGACAAGTTTGCTACTGAAATGGTTGAGCACATCCGATTAGTCTAGAATAGCACTCAGTGCATACTCTTGGGGGAAAGAAAAACATTGGAAGTAAATGAGTGAAGTCAGAATGCTTCAGACTTACTGCAGATCTTTTCAGTTTCTTCTCTGATTGTAATATGTGCTGTGAGAAAGTTCATGCTAAAAATCCATATAATAAAGTTCACTTTATTCTTAGCGTGCCCATTTTCACCATATTGGCCCCCACAGCTCTGTGAATTGTGTACAGTTCCTATTCCACTCCCACATATCCTCTTTCACACCCTCAACAGAGGGTAGAGGAAGCTGCAAAACAAGGAAGAGACTGAGAAGAAAAATATGTGGAGCAGGACCAACCCACAATGCAGTAAGTACCAAAAAGTCACACCTCTCCCTTAATTTGGTTATCAATCCAGGGCCTTGACAACAAGCAGTGAGTAGAAAATATTTATCTGGTACTAAGAAGGGGGGGGGGACCCTGACAGCAAACTGAAATGATAACATACAATGGCACGGTCCTGTACTTTCCTGTGCACAACCCAGCAGACAATGGTCAATACGAGAGAAGCATCCATACAATATCAAAACCTGTCTTGCTCTCAATACAGCAAATGAATGTAGTAATCCCAAACAAACACGGCCGTTGGATCCAGTCACCATCCCTTTGAAGATACACCCACACCTTACATAACGCCAACTGCACACGCGCAGTGTTCACCGTAGCTCGGAGCACGCATCTGCTGCACGAAACACACTTGCAGAGGTTTCAATCTCGGCTGAACGCAACACAGAAGCGTGTTTATCTAAAACTGCAGAACAAACTGCTCTCTCCCACTGCACACACACACTGAATACAAAACAATCTGGCCACAGGCTTCCAAAAAAAAAAACAAATGTTTTGAATCTTGGGGAAAAAATACTTTAATCGACTCCAAGCAGATTGTGTCAGGGGAACAGACTGCCTTTCCATTTTTCTTTTCTTTTTTTTTTTTTTATTCGATGTTGTCTTTATAGTCAGATCTCACTTCCAAATGGCTAGCACAGAGTCTACTTACATGATCTCATCATTCCTGTGTTGGGTTTCAGGAAGACACAGCTGTATGAGCCACAGTGCCTCTGGGCACAGGGTAGAGGAAGGAGAAAGGACAGCATTCTAGAAGACTGTATCTCAGGGTGTCAGCACTGTGGAGTTGTGGCAAAGACACTTGATTTGGGTACTGTGGGTTCAGATCCAGGGTGTGGCACAGCTATGGTGTCCTTGAGCTTGGAACGGCTAACCATGTTCCAGAAAGAGAAGCACAAAACACCATAAGTCAAACTGAATAAGGATGTCTGCTGTATAATAAGAAAGACATTCCACAACAAAAAAGAATAAGGGCGGGATTGTTGACATGACCATAAGGCATTTCCTTTGTTCAGAGCACACAAAGAATAAGACCGTTGGCTCAAACCAGAGGATCTGAAGTAACGTGAAACAAGCCCTGTCATCACCTTGATCATATAAAGAGTCATGCTGAAGTTATTATAGCACTGACCCAAGCATTCACGTTCAGCCCCTTGTGAGACTGAATAAAGGAATGTGAAAAACAAGCTGAGAAAATGGGTATACCGGGTAATAGTTCTTGCCAATTTTTCAACTCCAGGGAAAAACCCTAGACTGCCGAGAAGTAATGACTCCACAATGGCTTGTTAGGGCCATCACACAATAATAATTTTTGAAGATCATGCTCTTGAGATCACAAGATAAGTATGTCAGGATTTTGAGATTTCCCAATAGTTATTTACAGAGAAGTTTTTTGTCAGTATGTCGCAATTTGTTTAGTTCAGTCCTCTCAATGATCACAAGAAAAGTAATATCTGCATTTTGCCAATGAAGTTAAGGATGAATCTGTCTGTCACAAGCGCCCTCGCCAAGGCCAGCTGTAGATACTCTGTAATCTTATGTGAGATACAAGAGGAGTACAATTCCATTCATTGGATCAGACCTGGGGATCACTACTGTCCCCAGTGGATCACCACTGGCCTTGCACTATTTCACCACCAATGCACCTGTTTCAATGTAGAAAACTTTGCAAATGTTTTTGAGGTGCCTTGTCAACAATAAATAGCCCAAAAGGAGAACAGAAACATTCGATCTTGCATCAGATCGGCTAACACTGACCTTTATGTGAAAAAGAGGAAAACTGATTCAGGGTCAGTGCTTTTAGACACTTTCTCTGTTTAACCTTTAA